>OY986050.1:33270200-33870200 GCA_963920205.1 Stenodema calcarata
GCACTTTTGAAGTACCCAAGCGTCGAAATTAGCCCTGTTGAGAGGGTTTTGGAACCCCCTGATTCTCCACTTCAAAGTTTAAATCAAGTACCATCCAGACGAAACCCACCCCTTTTTTCTCTTTTCTCTCCAGTCAGCCTCGATTTCATTTCTCCTGTTTCACAAGGTTGGAGATGTCACTTTCACACCGTTAAATCCAATAATCGCCACCACTTTTTCTCATTGCTTGTCTCATCGTTGTTTGTAATATTGCAGGGATTAAACCTTGAATACTATATCGTTTTCCTTGAAGCGCTCTCATCCATCCTTGAAACATTATGCGTGAAAAATGTTTCTCGTCGTGTGAAGCCGGGTGGAGCGTTCACGCCTGAGGGGTTGATGCCTTCGCCCTCCATCCTTCAGAGCGGCCACCTGGAGATTTCCCTTCAATTTCCCCGTAAATGGCCTCGTCTTTCGTCTTTTTTGCCTCCCTCAGACTGGGGGTGACTTACCACTCACGTCACGCTCCGTTTCAGAACAATACGTCAGTTGTTATCTCCCGCGCTAACTAGGACATCCAACGTGCCCATCACCAACGCAACCCTATACGTCATCGTCTTCTCCAGAGTTTTCAGCGATAAATTTCTCTCGCACCTCTTCATCCAATATGATAAACTTCATAACTAACAGTGACTTATATATGAAGAACAAAGAAAATAATGCACTAAAAAATGATAGCAATCCTATTTACCCCACCTTGGTCCCAACCTCGTCGTCACCGCTCTGAACAACGTTGGGGCGGTTTTGGGTGATGTCAATTTTTTGAAATTTGAGGATGATGTCAAAATGTTTTCAGTTCCTCAGCCCTGCCTCGAGGCAATTACATGCTGGTGCTCTACTCTTGACCTCGTCCTTCACCCTGCAAAGTGCACTGTGTCAACTTATCGCCGCTCCTCAACGCCTATTCTTCACGACTAACTAATTGATGTGATCGCAGTCCCCTCGGCCGATCATCTCTCGTCTTGGAGTTATTTTGGAAGCACAACTCTCCTTCTTTAGTCACATTTCTCAGTCATCTTCTCGGGAAATGCGTTTGTTGGGGTGGGTTCCTCAAGCGGAACACGAAGGAGTTTACTTACATCCCCACTCTCCTTACGCTATATCGTGTTACCATGCCTTGAATACGCGTCGTTGTCTGGAAACCCTATTGTGCCTGCCATGTGGACCAGCTTGATCGGGTCCACCGTGCGTTCCTTCGCTACCTTGCCTTTAAGCTGGGTATCCCGCGTGACGGCATTGTTGGCCGATATGGCCAACCTCTCCCATTCAAATTCAGATATCGACTTGCCACTCTCATGCCACAAGAAGCGTTTGCTAGAAGAACTGCTCGCCTCATCTTAGTGCAGTTACCCGCTCCCCACGAAGTTCTGTTTTTTCCTTTATTTTTAGCCTACTTGATTTAATTGTTAAATTGGGCTCGTCCCGTATTACTTCTAAATAAATAAATAAATTTATACCCTTGACAGTACCTTGTTCAACACCAACATCGTCCCCCATACTTTTCACACTAATTATTGCCTCTACAATTGTGGCACCATCAATATCCGCTAAATTAACATTCAGCAGCCAAATTAACATTTAGGTCCGACTGAATTGATTGAAACGAAATGAGTGGTATTCGATTTGCTTCGATTCGGATTTTATTTCTATTAGAATATGCACACAAGTAACATTCAGTTATCTGGGTTGATTCCTTAACATAGTGTTGGCTAATGTTTGAAGGAAATAACAACATGATGCACTTGAACATTGATTATGTAAAACCACTGGATACGCTGTTATACCAGCCGAATCGAAGCTATGAAAGAATTGTAGTAGGTTCATCGGAACGGGTAGATTCTTAGCCGTAAACAACATCGTATAAAAATCTATCGTTTTTCAAGGGAGTCACAGCCACAGCTACATAGGAATCAGCATGAAAGCCACCAACTTTGAAATTTATTTCACCATCTGAGAGGCCTTGGTATTAACAACGTCAAATATACATAAAATACGAGTACAAGAGGAAAAAAGGTTCACGTGAAAACGAAATGTATAGTTTGTCATCGGAAGAAAGGCCTACTATAAGTAAAAATGTTACTTAGTAAAATAGCTCTGCGTTTGCTAGGGAAGCTATAAAGAGCACAGGCCGATAGGTTATGAAGCGTGACTGGAATTCGTTAAATATCTGTTATCTACATATTTTTGTCAACTAAACAAGATTTTAATCAATCAATGTTCGTGTAGCTTAGTAATACTTATCAGAGCCCGTCATGAAACTTTCTTTGCGCCAGCCGCCCCTCACTACATGTCGTCAGGTTCGTCGTGAATGGAGATTATTCTTCGATGAACCGCCAATACGTCGTCCGATTGAATGGCGTACTTCACTAAATTGCGAGTTCTGAAGGGGGAGCAAAAACCTATTAGTGTAGAGAGAACGTTTGGGAAAAGAAGGAGAAGAAGATCAGGACAGACCCCAACAGTGAAGGAAGACCGAGAGAGGAGGCGACGTGGAAATGGGAAAAGTTTCGAAGAAGAAGCTCGAGCGATGTGGTGGGAAGAGAGACAGACGTGACGGGTCGGGGCGTCCGGATGAATCCTCCGGGGAAGGGAAGGAGGATCACTATTTCTCCGAACATGTGATTAATTTCCGCGTAATGGCCTCACAGATTTTGCATTCGATACCTCCTTTCGACGAGCGGTTACTTCGAATGGGAATATGACCCGTAACCCTGTGGGACACTCAGGTTTGAAGGTCCCTCAAAATTCGTTCGTATCTTTTTGAACTTCGGATTAGTCAAACGTTTGATCGATTAGTCAAAACGACGCTGAATTTGAATTCAAGTGACCAAGTCTTTCTACATCCCCCCTCGCTCAGGGACCCCCTTTTCGAAGTAGTAAAAGAAGTTAGTCATCGTTGGAGATACGATCGTTGACGATACCTCGGGAATTACGTAACTGTTTCGATCATTAAAACTCGCTCCATTTAATGTGTTCCGTTTAGCTTACCGACAAAGCTGGAAGCGGCTGATGACTGGTTATAGAATTTTGGTTCAATTTCCAATATTGTTGGGAAGTACCACTTGAATGGTCCTTTAGGTATATTAGGGATACCACCGATCTGCGAAGTAGTGGCTATGTAAAATAAGGCCAACTTATAAGCTTATAACCTACTACAACAACAAAATTTATTATTTTTTAAATGTTTTTTTTTTTTAATAACACCGGTCTACAACAAAATTTCCGAGTGTAATAACGAGACTAGGGATGCAAATAAATAATCGATTATTTATTAACCCCGATTAATCTATTAATTTTAATCAATGTTTAGCTCTCGATTATTTTTATTAATCGATTATTATTACCGATTAATCGGTTTTCGAATACATCAGGATTTATGCATTCTAATATGCTAAAAAAAATGCTTTCAAAATCCAGATAATATCTGGATTTTGAAAGCATTTTTTTTAGCATATTAGAATGCATAAATCCTGATGTATTCGAAAACCGATTAATCGGTAATAATAATCGATTAATAAAAATATTAATATATTATATTCGAAACCCGATTAACAGATCAATACAAATTAAGACAAACCGTCGTTGTTATTGTTACTAGCTTCATGGATGAAGGAAAGAGGTACCTATCCTAAGGATAGTATCCTTCATCCGTGAATTATGGCGGAGGAGGAATTTTTGCAAGCAATTTCAACACATGACATGTTTCTATTAAATGATTGTGATTAGAACATAACATAATTGCTGATAGCCACTTATTTAATGATACTAACCACCATCCTCCGTGAATATAGTTCTCGTTGTCTTCTCATTCATCAGGAATCCATGAATTAAAGAACAAAATTGATGTCATCGTTCACACTTGTCGTCAACACTTCACAACTCACTTAAATTTTGGTGGAGGAGCGGATATCACGGATGCAACATCGGAACCAAATAACCGATTATAACATCAAATGATTAATCGTAAGCTAGTAATCGATAATTCCCTGTCAGGTCTATGTTTATACTGGCTCAGCTGATTCGAACAGCACATGGTTTTCAGATATCAAGTTATTATTTTCAGATATTATAATTATTAATAATAATAATAGGTAATTCATAATAATAATAATAGGTAGGTAATTCATAAAAGTTATTAATAGGTATCTAATGATGATTTACACTACTTGATAATAATTATTAACAATTAATGATGACTTATAATAATAATTAATCTATCTTTTAGTGATCTAGACAGAAAGGTGATTTTTAGTTACCTATATAAATAATCGATTAATCGAATATTTGCTTTCGATTAATTGGTCACATCAATTATTAGCTTACGTATAATCATTTGATGTTATAATCGATTATTTGGTTCCGATGTTGCATCCCTATACGAGACCCCTTAGATTCTATGTTTTTTGGGACCCTGACTTCAAATATGTGATCGTTTTGTTTCCCTCAGATCATTTTCCCTCAGATCAATTAGAAGACCATTGAAATTCTGAAATAAATCATGAATAAATTTTCTCAGAATTCGACCTTCAAATGATCTGATGTACATTAACCGACCACACATTCGGATTGAGTATCCTCAAAAAACCCATTCATGAATTTTTTTCATATATTTTCAAAGTTCTTCTCAGAATTTGACTTCAAATGATCTGATGGAAACAAACCGACCACATATTTGAAAGCAGAGACCCAAAACACATAGAATCTTAGTGGTCTCGTTTTTGGACTAAGGAATTTCTTTTTACATAACATGAAAATTGAAAAGGATTTTGAAATTATTATTATTACGAGTATCAACAAATCTTGAGCTTAGTTGGAACGGTAGTTAATACATTTCGTGGTTTTGTCAAACAATGGTGACTACTCAAGTCAGACACACACACACATCTAAGTTCTATGGTTTAGTGTACCCGGTTTAGCAATAGATCCCGATTGAACTCGAGAAATATTTCAGTAATAATCAATTTCTACTCTGACGGGATACATACATTGTATACCGTCCTTCCCATCGCTTTCAATAACTCAGCTCAGAGGAGCTGATCCCAGAGAGATCCGTAGCCCGGAACCATTTTGCTCGCCTCGTCTTGAAACTTGGAGGTAACGCCTCTCTCAGTCAATCCATCACTCTCCTTCATGGCATACCCTTCCTCCTGTACATATTCCCGATCACAATACCCTGCGGCCGCTTCGGAAAACGCCTCGGCCCCAACTGTCGCCTTGGTTTCGGCCTCCGGAGCAATTAACGCCTAATTATCCTCTGCAGCCTGGGTCTTGTTTCCTCCAATCTGCCAAGCAACGTCAGCTCGAGTCCGTTTCACTTTAATTAATCTTGTAGGGAGAATCCTGCGGTCTTCCCGAACTTGCTAGTTGCTTTCCCTTGACAGAGCTTTAATTGCTTTGGGTTAGTTACGAGTTCTGTGATCAATTCTTGAACTATGCGCTCTTTATTCTGATCATTTGGGACTTTTTTTGTGCGGAGCTCATTCCAACGGCGTAAATGGCCCTGCAGCCAATTATAGTTTCTAGCTGCAAACCCTCCGGAGGAATTTCGATACTGGATACGAGTAGGCTTGATAAGGATTTGTCCACCTGTCCAACTTCAAACAGGAGAGTCAAATGAATTGGGGAACTTCAGATCGATATTCTCATTGAAAAAGTAAACTTATAAAAAGTAATTTTATGAAGAATTTGATCACCAACTGGAAGGAAACTTCTGAAGTGCAGCATCGTACGATGACTAAAAGATATACAAACTTAGATTTCGCGAGTTGTTCCGATTTTGAACATTCTGGTGCCTCGGCTGGAACCCTCAATGCAGAATTCATATGTTGAAGGTACCTCATTCCATCCCGGGGTAGATAAATATATACTTTCTAACCCGCTAATCAATACTTACTGTTTCCCAATAATTATTTGTCTGATAACTCAACGAATAATAAACGTCCCTTGAAAAATATTTAACTGCGTTTAACCAGCCAATTAAGTCTAGTTATGCAGACAGTTGTGGTTCTGTTAAGTATTCTAGGGAGCTCGTCAGCTGTGGGGGGCCATTTTGAAAGCCCTAGTCAGCAGAATTGCTTGTCGGAGCAACTTGGAGCCAGTGGCAGCAGTGTTACCTACCAAAAAAGTGGTTTTTCTGGATTGAAAGTGAGCTACAAACCTAGGTTTCGCAGTTTCGAAGAAGATTCATTCTCCTTAAGTCGTGTGTTTTTCCAATCTTCACTAAAAGTCCTTCTGAAATGAGCTAAAACCTTCGTGAATGTAGAGTACAAATCACAGCTCCAATTGGTAACATGATGGTTATCGGCTGCTGGAACAGTTTTTACAATAAGATCATTATATTTCCTGTTAGGTACTCCAGATTATGATTAAGGATTGGTGAATACTACCAAAATGCCCAAAAGTGATAAAACAGAGGAGGGACGTAACGGCTTGAGGTGTTTCAAACTTTCTTGGAAACAGAGCTGAAAGGAGCTCCTTTGATCTACTTTAAACTGAGGAATTTCATTAGTTTTTTTTCTGCCTTTTTCACCACCCTAAAGGATTTTTCTCCCTTCAACATCCCTCAGTCTCCGAGTCATACACGAGAATGAGGATACAAACCGGAAATTGATAGCTCCGCCGTTCTAAAGGCAGTAGTGACAGAGAGCGGGGAGAGCTACTTCGGACGACATGAGCAAAGTTTGGAAGAGGGAGCTAAAAAAGACGTGCTTTTTGCTTCGACTTTCGTTTGGGGAAAAGGTTTTTGATAACACGTCCTTTCAGAATCAAACATTTACATTCACGAGCGTAAGCCCTTCGCTTTCTATTCCTTGTTTATTTTGTCGGAGAGATATAATGTGGTCTCAGAAAGAATATTCGGTGGCGTTTTTTTTTTTATTCCTCCAGAGGCGGAAAAGGAGCATTATTACAGTACCAATATTGCCGACATACCATTGTATCTTATTGGCAAGCTCCAACCCAAATAGTTCGCGAATGAGGGTAGAAAAATACTTGTTGTACAATATGTTTTGTTCCAAAGTGCTGGGAGAAAATGATTGAAGGACCGCCACTTATAACACGTCGCGTCCTGGCTAAAGTCGTTTGACTAATCAAGCGTTCTATCACTTGTATCAATGCCTGTTTATACTGTTCATCTGTCACCTAATCAAGTAAGTTTTAGAACACGCATTACTTAATATTATCCTTTTTCTTCAGCATTATAAATTTAACATTTTTCAATGAAAGACTGGAAGACAGTCACCACCTCATACCGTAAGATAATAAGGTGGTGTTTTGTATAATAGGGTGGAGTACATTGAAAATGAGCCTATTTCTGTTCGTTCTGTGACTACAAATTAGTCATTTAATGGAAACTAATTTGATCTATTTGTTCAGTATTTTGGGAGGGTTACTGTCCGTTTTCAATCCCCGGTTCCTATGGATACACTAGAAATACTGTCTTTCTTGGACATGTTTTTTTAGGATAAATAAGAACTGTTCTACAAAATTATCTGTATTATTATAAGAACAAAATTTAGCAAATCTAAAACTTTTTAAATTAATCACAAAATCCAGGTCTTTCATCACTTCTTCGGATGATATTTCAAACTCTCGAGGAATGGAGAGCATCGCAGGCCCATTCAGTATCCCCAGTGAAAAAAATCGTATAAATTTCGGAAATTTTACGAGTCGTGAAAGTGCTGTCACATGTCAGACATCTCTTCTGCGTATGCATTTTTGAAATAATGATGAAAATCAAAACAAAATTTAGAGTTAAATAATTTAATTCGAATGGATACATAAATAGTGACTTGTCATTCATTTTTGAAGTTTTCTGTATTTTAATCGATTCTGTCTGGTTAAAAAAAAATGTTATTTAAGAAGAAGAAATACGTTTCACATTACAATTCTATTTCACCCTATTTCAACAATCGAGAACGATCCTTAAGACTTTTGACATGACTCTTCTCTCAACACCATTTCTCCATTGCTTCAATTTAATAAAAATAACTTCTGACGATGATATGACGTCTTCAGGGTAAGATCCAATCAGTTTGCTTTATTTGACTTTACATTCTTTCTCATTGTCCAAGGAGTCGAATAAGTAGCTGAATCCTTCGAACATAGTCGCGTGATTTTTGAAGATATCATTCATTTGCAATATGAAGAAATCCAAATCTGGATTGAAGAGGATTCTATAACGACTTTCAAGAATTGATCGCTCAAGAATTGATGAATTTTGAACTACATCACTGGCACGATTCTTGTGTCTGCCATGAATCCTGGGCATTTTTAGGTGAATACTGTAGACCTTATTGTTTAAAAAATGAATGACACGTAATTCCATTTCAGAATCAGCTTTCAAATTTATTAGTT
Organism: Stenodema calcarata; assembly: GCA_963920205.1. Lineage (NCBI taxonomy): Eukaryota > Metazoa > Arthropoda > Insecta > Hemiptera > Miridae > Stenodema > Stenodema calcarata. Next base: position 33,278,595 of record OY986050.1, read on the forward strand.
CTGTATTGCATAATATATTATATTGGATAAATTCACGATTTGCTTCAAATCGATATCATGTTTCTGAAGCGTTTTGCAGAGAGGTAAGCAATAAGCTTAGAAACTTTAGAAAGAATGATGCCTGAATGCGGAATTTACTTCAGTGAACTCGCAAAATTGCTTTCGTGAAACTTGCGAAAACTCCAAAATTTTACCGGTGGAACCCGTGGCGATCTACCCCCCACATTACACGCCACAGCTCTGCAAGATTAAAATTCATTCTCGATAGCATCATTACAACGACATTTGAATTTGTAACGCGTTATCTAATTTTTGCGTCTAGTTTGATACGCTTGTTCTTCCGCTTTGTAATCTCCTCTACGATCTTCCCACACCCTTCAGCCGCACCATTGATTTAATTGATCGATTTACAGTTTAAACTCGCGTCAGAGACGAATTTACAACTTCATTGTCTTCCACATCATTCGAGAGTTGGCTCTTGAACAGACAGTCCCAATGTTTCAAATCGAGTTAATCAGTATTGACGTGGCATCTCCTTCCACCGAGTTCGCTTGCCAAGTAGGGTGATGAAGCGGCTACCTTAGATCACGGACCGTACAGCTACTAATGCATTAGAGAGCCCTCACACTCCGCTCAAGTTTCCCCTTCCATTCTCCAACCATCTGAAATTCAGATGGCCAACTCCTACATAATTTACTCCTCGCCCCAAGTTACCAACGAGAGAGACCGGTGACGGCGGGCGGGCTGTGAAAACAATGACGCCATCGAATTATTTAAGAGATTCTCTGTTAATGGAAGGACTGCGAGTTAAATATAACAGCGAAATATAATAGCTCTCAAGACTGAGACTTCGCATAATGCTGATGTATATTGTATACAATATAAAATTGTTACTCATTGATCACTTCTTCAGCGATACCTAATTTTTCTCACTTCAATATAATCAATACCTAACTCACTATTGAACTATGGTATAATACCAATGAATAACGATAAATTTTCACTCGGTAAAATTTCTTGTACTTTTTCGAATTAATCTTCTAACAAAAATCATCAAACCTACACAAACATTATCATGACCATTTTTTGTCACCGAGTATATTTTTTGTGGGATTGGTTGGTGATATATCCCACCATGTACATATTCATACGCGCGCCGTCCTCCTGATGAATTTTTTGGTTCATTACGTTTTTTGTCTTTGAAACCTAAGGGTTTTCCGAATGTCTCTTAGCCATTTATTTCAACGGGTGAACGGGTGAAATGAACGGTGATGAGAGGAAAAAGAAATTCGATGCAAAACGTTTTTCCCTATCCATTCCATGCTACAACGGTATGAATAACCGCTGCTGTAGAACGAAAAGAACCGACTGGAAAGCCATTTACATGTTATTAAATGAGGAGGCAACGTCCCAATGGAAAGAGAACACAGCTAAACCCCCCCCCCCCTCCCATCTATTATGACTTCAACATCGAAATTCTACTACTCGTATTCTACAGAAGCGGTCAAACGGCAGTAAATTTCATTAATGAATGGGTGCACTTGACTTTCTATACTGTATACCAGCCTTCCTTGCATATTGCCGTTGATTAATCGTCGCATTGGGTTTGATTGTCCCTGACCGTTTGCTGTTACGAATAGAAATACAGTATTTCTATTCGCTTGCTTGTGACTGGACATTCTTCCTAGACTGCGTCGAAAATGTAATGCTCTGATGCCTTAAACCAGTAGTAAAAGCAGAACTAAATGACTGCATATATTTCTATCTTCTTTCTATTGGTTTACTTCTTTTGCATACTTCCATCGTAATTACCATCCAATACGATACAGGTACACACTACTACTATTTAAAAGTGCTACGTTCACAGATATTGCATTGTTCTTAAGAATTATAAGTGACCAACAGAATGCGACCAATAGAAATCCTAACTTTTGGGCACGACATGGCAATGATTAATGCAATATTAATCTACGGAAATATTGATTATGCATTACTTTATGAGCAAACGGTTCTGTTCGAACATGGCCCGACAGGCTGCCGCATGATTCACCCTTGTGTTTGGGATAAAATTTGTTCAAACTTGAACTGAAATTTCCAAATTCGTTTTGAACCCCTTCCCTGGGGATATGAAAAGTTTCAAGGATCATCGTGTTTTTTGTCCGAACCTGGAAACCAAATTTCGTAATTTTAGCACAACGCTAACTGGGCAAAGGCGGACGGACGATTTTTTTTTTCGATTTTCGGAATCTATTTATCAAACTTTGAGTGGTGGGATTTTGTTTTTTTCTTGGCGATTCAAAGGTTCATTATAGAAGATAATGAACAAAAATAAGGGTATTCCCAGCTTAATTGATGTGGATCTTCCGACTTCCTATTATAATATATTATGAAACTTGTAAAAAATCAAGAATTTCAAAACAATAAACAGTAGAGTGAGCCCGATGAGGTTTAAAGCAGAGAGGCAATGAAGTTTATATTCCCTATGTAACTGTTCCCTATGTAATTGTTAAAACAAAATACTACCCTATGCAACACCGAGACCGAGGATGGTCCAGCGATATACACTTGTTCCCAAATCGGTTGTCACCGGTGGTTCCTGCAGATTCATGTCATATTACGGAGGCGGACATTGCCTGTTACACTAATTGGATTTACTAAGTAATAAGATCAAAAATCGAGAGTTTGCCCAAGTAGGTGACCGGAAAGTTGGCTCTAATTGAAGGGTAGCAAGGCAAACAGTAACTAGCAATGTGATGGTCTCGTCAATATTCCACCTCAATTACCTGTTCGTAATCTACCTACCAACAAATATCCAAAATTAACTTCTCAGAGCAAGACACTCGGTACAACAAAACCACGTGGGTTTTGGGTAGCTGTTCTGCAGTTTGAAAATTGATCTGATGTTTTTACTGTTATTTCGAACAAACAACTGGTCCTACAAAGCTGAATAAACCATTGAGATTGCCCTGGTTTTCCTCCAGGAAATAGTTGTAAAATATCTCTGCATTATTACGAGGAAAATGTTGGCACAAAGAGGAGAAAAAATATAAGCAGAAAAGGACTTCAAGGGTTTGAACGAGAAAAATAATACAGCATAGTACTGAAGCACAGTCACATTAACAATTTATCAGTCGGGTTAACCTAATTTGGGCTCAGACCATTAAAATAGGGCAGTCTAGTGGAAAAAAGTAGGAACCGGAAAGTGAAAAGGGGAAAGTGATAAGAGATTGTTCAAAGAGTCGCACAAAGTTGGGAGCCAAAAGAGAGAGAGAAAAAAGTTTTTGAGAGGCACAGAGCAGATATCGCCCTCTGGCAGAGGTTTTCTCTCAAAAGAATCCGCTTACACCACCTAAATAGGATATAGGGACCAACGCTTCCGTAGGGTCCGACGTAACGTACGAGGCAACGCCAAGTAGAAGAGGAAGTTGGGAGGATCAAACGATCTACAGAACACGCCCCGAAGTATCTCGTCTCGAGAGGCGGCCGCCTGAACTCGTGGATGTAAATCGAGAGGTTTCGCGGTGACATCTGGAGAACGCCCTGCGTACATCCATATGTAAAGAGTTGGGCCGACGGGCCTACATACGACGAGGCCTTGTTGTTGTGAGGTTTGCTCGCCCTCCTCCATCGCACCTACTCAGTCTTCTTCGTCAGATTTGGGTTTCAAACTGAACTCCACCGGCACAGAAATCGGTTACGAACGTTCGTTCGTTAATGCGTTATTCAACGATTGGGGATAAAAATGAAATAAAAGCCAAGGAAACCAAAAATAAAGTATTTCTAACATTAGTCGTTTTTATTTCAAGAAAAATTGAGCACTTAAGTATATTACTATGATTATCAGTACCTGTTTTAAAGAATGTGGAGAAAGATTGAAATTATAATGAGTTTTCAAATAAATATACAAATATATAAATGTTATAAAAATTGTATAACATTTATATATTAACATTAACATTTAATGTTAATGTTGACTTTGTCAAATGCTTGGGAAGCATACAAGAAAACACCTCACCTTTTTTTTCTAGGCACTAGGCACTATTAAATCAATTAGGCGATGCTATGTGTTCTATGGTCGAGAGTTTTTCTCTAAACCCAAATTGTTTGTCGGAAATAAGCTTTTTCTCATGAACGATTGGTTGTAATCTTTTTTTCAGTAATTTTTCAAAGAGCTTAGATATAACTGGTAGTAGTGATATCGGACGATAGGACTTCTTGTTCTTGGATTCTTTCCCAGGTTTCAGTATCGTGATAACTTCTCCCACTTTCCAGCAGCGGGGTAGATATTTTAGCCTCAGTGCCGCGTTTATAAGATACAAGTGCATTCGCATGCCTTCCTCTGGTAGTTGCTGAATTATATTTCCTGTAATGAGGTCATACCCAGGGGCTCCCCATACCTACTTTACGAACAAGAGAATAAGAACGATACCAGACATCATGAATGAACGAAATATTCCAATATCAATTGGAGTTGTTCCACTCTTCTACTTCGAGCCGTCAATCACCGAATTCAAATTTTCTTTCATTTCAACAGTGAGATTTTCATGATTTGGCTGAATTTACAATTCTGCCTGTAACCAAATGAAGGGGCCCATTTGTGCAAAACAATACCGCTCATCGACTCCTTGAATTAAGTGTGACACTTGGTGCAATATAGGTAGTGAACATGAAGTACTCGTACACAAGTACAAACAAATACATTTCATAATTTGAAAGGTCAATGGGAACCGGAAAAAGGTTAATTTGAAAGAAAGAAATGTTGGAAGCACAACCTGTTATAAGTTGAGAAAAAAATACTCGTTGGAAGTCTGTGAACTTTTCTCAATTAATTGTGTATTTTAAACTTTTTCGCGATATTAACATCATTCCAAAGCGTCGATAATTGAATGGAAATATCGATTAATTTATTGTAAGAAATATCGATAATGCAACGTCTTTGCTTTGATGGCAGCTAAATCTGGGGTATGGAAAAACGGTTGAAGAGTCATCCTCTTCGAGGAGACTTGTGAGGCATTGAGAACGCAATTGACTGGATACAGGCCGGATTCATTTACTGTTCTCAAGTTGAGAGACGCCTCACGCCCCAGATAAGGTGAGTAGAACTTCGTATGAGTGGAACACTCGAAATTGGCATTTGTAGATTGATTGAGACCTTCACTATCTTGGGTGTGGCTCTCAAGTGGCAGCTTTCAGTTTTCCTCTACAGACTGAAGAGACACATCAAGTTTTCATGTTTCTGCAGGTACGAGTAATTCTACTGAACCCGGAAGTAATTAATCATTATTATATTCTATAGATACAGCTCACTTTTTCGTTCATTTTCTGTGAATTCCGAACCCCCTCATTAATTAGTTTTTATACAGGATAAATTAGCTTCCTCTGTTATTTTGTTTTGATTCTGCAAACAAATACGGAATAATTCGGAATACGGAGGCAGTAAATAGCTGTTTATTGCAGAGATGAAACATTTTTCAGCCGACGCGTTGTCAAGGGCAATTTTAACTCCGTCCGTGTGGTCAGCCAGTATTTTGTAAAAGGTCTTTCATAATCTCTTTTTCAAAGAGTTCCTACCATTTTTCATCTTCTGGTACTTTTAATTTTGCACTAATTAAACCACGTTACACATCTTGAATCTGTCTTTCATTTGATAGGTAGTTATTTCATTGAATTTTATACTTGACAGAGTGTAATGGAATTACAGATGGAAAAATGGTTCAATGAGTGCATGATTGAATTATCTCACTTCACCCTATCGATATATGGCCAACAGAAATATTAAGGGTCTATTAATCGATTCGAATCGGCTCTAACAATCATCCTTAAGAAGATTGAGATCGCATAGAAAGTCTGGAATCAATACGAGTGTTGTTGAAATGTCACCAATTTCGGTTGAGTAGGTTCTTACTTATCAATATTTCAATCGAATCACTCAGTAGGTAATTGTCATAGTGTAGTTCTCATCAAGGTTATATTTTGTAGGAAATAGGCAGTCAAGTAGTGCTCAAGGCACCTACTGAGTTTACTCGAACACTTGACACTTCGGGCGAGTGGATTCTCAACGTGAGGTGTGAGTTGGGTTTATTCATTTATTTAACGGTCCTCTCTCAACTCGACGGTTGTCTCTAGGTTCGTCCTTGAATGAGCAAAAACAGTGGAATGTACTTGGTAACCTGTTTTTTTTTCTACGTTTAATAAAAGAAACTGTCATTTAATTGATGTTCCTGATCTATGAAGGGTTGGTTGTGTACGTTTTGAAATGAACGTCATTTGTACGCGAACAGCTGAGCAAATATCTCTGGAGTTTTATGACGTTCGCAGTGCAGCTTGTTTGGCGTGTGATACAACCTTATCACGTCTCAGAACCGTTGTCTAATTCAAACCGAATATTTTATGTTCAGATTCCATCGTTTATAGGATCAAGATTCGATAACACATTTGAGAATTCAGCGTCATCTCGAGTGGCATTTGATTAATTTTAATGTCACTATGTCAATTTTCGATATGAATTGTTGGTCAAACCGAAAGCGGTACAACCACTTCGGATCACAACTAACAAACACCATCTATAATATAACCCAAGGAAATCGTCTCTAAATTTAGTTATATTATAACTAAATTTAGAGACGATTTCCTTGGGTTCCGTGACCTTGGGTATTTTCGAAAAATTTCACTACTGTTATTCGTTTCGCGTGAAATGGAGTCGAACCATGCCGATTTTGAATTTGGTGACTGTCTGTTTGTCTGTCCTTCAATCACGCAAAAATGGCTCAATGGATCGAACCCTCCCCAGGATTTAAATGTTTCCGTGACCGGGAAAGGACATAGGGGGGGTTATCTGATGCATAGAGGTGGGGTTATATAGGGGTTATATAAGCCGAAATAAAAAAATTTTAAATTCCCGAAAACGACTCAATGGATCGAACTTATCTCCCGTATTTAAATATTTCTGTTACCGGGGAAGGACATAGGGGGGGTTCACTTCCGGATCCGATGCATTGGGGTGGGGGTTTATAGGGAAGCGTGATATAAAAATCTTAAATTCTTCCTTCCGGTGAGACAGATGAATATTATTTTTGGTTTTCAAGATTATAAGGGTTTGTAAAGGGACATGTAAGAGGTATGTATAATCCGTAAAGTGACAGTTAAGAGTGGCAGATGGATCCATCCCGAGTTCTGCCCGTCCGGGACAGGTAACAGAGGTAGATGGACACACCCAAAGTTCTGCCCGTCAGCGACGGGCCCAAGGAGTCTATAATATAAGGGTATTATAGACTCCTTGGACGGGCCCGTCAGCTAGTTAAATCTAAATGTGATTCCCAGTATGAAGGTTGCAGTTCCATACAATGTATGGAACTGCAACCTTCAATCCATTTTGAAGAATTGGTAACTCCGTCAGTTCGTTTCAACAGTTGTCCGCGTTTCATCAATATTTCGATTGTTTGTGTGGCCGTGTAAAAGTTTGTTCAATTTTTTTTTTTCCTTTTTTTTTTTTGGTTAGAGCAGGACTATGGAACGAATCAAAACTTCATAGCCTCCGCATTGTGCGCGAGAGACTATTGAATCGGCCTTCCTTTCAAAATGGATTGAAAGACAGGAGAAACACAATGCTGAAAACATTATTGAAAAGTCTTACCCCAATAAAGAACAATGTATCGAAAGGTTCAAGGGCTGACCTCTCGTCTCCCCATCGTATCTTCCGACCCTATCATCTCTTTCTTATGGTCTTGGATGCCACCTCAGAGATCTTCAAACCCACCCTTCTCGATAGCTGTCAATTTTCTCTTTCGCCATCGAAACGTGGTGGGGGAAAAACTCCCTGTTTCATGTGAATAACCCTCCGCTCATCCTTCCGTATGAAGTATAAACGTGGAAGCGTTTCAGATTATTTCAACTGTATCTGTGTTGATAGCCTATTGGCTTTTGAGGTTATGGGGTGCCGCTGGTGAAGGGGAAGCAGGAAGCGATCATCTCCTACGATACTGCCTGCTGCCGTTATCTCGATGTTCTTTTTCTCCCTTTCAACCGCATATTTACGTTACTTAGTCGATATTGTGGAGCAATTTGGACGGTTCTCTCATTTTAGGACTTGTTTAACTCGATTGGTATTCCTGTATATGAGCTCAATAAGAAAAATAGATAATTTGGATTTTTTCGCTCATGAAAAAAATCGTCGGTGAAACAGCACCATGCTATAATTTTTCCAAATTTTTCAGGAGAGACAAAAAACTGTTAACGAAATTTACGTCGTCTCACATGCTGAGTCGTTGCCTCGCCACAACTGCACTGTAGCAGCTGACTTGACTGAGCTGACTGGACAGCATGTTGGTTTTCAAACTGAATTGTAGCCTGTTGGCAACACTGTCCATAACTTCCCAGGGAGTCGTTTTTTTTTCTCGAGAAACTGACTTCTCCAGTCGATCGGGCGCGACAATTTGAATAAGGAATGGTGCCTAACTCATTTTGGCGAAAAATTGACTTATAGCATGTTGCTGTTTCACCGACTTTATACAGGTTCTGTTTATAAATGACTTTATACAGGTTCTGCGGTAACCCTGGATAACCGTTGTCATGGGCTACGGAGTTTCAGACGTAGAAAATTCACCACATAATACAAGTCGTCTCAACTTAAATCCGACTTCAGGGATCAATTCTACAAAGTGCCTCGTAGATTTTTATAAAAATCAACTCTACAAATGCCACTTTTTCCGCTTTTAAGACTTTTTTGCAAATTTTGAGATTTTCCAAAATTGTCACGTTTTTTTCGGTTGTCTCTCTGTAAATTTTCTATGGAAAAAAGTTGCTTCAAATCTCACCTTTCCAACGGTGTACTCAGAATAAATTAGCAACTGAATTTAAGGGAGACAATGCTAAAAACGGGCGATTTTTCAGCAAACTTAATGTTTGCCATAAGATAGCATTTGGTTCGGATTGGATTGGCATGGTTGATAGTACTAAATTTTCCACAATCGACTGAAGGGTTTTCATTCCAAAGGCATTTGATGAGTCAAATGATGAAATTTCGTTGCTCTTCTCAAAATTTTCAAAATTACCTACAGAACTAGGTAAAAATAATAATTCTTCTCATTAAAAAAAATAATCAAAAATTCTGCAAAGCAATGGACTTTCACAATTTTCCAGTGATTGCCAGAGACAACAATTGCTCAAATGCTTCCACCTGAAAAATCTCCCTTTGTTTTGTTTGCATTAAAACGTCATTTTCTCGTTGGAAAGGTGAGGTTTTCGAAAGAAAAATTACTATAAGAGTTATTTTATTCGTCAAGTAAATTCAAATGTAATTATACAGTTGACAAGCGCGTTAAATGGTTTTGCCATTTTATTGACTTGAGGTCGAAACTACGAAAAATATCTTGAAAGTCGAAAAAGTGGCATTTAGAATGGACTAGAAACAAAAGTCTTTTGATTAGAAACAAAACGGTTTGTTGCAAATTAGTTGTAGATCCCTGAAGTCCTTCGGGTTTAAGTCACTTTGTATGGATTTTAAAGTAATTTTTGTTGTCTTCAATTGGGCTACTCATTTCATCTGTTTCATATCGTTTCCTTGTTCGAATGAGAAGGTCAGGGAATCACTTTCTGGGCCCACATGATCGAATCTTCTCGGCCTGAATGTTCGAATCTTCTCATAATATAGTGATAAATGCAGAGGAAGTATTTCGAAATTGACTGTTAACCTCAAGAATTCCAACCCTTTAACTCTTCTTGCTTCTAATCTAACTGTTGGATTTGTTTCAGGTAAAGCTCGTGACTAAGAGTGTACTCCCAACCATTTCAGGTATCTGATTATTTATTTACTGGATACGAAGGCCAACCAGATAATCTAGATATACACAATAGTACCCAAACTCATGCATTTTAATCAATAGTTCAAATGGTTATTAACTCACTTTCAAGTACTACGGAATCTTTGAGTGATCTTCAACACCATCCAAATTTGGTCGCTTCATCTGTTGATTCATATAGCTCAACTGTTCGTAAGCTACTATCGATTTTACAAACTTTGTTCAGAACTTTGTAATCAATAATATTCGAACGGCGCCGGTAGGCATTTTATTCTACGCACTTTATTTTTGCGTAATCTGCTTTTTCTCAGTTCAGCTCGCCAACGGTTTTCCTGGTCGACCCCTACATTTAATACCTTCACCTTTCAAGTTAGGCGCTTCATTAATAATTTTTAATAATACGGGTGAGCAACCTTTCAACCGCCTTTTTCCCCTCTGCTTCTCAGTTGATCGTTAAAATTTTTAACCGCTTCACCAACTTTGACCGCAACTGATGGAATCCCGTATTTTTATTTTATTATTTGACAATAGCTTGTATGTGTGCTACTGTAGTATTTACACTGTACCTAAGTAAACTTACAGTCGTGTCGCAATAAGAAGGTCCAGGGCCCTGAAGGGGTATCGTTTCTCACAGAGCCATTGTGTGGTAGGTACACTGATACACATTACACATACACTGATACATATTATTTGTCTTAAGACGTAAATATTCTTTACATGCTTTTGAAAACGGGTAGTGAAATTCGGGGTCAATCGAAAACTTTACATTTTTATAAAGGGAACCTTATTTACATGAGCTGCAGAAAGCGGTGCTGCGTCCCCACTTCGGTGGAGAGGAGAAGGTAGAAGAGTCTTTACTATCTCAGCAAGAGCTTGAATTAGCTTGACTCAACCAATCACTTATTACGGTCCAATTGGACCGTGTTATTCAATAACCATTCAAGTGCCGATATTCTGATTTCGGAAACACATATTTCTTTAAAAGGCTCCCTCTACTTTACATTCCTTGTTACGTCTGGTTCTTCGCATTCCATAATTAAGTGCTCTAGAGCTCCATTTGGATGTCCACAAGCGCGAGATTGTGAAGTGTCTGGTTGTCGGATACGGTGCAAATATTCCTCACAAACTTCGCTATTAGCCCTCAATCCGTCTCTTTCATGTCTTCCATGCCGTACCCTTAACAATTATTGTCGTCTTCAAAGTCCCTAGGCGTCTCTCAAGGTATAGAGTCTGTGGGGACGTGTTTCTCTCTCGCAACGGGTTTAATGCTGTTGTACATAATATATTAGAAACATATTATGTTTTTAGTCCAAGTCGACTCGGACGGTCATTGCATAGCTATGGCATAGCTGGACTCTTAACTTTTAACGCCTAATTGCGAAATAGGGATGTGGGTCATGAGCCTCTTATGCGATAACAAATGTTCGATAATTCTGGGGCCATCAGCTTAAATTAGTAATAACAACTGGAAAATCCCAATTTGGCCAAAAATCGACTTAGATGGTTATTGCATAACACGGTCCAATTATGGTTAACAAAAATTCCCCCATCCTCGTACATATCGTTTCATACAAGATAGGAGTAAAAGGAACAGAGTAAATTTTCAGACGATCAGTTTGCCCCAAATCCGAACACACTAAAATTCAGAAGCTACAGATAACTTAGAAAAGTAATGTAGGGAATTGATCCCAACAAAATAAGGTCGGAGGTTTTGCCAGAGTAAATGCAAAATCCCTTTGAACTGGTGAACCAGAATGTTCTTGCTAAACCGAATATGATCCGACTTTTGAAGAAGTTCGTATTGTGTTGCAGCAAAAACTTGAAATCCAAGTGATGAGGTCCATAACAGTTCTGTTCGAATTCAACTGGAAGACATGAGTTATTTGGTGTAAAGCTTCAGTTGTACGGGGGCGTAATTATCCTGTTTCTATTGAATAAAGAAAGGATCCCCACGCTCCTGGTTTACCTCGTTGCCCACCTAACGAAACCCGTAGGTCGAATCTGACGGGAAATTCGTGTAGAACCTTCAGATGGTTGCGACAGAATCCTTAATCACCCCTTTGAACTCAATAAAGAGGAAAATTGCCGTGAACTTGTTCGAGCCGGTTGTGCAAACTTTTACTGGGACTAAGGAATGAAATTGTTTTATCTTGGGAATATCTCAAATGAAGCATTCACCTGCTTCATTTGTTCCGCTTCCTTCGTCCCTCTATTTCCACTTTTTCCTCTCTTTAATCTTTGGGGGGGGGGGGGCCTCGTTGTCGACTTCCTTTTTGACGTTCAGAGCACGTAAAAAATGTCGTAGGGTCAGAAAAAAATGCTGGGTGAATGTAAATACTGTTCGTTATCATGTTATAGTATGAAAAAGTTGTACAAGGACAAATCAAATAAACTGTGAGGAAAATTTTGGAGTCGGCATTCAAGTCAAGTACGGTATACAGAGGTAGGTATAGAATATCATGTTAAATATACCATTATTAAAACGCATACGAACGTTACAATCGTTTAAAATTATGTTTAATGTTCCAACCTGAGCACTACTAAAAATACTTTTGACATTTTATGTCTTTGCTTTGGCACATTAAAATCAAAAACTGTGACGAAAAAGTGTCCTCGAAAAGCGTTACCAACATTTTACGATAATTTTCACTTACAACCAAGCCGTTGCTAGGGAAATGAAACTTTTGTAGTTTTCATCGGACAAAAATTTTTCTCCATTCGATCGAAAGCTCTCGAATTATAACGCATTTCTTGCGTATTTGTTCTTGGGATTTATGTCAGACTTATACATATTTTTATGTTATAAATAGATATAGTATAGATATACTGAACACTGCCGCTTATTTTGTGATCAATCGCTTGAGGTTGAGGTTACCTACATTTCTGTCTTCGTTAAAATAATACTACATCCTAATAAAGCTGGTCGTGTAGGAAAGTGGGATTCGTTGTTTTGTTGTTGTTAGTTTTGATTTAGCCATCAGAGTGACTACATGTGTGCTCCGAATCTTACATATTTTATTTGGGTATTTTGGTTTATTATCTTTGATAATGAACCATTTGAATCGCCCAAAGATTGTATAATACTAGTTAGTAGAGCGGACTCTACTGGTTAGTAGAGCCAACTCTACTGGTTAGTAGAGCCAACTCTACTGGTTAGTAGAGTAACTCTACTCTACTGAACTTCAACGTACAGGAGTAGGGTGTATTGCTTACACTCTACCACTCTACTCTACCTGTTACTGAAATAGTGTAAATTAGCCTCTAGAGCTACTCAGACGTCGTTTCGACGTACATAGATCAGACGCTTAGAGCTACTCACACTAAGCGTCTGATCTATGTACGTCAAACCTAGTGCGTCAAAACGAAGCGTGAGCGCCTGATCTATGTACGTCAAACCTAGTGCGTCAAATCGACGCGTGAACGCCTGATCTATGTACGTCAAACCTAGTGCGTCAAAAACGACGCGTGAGCGCCTGAGTGCCTGATCTATGTACGTCACACCTAGTGCGTCAAAAACGACGCGTGAGCGCCTGAGTGCCTGATCTATGTACGTCAAACCTAGTGCGTCAAAACTAAGCGTGAGCGCCTGAGTGCCTGATCTATGTACGTCAAACCTAGTGCGTCAAATCGACGCGTGAGCGCCTGGTCTATGAACGTCAAACCTAGTGCGTCAAAACGAAGCGAGACGCTTGATCTATGTACGTCAAACCTAGTGCGTCAAAACGAAGCGAGACGCTTGATCTATGTACGTCAAACCTAGTGCGTCAAAACGAAGCGAGACGCTTGATCTATGTACGTCAAACCTAGTGCGTCAAAACGACGCGTGAGCGCCTGATCTATGTGCGTTGATATATTCTTCATGGTTAGTCTCATGCTCAGTAGCGGTGCGTGGGCTCTGAAAATGGTGGGCCACCAAATTCGGAACACAAATTAAGAGCTTTTTCTACAAAATACCTGTAAATGTTTCCCAACAGGAGTCTTCTTATGAGAAATGGGTGTATTTTAATCAACCGCAGCTCTTAGCAAGTCAGAATGTGAGCTCTGTGTTCACAGCAGTTCTGACCAGTACCTACCCGGGATTACCAGAAGCTATAGCTTCATACGAGGAGGTGGCGGCGGGGCAATTGAAATCAGAAAAATTAGCAATCATTTCCTTCTCTATTGACAACATCGTCAAAGCATTAAGTCTCTCTTGGGTAATAGTTGATCGAATAAACGTTTTTATTCTTTTAAGCGTAGAAAAACAAAGCTCAGCTTTTGCAGAAGTCATTGGAATTGTAATCAATAATGTTAGTAGTTTCTCATTTTCAGAATAAGTATCAACTAAGTTATTGTTGTGCAAAAACAACAGAAATCCCTGTGAAATGAGTAAAATCGGTTCTCTGATAAATTGTCACCAATTCAGTTTTAAGTTTCCGAGATTCTAGGATAGCGTAAGCAGTGACCGTGTTTTCAAAATCTTCAGTTGGAAAACATTTTGAAAAATTCGGAAAACTTGCAGTATCAAGCAGTTTGGAAGCTGCCAAATGCCCCCTGAACGAATAGCTGCCTCTAGCTTGAGCTAGGTATGATAATATCACAAACCTCCACTGCAGTACTTATCTGTGAATGTTGACGTTGATCAATCCACAAGACCACAGACAGGACACAACGCACTTAATTACCACAAAAAAATCCAAATCTGTCACGGGAGCTCGAATTCAAATGGGAACATACAAAATTATAACCTAAGCAGCATGGAAGAAGCAGCTTCTTCCATGCCTAAGCAGAAAACTGAATACTCAACAGAAAGTTTTACTATTGAGATGACAAGATGAATTGAAACGATCGAATCGATTGTGAACACAAACGATTTTTTTATGGAAATGTGGCCCGGGCCGGAACGAGGCGTGGCTTACCGAATTTTTACTCTACTGAGCATGCGCAGGCAGGCCACTTCGTAAAGCGTCGTGTCCGTTTCCATGCCAATACCCGGTCCCCGGCCCCTGGAGCGTAGGTTTCGATTTCGATTGCAAAACATCGATTACTGTCGATATATTCTGATAGAATGATCGAATATCGTTCTTCTTCTTCTTCTTCCCAGTTACTTGTCTTGGCCGCAGCCATGCTGGACATAGGTTGGGACAGAGAGAGAGAGAACTCTTTGACTTCGTGAAAATGCTAGGTGCAGTATACGGAACGATATTCGAATGCCAACTGGGTGGCATATTTTTTTTGTCGAGTTTTTTGTGTTTCTGGATGCCGGGGCAGTGGCCCAAGTGGCCTTATGGACGCAACGCCCCTGCTCATGCTGCATGTCTGTGGGTTTTGTTTTAGTGTTTGATGAGTGATTTTGTTTACCAAAAGATCTGATAATATCATGTCTTACCGGTGTTATTGTGAATAACAATGTCTTCAATCAAAATGCAATGAATGTTTTCTCAAAGAGTTTTCATGTAAATATTACCTACCCTGGAAAAGAACCTAAACTACCCAAATTTACTTATCGATAATTGTTGAGCTTTATAAAGTTATCATTGTACGATATCATCACTCATAACAGGGCTCTTACGGGCTTCTTTGTCTCATTTCTTCAGGTGCCTATAAAAGACAATATTTATATTGTCTTTTATAGGCACCTGAAGAAATGAGACAAAAATGAGACTGTTATGAGTGATGATATCGTACAATGAAAAATAGTTTCTAATCTGGACCACAACAAATTAATACATAATATTATTATAGGAGGATAAGTCGTAAGGATGAGGATAAGTCATAAGAATGATTGTTCGTCAAACAGAGGCTGTGTTTATCTCATACATATTGAATGGCCTTGAAATGAAAATAGATAGAAGGCTTTTTATGCCTAAGGGCGGAATCCATTAATATTCCACGTTAGGAAAGATGAGCGAGAGAGAGCCCATCTATATAGGATGATTTCTAAAGGCGATCCCCTCAGAGTTCTCAAAACATGATGAGACTACCCCATCTGAAAGCGCGAGCGGGCTACCCTCGAACTTGTACGTACGGCGAGGAGAAGAAGGAAGTTTTAAATTTCTTTCTCATCCACCTTCTTCGCCGAAGATACTTCCTTCTTTTTTTCTTCAGAAAAACTTCGCGGCCTCCTTTTCATGTTTAAAACACAGTTGGCAACTCCTCCTGTGCCACTCGCTAAGCATATTTTACTTCTTCTCGGCGGAAAATTGAGTTCTATTCGGAGAAAAGAACCACCTTAGTATGATGATATTATCATTTCCAAGTACGAAAGAGGATTTCATGGTTTTATATTCATCCAAACAATGCTGAAATAGAATGTGAATATGTAAATAAACGAGAAGTTTAATCTGGAAAACTTTAAGAATCAATCATTAGGACAATTACAAAAAACGGCGTGGCGCATTATAGTTTCTGTTAATAACATCATAAGGTCAAAACGATTTTTTTCTCTATATCCTATTGGGACAGTGAGTTACAAAATAGATACCTACTCAAATTATTTTCTAAGTCAGATACTTTTTAGCACTAACATTCATCTCCAACTCATCCTGCCCCATCTACATCCGCCAGAGAAAAGTAACTCGAAATTTTTTCTGATACCGATTTCCTATGCCAACAATAGATGTTTCTGCATACACGAAATGACTACATCCCACTATTCGAACTACATCCCACCCGATTTAAACTCACATAACAATGATCTCACAACTATCTCATAGTTTACCGTGTTTCTGTTGGTAGTGAAATCGTGTATCTAGCTGTTGAAGCATATCTTATTAGGATCTCGCGTGATAATTAAACGCGTTTGTGATTAGTACATTCAAGTACACATACCTTAAATCCCGCCTTACCCATAATTAGATACGCCTCCGTTGAGATGAAACCTCCAGCGGAAATCTTGGTGACCATAATGCAATTTCCATAATGCTAACCTGAGAGGGCTACTCAAGTGGTGAAACCGTGTTAGAGGTGCATATTACAACCTGTATTAGCCAGACTAGTGTTAATAATATAACTACTGGTCCGAACCACTCGTTATATAACAAAACACTGTTAACCAAATCGTCGCTGTATGAGCAACGTGGCGTACCTAACTCAATTTTTAGCCTTCTCCATTCAAATTTTCGCGCCGGATCCGATGGTAACATCAGTTTTAATATTACTCCAACAGAAGGCAGTCAAATCGTCAATGAAGTATCCTGGCGTATATAAAACTGGTTGATAACATGGCGTATCTCTTTTTTTGTCTCTCCTGTAAAATTGGAAACTTTGAGATACGCCACGTTGCTCCTACAACGACGAAATGCCACATTCTGCTAGAGACGTGCGATACCAGAAAAATATCGATACCAGTACTCGATACTACGAAAGGCACATTCGATACTAGTCAAGAATCGAAAGAAAATATTCGATATTCCTGAGTACTCAAATGAGTACTTTTTCGAGGCGTTGAAGTTGAATGAATTCAGCAATCCTAATATTATTCTTAGGTTTATTTTGATAGTATGCCAATGTACCTACATGAAAATTTAATGGTTTGAAAAATACAGTATTATTGATTTGGAAAAATACCTACCTAATAGGACCTTACTACTTACTAGATATCGAAAGAAATTTTCGACATTACTCGAATACCTGTGTTTAAAGTTTAGCTCAATTTCCATTTGAATGCTTTATCCAATACTGCAGGACGTTGGTAGGTACTCAATACCTGTATATCATAGAAGTGCGCGATATGACACCGTAAATGGTTGGTATTGAAAGAAAAGGTTCCATAGCTTCTTCCTACTTCCAGCTAAATTACCTACATAATTACCTACTTTTATTCAGTTATATGTTAAAAAAAAAAAAAAAGAATCAGTTTATTCATCATAAGGCTTTAATTGTCTTGAATGTTGAAATTCTTGTCAGACAGCGAAAGTGCGAGGCGTACACAGAATTATGAACAGTGTTGCCAACCATCAAATCTGAAACCCACAGGGCAACCAAGAATGCAGGTGTGGAGTCGTGTAATGAGTAGGTATACTGCCGTCATAAGGAAGAAAGTCCTATCTCCATTTTGATAGTTTTGAGACAAACGAGGTTTTGTGAACTGCTGAGAATTTTCTATAGAGTAGAAATTAGAACTGCCGTTACACAGTTGATTTTCAAGTAGTTCTGATGGAGATTGGGCTTTCTAACCTAATCCAATCGGTTGATCTCGTCTAAATCTATAGGAATAAGTCCTAACCTCGAAAAGCTCCAAAATGGAGTTAGGACTTTCTTTCTTAGGACGGCAGTATAGGTACAGTAGAACCTCGATTAACCGAGGGTCGATAAACTGCGTATTGTGTTGTACAGTGGAAATTGTTTTCTAGTGCAAAATAAATCAGTTTTCCAGCGATAAGACATTCATGGATACTTTTTTACAAGCAGGTAAAAAGTACTTTACACTTAAATTAGTCTTAATCTACCTATTAAAACATGGTTTCTTTCACTAAATTACGCATCAGCCTCTAAACCGTGATTTCTCATATCAGTGGCCCCACCATTACCCTGGTTAATCGAGGTTCTACTGTATTTAGCTATTACATGGCGCAGATAAATTTGAAAACCTGCTAGCACTTCGTTGTCATGATTGCGTATGAATAATATTAGAAGTAACTATGAAATACAAATCCATTTGAGTACATTTTCCGATACCACAAAAAAATATTCGAAACCAAAAGTACCGGAATCGGAAGAGAATATTCGATACTTTACTCGTATCGAAAGGTATCGCACGTCACTACATTTTGCTACTGACTTCATATGGAAAGATATCAACAACCCAGCTCCCCAGCTGTCACCCAGCTTTCAATATTTTCAAAGCCACACCAAGAATTGACAGTGGTACCTATTTTGACGATTTGCTTGGTTGCTGATCGTCGGAATAACGAAACGAATTTAGAATTGCAATGGATTTTATTGATTGGGAGTGACAGAGAATTGAAACAGAACTGAAACCGCGGCGAGGATGAGCGAGCTCGAGGTTGGAAAACGAACTGACGCTCGCTGGGTGACCAGCGGGCTTCGAGGGGAAACCTGCTGATGTAAGCAAAAGACCCACTCAAAGGATCGGGTGGGGTCCGTGACAGTATTCATGCTCTACGTTTTCTCCACTGATATTCAAAGAAACACAAAATGTGTAGTATTTTTTCAAGTTATAAGTGAAGATGTTGCCATTTAATTAATTCCCTTTTGAAATCATCTCCATCGGAACAATAGTGAGCACATTTCATTCATCTCGTTATGAAAAAGAAGATGGCGAACGAACACTCACGATGGTTTTTGAATTTATGGAAACTCGGTTGGTTCAATTGAGATGTTTTCAGCTCACGAGGGGAGAGTTGTTTGCATTAATTTGTAGCTCGTAATGTAAAAGTAAGAGCCTCGTTAACAAAACTGATTCAAATGCGTTCCTAAACAGCACCCACGAACATAAAGAAGACATACGGCGCCGCAACGGTATTTAGACAGTGGGTTTAGGGTTTGTGTTACACCCAGTGAGAGCAGGTGTCGTGCCACGTGCTACAAGGGTGAGATAGCTGAGGGCTGCATAGTGAAGAGATGGAGTGCGGAAGGGAAGTTTTTGGGGAGGCACGTCGAAGGTATGGCCTCCTTTTTTTTGTCGGGGAAGACAGATGGAACTCTCAAGAAAAGGTAGCGTCCGTTCGACAGTCTTTAGTTAGACCGACTCATCCTTTCAGAAGATGGATATTCAAGAACCTCAGCTGGAGTCAGCAGAGAGAATTGAAAGGGATTGACCGGACGGTGAAAAGCTAATATTTCTTCGCATGTAACCGTCGCCGATAAATCCTAACGAAAACGTTTAGCGGGATGGGGCCGGCGACGAAACGGCATTTTCACTTGTCAGCCCCCTGTCGTCTTGTCCTCAATCTATACGTCACTTACACATCTGCCTTTATTCATCTACTCGGTACCACTGATGAGAATTTCCCATCATTTTGTATTCAGTCAAGCTCGTACCGTTTTTTCCTCAAAAGATGATTATACTATGGTATTAATCCATAACTAACCAAACCCGTTCTGCCAAGTGCAACGTGCCATTTCCATTTCAAGGTGTCTACTTGCAGCATCTCTTCAGTATACCACCATCGTCATTTTCGTCATGTTGCGTTTAGTTAATGATCGGTATTAAAACCGGTATTGGACGTCCTCCATATATTATAATAACGCGTTATTGTAATTCTAGTAATCCATAACAGTCATGCTATAGACGTGGAAAGTGGTCGTTGCCTCCAGGTATGATACTCTCACTACACCCTATGTATATACCACGGTTAAACCTCCAGCTAAACCGCTTACCTGATTTCATATCTACATATAAAAGTAATACATCGAAAAATTCATACCGGAATACCTTCACGGGCGTTTATTTCCACCTAGCGAGCCACCCGACCAACGTGTATTCGAATGTTGGCTTACGCTCCGTTAAGCTTCCATCGAGTATTTGCATAAAGATTTTTCGTTTCGATAAGCTCACACACCCGCCTCTGGCTTAGTTTCATATGAACGTGACATTCGACAGATATAGCCGGAATACGAGTAGCGATGAATCACTTTGAAGTGCTAACTATCCTTTACATCCACGTTAGGCCTATCATTTCAGCATCGAAGGCACTTATCACTTATCACTCTGAAACTTTTCGACCAATTTTCATGGTTTCAAGTTTCTGTATCAAGGTATCAAATTAGGATCTCGCCCCGAGAAAGACAAAGTCACTGAAATGTTGGGGTGTTCCTTCGTACCCAAAAAGTACCAGTTGGGAGTGGAACTCTGGTAGGAGTGACCCAAATTTTCCCTAATTTCTAGTTAAAACCATGACATTTTTCCATCGCGGTTCGATCGGCTTTTCCCGGTTTGTCTCTTCAGCAGATCCCACGTTTGGAACGCGAATTGAAGAGTACACAATTCACAAAATACTAATAATCACAAATTCAATCATCATATTCTTGAAAAATCTCCAATTATTCTCATTAAATGGCGCCATGAGGAAAATATCAATGAGTACTTTTTTTCCCGCCTAGCTATTATCATTTAATAATTTTACTAATTTTTAATTTTTTCATCCTATTTTTGAATCATTCAAGTATATCTGTTCTGTATCATTGTAGCTGAGGCTGGCAAACAAAGACTCCAAGAAACATTTTCTTATATAGGAAAATTTGAGTTTCAGATATATTGCATTCAGGGTACCAAAGTCATTAAATGACAAATTTTGTTATAGTGATTCAGAAAGGGTCGCTACTTTTCTAAGCCTTGGCTCGTACGAGTACATACCTACTTCTTCCATGCGATGAAATTCCACTTCCCCTTCAAGGGCCTGAGGCGGTTATGTCCGCAGTACCCAGAGGTAGGGCTAGTCCCACATACTCCTAGACTTGCAGTTCTAAGAAGTTTTGAAGGTGAAAGTACCAATCCCACTTCGCAATTATATTGGTATATTACAGTACTATACATTACAGTACTATACATTAGTTACTATTGAACATTTTATAGGTGCCATAATAATACATTTTGTTTGAAACAATCATCCTCTGTACGCTGTATCCTCGTCCAGCACGAAACTATCGGACCACCAACAATCACCGTCTAATATAGCATTATTTTATTTCAGATCGAAGTAGTCTTAGTAACAAGTTTACGACCACGGCATTAGTGACATTAAGTTACCCATGTAGAGTTTATGTCATATCAAGAGGAGCTGACGATCGCAGATGGTTTGGTAGCGACCTAAAATTTAGTGAGTTTTAGAGTGTTGTACATTCCACTTTCCCCATGTCCCCACTACATCATACACCTTACGAGAAGGTTCCGGTTTCTAAGGCGGCTAATGTTGTTAGGAGTAGTTTACAAACGCACCTATGGTTTGAGCCACAAAGGGGGTTCGTAGAGTAACTGGATATTGCTCCATTGAAGGAGGCGCTTCTGCCCCACGACAGCCTAGCAGGTTCTATTCAACGATAGTTTCTAAGATCAAACACACCATATAAGAATACTGGATTTATACAGAATAAAAGTCTTCGTCATAGTCTTAGCCTTCAGCTACGTGAGGGGTTCTGAATAGAGAAGAAGTCTTTCCCATCTTAAAGAACTACTAAGTTATTTTAAGGCATTCAAACTTGTAAAATATGTAAGAACAACCGAGCATTTTTCGACTTTATTTTTCAACTTGTATACTCTAAGAAGTGAGGATAGTCCAAACATCAATGTTTACTGAGCATATTTCGTATAATCTGATGAATTATTTATAATTGATTTTTCTTGTTTTTCGTGTACATGGTTTTTCTTGATTTTCCTTCACGTGTTCTGGAATTGGTATGAAACCAACCCGGAACTAGTCGTTAACTACCCTTGACATTTGGGTGGAATAGATTAAATCGTTTCACATATTTGGATAACTCTTTTGTGCATATACAGGGGAGACGCATTCAAGCTCTTGTGTCGTAAAGGTTGATAACACCGTCAAACATGTTCTAAACAAAACGAAAAAGCTTGACTTTCGTACATAGTCTGTTTTCTCTGTCTTCCCGTTGTCAATAAAAGTTGCCTCACCCAACAGTATTATCACATTTATGTTCTATCTCTTTCTATAAGTATAACTAGATATAAAATGCTAGTTTTGAACATTAGTCCAACTCGATAAAACTAAATGTTTGTTCGTAGGGTTCATGAACAGCTTTACCACCTACGTATCACCTGTGAAAATAAATGTGTCATAAATATAATAATATTATATATTATTACACGCACACACACACATTATAGTTCAGTGATTGAAAAACACTAAATTTGATAGAAAATGCATTCAATGCATCAAATGTCATGCCCGAATTCTTTCTTTGTGACTGGGGATGTGGCTCTATCTGCATTAGATTCGGCTTTGGTGTTCCCAAGAAAGTGGTTGAAACTAAACGAAAGTGATTCCCACGTAGTTAGAGGCCAATAAACAAGATCCAGTCGAGCGAATCGGTCGAGTGGCCCGTTGCAACCAAAGCCACTGGCTCAGGAAAATGCATTAGGAGCACTTTAAATGTTGAAGTTCTCACCAAACAAGCGAAACCCTCCCTCAAGGTAAAGGGTAAACCTCGCGAGTTCAACGAGAAGGAATTCAATAAAGCCATTCGGAAGAGAGAAATGCAGAGTGACGTTAGTGTTTCTACAACTGTAATCCCTCTCCATTATTCCCCCTTATAAGTACAAATGGGCGTCCACCTTACCCTGAGAAAATATCCGCGTTCTTCGAAGTAAAAACCTCCCTCTACGTTGAATTCCAGCCTTTTTTCCTCTGTTCCTTCCACCGCCTTCAACGCTTCAGTTGCTTTCAGATTGAAAGGAGATCCCATGCAAAGAAGCAAAGCTTCCCTTTTTAATAAAGTCTTTGAGAAAACCTCCGGCTCAGAGCTTTTTCCACCGTTCTTTTATCCGTTCACCAATGCATTTAGGGAGCTACTACTCTTGATTTCTACAAGACCTTACTCCGAGTACCCAAAACCGCTTACATGGGGTCTGACGCACGTACGCGCCTCTTCTGAAGAGAGGTTTAATGCTTATTTGTTCCCCCTATAACCGGGTTATAACATAAATGTTGTAGGAGCCGGTCAACCGAAATAGTATTACGCTCTTAAAGCGAACTCAAAGAATCTGGCGAGGTATTAAAAAAAATGGGCTTAAATAATCATATTGGTTAAAACACAGATGAAGTATCTTTTGGTTGTTACAACAAATAAATTGGTTGTGTCACTAATTACACAATGCTGCATTTTAATTTTGTTTGAACGATGTCTGAAATCTAACTGGTGTTGCTTACATATTTTTCGTGCTGAATTCAAATCTTCAATCAGATTTTCCCCATCACGTGTAGATTTTTCACAAACCCCTCCCCCCCAAAAAAATTCAAGTGGACGTCAGTGAATTTGAACAAAGAAAGTCCGTCACAACTTAGATTTGAATCTGGAATTTCCTCTTCCTCGGTCGTCTACATGTCGAGTTTTCTCTTCAGATTCCAGCATCAGTCTGCCATAATTGATGCATTCCATCTTCCTTGATACCGTTGTCCCATCACTTTATATCCTGGGGGAAACGCTCGACCGTTTCTTCACTGAAATCCCCCAAATTGACGCTCATAAGGCATCCAAGATGCTGCAAGTGTTTCAGCAAGTCTTCCACTAATTCTTTATATTTTGCATACTTGTTATTTCCAAGACCCGGTCTCAACTGGTTTAAAAGTTATCCAAGCATTCTTTTCCGGGATACTTGTGGTGTTTTCAAACTCGAGATCCTTCATTTGCTGGCGGATTCGGGGCCCAACAAAAATTCCTGCCTTAGTTATTCAGAAGTAATTTTAGCAAATTTTTAATGGTGGAAGCAACACGTTCTTGGAGTACATCAACGAAGGACTTATGACGTTCTTGGAGCCTGGTTTTAATTGAGCCTTTTCTGGCCAATGTTTGGCAGTCACCAGTTCGACTGTCTCATTAAAAAAAAAACATGGGAATTTGATGAATCCACCCTGAAGCCTTAGCAGTAAGCCTATGATCTTGAAATGGACGCAGACCAGCGACTTGTGAACGTTATACCCGATCGTTTCTGAGAGCGATTACACATTTCCATAGGGCTCTTTCATGTGGACAGAATGAGCAATAGGAATCTATTCCCATTATGGAGGAGGAGTCCTTTGATACTTACCTTGGACGAGTCTATAAATAGCCTCCATACAAATAGTTTCATTTCATAAAACCCCATCACAGACTCAGTATTGCAGCAGAAAACCATGGAATTTTTCTCTTTGTTGAATGGGCCGAGCTCCTGTTCGCGGCGGCGGTAGCAACCAAACGTAACACCTGGAGTCAATCAAGTGTTGATTCATCTGATGCATCGTTTGGGAGATTCACCTCACCAGGTCGTTTAGCTCACCTTGCGTAGACAGTTTTGAAGATTGATCCTCGACAGGTTCAAAGGCTTGATCTCCTTCTTGTCATTACTTTGAGTGACGCTTTCAGTTCTGACATCAACTAAGACATCAGGAATTGAAGTAGAAACAGAGTAGGAATTGGTATGGTGTCACAATGGGAAACAGGTCTAAGCGCGGACGGCAAATATGGGCACTCGATGGATTCGTTGTTCTTTGTTGAAAACCAAAAAAACATTTTGTTTTCCAAAAAATAGCAATCATTAACATGATTGCTGGGCTCCCTCCAATTTCATTGGGGTAACATGTTACATAGCATAGCCTTTTTCTTAGCTAACTTCCACAGTCGCAACCCCTCAACACACGGGCGACACTCTTTATGGGGAGCCCAACGTTTACACCAAAATACGTAAACTACACATTGGCGCTGCCGTAGATTTATGCTTTATAAAGCAACCACAAATGTAACAAAATACGTTTGGACTGTTCACACAGGACGAGAAAATAATAAACCAAAAACGCAGAAACAAATTATAACAAGTGATCTTTTGAAAATGAGGGCTTTGTTTATGTAATGGCGCCCTTTGATCTCTACCGATCAGTTTAAGTAGTTCGATCCTTCCCAGTTGGCAGGGCAGCCAACATAACAAGAGCATACTCCCAATTTCAGCTCTCGGTAAGTCATATTGACGATTTGAGTGGAACACCGAAAGTGTGCGTGGAGGAGAAAAGTTCCAACTTGAATTCAGCTCGAAAAATCCATTTGCAAACGAATGTGATGTAGCATTGTGTTATTAGTAACTTCACGTGAGATAGTTCGACAATCGATTCGCGAAATCCAACCCGCTACGCATAAAATATATAAAACAGGTAGGCTTCAGAAACGATCCCTCTACGATTTGAATCGGAGAATCGATCCCTAAAATTTCGAACACTGAGAGGGGTTCACCCTATCTATATAAATATATCATTTTGAAAGTATTGGGATCAGGTCGAGAATGTCACGGGGTCCGTCCTTGTATAATAACGCAGCTTGCTTAGTATGGAGTTTTAATGAGTCACAAATTGGTCGTAATCGTTACCAAGCACGGCTTTTGTAGATCATCTATGTAATTTCTCACATCAAACTTTCAAGGCTAAGCATTCAATTCATGAGGTCTTTAAGAGGAGGCGAAAGGCACTTAATGGTTAAATGAAGCATCCAATCGCTCCGTTTACACGAATATGCTTTAGGAGCGAAAGGTGGTTCGGGGTTGGGAGTGAGAGAGCCCTAATCCCTCACTATAATCTTGGCAAGACCTTGATATTGCTCTGCCAATTACCGGGATGGAAAGGGCAGGAGATCGGGAGGACGCGAGGGAAAGGGGAGGAAATCTAAATGTTTAATAAACTCTCCCTGACTTCCATGCCTCCGAGGGCCTGGCTTCCCTTTTCGTGGCGAAGGAGATAACGTCTAAATTTAGGGAATTTCCCGCTCTCAAAGTTGACTTAAAATTAGTTTCGAAAGATAAGATGAGAAAAGGAAGGGCCAGAAGGAGAAAGGGAAGCTCTTTAATTTTTATGGTTGGGTTGTCTAGACGCCAGATGACCTTCTTTATGCCGCGTAAAACCACGAGAACCAGATAAAGAGACAGACTGAAGAATGGGAGACAATCCAAAGGAACACACGTAAGAGAAGTTACGGAAAGAGGCTGGTAATCCTGTGTGGGATACGTACACAATGATTCATTAAATTACTACGCAACCCTACAGCCCCACAGTCAAGAAGGATCCAACACTCCATAACCCTATACCAAATATTAAATCCACTCAGTACTCCCTGTAAGATCCGACAAATACGCCCAACATTGTTTGCTCCTCTTCACAGATTTTGTAGTGGAAACTAAAATGCTTCGTCATTCAAACCATTTAAAATCTGTGAGAACGATACGGTTACCACCCGACCACACCCGGTGAACTGTCTGTCTCATAGTGTGCGGTCGAGAGCTATTTTTCATGTAGAACGCCATCAACACGTAAAAGTACCAATAAAAAGCCACAACCAAAGCCTACAGTGCCGTTTATGGGCTACTACGAGCTCAAAAACAGAACAGTAAGTTCGATTGGGTGGGTACTATTGAGATCAACGAGAATCCCCCTTAGACCTT
The DNA here is from genome assembly GCA_963920205.1 of Stenodema calcarata. Lineage (NCBI taxonomy): Eukaryota > Metazoa > Arthropoda > Insecta > Hemiptera > Miridae > Stenodema > Stenodema calcarata. The sequence continues at coordinate 33,305,469 of OY986050.1, forward strand.
CTGTCCTACAATACTCGTCTGTTGAGGTCTGGTCATAATAAACAACACACTCGGCCAATCGATTTGGATCGACGAAGAATGGATGACGAGAAATGAGATGAGTTTTAGTGGAATCACCTGACGAATAACTCAAGGCTGCATCGACTGTTATCTAGACGGTTGTCAAGGTCGGTCATAAAAGGAACAATGGAAGGTTTTTTTGCGGAATTGTCCATAAGAATCGTGATGAACTGAACGTCCAACTGTTTCATCCGATTATGGCATTTGATGTTCGTTCGTTTTCCCTTCGGTCCGTAGTGTTTTATATTTGTTCGATTGCTTGATCCAAAGAGACTTCTCAATCTAAATGGAGTTAAGATCATAATAAATGGACAAATAATCTGGAGCGTAGCGTCAGGGGCAGCGCAGGCCCTTCGGCTCCTCACGAGGGTAAGCCGAACGTTGACGAAGAGGGTCAAAGATGGTCCTGGGTCAAAGCGGGTCGAATAGTAAACAGCACATGGTTATCAGATATCGAGTTAGTTTTAATAATTAGACATTTTGATTATTATTTAATGCTTAATGATTATTGATAATTACTTATAATACTTTACACTTATTGTACACTTTACACTTATGGTAATAATAATAATAATAATTTATCTACACCACTTCATAATAATTATAATAAGTAACGATAATTCGTACCTAATCTATCATATAGACATCTAGACAGGTGATCTGCACAGAGAAGATAATAAACAGTTGTGTCAAGAATGTGCAGAGTTTTTTTTACAATAAAATGTCCCAAGCTGTCAGTTTATTGTGGACCAATATAACTCTACAATTGCGTTCCGCAAGAAATGAAATTTTAATCGCTCGGAAGTTCAACAATTACTCCACACCAACTCACAGGGAGTGAGTTTTGACAATGACTCAATAACACAGGTTTTAAAATAAATAAATAAATAAAAGTCCGGACACTTTGACCGGACCATGGTATTCCGAGATATCAGAAAAATGAGATTTCAAGGTCATTATAGGTAAAATGACCATTTTTTGATCTGGACCTGGGACAATTTCTCAAGCGACATGTAAAGTTGGAGGGTAGCTGTTTAAGTCTTGAATACCTTCCAAACATTGGAGTGGAGTCCTAAATCTGGACCGGGAGAATCACAGAACCACCCCAGTGGATAAAATGTTGCTATGATCGGTGTGTATCTCGCGGGTTTCCATCTCCCTGTCAATGCATCTCCCTGTCGTTTTTCTGACGTGATGGGGCTCAGACGACCTCGGGATCGGATTCAGGAGGCAAAAATACCTCGAAACACCTTGGTCCGGTCAAATAGTCCGGAATTGTTTTTTGTAAACCTGTGTAATCGATCAAACTAACAAAGTTATCAGAACGTTACGGAGATTATTTCGAAGGGCCTCTCTGATTATCCGATTCCGTTCCAGGATTTCGGAACGCCACTTTTAGCCCATGATTCTTTATGGGCAAGCGCAAAAAGCTCCCGTGCCAATCAACCTGAATTTATTGGACTCGCTCCAAGCGTCAAAGTGCCACTAGGAATCGTCATACCGTCATACTGCAGCGCATTTGCTGAGGGGTTGATTGGTGGCTGTCTAGATTAATTACTGTATCAATCCTCGATTAGACCGTAATAAATATTTCTTTGGTAAATATGAAATTTTTCACGTTGATGACATTCGCAATGGAGATAAACCTCTGATGAACACTCTGTGAACTGGGTCGTCGAATAGATTCTCACTCTCCGCACTCAGCACTTTTTCTAGTATTTTTTCCACTTTTCTCTCTCACAAACAACAGTTCGGTCCGAAAGAGGCGTTTTGCTCCAGTCAGATGGGGTGCGTTGAAAAAGAATTTCCGGTGGCTATAATATATGTTCCGTGGTATTGTCAAGTGGCAGTTCTGGGCGGACGTCCCACACCCTTCATCTCTCGCCGGGGAAAATAACAACTGCTCCGGAAAAAAAGAGTGGCGGTGGTCCGGTCATAAAAATGTTGTAATAAAGACGGTGTGAAAGCGCTCGGACTTTCTGATAACAACGGGATTTAGAAAAATCTTTATTATCCGCACCAGTAATAACAGCCACTGCTCGAAACACATGGTTGTTTTAAGTGGACCAACGAGCGCTGATTGCGACGGACATCTCAGGCCCACTTCATCCTACTCCCCGTTTAGTGTACAAAAAACGCAATTTGTGTATCTCGAGTATGGCACTATAAGAGATTTGCGCTCGCGAATGTCCGCTCTTTGCTTAACCGACCTGTACGCCGAGTCACGTAACTTCATTCGCACCTCCATCTCGGCGAGAGAATGTATTTTAATCCTTCTATGCGACTGGCAGGTCGCTGAGGCTGACATCGAGTTCGTTGATTAGAACAGTGAAGAGCACAAAGTCGAATGAATACCGATTCGGAGCTTTGAGGAACTTTAATTCATTGCTCTATTGTCGAGTTGTCTCCATATTACATACTGGAAATAGTCAACTACACTGCTCGTCCTTGGGTTCGGCGACGGAGCACATCTTCAGTTGGGAATGTAAAAGGAGTTACAAGATGACCAGAAAACCCCAATTACCACCCTGATACTTTCCAAATCATTATCTAAGACATATTGCAATAAAATTGAATTTTTCAAAACAAAAATAAGTAAATAAAATAAAGGAGAGGCTGTTGCCTTGCGTAACTGAATAAGAAGATGATCGTAGTAAGAGTGGAGAACCCGGCGTCCTTTAGGCCTAGCGACTTGAAGTTATAAAGAAGGTCTGTAGACTCGTCAAAGTGGACCACGTCAGCCAACAATTTCTGTTTTTTGTTTCTAAACGTTTTTTGGGTTGAGATTATGGATTAAATCTTTTTAAAGGCTCTGCCTCGAGCTGAAACGAAGTTCTGTGCAAAATTTAAAGTCAATCGGTGAACGTGGAGAGGCTCCAGCCTTGCCTGTCTGAACAAGAAGAAGAAGAATACGGTAAGGGCGAAAAAAAGGGTGTTTGAAGAGATATAACTCAGCTCCCTTCAGACCTAGCGACTTGAAACTTTTTACTATCCACACCAAGAAGATCCACACCGAATTTCGAGTTTATAGGTCAAGTAGGAGTCGAGATATGGATACCTCAGGTATCATACCTGCAAAACGCGTTGCGTGACGTCCGGTTAACATACACAAGGTACCGTTCGTTCTTCTCAACTTGTTGGCTTCGCGGAGCGGACCCCTAACGCGTTCCTAGATAATTACAGTATTTTCACATTAATCGAACCTTCTTCATTTTCAATTTGATCTGCACAAGGAAGATAATAAACCTTTGTGTCAAGAATTTGCAGAGTTTTTTCATGTGTCGAGATATGTATATACACAAAGTGAGTAACGTAAATTGGCTCGTTGAATGCGGACAAACCGCGCCCACAGCCTCGTTACTCTTGTGGGAGAAAGCATTGAGAGAAACAAGAATCTTCTCAAAGTCAAGCTGAAGGGATTAGAGGCTAAAGCCCCTCCGAACGCCTTATTCGGCTTTGTGGCACTCGAAGGGCTCGGTTCGTGCATTGGAGTTGATGGGTTTTACTTCCACCTTCAATGGCAAAGTCGCAAGGTGTCTTATGGGGTCAAGACAAAAAAAAAAGAAGAAGTTCTTTATCAAGGATTTACCGGCAGTAGAATGAAAGGCATAAGGAGCGGGGAGTGAACGCCTTCAAATCTAGAGCACCACGAGAACAGTAAGTGGGGACCTCCAAAATTGGTCTGTAACGAATGATTACAAACACCGTGAACACAAAGAATTGTTAGGTACATGGAAAACTGCGCGGATTACAAAGGACCGAATATTTGTCCTTACAGAAAAACTTTCCACCAAGAGGTTGCTCTACGTGTCACTGATACGCCCAATTTGGTACTACTCTTGTGGCCTGTGGGGCGCCGCAGCAGCTACTCACATCAAAAGAATTCAGGTGACACAAAATCGGGTCCTCCGTCTCATCACCAACGCTCCGTGGTATGTTAGAAATAGTGTGCTGCACAATGATCTGGACATACCAATGGTCAGCGAAACCATCAAGGAAAGTTACGGCTCCTTAATGACAGGGATGGCTAGACATGAGAACCCCGAAATCGCTCGTATCCCAGACAACCCACCGCAACCACCGTCACTCAGAAGACTGAAACGAAAGAGGCTTTATGACTCAATCAACTCTCAAACTCTGTGATATCGCGAAAAACCTATTGCTAACAGCTGTGATATTTACACCTAGCATGTAGACACATATTTATTATCTATTTTCATACCTTATATTAACCTTTCTGCTAGATCTACTATCCATATACCACACTGGTTTTGGACAACCGCTGGGTTGTACCAACACGCATGTACCATGTAAATCAGGCCTTAAGCCTGCTATAACCTGTTTCTTAAGCACAACTGTACAGCCATTGTGGCAATAAAGTTAAAATTATTAAAAAAAAAAAAAAAAAAAAAAAAAAAAAACGTTTATACCTAGTTGTGTAACCTCTGGTGATTGTAGAGATTGAATTACGTGGTTGGGTTTCGGATGGGCAATTTGAGAAAGGGGAGGGCTCCTTATAATATATTTCCACCGTTCATCCCAAATTCCACTCATTCTGGTCATATCCCTTAGTTTGGACGCTGTCCAGACCCAGTTCCGCCATAACACGGGCATGTGGTTTGACCACGCCGATAGCAATAAATGGTTTATAGCAAACGATTCATTGGCGGTAGGTTGAACGGGAATATCTCTCAGCTTGTTTTCGGGCGGATCCTATTTGAATGTATATTTCTCTTTTACTTACAACCTCTCTTGACGACATGGACGACGGCACAAATTTCAACATCTTCTCAAGTCACATTATCCTTATGGTATTAAAATAACAACATTAGCCAAATGGGAGGAAAATGAGGGGTGACAAAAGAGAATGCAACATCCTTCATGCGAAATTCATTACGCGTCGCTGAGGGTTAAAACAACGAGCGGAACACAGACTTAATAAAGGGACCCCCCTCTTCCGAGTAATCAACATCAATTCAAATAATCAAATCTTCATTTGGTTCCCCGGGAATCACATTAAATCGGCAGAACCGGTAGTGGTTGGACACGGGCGGAGGGTCTCGTGAGTCGAATGTAATGTAGTCAAATCGCACCTGTGGACATGTGCCGATCACTCGGCAATTATTTTGGCAATCCGCGAGGGTGGCAGCTCTCGACCTCACGCGTTCATTTATGATTCAAACGGCGTCACTGGCGGTTATGACGCACCCGTTACGCGACGTTTACGTGGACGTTTTGCTCGCATCCTTCCGACCTGTTACGTGAAGCGGTGCCCGCGCCGTGATGTGCTCGCGATAGCAATGCGCTGTAGAAGACAACACAAGCTGCATCCAAAATTTCGACTAGGAAAAATGGGTCTGAAGCAGGGCAGGATTGAACCCAGCCCAGGCACAGTACACGTGAAGCCCATGCGTGGGGGATTCTGTGAAACACAGTTTGGCCGCGACGGCGCATATTGGACCCAGCCCACGCCCAGCTCACTCGGCCGTTTGCCACGCGTGTGTCCTTTTGTAGTCGTCGCACAGATTTCGTGGGCGTGGGCGCTTTCTCCCCAACTTTCCCCCTGATTTCATTTCAATCTGATTTCGCCATTCGCCTTTCTGATTTCATTAGTTCATTTCTGATTGTGATTTAATTCCAAACGAAATGGAAATTGAAAAACTCATCGAAGTTTTGTACGACATACCTGAGGCATACGTCCAATGTTTCTTCACTCCCAATGGGTTTTTGGGCGTTGCATTCTTTTCCAGTGATGTCTTCTTTTATAAGGTCTTCTTTTATACTTCTTGAAACTGCTCTCGACTGACCCGCAGAAAGCCCTTGAAGACTTCGTCGGGAACCTCCCGAAACAAATTAAACTCTCCATATGCCTTTCTCCCAGCTAAATAACTATTTCTTCCACTTTTCTTCCTTTTCACCACTGAATATAAGCAAACGAGTTCCTCAAGCTCTGATTCGGAATCCAAATCAAGGAGATAACCAATGTCCATCGTGACGCGTGGATTCTCGTCTACTGGGTTCAATATGCGGTACTTCAACCCAGCCAACGCGCAGCACCGCACAGGCCACGCGAGGGTTGGTGCGTGTGCTGGGCATGGGCTGGGTTCAATTAATTAAATATTAATCAAATTTATCATTTTCAATCTTGCATACATCTTCTTGGCACTAAAATTGATCCACGACATCTTTTATCTTCGTCTGTTACTCGTAACTACAATAATTCCCGTGTCATTCTTCCTAATATAAATACTGAGTTCTACAGGAGAAATGCTTATGTAACTGCCCTCAGAACTCTATACCAAAAAGAAATACATATTTTTTCGGTTTCCAGCCTGTCAAATTTTAAAAAACTATTAAATAGCTGTTTATAATTTTGCTTTTTTAAGACTTCGTAATGTTTTCTTGTTTATAAATTTCATTTTCTATTAAATACGAGACGAATTCACGGCTGTTGAAAGGACTATTATCGGAAATAATAACTTTCGGATAGCCATGTGTAGCGAACATTTTGTTGCAAATTTTAGTGATGTGTTTAGCCTTGATAACTCAATCCATTCGGAAAAATAATCGATTGTTTGTCAACTTCAACGCTGTTTTCCGTGGGATGGAAGAAAATAGCTATAATCAGGTTTCAAATTCGGATTCTGCACCTCAGAAAACACAGAAAGAGTGGTTAAAAGTGAAAAATTATTAGGGATTTTTTTTGAAGTGATATTTTTAACAATGAAACATAGCTAGAAAATAGGTGTATGAGCTATATCTCAAAAACTAGACCCGACTGCGGAAAACGGGTTTCAGATTTGGATTCAGCACACTGAAAAGCCCCGTCACCAACCTTCATCTCCTGTGCACCAAACATCAACTGTTTTTTGTGCCAGTGTCCTGTAAGATCCCTTAGAAAATGTCCCAAATGCTCACTTGTCAGTAAACTTTTGAAATCCATGGTCTACATCGCTAATGGTTGGTGCAATAATTGCAACACTACACCACGTGGGTAATTCAAGGGAATTATGTTATGAATGTATGTTAATGATGTTGGCAGAAGAGTATTTAATTGATTGGCCCTGTTTCTTCTGGACAACCATTGTATCGGTGCTTAAGTTGAACGAAACCAAGTCTAAGTAGGTGTAGATATTCGGGCTATTTCGATATTTTGACTTGATGAATGGATTTGCAAAGAGCCAAATTCACACAATTTAGCGAATAGATAATGATATAGTTGTAATGGATTTCCGTCCGGTTTTCGACCGTAGTATCTATATGGTGTGAGATATTTTGTTTCGAGGTTCGGTCAATGAGAACAATTTTTGGTTCCGACGTTTCGGTCGTTTATTCAGCCATCTTCAGGGCTGTAACAACAGTATGGCAAATTTTACAAAGGTTTATGGGGATGTGATTGAAAATGATTTACTATGGAAATATGATAGAAGTTACTTACAATTCCGTCGTACGGACTCAGGACATGGAGGTGATGCCCGGTTCATGAACAGTGCACAACTGATTTTGTTGGGGAATTGTGGATGTATAGGTATCTAGGTGGAAGAGGTGGAGGTAACGGTAGCTGGTAGGTAACACGTGGTCAGGTGGGATTAACGTTAATTGGCTGGATGGGTGCAGTCGTTAATTGGGGTGTGGTGGTTGGTTTAGAGTAGTGTATTATGTTGGATAATGATATATTAGTTTATTTCTAACTTCCAATCTAATAGCTGATATGCGAGTATTGAGTGTGCCCAAAGCTCAAAAAAGAGGCGTATGCGAGTGTATGTTAAGTACAATAAGAAATAATGAGAGTTAGGATCTGATTGTCGTGGTAAGTGCTACAAAGTTCATTTCAAGCAATCCGAAGGATAGACCATCGTTGATGGCTTCTTGGCAAACATAAATCTCAGTTAATAGCAATTATCGTCCCTGTATTATTCTTTCACCTCTTCAGTATAATAGATTTTTAGTCTACTCTTGTATTAAACCAATATACTCCAAAAATCTCGGAATCATTCCACATTTTGCCGCCATTGTGCCATTATTTTTCAACGCCTTTGGACAATTACACAATTGAGATAAATATGAAAACTTGCTTTACCAAATGAATATTTAAAATCATTCGATGAATAGTCAACTCCATAGACATGTGGAGCAATTTAAGGGCATGGGGAAAGGAGAATCTCGTGTGTTCAAAGCCTTGAACTAGTCCACAAACTTCTTCAATTCATTCCCGAATTAAGTGAGCTCGCGTGGAATGCCTGAATTGATTTACTAAACGCTCCTCGAAATGAATACAAGTATCCATTGTTCTATTGCGATAAGGCGTCATCTGCTTTTTGAAACCATCTAGGATGCTAAACATCATTTATTCGTAAAGTTACTACAACATTTCCCTCTCCTTCTGTGTCTTATTTCATCTAAATGAAAAAATACTTCCATTTTTGGTGTACCAATCACGTTTCGGTCGAAATCCCGATGACCCATAATTCAAAATTTGAATAATTTGAATAAATTTGAATAATTCAAAATTTGAATAATAGGTATTAGGTAAATGTTATTCACCGTTACGCACACCGAATGAGTTATCTACGATTCTCTTCCGTATTCATCACTGTGTGAGTATACCTAAACAAATAATTTAAGCAAACGCAACCGGGTTTTGGTTTATTATATTCGATAATAGGATAGATGTTAATAAACCTGAGGGTGTAAGTTTCAAGATACGTAGATTCAGAAAATCAAATTTAAAAAAATCCGTCCGTCCGCGACACTTTGCCCAGTAGCGGTGTACTACAATTACGAAATTTGGTTTACGGGTTCGGACCAACCCCACAAGGATCCTTGAAGCTTTTCATAACCCTAGATCAATGGGAAGGGGTTCAAAATGAATTTGAAATTTTGAAAAATTTAAATCTTGAAATATTCAAGTGAACGGTATAGTTTTTAGTTCACATTTAAATAGAGTTTAATGTTTAACTTTTTAAGACCATCCGGAGTTTTATTTTTTTATTTTTTTATTTTTTCAATTCCAACGTGACTGTTAAAATATCTAAACATTATATCAATTTGAAGAAGGCTTCGGGTTTTATTTAAATAAATGACACATAGATGTTTCGAGTCACGAAACCAAACGAATGAACGTTGTGGAAGTTACACGTTACAGTTACAATGGTTATCTATATCCACTGACCTGTGAAAACAAAATGCCGCTGATGGGAGATAAATGTTCCACACGGAAGAGAACATGTCAAGAAGATTATCGTTTTGGGTGAGGGAAAATGGACCCTACGAAAACATGTTTACCGAGCCGGGTTATATATGGCGGACGCCTCCAGGCAAAGAGCTCTCGATGGTTTTTGCTCTGGCTAATTTGACTTTATCGAAGGGGAATATGTACAGCGAGGGGTGGACCTCCCTCGGGATCTCCTCTGCCTGTCTACTGGTTCGTTCTTTTGAATCATCAAACAAAAAATGCACACATAGTCACTCGTTATTCGGCCGTTTTCCTTAGAGGCTCACTTTGTGGTGTATCAACTTTAACAATCCTCGAGTGACAGTGACTTCAAACAGGAACCGTTCACGCGTCTAGTAGGGTCTTATAATGTACTGTAAACAAAATGTTCATGTCCCAAGTAAAAGCTTAGGTACATATTTGCAGTCAGTGCAGATTGAGTGAATGCAGTAGGATAACAAATAAAGAGTTTTGATTTTCAGCCCTTTTCATTAGAAGGAATCAAGATCTTCTGCGAGTTCAGAAGCACACAAGGAGATGTAATAGGCGTAATCAGGGCGGTATCAAACGACGTGAACGATAATAACAGAATGTTAATCATTTTCATTGATCTCATCAAAGGCTTTTCAAAGGATCTTTCAAAGGATCCCAGTAGGATTGGGTTTATTATTACGAAGTTATCCATTTACATAATTTCGTGTTTTTCAAGGACACACTAAGTCTTCTCCTGGGTTGGTTCAAAAATTAGGTTTAACGTTACCCGAGGGCCCGATTATAACTGGTAATACCTTCAAATCTGATATGATGCTCATCGATTTTCTCAATAGGTTTCAACATAAAGATAAGGAGGGTACCTACCTCACAATTCATTTTACGTTTTACAACTTGTTAGTTTCTTTTCTAGCATCTCCAAGACTCAATCATATTATGTAATATCGTTACCACCGCGCCAAAAGCGCCAATCTGCGTTTTTGGTCATTTTGGTTTATTATCTTCGGAATTATCATGGAATTGACCAAAGAAAAAAAAAAGTTTAACCCCCCTCAAAATTTGTTGGTTTACGTTTCGGGATACGTAGATTCAGAAAATCGAATTTAAATAACCCGGATTCGGACCAATCCCACAATGATCCTCGAAGCTTTTCATAACCCTAGGTCAGGGGGAAGGGGTTCAAAACGAATTTTGAAATTTTGAAAATTTCAAAACTCGAAAAATTCAATTAGAACGATATTTTCAGTTCAGATTTAGATAAAGTTCATTTTTTAGAATTTTTTAAGACCATCCGCAGCTTTGTACGACCAGCCGTTCGTTCACAATGAGGGCTCAACGTTGGGGCAGATCGAAAGCAACATGAGAGTGAATCGTGAGGCAAATTGTCCGGTCAATTTCATACTAGCTCAGCTGATTCGAACAGCACTTGGTTTTCAAATGTATCGTTAATTAATAATTGGGTTGCGCCCAACTCAGGGTGCCCAAAAGTGCACTAAATCGAAAATGACAAAAAAAGCAGATTAGAGCGTAGGTAACGATATGACCCAATGGTGAACATGGTCTACATAGTAATTATGTAGGAATTTTAGCGACTCTTGGAAATTGATAAGATGTTCTCCAATTGAGGATTCGACATCTTAAATCTGGATAATCTACCCTCACGATAGAAAGACATAATAGTTCATATTCCACTTCAAGATACATATTTTATTGTCAAAATGAACCTCATAATATTATGAATGATTATGAAATGGATATTGATTAACCATTTCATACATTTACGTACTCGAGATATAAAAACCAGGAGCGTGTGTTTGATGTGTGATTGTATTTGATACAAAACGCTCAGTACAAAACGCTTTCCGTTGCCAGTGCTGTAACGGTCAGTGATAAAGTTGCTCTTTCTTCACTTTCTCTCTTCCCCTATGGGACCACATTATTAAAACCTCTCTTGTTCCGCGCCCAACATTGTTTTCGACCTGTGTGAACTGTACAGGAAAATCCTGGGAGGATCAACTCAGTTCGTTACAGACCCATTAAACGTTTCAACTTCTGAGGAAAGTTAAATGATGTTTGGTTCAACATGGCTTTATCTGAATGTGTAGGTACGATTATTTTATTGTGATTATTAATTTAAACTGGCTTACGAAACCAGAAATTTTCTCACCAAGCTACATACCTAGTTCTTTTAGGCGGTACATCTAAAGGTTCTGCTGAACGCCTCAAGTCGGAGAATTGAGAAAATGGCAATTATTAATACTTTGGAAGTTACCTATAGGTAATAACTATGAAATTCTTATCATAATTCTTAACTTATTCCTATTTTAATCGGAATTTCGGTGACAGAAGGAGGGTCACATCAGCAGCTCGCAATAAAAATTCAGCAAACAGGGTATACCTAATATGGAGGGACTTAAAAAAATTTAACATTTAATTTTATCAGTTTTCATAATACAAAAACTTCATTTTTCAAAGAAATCCTTTTTAAATTCACGATTTTAGCGAATTGGGGAAGGAGGGAATTACCCATAAGTTCCCAAAATGACAAGTGACACCTCATTTTAAAGGTTTTAGAATAGAGAAGTCAGAATTGTGATATCTTATCCCGTTCACAAACTGGAGCACTTTGCAGATGAAGAAACGTGGTTGATACTAAGTATCATTTATAACAAATGTTATAATGTTCTCTGATTATAAATTTTATAAATTGTTATAAATTTTATAACAAGTCTTGAGATGTTCTTCATGGTTAGTCTGCTCTAATCTGATAACGGAATGAGATATCACAAATCTGACTTCACTATCGTGTTCATCTATAAATCGAGCAGTTACTTGGCAAACAAGGAGACAACAAATGTTATAAATCCAGTAAAATGGACACATTTGACATAAAACCAGGTATTTCTTCGAAAGTTTGCTCATATGTTCATGCTGCATGATTGTGGATTTCTGTGGGGTGTGTCCGGACCCCCTGGCTACACCACCGATGTGCGTGGCCAAATAAATATTTGCGGGGGAATTTGATTTTTGCATTTTTTGATAAAATGGCCATGTTCGAACTCAGCCTTAGTATGGACCTATTGAGTAACCGCTCATAATTTGGAATGTGTCACTATTTTCAAAATCGAGATATCCTGCTAAAACTTGTGCGATAAGGCTGGGCTTCGCCCAGACAACTTCTTTGCTATTTCCGATTTTTGGCTCCGGGGGGGGGGGGGGGGGCTCTTTTAACACTTCAGATCATTGCTTTCATCAAAAGTACGTTTCCAGACTTTTGAACCGCTTAAGTCGGGTTTCATCCCACTGTACCCCGTTACCCGCGTTCTGGATGAGTTCTAGAGATTCCCCGATCTATTTCGTCCCCTTATGATTCGAATACAATTCAATTCGTGAATTTCATTTCCTACAAAAATATTATCTTGACCACAGTTCGGTGACCACGGATGGCGGGAACGTCAAGGTTACGATTTCCGGTCAGCCAGGTTTGTTTCTCGGCTCGAGTGGCGGGAAGCTCAAACTTGGCCGTGACGTCAGCGGCGGGGTTACTACGGTTAGACATGGAGAAGGGATGCCCTCCTGGTGGCCAACCTTCCGCCCCGCCCTCCCCTCAAAGGCGCAGCTGTCCTTCATTTCGCTGGTATCAGTTCTGTCGGTTATCATCGGATCTTTGTTATTAGTTTGTTTCGTCAGTCATCAGTCAGTGAAGATATTTTATTCGTTTCGAATTCCTTCGTGCCGTGTAGTTCGTTTTCGTAGGAAAATATTCCTCCGCGCAGTAGCAAACTCGAGTTGTGTTGAGAACGCGCATCGATCCACTATTCCGTTCCCGATCCGGCCGCTTTTCTAACCTCTACATAACAACCTGCCTTTGTATGATACTCTACAACGCAACAACTCTTGGTTTATAATTCATTGGACCGTCTTCCACTTTCGTCTTCTCCATTATCACTATTACAGTGATTTCACCATCTATACTGAACGAGAACACCACTCACGACGCTCCCAGAGTATGAATACATACTGAAAGGTAAATAACAACACAGTTGAAACCATTCACATTACAACCTATTCATAGTTATTCAAAAAACATGGTTATGGAATTACAACAAGAAGTAGAAAGCACGAAGCCAATTGAAAACGGAATTCGCAACTTGAAACTTGGAGGTCATGTGGGGTTTGACTGTTTACCCGATCAACATGTCAGCAAATCCGTCCAGAATGGATTCACTTTCAACATTCTTTGCATCGGAGAAACAGGTTTGGGGAAATCGACCCTCATGGATTCTTTGTTCAATACGAATTTTGAATCCGTCCCCTCTCCCCATAGTTTGACTTCAGTGCAATTGAAATCAAATACGTACGAACTGCAGGAGTCAAACGTTAAATTGAAACTGACTATTGTTGAAACTGTCGGATATGGCGATCAAGTTAACAAAGAAGACAGTTATCAATCTGTTCTGAACTATATCAATTCTCAATTCGAGGCATATCTGCAGGAAGAACTAAAAATAAAGCGTAATCTCGCTTTATATCACGATTCGAGAATTCACGTTTGTTTGTATTTCATCTGCCCTACTGGACATGGTTTGAAATCTCTAGACTTGCACAGTATGAAGAAACTGGATGATAAGGTGAATATTATACCGATTATTGCTAAAGCTGATACCATTTCTAAATCGGAACTTCAAAAATTCAAGGAGAGGATCATGGCGGAATTGGATGCGAATAAAGTGAGAACGTACAGTTTCCCGGTTGATGATGAAAGTGTGGCTGAGATTAATCGGAGCATGAATTCTCTTTTGCCTTTTGCCGTGATCGGTAGTACGGAATTTGTTCGGGTCGGTAATAAAATGATGAGGTCAAGGCAGTACCCCTGGGGGACGGTTCAGGTTGAGAACGAGACCCACTGCGATTTCGTCAAACTGAGGGAAGTCTTGATCCGGACTAACATGGAGGATATGCGGGGAACAACTCACTCCGTTCATTACGAGCTCTACAGGAAGAAACGTCTGCAGGAAATGGGACTTACTGACGTCGACGCGGACAATAAGCCCGTCAGTTTCCAAGAGTCCTACGAGGCCAAAAGGACCGCTTATCTCCAAGAATTGCAGCGCAAAGAAGACGAAATGAGACAAGTCTTCCTCGATAGAGTCAAAGGAAAGGAAATGGAACTCAAAGAAGCTGAGAAGGAGCTGTTTGCCAAATTCGATAAACTGCGGCACGAACACACTGAAGAAAAACGGAAACTAGAAGATGCCAAAAAGAAATTTGAGGATGAAGCAGCTGAATTCACTCGAATAAAAACTAAACACGCTCTCACACCCACTTCCCATCATACTCTAACTCTTGGCAGGATGAAGAAAAAGTAATCCTACATCATCTTCGTCATGAGAACCCCCCCCCCCCCCACTCTTTTCGTGTTTCCATCTAGTTTAATGTGTGCCCATAGTGAGTTTAATCGTTTTCTTCGTGTCATATGGATTTCGATGTGTGTTTTCGAATTGCTCAAAGTGGTTGCAACAAGTTCATTCCTTCCTTCCACACAAATTGATTGAATTTTATTATTTCAATAGTATTTATTGTTCGTTTTATGAGAGATTACGATTGCATGGAATAAAGAATAGACTGATCGAGAAATCCAACTGTTTTTATGATTATTAGTTTATAACTTTCAGTATTTTTCTATAATTACACAATTATTAGTATAATTTATCTTCATTTGCCCTTTAAAATCCTCGGTATTGAGTTTTGAGTACGTAGTTGTTTTATAATAAAATACTACATTTAAAGTCAATACAAATTACAACCACCAGTTTCCAATTTGGTACATGGACATCAATTTTGACTACTACGAGTATGTTATTAGTTGCTTGGTTATGACCCACTAATTGCCTCTAAGAGCCTTAGATTTCCGATGAGGGACGTTTTTTAGGTAAGTAAATAAAGTAGTACTTTACCAAGTATTAAACAATTCTTATTGATTTGGTTTAGATCACTAGGTCGATATGTTGTATAGGAGACTCTTTGGAGAAGAGGGTTGTATGTAAAGTTTGGTAAGTAATACATTCTTCTTAGTACATGACTCAATCATTCATGGGAGGAGAAAGTAAGAACAATTTTATAATATTAATGATTGCATGCACATGATTAACTCTAATTTTCATTAAAATTAATCATAATGTTGGGAAATCAGTTTTCGAATGTTGTCTAATGAGTTGTTATGGTTAGTTTGAAAGTGCTCCCCATACGACTGTGACATTATACTTGTATGTTTCACCTAAATACGATCACTCTGAGGTAATATTGCGAATATATTTATTTGACGTTATTTAAACACAAATTAATTTACTTTAGGTAGGAATTACTTGACATCAACTCTTCTTTGCAGGAATCCAGATGATTCGATTTTTTTTTAAATTATTCATTTCAAGGGCAAAGCGGTGGACCATAAGATTGGTGAACCACTTGGGTTCCATAAGATGAATATGATGTTTGATTCACGTGAATTTAAATCAAAAGCAAATTTATTCAAGATGTAGTCAACCCATCTCAAATTCCTTGTGTCCAGACAGGTTTGAATTTTGACTATTGTAATTTGCCGAATGACAATTCGTTATCATTTCGCTGTGAATTACCGGATTACTCATCCGTTACAGAAAAAGCCATTGGAGGCACCTCAGGAATCAAAAACAATCCGGTAGCTGTTATCAATCCTGGCACAACCTATTATTTGTGTATACAGTGACGTAGCCAGAATTTCGATAATTGGGGGGTCCAGACTAGGGCCTACCGCAAGAGGTATGGAATACTCCCTTGGTGACGACCCCTCCCCTCTGTAAATGTTGTATTTTTACACCAATAATTTCTTAACTATTTAATTTTTATTGTTGTAACTAAAAAAAATATTCAATATTTTGCGGTTTTGGGTAACAATCAAAACAATCGTTGATGTGGGGGGTTGGACTGGAGTCCCTGCGGTTGAAGGTGAAGGTGGTTGGGTCTTGGGTCGGCGAAGAAGTGTTGTAGTGGAGCGCTCTATTGCTAGCGTTGAATACTATGCTTTCTTTTGTCCAACTCCAGAGCTGATTACCAATGTGGTTATCAGATCGAATCCTGGAGTCGTCTATGAAAAGTCTTTACAATAAACTACACGATATTCGGAAAATTGCCTCTATCGATATGGTCGTGCGGGGTTTGCCCCCTTCAAATGGTGACGTGCAGGTTAGTATCTTGTTGTTAGTAAGTCTTGCATGGTGGCTCTGCGCTTGGTACCCCTTTTCTCCCCAACCATCTCTTGCATGTGTCTTAAGTATTGAAACCGTTCTAGTCTTTAGATGTGTATACCCCTCCCCCTTTGTGTTTTTATGTGTAGATTCTAGATACCAAGACTAAGCAGCTGGTGAGAAAGCTGCCCTCAAAACGCGATTCGCTGTCAATTGTTAATGACTGCCATCCACTGTTTCGATACTTCTTTTGCTGTGTCCAGATTTTCGATAAGGGGGGGTCCAGACTGGGGCCTACCACGAGAGGTATGGAATACACCTGAAAAAAATACTGAAACAATTGAAATGTAGATTCACGGATGGTTTCAATTTTCAATATTTTGCATTTTTTTGGGTAACAAAAAAAACCATGGGAGGAGCTTTTAAACATCACATCCACCTCCCTGGCTGTGTGACTACGATCTAACTACTCACCTCTCTTTGGAATAAGAATGGTATTATTGAATAATGAAGTATTGTTCACCCACCAAAGGGACTGGAACGCACAGTTTGATGTTCTTCTTCTTCTTATCGGATTTTTGAATAAAACATTGTGAAAAGAACCCATTTTAGAGCATCCAGAATCCATTTTACCATTCCTTGTGTGTATCTTTCCTGCCAACTGTCCTTAGCAATATTCCAAAAATCCCAAATCTAAAAGTGTTGGTAATCATAAAAGAAAGGATGAGTTCGAAGACGAGGAAGTTTGGAAAGCAACAATAAGGTCCAATTAGGATTATTGTATTTAAACTTTACCCCCCAAAACTAGTAAATTTCATTGTAGTAATCAACGAATGACTTGAAACTCGGTGAATATGAAAAAATAAGTGATCTGTATTTTAGATGAATAAACGCTTTAATAGGTAGGGTCGTTTCAGGGTAGATTCAAAGGTCCTCGGCTGCAGTGTCATATTTTGAGTGTTTCGCGTTTGCCGCGTTTTGGGAGACTGTTAACCAATCCTGGGAGGCATAGGAGGGGCGTTTGCGTTAATTACGCGGGTATCCAAGAACGCTGCCCTTTCTACATCCCAGAGGCCGCGAATCCTGACGTCTGCCACCAGCCTTGGTGTTCCATCCTCATTTTCCTGCATGCCTGGTTCCACGCCCACAGATTTCCACGCTAAATTTGCCATCTTTGCGCACTGATCTCTGATTTGGTCATCGCTATGTTTTATCAGTCTTGCAGTTCTTTATTCTTGCAGTTTAGAGCGTGTCACAGATTCATTGGTTCACCACAGCCGTCACATCATATGGGTAGTGCTTGAGGTTCCCTTCCATACCTCAGTGCCAAGGCATCTCGGAATCGCATGCATAGGTCCAGGTCATCCCGCTGCAGTGGTATTACCGTCAGCCATTGCGAGGTATTAGCCTGCACAATTCGTTCAAGGGTCCTTCTTTGTTTCCTTGGAGGGCATAGAATAGTTTCTCCTGTTTGCTGTAGCCGCAGCTGCATTAACCGTTCTCTCCTCACCTTGGACTGCACTTATTTCCTGTTCATGCTACTCCATACACTTAGTTCTTCACGGAATTTGAAGTGATGAGGACTGGCGTAGATCTCATTCGAGGCAGTTTAATTGTCTACATGTTCTCTATGTGTCGAGGGTTTTTTTAGTGTTCCTACGAGTTCCTTTTTAGTGTTCCTCGTAATTAGCTGTTATAGACATTATGGATTATATTCGAAATCGCATAAAGTTTTCCCACGGATTGAACTTCACACCTCACTGTGACTGATTCACTACTCCTAAAGATCGACATCAAAACTGACTATTATAAGGTAATACCTATTATTCTACGATAGCAGGGGTAATAACCAGATTGCTCCAGGCTATTCGCCTTGTTGATAATGTTACCGGTCTAATAAAGTTAGAGAGGCAGTTTGGAACTATTAGTACCATTAAATGTGAATTACGTTTGCTCATTTTTCGTAATTGTTCCGGCACAATGGAAATAGAGGCCCATCCTGGAATTTCGGAACACCGCCGTTTTTTTTTTTCACATTTGAAAAGGGAAAAAATAGCAGAACCTGCCAGGATCCAATAACAGCTCCTCTTGATCCGCCCTTGTTATGCTACTAATAGCATTCAGAGCCCTTCGCGGTTTTCACAAGTGCTATGAAAAGGGAGCTCTCCCGTTTATTGCTATGGGTATGGGTTTTGTCAGGAGATTTTTAAAGTCATTTACCACCTCTGTTAAAACGACTCTCACTTCAACGAGAGGCAGGAGGTGGGAGGCAACCGCCAACACAATCGAAAAAAGAAGGGGAAAAAAAATGTTAGGCTTCCCTGCATTCAACATCATTCCCTTCATCATTTCTCCGTTCTCCTTTCTTTTCATCCGCCGTCCCATTCATCATCCTTTCATCTTGTATTTCCTTTTCCATCCCTTTTCTCTTTCATTTGCAGCTTTCTTATCTTTCTTACTGTTGTAGTAGTTATACGGCTTAAAAAAAAAATCCGCACGTGTGTCGTTACCGCCCTCCTACCCTTTTCCGCAGTCTTGCATACACATTCGTCTCGAGTAGGTTTAACGATGGGTTTCCTTCTCGCTGAAAGGTATTGTGTTCGAAACGGCTTTCTGTTACTTTCACGTCCTTTTTGGGAAGGTGTACGTAACTCCGTAAAGTGCAGGAAATATAAGGGTGAAAAAAAGAGGTGTCCTTCGTGTCTTGAGGATTTACTTCTTTTCTTTTCAATGTTTTCAATATTTTTCAGCTTTGTTAGTTCCGAACATTCTTGTAGCATACGCACTTTTTCGTCACACATCATGTACCTCCTATACGCTGATGACATCCCGAACTCACCAGCAACAGTTCACGGACGATACTGACTTTCGAGCACAGAAAACCCTACTATACTACTATACTTTCGAGCTAGCGTACGACCTCAGCGAATGGGCAGCACGGTGGGCCTTCAGAAGTCTACCTGCATGGTGTTCACGTATCCCCACATATGCTACAAACCAGAGCTCAGAAAAGCAAGTAATAAGTAGAGCCTTGAAAGTATGCACTTTTTTCCTCCAAAATATGATTTCACAATTGTCAAAATATGCACTCGTGCAAAAAAAAAAAAAAAAAAAAAAAAAAAAATGCAGAAAAATATGCACCCCATCAAAATACTGTAATTTAACGACCAAATATCTCAATGATAACCTTGATTTATCTAATATAGGTACGGAAAGAATATAAAAGCAATAAATAAAACATTTTCGCTCTTTTCTATAGGTAATTTATTACTTTGTTCAATAAATTCTCAATCATTATTCATCAAAGTTATTGTATTGTACTACCAACACTTTTTCCAAGTTTATAACAGACAATGTCTGTTATCTATCGCTTAATGATAGTTTTAAAGAGAAAATATACCTCTACGCCACAAGAAACAATTGGCGTAAACATCTAAATGTACAACGTTCAGTAGGAGTGTAATTTTTCAACAATTTACCACCAGGAGGTCTCCTTTAGTAGGTCACCATCTCCTTTAAACATTTGCGTCAATTCTCCTACTGCTTGCCACCCTGGATTTCTCTTGAGAACTGACAATAAGTTCTCCCTACAAGATTTTTGTTATTTACAAGACTACTGATTTTTGGAATGATACACACAAGCAACAATCCAAGTGCCCCATCTGGTAAGAATAGGTTCTGGCGGGAGAGGGCAGTCAGGATATGAATTTTTGTTTATTACTAATAAGGTTCCCCTAGATTTCACCGTTCGGAGTAACGTTGGACAAACGATTGACGTCCATCAGCCCAACACTTGGCAGCTGTCGTCAACGTCTTCGCCAGCTAAAGCCACTTATAGGATCACCTATAGGTGATACATCTCCTCTACTGTCACGAAACGGTTGGTTTATCTAAATGTCTCACCTACCAGCATCCGACTGGCAGGTGATACATAATATGTATAATATGTTTTTAAAGTTAGCATATTTAAAGCTCTCTTTTTTAAAGTTTGCATAATATGCTAACTTTAAAAACATATAGTCAGTAATGACTCTTAATTAAGAGTCATTACTGGCGCTCCCTGGTGTGTCAGAACTTACCGTCCTCTAGGCTTCATGCACAGTGTTGCCAGAACCTCCTTATGAAATAAACCGTTCAAAACCATCCAAATTACCTACTTTTACCCGATCAAAATTTTAATTACCCACCTCATTACCCGCACTTTAAAATGGCTTTTTTAATCGCAATTAACAATTTTTTTTTCCATATAAATAGTAGAACTTGAAAATAAATACACCCTTCCATGTTTGAAGCTTATTTTTCTCCAGCTCCATCGAACTTACTGACTGATGGGAATTCATGTGAGGAAAGGGGTAATAGGATCAATGCTACTGAGATTTTTTGCATGTTTAGAATCTTAATCAAGTGAAGCATGCAAGAAGATCAACGTTGTCTCTATTTTTTGCCGAGTATCAGCTTATAGATTTTTCAACGCCGAACACGATGGTGAAGTCAGAATTGCGATATCTCATTCCGTCCTCAGATTAGAGCAGATGAACCGTGAAGAGCATCGTGTTCAGCGTGAAAAAACCTGAGGTGTCACTTGTCCCTCCTCCCCCCTAAAAACTACCTAAAACTGGAACGAATTGTCTTCGTGATTGCATGATGGTGTTGGTGGTTTGCCACTGTTTCTGACCAGAGTATTTACATTTTTTTTCCATTACTTGAATCAGCATCGAAATTCCCCGTTCGCCATTATCCATCCACAAACATCCATGCTAATCACAACATCCATGTTAATCGCATCATTCCTCCTTTTACTTCTGCCAGTCCTGTATGCTCTGTTCATTTTTATTCCTCGTTTTATTGTTTGTTATCAATTGACTAAAATGGATAGCGATAGATGAGGTCGACGATGAACTCCTTATCCGGAAGTGGTTCTGGAAAAGAGACGATCCTGTTTCCGTGGGGGGAAAAGAAGAGGTCGTTAGCGAAGCCTCGCCAGGATTGAAAAAGACTGTGAACGAGGGCTGAAGGACTCCTCACTAAATAAGGTACGAATTGGTCGGTACAAAAGAGAAGGCCATCAGCATGGTATTCCCTGCGGAGTATACCGAGAAGCTCCTCCCCTTCCACTTCAGAAGGGTGGACTTACAAATTGCTCTCTCCCGTTCCCAGACTCGCGTCGATTCACCGAATTTGCTCGGTCCCTCAAGGAAACCTTTCAGATCCTCCCATCCCTTTAGTCTAATTGTCCGAGCCCATTACTGGTGGTGTCGGAGGGGGGCAATATTAATTGAAAGTGTGAGATATGCGAACCCTTCCCACAACCTCCCCTCACCGCTCCTTCTTCTACCACCCTAGCCACCAAATCCCTAACGAGGATTAGGGGAACTACCCTTCCCTTCTCCCACCCTGTCTTCATTACAAATGGAAACTTAATCTGGTGTCATAAATATGCAATAAATATAGTTACTTAATGCAGATGTCAAATAACTTTGAGAGGGTCAAGTCCCACGAGTTTCGTAGCAGGCCTCCCCTATCTTAGGTACTCAGTTCCTTTGATTTACGCTCGTACATAATAATCCCCGCACAGAATCAGTTTAGTGTGACTTATAATGAATCAATTGGTAAATAGTAATTCATTATGGCATTCGGCAAAATTGAGCATCCTATGAATTATGGACAAACGCCTGATCAACGAGATTGCCAACTATTGGGAAGTTTCACTGTTTCTATGTAACCATCTAAATATTATTGAAAAATTAGAAACACAAATATGAATTTCACCATATCCCTCGCAATTCCCACTCATATCGACTTGTACGGACAAACCTGTGGAGCTCTGTTCACAAAGGTACCACAAAATGGCTACAAAGGCGAATTTTCAGATACCACGGGGAATCTGTTCGTAAAGAAGCAATGAATATTTCGAAATATTCTGACATTTTTAACGAGCGGATAATTTGATTTGGTATTGGATCTAGAAAGGCACTGAACACTATTTGTCATTACAGAGCGAGACTTCATAAAATATCCGAGAAATCAGGCTGTTTGGACCCTGAAATTTGTGAGAATAGTACGTCAATATAATATAAGAATATTATATAATGAATTATTATATAATAAATGTATGATGAATTTTATGAGAATGTGAATTTATGATGAATAATACGAGAAAGTCGTCTGACTTTCTAATGATACAACAATTTCTCATTTCTTCCCATCCAAGAAGAAAGTCACGATATCTCAAGAATGGTTAGTCGTAGCGACCTGCAGTTCTTTTCATTCGATTTCATTATATTATTAATTATTTTGTTTTGTTTAGTAAACTCAAATTTCCGAAAAATTGGCATACCAAAATCCGTTCCAGACCATTCCTCTGATGAGAATAGATTTTACACGTCAAACAATGTGTCACAAATCCATGGTTCTGTAGGCGTTCACCAGCCCATATCAACTCAAATCAGGTGAATATCAACAAAGTAGGTACTCGTTGTTCGTACCTTTCACGTGGAAGCCGTCTGATGTGCTGAAAGCTGCTGATATAATACGTAGAAACTCGCGGTACTCCCATATTTTTCATTTTCAACAAGCCGTGTAGTGAAAGAGCTGAAAGGATGACAGAAGAGGACGACGCGTTATATCTAATCTAGAAACTTTTGGAACTTTCATCTGTTTTTCTCTGGTCGAGTTTTATAATTGCATTCCCTTTTCATGGGCGTTCTGCGATGATGACGTTCCCATTTACGGTACCATAACTTTTCTTTATTCTGTACAACTGTCATGAACTACTTCGTATTACGAGCCTTCAAATTATGAACCTTTGGAATCGACCAAGAGAAGATTCAGCACAATAAGTATTGTTACTGTGTGGTTTGGATCAACTTTTGCCCAGTATGGAAAATCAAAATGTTATTCATGATGATACGTGCAGAAACGTCCATTTAGCCTGAAGACCTTTTACTTTCAATAGACCAAGATTGTGATAATTTTGCATAATTCACGTCGGTTGGATGCGCTATCGAGTACCCTGGATATCTCGAGTGGCAATAGTTAGGTCATGGTAGATCCTGATCCACCATTAAATCCATTGATCGGTGGAATATGCCTTTGTTACATCTGACTCGACCTCCTTATTCTGAATTCGCCGAATCAGTATCAACTGTCTAACCAACATTAATAAGTCTGACCTGATTCCCAGTCGTAATGAGAGAGATTTGCCTTCATCTGTTTGTTCTCCATTAATATAATCCCCCTGGTAATGGCAGGCAGTGCTGATCAATCAAAAAGTTCGACCTAACTAAGTTTTCGAAAGTTGTTGAGGCTCGATTCGATTGAAGACTCAACATCATTATGATTGGGTACTGTTCCTCCAAGTTCATCTCCATTCTCTTGAGATAGTTATCCAATAAGTTAGAACAACTCCAACTGTCGACTCAAGAGAATGAAACTTTATCGTCGTAAAACTCTCCAATTACCTTTTTTACGTTTCTATCGCATCTTTAGTAATATTATATTCAGGTTTAGGAACTCGCAATACCTTTATGCCAATTATATCCTATACTTGTAGAGCTCACAAGAATATTGTGTATCTATACGAAGGAGAAATCATAAAGGAAATGGGAAGCAATCTTGCGAGGTATTTCAATTCAGATATTGTTAGGAGATAATTATTGATACTAATCGATGATGTAAGACGTTAAACAATTACTGCAAAGAAAAACATCTGAGCAGTCATTAATGAAGAGATTAATGAGACCATCATTGAGCTAGTTCCTCACTACCCACTATTTGAGCATATTTAAGGGAAACTTGTTTGCTCTTGCATCGACAATTACTGGGACATTCCGGGAACCAACCTGCACCGAAACTCGATATGTAAGCTTATTACGTACTACGCCCAATCTAGACAAATTAATGTTAGTTTTGATAGCAAACACTGTGGCTATATGTTTATTGTCGGTATTATAGAGGGAAACGGATCTGTGATAGAGACCTCTTGGTAATACTACGCAGTAAATTTACCGTTTATCATGTGCGTAATGGGATCCTCTTGGCCGAGGTTTTAGCTTCGAGCGGGGCTCCAAGCACGCGATGAAATCGCCAAGTTTCGGGCGGCCAGACGAGCGGAGGTCCTCGGCTATCTCCTCCGTGAATTACCAGAATAGTTGCGTGGAAGCCCGAATAAAGAGAAAATGGGGAGACCACAAAGGATATAGACCCTGAAATGGCATACCTATCTTCGGGGATCCGAGGCTTCACATACCGCACAGTAGTGACCTCTTTCACCCCCCGCCCTTAACTTCATTTAATCGAATAGCTCGTTGGTCTTATTGTTTTACCAAGGGCATTCCTCGCGAGCTCCACGTTGACCTTAGCGTTAGCCGCAAACTCCAATATAAGCTATTTTATTTAGACCTGAAACCCCCACGAAAAAAAAACATGTTTTTGTCAGTTTTTTTCAGAATTCGTGTCAGTTATCGACTACTATAATAATCCACAAGCTATTGACAAGCTTAATATGTAATTGAGTCTTAATAATTTATACCAGTTATTGTCAATAAATATACGTGTCAATTACCATATAAATAGGTACATAGGTATGTATTTACCAGGTTTTATGTCTGTCACACAGTTTTTTCTCTCTCCCTACAACCTTTTTAAATCACCCCCCCCCCCCCCCAGAACCCCTAGAATAGGATATTTCGTGAGTAGTAGGTTTCAACAAGTCAACAAGTGAGGATTTCACAACAGTATTTTAATACTTTCTCTATCCCTACAACCAACTCATCAATAAGGTAACTATTTAATTAGTTGAATAATAATCAATCATTGTGAATACTACTGTCATGATGTTGTGTTTATTAGTTTTTTAACAAAAATCTCCAACCTCTCTGCAGCTTGACATGATAACCTCCAAAACCTCTCTCCCTACAACTTCTCTCCCTACAACTAATTGAAACATTTGGATTTGTAGGGAGAGAGAATGGATTGTAAAGGCTTACATTTTGCACGGATAGGTAATTGGATATCAGACTGTCTTTTGACTCGGATGAATTTTCTGTGTATCTTCCTGAATGCGAGATTCGGCAAGATTCGGCAGCCTTTGCAGAACCACCGAACCAGAACTCAAGCACCCTCGAAGACCCTCAACCCCTCAACCTTAGATCAACCACCTACACTGTAATTCTATAGTATACTGTGGAGATCGATTTCTGGTTCGGAAATATAATTTTAAAGTTTGAATTTCCATGGTTTTCTCTCTCCCTACAAACTTGAAATGTTCAAAATTCCATATTTCCCAAAATATCCAATAAAGTGTGTGCGCGTTTAAAGAACCCACATAGATACACAATGTGAAAAAAATACCAAAAACGAGGTTTTGTTCACAAAAAAAGTTGAGCTGGAAATGACCTATAATTTTGAAAAGACCCATCCACACTACATGCTGATACATCGGTACATGGATGTCTCATTTTCTCCCTGTAAAATATGTGTTTTGTGTCTCAAGAAAAACTAATTTTATCCCTGTAAAATATGGGTTTTGTGTCTCAAGGAAAAAAAAGTTCGACTCCATATCGGCAAAATAACTGCCTTTCTTCCAATCGTTGTTGCTAGGTATTTACCCTCATTGAACTTCGCGCGTTGCAGTTTATTGGTTCCACGTGTAGCAATGTTTTTCATGACCCCCAGCGGTAAGACATATTCATGTCAAAACACGAATTAAACATAAAGTTTTGTTATTCTGTTCAGTGTACAGGCAGACAGAATTAGACTTTAAGTATTAATATAGATTGGCATATTAAACTAATTGCTATTTTATTCTAAATCATAAATATTCATTTTAGATTTGGTTAGATCTTTTTAGTGTCGTGTATAGCAGCAAACTCGAGCCCGACGTGTCGTTCTTGAAACTGCCCCAGTGAAAGCCAAGCAGAGGTGGTGCTAAGGTATTCCCCTGAGGGAAGCCCCTTCAAGAGCACGGCGAGGAGCTGAGGTAAGGGCCGGATCAGATACTGCTCCCTGGAGGCCACTGTCTGGAAGGATCATCTTGATAGTCGTCGACCTCCTCAGTTTAGCCTGCTCTACTGAGCCCAATCCCTCCCTTTCTAGTATTATTCAATAGTCAACAGTCCCAAAGAGCCCCTTTTCACCTCAGTCAATATAATCATTCTCGACGGTCCTCCCTGGAGCAATATCGTGTTGCGTTCGAGTGAGCATATCTAAGTGGGCTATTTTGATGCCTTTCGAAGTCGTTATCCTACAGACGAGACTCGACTGCCGCCATGGAACCCCGCTCTGCTATTGACGTTTTTAAATTTACTGTATTGCATAAGACGGTCTTATAATATGTACGATTCATGAGATGTAGGCAAGTAAGTATTTATCATGACTACGTGGTGATGTGCTAGTTACATTTCCAATGTCGTTGCTCTCAACTGTGCCAGTAGGAGGCGATCAAATTCTATAAGGGTGTAATAAAGTTTTGGAGTAAGTAATACCTAATAAACCTGTTATTTCTCCTTCACAAGATATCTTACTGTTATAAATTAGAACCATGTGCCCAGAAGAGGAAGGTATTGTGCCACGTGCTCACAAGAGTGTTGTTCAAAAAAGGGAACATAAATATTGCTCAGATGGTTACAATCAAAAGTTTTAAGCCTCTGAAAGTACGAGGAACAATGTAGGTCCTCTTGCCCCTGCTTTGCAATGGTCCCTGCATGCTCCTGAAGGGTCTCATTGGAAGATGTTCTGTTCATCTATTTGAAGAAGAAAATATGGGCAGTATAATTATTCAATCTCTTTTCATCACTTCACTCATCCAAAATACAAAGGTGGACTGCACAATGGAGGATCAGAATGAATGAGACCAAGTCGGAACATGTGGACCTACCGACCTTTCTCAATGGCAACTTCATCCCATATGCCAATGAGGCAAAGTACTTGATAATGACGCTAGATGCCAAATTACGATGGAAGGCACATGTCAAGAAAAAGAGCGAGGAATTACGTCTCAAATCCAGGAAATTATACTGGCTCATGGGACGTCACTCGGTTTTGCCAGTTGAGAGTATACTCATGCTCTATAAACAAGTCCTCAAGCCTGTATGGACTTATGGGTGTCAGCTCTGGGGCTGTGCAGCCAAAAGTAACGTAGAAATCATACAAAAATGCCAGAACAAAGTGCTCAGGAACGTCGTCAATGCTCCCTGGTACATCCGCAATGATAACATCCACCGACGTCTTGGAGTGAAAATGGTTCAAGCCGAATTAAGACGATTTGCAGCAGCCCATCAGCAGAGGCTTCAAAGGCACGTCAATGAAGACGTGCCTTTGACTCAACACACTAAAACGTCTACTCGACATTGATAACCTAGAGAGAAGATTAAAAAGGATCGAGCCACATGACTTAGTGCAGTAAAGCAAAAAAATTGTGATTAGTGTCCAGTGATGAAGAGAGATACCACGATACCATTTTTCAAACAAAACTGCTCACGTTCGCAAGTTTTGTAAATTAGATAATATTATGTACACATTATGTACATTTAAGAGATAAAAATCACTTATTAGTTCTGTGAACTAGATTGTGATCTTCACATAACTCGATTTTTCATTAATAAATTATGTTTGCTTTGTTGCAGGTAATTAACCACCTTATTGAAGAAGTTATATGAGAGTGAGTAAACAATGCAATATTACCCATTCTATATTCAAACCCATCAACATCAAAGGAGATATCGTCCACAACCGTACATTCTTTCTTGTTCTGATGACCATTCTGAAGCTACACTTTTATATTGTACGCTCTTGAAATGATTTACCAGTTTCTCTATAGAGAAACTTTTGTATATATACAAACGAAATGAGGTTAGGTCTACATTTATACTTCTCCATATTCCAACTGAAACACTTGATGGTTTGCTCGAAATACCTATACTTCAAGCTTGATTTCTTATCAGAGTGTTCCTTTCATCAAAAACATCGAAAATTATCTCCTATCGAGGATACTTAAATTATGTAAGAACTGGAAACACGCTTTTATGATTAATTATAAGCATGAATGATTTAAATCTGCCGCCCCCACACTGTGAAAATGGAGCTGAACTTGATGAATTGGCTGATTGAGCTATAAGCTACAAATCCAATTTGATTCATGCTAAGTGCTATAATACTGCTGCGTATCTGGGACTTTTTATTGGTAATTTGACATTGGTTAGCCCAAATAAACGGTGTGCTTAGTCGAAAGAAATTATCACTCTCATCATAATAATTATGATGAGTCGCAATTATTGTCACCTCTGTAGTCTTCATACGACTGATCGGATTGATATATGAGGTTCTGAAGGCAATCAATAAATTGGAATTCACAAGTCAGTAATAAGTTTGGAGGTAAAGCCATCCACAGAAATCAGTTCCCGATCCCACACTTAAGGCTCGAAGCCCCGCTTTCAGCACTTGCCACGAACATCTGAGCTCACCATATCTTTCCGTAACGGGGAAAAGTCGCTCATTTCGGTAACCAACTGCGAGCTTAGCACCGAATTCCAAATGGCTCAGGTTGGAAATCGTTCTTTCCCTACTCCCTCTTACTCTCACCCTAGCAGTTGGATCCTCTCCCAAGTGGCTGCAGTCCAGGTCTGGTAACTTTTACAGAAAAACGGAAAACTTTCCGGAGTTCCTCTTGCTGTTTACGGCTTGCAGAATTGAAATATCGCGCCCGCAATTTTCGATTTTCAACGCCAAAAAGACTGGAGAGCGCGTTATTATGAAAAGGGTTGAGGCAAAACGTACGAGGCAAAGTTTTTCGTTTTCCCTTCACCTCCATTCTGCTTCTTCCCGTCCTTCTTTTCTACCGCCATCCTCGTCGTTTTGCGGTCTCTTCTTTCTCATGTCTTTTTTGCCCGAGTGAAATGGAGAAAGAGGAAATCTAAGAATTTATTACCGAATAAATATTTGCCCGGCTCGCTTCTATTCATTCCTGCATGAACGCGCTCTCTGAAAAAAATTATTACTCAGGTTTCTTTTGTTGGAAACTGTCCACATGAATTTTAAGAACAAAATGTTTAATCGTGGCCTTCCCCTAACCTACCATTCTGCCCTAAATGGAACTGAATATTATATACGGTGTTGAGACAATCGTTTAAAACGAGACTGCATAGCCACGAAGACTGTAGTCGTCCCCCACACTCAAACCCATATACATACATGCACTTTTTAAATTACAACGACTGGTTATTGAGCTTCGGCCATCGAAGTGCTTTTTTGTTGTCCAAATCTTTATATCTCCAAGTTCCCTTGTTTGTAGAGGCGTTATTTATACTCCCTTCCGTATACTGTTGATGGTTAACGTCAATGAATCGTTATTAGGTCAGCCCGAACTTGAGTTGGAAAACTGATGAGACCATCACTGAGCTAGTTCCCCACTACCCAACTTCTCGGACGAACTCTCAATGTTTGAGCTCATCACTGTTAATATTTCTTAAGGATATTCACAAGGTTATTGTTTGCCGAAGGGTGTGGTCTATGGAAAGAACATACCATTGTGCGAAAATTTGCAGCGTTTTCCACCGCGGTTAAGAGTCAAATGTCATAGTATGTATTAATAAGTCCATTCATCAATTAAGTGTTTTACTGTACATGAATAACCTACATATCATTTACTATAGCCACCATCCATATGTCCTTAGTGTGTTGAATTTAAGCGCAGGTATGTCATCTACGGCGTTCAAAATCGTTCGAATGAATCATTAGGGAAATCTTTTATTAAGCCTTATCAAAACTTATAAGGTTCAATTAAGCAAAAGAGTTGATAAGAATTATTTATTGAACTAATGAGTGAGTTTTTGACATCGACTTCAACTCTTCAAGCGCCAATCCCACGAGAAAAGCTACAGTCAATTTCACGAAAGTAAGCAATCAATCTAAATACTAAACGACAGCGGTAATTTACCGTGAAGGATTGAAAGAGCTTTTCACTTCAAGAGGGAGAACCGGTCTGTCATCAGCGCCCTTTCGACGGACAATTATACGGAACCCTATTAACATGGGCATTTAAAAGTCTCGAAAAATACTCTCTTTCCCCCTGAGTGGACCGTCCTCTCCTGGCTCATCAACGTTCTTTTTTTGCCTCTTTTTCAATCTCTTTTCCACCTAATGCTTCTACAAGCCAGTTGGGAGTGGGCAGTTGGGAAAATAAACTTCAGGGAAGCGAAGTGACTCACTCTTCGGCGGACTCGGCCTTTTGCATTATTTTAAAGGGAAGGGTGTGATTTGAAGCGTTGCCAGGGGTGTGAATACGCTTGCGTTCAGGGATTGTGGATACGTTTAACCTCTACGTACCATCTGACTCAACAAAGGCGGACGTAGTAACTTATTTCATAAACTCACTCGAACTAGAATCCTGACGACAGCGGGATCAATAATTTATAACTCCTTGATAATGGACGTAATATATTGCTGACCATGACTCGTTGAAAACCATCTTCCCCTTGTTTCTGTTACTCTTGTATTTATACCAAACGATATTTACAAAATTCGAGAGAAAATTGGAATGAAACACTTGCTCCAGCGAAAGGTTTGCATATTTTTTCTTATGCCTTTATACCCATTTATGTTCTATCAGGTCACTATCGTAATCACCGGATCAGTCTGTACAAATCAATCCGGTTTCCAGTAGAATCAATTAGATCTCTCGTACTATCGTCACTCCGTTCTAAACAACCCTCGAGGAAGTTTCAAAACAAAGACAGGTAACAGCTTAGCTTAGCTCGATTAAAATACATAATTTTGTGATATCGAATTTTTTATTAACTTTATTGTACCTAGTATATTACAGTTGTGCTTACGTATGTCTAGTGTATGTCACCCAGTGGTGGGCCACAAATAGATTATTTTAATAGTAGATAATAGGAGATAAATAACACAGTAGAATTGGTAGATAATTATAACAATAAGAGATAAATATAACAATAAATTACTTCAGTTTTAACTATCATAATACCAACTTAGCGAGGTCTGAGTGCCATATCCTCTTTAATCTTCGTTCATTTCTCGGTGGAGGGGGTTCTCGAATATTTCTCAGAGCAGTGAGTTTGAATGTGAACACAGTCTTTGGTGGTGCATATTGTATGAGAGCTGGAGAACCTTCGAAACCTCAGGTATGTCCAGATCTTCGTGTAAGGTGCTGTTCCTCACATTCAAACGGGCTCCAGTAATAAGTCGGAGTTATGTGGGAGGTTGCTGCTGCAGACCAAATCACGTACCCGTACAGCCATACTGGTTTAATTAGGAGGAGGTACAGCAATTTCTTTGAATGTAGTAGTATCGAGTCGAGAACAAGTCTTTAGGACGACAGAGGAAACATGAGAAGCCCAAGTTAGCTTGGAGTCCAGTCTCAATCCGAGATAGCGTGTTTCAGGTGATTCTGTTATAGGCGTGTCGTTTAGAGTTATGGTGCTTGGCGGAACTTTGGTGCGAATTTATCGAACAAGAAAAATTACTACCTATTTTATTTATAATCCATTCATATAAATGAATTAATATTAGGTCGCCTCGGAACTCAATTGTAAAATTTACGAGACAATCACCGATCTAGTTACCGACCCCCCCCCCCCCCCACCGCCGCACGCAGAGAATCATCTAGCCACCTTCTGTTTCGAACACACAATATTTTAGCTCTTCACTCCAATAACTATTATTCCGTATGATATGTATTCACCAAATAGACAGAAAGGCGATCTATAGTGTAGATTCTATAAAGAGAACAGTAAAATCTTTTTGGAATAACTTGTAGCGTGTTTCATTAAGAGACCGGTTTCGGTCCACAAATATTTGAATGGTAGCATTATTTGTTCAACTAAGCCATTTCTAATCACTCACCTTTAGTTGTTTGGACAGCGGCTAAAATACGAAGCCCTTCGCATAGGGAGCGATTAAACTATTCAACGGTTCAGACGAAAATTGGCGCTTACACATAATCTGATGTCAAGCGCGCCATTGAACCATCTGCCCTAGAGGTCGGTTCAACAGTGACACCGTGAAGCGTTTCATACAAATACATCAACTCCATGACCTCGGCACACTTCATTGTAGTTGACCCCGGTGACGTCATTACAACTGCGTTAGTTGCACAACTGACGGTTACAGAGGACAGCTCCTACGGGGGCCATCTATATTAGTTGGAGTGGCCGATCATCACTAGTTGCCCTTCCATAAACCTGGTTGGTTCACTGTGTATGAAGTTCTTCGAGTTTAAAGGCCACTTCAAAATGCAATAGTCAGTCATTAATCATTATAATTAGACATGTAGACACGTTGGTATATTGCCTAAGTGCTAAATTGCTGGTTAGTAAATGTACTTAAGCACCAACATGTCTTACCATTCATGATGTAGGTATGTGCATATTCAACGGAATGTTGAATATACGATGTGCTTATTAAAGTTGGCTACCCACTCACTTATGATAGGATCACCTACGAGTACAATTTAGTATTGTACAGTTAAATGGTAGTGCGAGCTAATGCTTATAGAAAATAGCTATTGCAATGAATTTTGCACAATTTGCTGGAGAAGGGTTTTAGGTGAAGTTTTTACCTATTGCCAGCCTGAAGCCAGACCAGGTTTAGATGTACGTATGTCCAATGTACATCTAGAAATTGAGAGTTTATTCTTTGTCATTAAGTCATTGTGCAGGACAGGAATAATGTCAAATTGGTTTCCAGCAGATAGAGACTAGAATTGAAAGACCAGACTTGAACTAGAATTGGAAGTCCAGGATCTTCTGGTTCCATGATTCCATTTCAACTAGATCATTCAGAATAGGACCCACATCTTCTTTACACTTCTTTTCTTTACTGATCTGCCATACTGAGGGCAGAGTGGGTGTCAAGTATACTCGTGAAAGGAAGAATTTATTTTGCAAGGATTTGTATAAATTCCCCAAATTTCCACCAGCCCTATCAGTACTGCTCTATATAACTTTCGTTTTTGGTACATTGCCAAGGGACATCCGTGACTCCTTTTCAACCCGATTCCGCCAAGAAAGAGAAAATAGATATAGAAGCCCGTTCAAATACCACCTTACTTTTTCGGCCCGCGAGCGATATTTTAGGTCAGGTAAGTCTCCGAGCAGGTTTCAGAGAGGGCAAAGGGATAACCTCGTGAAACGTGATGTCGCCGGAAGTCCAAGGCGGGCTTTATCGGTGAAATATCGACAAACGCTTATCTCAGATTAAATAAAGGTGCACGGGATAACCATTCTATTCCTTCTGAACAGGTGAGGTTGGAGGAAAAAAATAAAATAACCACAAACGTATTATTTTCGTAGAAGTTGGAAGCTCTCCAGAGGGCTTTATGTGTCACGAGGAAAATAACGAAAGGAGGTACCCGGAGAGGTGAAAACAAAATGGATGAGGTATTTCAGAGTGATTTCGAAGTTGTGAATTTTCAGGTTATATCAGCTTGAAAAGAAAATTGGAAGTTGGTACAAACTTGATCCTTGAGCCATGACGAGGCTTCCTTCCTAAATATGTAGACTCAATTGAGTTGATTTCACCAGATCGTCTGCTTATGTATCCAATTAGTAATTGTCGTCTATTCAACTCTTCGAACTAATGAAGGTATAATAATATAGTATAATTGCAAACATGAAATCACCCTAGAACTTGGATAACTTCAGTCCTGTTCGTCCGATTTTCATGAAAATACCTGAGATCTTCTTCCGCAACAAATTCAACATTAAGAAAATCTTCATTCCCTCTCATTCGAGAATCCCTTTGCCATTCTCCAAGAGTCAGAAGATGTATCAAGAAGCTGAATCTCAAACATGCTTCATTTTCAAACAAAACTGCGCCACTGATCGAAACACATCAAGTAGAGCCTACTAGTTGACTTGACGTTGATTGTCAAGCGAATACTACTTCAGGTGCGCTAGTGTAGCAGGACTGTCCACAAACCCTCTGTTTCTAGAGTAAGAACCGCACACGTTGGGGTAACCATGATTGTCCCAATGGGACATCCTGCCCCGTATTCCTCCCCGAACATGCTTGGCGTTGGTGGTCATTCGGGATATACAAGCTCGTGCGGCTAATACGGGAAGGGTCCTGTAACAACCAGTTAACTGAACGACAGCGTCATCATTACGATCAACGACATCGACTACCATCAGTTCCTCCCTTTGAGGCCCTTTGGTCGATGGCAGGTTTATCTTTTAGAACAACACTGCAAAATTTGAACAAGCTAAGCGACCGTCAGCAAATTTTGCTGTTGAAAAATAATCAAATCGACGTTATGACTTTGAAATCGACTATTGTAGCTGAAAATTTGTATTTTCTATATAATATATAGATATAGGTATAAGATATAAGATATAGGTATAGACAATGTGTAAGCATAAGATATAGGTATAGAGATATTATCTCCCTAAACCTACCGGTAGGAAGTGGCCACTGCACATCAAATACTTAGTTTCATTTGATATTATAAATGGACTATTGCTTTTAAACGTTGAAACGTTCTATTACAGTATCCCTGATCCCATTAAATTTTACACTAATAGAGTGTATTGCCTTGAACACTAGGTACTTGAACGCCACTTGAATACAATACAATACACTACAACAAATAGGTATGCGGGGCCTATGCCTTACCCTGGTCATCCTTCACACCGAAATAATGGAAGTAAGCTGTCTTTACAGTTGATGGTTCGGTTCTGGGCTGAAACAGTTACTTCACCACAAATAATATTTGTGGAGAAATTTTGTCGTTTAAAATCGAAATGCCCTGGAAGTGTGTTAATATCGTACCCGTAACACACTTCCGGGGCATTTCGATTTTAAACGACAAAATTAGCTTTACTATTGATGTAAACGAGTGAGTAAACAAAAGAGCACCTGAAAGTTGATTCCTATGTTCAAACAGAGAGTTCAATCAAGGTGTACCAACCTTCGGAAATGCAATTACCCTCGATCCCGCCATATTCATCATTTATCATCCACGTAGGTTCTGTACCTTTAAAACAAGAGCTAAACTAAACTGTTCGTGGTGATTTTTGGCGTCAGCATGATAAAATACTTCGGAAACGGCTATGTTTAAGCCTGAAACATTGTCTGTGTTGGGATATTTTTTCAGACAAACGAATTCATGAGACGAATAATATTAATACAATAATATATATTATAAAATGTATATAAAATATATATTAATTACAATAATATATATTATATAAACCCCTGGATAACCCTTGGTCATCCGTTGTCAATACAGAGTACCTGTGGGTCGTAAATGTCCTGATATTCGAAGAATTGTTTTAAAAGTTATTCAGTGGAGGAAATTGTAATTAGTTAGTAACATTATAGATAGGCCAAAAATTTGTTTATATACCTACCACATTGAAGGTACATAGGTTTGGAGAATACTGGCTTGATGATTGACATTAATTGAGTGAGCTAATCAAAGTATTTGAAAAGTGATACAAAGGGTTCACACATGATCAAATCGGCTGAAACCTGGTAATAGGGATCGGATGGATGACGCCATTGAGCTCAGAGCTCAAGAGGCACTTCAGGACCGTCAGTGCCGCCCTTTGAATATGTATAAATGGAGAGTCAGATTGGATAAGTCACAGTCATACCCACCACAGCCGCCATCAGAAATCCCTCAGTAATCGAACCGTAAATTCTCGAGTAGAGAAAACATGCGTCAGTTAGCCAATTTTAGAGGTCGGATGTGCAATACAAATTGAGAGGTGGTTGCTAGTTACCCTGCTCATTAATACTAAAGGTAAAAGTAATGCGTGTTGCCGGGCTGCTCATACATTTTTGGTTCAGTTAGAGGAGACGGTTTGACGTTACGGTTTGACTCCTGAACGCGTCATAATTTAGCCCTCCATTTATGTATACTCGAAGGTGCCGTGATTCCCTTGGCCATCCTTTGTCTTGATGGCGTATATTAGCCCAGCCTGATTGCCGTTTGATTAATTAGTACTAATTACCCGTGGGTGGTGCTTCGAGTGGATTTTACACATCGCTTTAGGTTAAACAGATAGGTTATCATAATGTGATCAGGCCGAATAGAGTGGATGAGGTGGGCCAGGCAGATCAAAGTAGTAAGAGTCCTTCAGGTGATAACTGGGGTGGAGTGGAACGTTTAACGCGATATCAAGCGTTGTTATCTGAAGGGTATTTAGGGCAGATAAGCAGGGCGTGACTGCAATCAGCGGCGCGGAATGGGCAACTCAGCGACACCACCACCAACTCTCTGGTTAATGGAGAACTTCCCTTTGGCGACCTTATAAATCACTGGGGTGCCTACCTTTATTGGCTCTACCTAACGTTCACACCTTCAAATCAATCAGAGAGAATTACAATTCGCCTAATGCTCAATGTACTGTACTAAACATATTCGATTTTGGTCGAGAAAAAACGAGAAACAATCTTGAAAACGCTTAGGTATCCATTTAAACAGCAATATTTGTATAACGATAAATTTGCTGTGTAGGTATTATAAGTTATGGCATCCTCTCTGAGTTAATTTATGATCACCTGATTATCTGAAGGTTGTGGACTATGTGGTGATGGAACAAAGACTAAAATGATTGATGATGCCTTTCGGCATCGTCCTATTGAACAGAAATGGAGTTCTCCGGATTGTTACGAATTTCCCTCTCAACTCTCGCCATCTGCAACGCTAGCTAGGATTTCCTCAGAGAAGCTTGAGCGTTTTCCTCTCAATCGTGAACCAATCCAGTGCAGTGCAATATCGATGCTGCACAGAGAAAAGCACCCGTTAAAATGTAGTTTTCAGGGGTCAGGGTTGCCTACTAGGAAAATTAATTCTGAGAAATACTCTGAGATTGCCCGAAAATCTCCTTTAACGTAAGCCAGTTTAAGCATAAGTACTGTGATGATTACAATGTCAACTTTCTCCTTTACAGTTAGCAAATCTCTTTGAGGTTGCTCATTTCAATACTCTCATAATAGAACATTCCCTTACTTTCGTATTCTGTATTTTTCCCCCTTTTTTTCCCTTGGTCTTGCACAATTCAACGATACCCGCCTCCCGGGAGAGGACGTGATTGGTCGATGCCACTGCCTCGCCCTAGGGAACGCCAGGGCTTTCAGTTCTGTCACGGCCATAGGATCTGTTTGGGCCTCACCTCCGCTTGTACATTAGGTTTAGACGGAAAGTGGAAGGCACTCACACCTTTGTAGACCTCACCTTTCCGCGCAAACTTGTGCCGTATCATGCTCTATTCATCGTTCCCTCCGGTACCCGCTCTTCCTGTAATCCCATTTATCCCTACTCCGGAATGACATCCAGGGCCTCCTGGATCGTATGCAGAGAGCTCCCATCCCCTCAACTACCGCTGGATCTGAAGGAATTCCCTCATCCTTTTGGGAGTTTCTTATCTCCACACGTGAGATAACATCTGTTATGGGTGTGTTTAACGATGATCGTGTGGATTATAGCTGCCCATGATCTTATCACACCCCCAGGGAATTTTTTGTTTTCATGTTATGGAATATGATAAAGAGAGTTTCGAGTTTTCTTGTGTCTTCAAAACGACCTGAAGTTCTCAGATTTATTTGTGGTCTACACGTCTCTCGTAACGATAGAAAAGATGAGTGACAATTTGAGAGTTATATTTGAGGTGAGATCACATCCAAGTGCCACGTAATAACTTTGAGTTATGAAGTACCACTGGTCGATACTTCTTGAGACTACTTATTGAGACGCTTCACATTTTAAGCCTCATCTATTTAATGGCCTTACAGGGTTTTTTTTCTTTTTTGAGAAAAGTATCTGATGAAAAGTGAGCTTTTCCGCCAAAGCCAAGAAAGGGGGATGGAAATAGTGGAAACAATTGTTCATCATTCTCTGTCTACCGGATACTATGTTGGCGCCGGCTTTTTGTGGCAAACGACCCCCCCCCCCCCCCCCCCGTTCATTGTTCCTTGATGAACCTTCATTTTAAATTGAGGTAAAACTGTGTAGCCTTCAGCGAACAATGGTTGTGGTGTGGGGTTACTGCGTCGGGGATCTGTTAGACACACTGCCCTACTGTCGCCTCTCGTTCCCTTCAATTCTCTGATTGCTTTGAACATTTTACGCTCGCACGAGGCATTGTGTGCGCGTATTGGCATCACCTTTAGGCACTCCGTTCACGAATCATAAAATCATGCGTGGTGGATCCTCCTCGGTGGTAGGTGTTAATTGTCTAAATCAGTGGTTAAGTTTTCAGAGAAGGTTTCCATTCTATAGTTTCAATGGGGATCATAATCAGGGGCGTAGCGTCAGGGGCAGCGCAGGAAGCGGCGCTTCCCCACAAGAAATGAAGAATGTAGGTAGAAGTTGAATGATGAACAAATTTATTACGAATAACTAAATATTTAATCAAAAGTAAAACATTCAATTGAAAATTACCTACAGCTACCTACCTACCCCATGGAAGAAATCCTTCTTCCATGCTACCTCCTTTTGATAGTGGATTTCAAACAAGAATCCATGGCTGAAGCCAAGTCATCTAAGAAAAAGAAGAAGAAGAAGGTAAAGATCCACGATCTGAGTATGACCGGAAGCGCAAAATTATTGCGGGGGGCCGAGACGTCACACGTACATTGTGTGCGTCCGTCTGTGTGTCTCTGACTGTTTACCGTGGAGCTGGTCACCGAATTTCCAAAAAAATTATTTATATACCAAAATCCGTTTCAGAACAAAAGACAGCAAAAATTATAATATAATACATGTTATGCATCCCCAAAATGATCTTATAAGTGCTATAGAGTCATTCTAGATGACATTAAATGTGATCTAGTTAAGTCTCTTTTTCTTTTTTAGGGTAAGAGAGTTACGAAGTGTGTGGTGGGGGGAGGGGGAGGGTGAAATGGTTGCGGTACCCCTAAGTTCAGAGAAACGCTAAGCTCCTGATTATAATGTCTTATGATGTACCTCAAAGGCATTATCAACTTCTTTTGACAAATTTCATATTTCGTTATGCATAGTCTTGGGTGGCTTACGTCCAAACAGGTTTTGTAACCTATCTATAAACTTGCAGAAAACAATTGGCCCATGAGCCAATACAGTTTGACTTTAAGATCTCTTTTTTCCGATGCATTGTTCTTTTTGGCTTTTTGGTGACCTTGGATTAGTTCCCTATTTAGAAGTATGTATTGGTGTACGTAAATGGTCCTCGCTTATATGTGAAATGACTTAATCGGCTTTGTTTCAATAACGTTACACCATGGTATTGATAATGGCTATGGGAAATTGATAATTGATGATCGCTATGTCCACTTACTGATTGTATCTACAACTGACTGCAGGGCGGTAGATACTTCTTCAAAATCCCTGATCATAAATCAAACAGTCTGAGGATTCGATTGGAGGCGAACTCTCCGCTAACTTCGTTATCATTTGTCCTTACAAACTAAGCCTTAGGTCAAAGAGGCTGAAGTTACTTCTA
The DNA here is from genome assembly GCA_963920205.1 of Stenodema calcarata. Lineage (NCBI taxonomy): Eukaryota > Metazoa > Arthropoda > Insecta > Hemiptera > Miridae > Stenodema > Stenodema calcarata. The sequence continues at coordinate 33,345,401 of OY986050.1, forward strand.
TATTCTTTGCCACGAGAATACAATATCACCGAGCACGTTAGTTAACTTGGAAAAGAATTCTCTCATAACTCAAGACTGGTGATGGTTAATCGATTAACATCCGATCGATTGGGCCAAATCAGCACTTTAGTCAACCAACTAATTTTTATACTGTTGCTGCTGCTCAGCTTAGTCATAACAATTTCGTCTTGTACATTTCATAATAATTATCAAGGCCAAAGCCTCATACGGCACAAGTTCATCATTCAATCTCTGTGCTCTCACTTCATCAGTTCTAATGGAACTCATGACTCAACGGGACTCGTTTGGAATAAAAGCCAAAAATGTGCTAAAATGTGCATTCGATGGCAATTTCTCTTGTTGACTGCCCTAATGGAACTTAAAAGCAGATAGGGACCAAAACCTGAAATCCGGCTTTTAATCACTATGTTTGCTTATGCTGCAACCTTTACACCCGTACATACATCTGTTTGAAGATTACAGCTAATGTATCTGTTCAGTTCGGGTGAAGAACCATTTTCGGGTTGGATAAGTGGTGGAACTCACCCAGAAAATGGTTCTTCATCCAAACTGAACAGATACATTAGAACATACAAATTTTGGTACCTACTGAAGAAAAACTATACTTTAGCCTTCTGAACAGATACATTAGAACATACAAATGTTGGTACCTACTGAAGAAAACTATACTTTAGCTTTCTGTTTGTAGTACTCAAATGAGCCGCTTTACTGTGGGAGGCAATGTAGTAGGTAGGTATTCAGTTGTATTTGACAGCAGAATGCACGTCTCGAATGCCTCCGAACTGTTGAAGGGTATGTTCCAATAAATTTGCATTCTTCACTTTCCCTCGATGGCCTGACTATATGGAAAATATATCCTTACATATTAGTCTTGCACTAATTAGAAAGCAGGAGCAATTATTTTTTAGGCTTAACGTATCCAAACACAATCCTCGGTTTGTAGCGAGTAAATGTTAAAATCATGCTAATCCGACGAAGTGTACGACCAATTCAAGATTGCGGACCAACAAAGGAATAGGCTGTGGCGTCCTTCCCAACCCTTCTGGACCAAACCTTTCACGAGTGCCTCACACTGCACTGGTCCGAGGTTTCCACCCCTTTCAAACCCCTCTGAACGTTAACTGCCTAACAAGATAGACCGCTTGGCAAACCAACTCACGCTCTCCTCTAACCTCCCTTCACCCTGGTTTCCTACGAGCTTAATTGCTCTTCCCTCGAGGTTTTCGGTTTATTCGGCGAATTACATATACCTCTTGCCGTCTGTAATCCTATTGGCTCGCCCGGTGCACTTCCCTTCGTATTGCCAAATTTAATTATTGCTTCTTCCTCCTTCAATTTCGTCTCCCGTCTCGTTTTGAAGGGAGGTTTCAAGACGATAACCAATAAGCCCTGCGGCTTCTTTTGATTCCACCACCCAGAATATACTTCTCCCTGCCGAAGAACAAATAGTCCACGCGTCCCAGTCCCAGCAATGATGAGCGGATTTTCCAAGTAAAGTTCTCGACTTGCATCAACCTAATACCTGGCGTTATTCCCCAGCATCCTAATTATAAAACCGATGCAAACAATAATAATAAAATAAAGATGAGACGACAGGGGGACAGGATTCGAGACGAATGAGGATAGTCCCCACTCTACCAACAGGGCAGCCCTCAGACCGCCCTCCCTACCCTATCCGTGAGAAGGGGGAATAAAAACCCAGATTCTTCAGAAAAAGACCATATGATTCCCAGCTCTCACACAGTCCAGATCACTCTCCCTCCACGTCACAACTTGAAAACCACACAGTGCTACAATAATTTACCTTTGCCTTCATGATTCACTGAGAGGAAACAGAAGGGGTTTAAGTTTTCTTGGTCCTTTTCGAGAATAAACCTCAGGGAGATCGGAGTAGGTATAGAGCGCCTGTCAGGTTACCCTTACCCAGTGACTTTCAATGCATAGCAAATTTACGAAATTGACGCGCGTCGTATCGATGCCTCAATTAGTAAAGGAACCTTTATCGCGTCGTAACTGATGCCTTAAGAAATCCATCGCTTTGTACCCTAGTACGAGATCACCTGAGGGGATATTCTCGAATAGCGCCCCGCAAAACCAAAAGAGAATCATGTACAACTGCACATGATTACTTAGGCACTCGGTAGCGAATTAAACAAGCAAACCAAAACTTCGGAAACACAATCAAAGAGAGATATATGTCGCCCCAGTGAATAAGTGGTTAACTCGAATTCGCCTATTTTATAGGAGACCGTTTAGAAGATTTGAACCTTCACCTAAAATCAGAGTTTGGTTGTAGAAGGTTGTAATTTGGAATGAATCACTATAATGTTGTTCACATTTCGCTATTACAATTACAATTCAGTTCGTTTTATTGGGAATGAGATATTAAGGTTGACCGTCAATTAGTAATGAGATATTAAATTTGACCGTCAATTAGTTGACCATGTATTCACCGACAATTTGGCACATACGTAAGTAATATAATATATTATAAGAGTCAGAACATCTGGTAACAGATGTTTTAACTTATACCGATTATTCAGAAGGTATTATACAGATTGGGAGCTTCATCTACTCCCAAATCTGAAAAAAGAAGGGAGATATCCCTTGGGCTGGCGCCAAATGAGATCTTAGCACTGCCTTCTCACTGTCGAAAATGGATTAATGTCGCCTTATTTCTTCTTCCAAGTATCGCAAATTTTACAGTTGAAGACTAGATACTTCAGAAAGTCACTAGGGGGAAGGAGGAGGAGAAGCAAATGCAATACCGACTAATTAGACCTCCACTCAGAGAAATTAATCCATATGATTGCACGGTGTCTCCTTGAAGGCATTGAATATTCATCGTCAGAAAGAAGAAAACTCAAATAAATTGAAACAAATTACAACGGAACTAACGAAAGATTTTGAACGAAATTCTCTCGTCTTTTTCCAACCAAAAAGAAAACTGTCTGAGCATCTCTAGTTCCTAATTGGCAACTATTAAAGTGAAATTCAAGAACATTCTTCAAACCACTAACAGCACTAATTATAAAGTTTCTTTTCGCCAAGCTCCGGTAGGATAATCTCAAAGTTGCTACTGAGGAATGAATTCGCAAATAAGTTACAAGAGGCTCGTAGTGAATACTGAACAAATAACCCAATAACTAACACTTCGGGTTTCAACAAAAATGTTAAACCTTGCAAGTATAATTTAGTATAATTTAGTTTCCTCCGGCAACTCCTGAAAACAATCTACTCCTCGCTCAATAGCACAAACATTTTTATTTATCAGAATGTATTCAAGTGCAATAACAGAAGAAATTTGGTGAATAGCTGTCGTGAACAGGCGCTGTTTTAAATGGAGGGGGGGGGCTTATTCACATTCATGTTCATTAAAATTTCACTCTAAAGTAGAAAAAGAGAGAAAGGAGGGGAAATGAAGGAGAAGAAAGGACGGAGTAAATAAACATATAAATCAGATCTGTTACTCCGTCCTTTCTTCTCCTTCATTTCCCTTCAAACCTCGAGGTAGACAGAATATTAGTCCAGGAAAAATAGGCCACATAATAGCCTGACCCAAACATTGATAATTACTAAACGGGACTTTTGCAAAACGTTCGGCTACCCTTCACCTTTGTGCACTTTAATCTAAAGTGCTTCTAGATCAAAAAAGTGCTTCTAGACCGAATGGGTCTCTCAATAACTAACAAAAACCGAAAAGCGGGAACCCGGTATTCTGGACCAAACTGAGTTGAAATGTGCACGGCGTCATGAAGAGGTTTTATATCAGTCTTATGTTTTAATTTTTTTTACAGAGTTAAATTCTGGGGTTTCTGCGATGCACCCAACCTTAACAACATTAAATATGAAATGTTGACCCCATATATGAAATGTCAATTAAGTCCCCAAAAATACCCATGTCAGTACGCTAAAAAAACCGTATTGTTGTTAAATCCAAGTTTTTTGGCTTATTTTTCGCTATAACTAATATTTGTCCGATTAAAAAAAAAATGTTTTTCAGCTTAAAGCTGGTTGAATTTACTGTTATACCTCATATATGAAATTTGTAGATCAAGAGCCCCTGAAGGTAGGCAACCCGCGTGCTCCCCCCCCCCCCCTCACTCAGATTCCCGCCTGGTCGTGAATACCTAGTACATAAGGTAATTATTGATGTATACAGGATGGTATGTACATACAAACGTATGTCATTGTTAGAGTAGCGATATTCCATTATCAGTGGAAAGTTCCCTATTTTTGAAAATGAGCCATAAGCTCCACACTGAAGTCAATTTTCGTTATTCTTAATATTATACACCAACGAGCTGAACAGTTGGCGCATATAAATGAATTATTATTCAAAGCGTGAGCAACACAGAATAATTAAAGGCATTCATTACTGCGGAGGTTAGATTGGAAGTCTGTAAAATTGCCTCTCTCCTCCCCTTTCCATCAGCCAAAGATGCATCGCTAAGCCTCTAACAATAAATTTCGTATTGACACTTTCCAAGTAAAAACTTATGGAAAAGCTTTTTCCCAGCTTTTCTCAACGGTAAATTACTTCCTCTGGTTTTGAAAGGGTTTCCTCCCTCCAAAAAAAGGTTTTTCAAGGCAGATTTGAATTATTCTTTTTTGTCTTGATCCAAAGGTTTATTATTCAGTCATAATGAATCAAAAGCGGATTAAACTGAAGGGGAAGGGAAGAAAGAATGAGGTGAATGAGTTCAATAAAATGACCTAGTGATGGCGGGAGGTTTAAGGAGAAAGAAGTGTCTGAATAAGAAGATTTTATATGCTCAACTTGTTCTGCGTCTTCCATAATATTTTCCTAATCTTTTACAAACGTTTTCCACCTGTTGCCGTACTTTTGTTCACGGTTTAATAGTTTCCAGTTGGTTTTAATGTGCGGATTTAGCTCGCCTCGATAGTTTTCAGTTGGAAACACTTTTCACGAGGTAAGTAAGATTAGTAGTCGTGTTTTCAAGTTTTTATGTTTATCCATTGGTATTGGCACTTTGAATGGTTCAGAAAAATTTTGAGTAACCATTTTTCATAACGGTACTTCATAGATTCCCCATTGATCATACAATACTTGAATTATAGCGCATCAACGAGGGCCACAAGTTGTGTTAACCCTCAATCTCATAATCTTATAGCTGATGGATAGTACAAGATACAGAAAAAAAAAATCGATTGCTGAACCAACCAGTAAAGACGGCTGAGGGTAATTCGAAAATAACCTCTCAGCTGTTTTTGAGGGTTTGTTGAGGGTTTATTTTGAGGGGAGCAAATTTGAGGGCTTACGTTTCAAGATAAGTAGAATCAGATAATCGAATTTTAAACAAAATCCGTCTGTCCGCCCATTTAGCGTTGTGCTAAAATGACGAAATCAGTTTACGGCTTCTGACCAACCCGAACTTGAAACTTTTCATAACCCCTGATCAAGGAGAAGGGGTTCAAAACGAATTTTGAAATTTTGAAAATTTCATAACTCAAGAAATTCATATAGAATGGAATTTGCAGAATTTTTTGTGCTACCTTCTTTATCATCATCCTGGCCATAGTGTTAAGTTGTCATCAGCCATGTTCAGCAGTTAGCATGTTGATAAATTTTCGACCTAACCTAACCAACATAGAAAATTTTTAGTCATCCATTTATCGCGTAACGTCTTCATCCTCGCCCGATAAGTCCAAAAGAGCTACATATTCGTTGTCACTGCTGGAGGATGATGTTGCCAAAAACTTATCCTAGGGATTGCGGAATAATAATATTCACCTGAAACAACGTTAAAAATCTTACCCGTTAAATCTGTACGCTTGTTTAACACTCATGTACGCCTTTAGGTAAACTCGTCCTGAGATGTTTTCCAGAAATCTCATATGACTTGTTATGTGAGGTGTCTCAGATTTTGAGAGAGGTTCAAAGAAATTCCTCACAAAAGAGAGAGAGCCTTAAGTGAATTGAATACATTTCCTCTCTCTTTTCTTCAAGGTTTCTTAGTGACAAACTGACATACCGCTTTCGATCCCCCGAAGACTCAAGAACAACGCTGGAGAAAGGGACCAACTTAACCAAACCCAGAGAGAAGGTTTCGAGTCCCGATAATGTTTTGTCGGTAAATACTTACCCTCGAGGGTGGAAGGAAGGGAGGAGGGTACGTTAAAATATACAACCTCCTCCCAGAAACAGATGGCGTTCCAAGTTTCTGAAGGGTTCACTTGGGGTCCTTTCCGTTCGGCTCGGATCGCCAACCACCGTCAACCCCCCCGGTTCAAGGCCTCCCCTCCAAAACTCTTGTTTGGATGGTTTCAATCCGACCAAATCCTATCGACTCACAGTCCATTTCATCTGGTTAGCTATTAAGCCTCGGGACAGATTAAGGCTTCTGCAAAAGCTTTTAACGGTATTCTTTTCCACGCCACCCAATTGTCATAAAGGGCCAAAATTGTTGGGGCGCCCTGAATGACCATTTCCTATATTACAAAAGAAAATTCCAACATGTCCTAACAACTGACCTCTACAGCAAATTGCTTTTGGTTTCTTCTCGGAAATTAAAATTTTTTTGTATCGTTCTTGATATTGTGATTCTCTAATTGAAGACGTTCAAGTCAGATTCGCCTCACTGGTTTGAAAGAAAACCAGGTTTGCTACTACGAGTCAAAAATCCATAGTCATGCAGCATGGCTATAAGAGCCAATTTCCAAAGAACCAACTGGTTTTTACAGGTTTTATAATAACTGTTTTCTTGCGATGTAACACCTCAGTTTATAGATTTTTCAACGCTGAACACGATGGTGAAGTTAGAATTGCGATACCTCTCTCCGCCATCAGATCAAATGAACCGAGAAGAACATCTCAATTATAGACCACGCTTCTTCATCTTCAAAATGCTCCAGTTTGAGAACAAAACCATCGTGTTCAGCGTTGAACAATCTAAAAAACTGAGGTGTCACTTGTCAGACTGTTTCATTTTGGGAATTTATGGGTAATATTTCCCCCCTAAACTTTGTTTCCATCCAATTTTACTTGCTTCCCGAACAGATAATTTGGTTCTAGGTCAGGATGTCAGGATTCCGATTAGATAGAATATCAGAGATTAAAAGGGTTGTTATTAAATACTTCTCAGCGCTATTGGAACAGTATGGTCTGACCATATAATAAAATAAAATCACTCGAGGAAATATGGTAGGTATTTTATTATATTCTTCGATTAAATTTGCTAATCGCCATTCATACTAAACAATAGTTCATGGATAAGAAACTATGTGGACTTTGTTGAATTTTTTCCTGAATGAACTTGTGAATGGAGATGCAGCCCAAGGCAAGCGAGTTTCGTTTGAACGAACATAAGTGAATAAGAAAAAGACAGGGATAAGAGAATGTTCTTCAATAGAGTTACTCCACACAAATTTGCACAGTTGGTTTTATACAAGAGATATACCTTTTCAATCAAACTAATTGGTAATGCTAAAAGGTAATAATTTTTCATAACTGGAGTCCAGATTATTAGTAGTTACATAATTATTTTTCTTTATTTAAAGGGTAGGTATATGGAGTTATGATTTTATTAAATTCATAAAGTTATAAAATAAAAGGAAGGGCCTGCTCGAAATATAAGGGTTGGAAAAGGCACCCGGCAACCATATCGCAGAGTAAGAGGCAGTTGCTTTATACGCAGGTGTTCGTGGCCACGAGCTCTTTATCTGGGGCTCCGAACCTACTGAAAATTTGCAACCCCGCAACCGACCGCTTTTTACATTCGCTCTCCAGAGGTCCAAAGTTTCCATTTCAATAACCGTAAGCCGTCCTCCCCTACCCCCCACTCACCTGACCCTTTGAATTTTCAAATAACTCCCGAAGCTAACTATTTTCTCAACCTCGCCATTTACCAACCACGTTTCAGCTCGAGTATCTCATTTATTTTATTTTTTTATTATTTTTCTTTTATTAATTTTTTTTTGAGATACAGCAATCAGTAATTTATTGATACACTGATCGGCAGAGGATTGTTTTCGAAGTTTTGAATTTTTAAAAAATTATTTACATGTATGTCGTTTTACTTCAGAGGTCCCCTGATGGATAGAAGCCATTAAAAAACGTTGGAAAAAATTCAGACTTCAATATCTCCAAAGATCATTTTCATACGGAAAATCTTGTGTAATTATAATCTCCCGTTGACACTACATTTGGAGCCGTTTCTATTGCCTCACGAATCCGTACTTTGAAAAAAGCTATTACGGGGAGAAACTATGGGATGCATGCTACATTAAAAGTTAAAAATGATCATTTAAAAAAAAAATATTGAAATTTTAGGTTTTTCCAAGTATTCCCTACTGTACGGCGTACCAAACGACTATTGGTTCATGGAATTCTTAACTTTCCGCTAACATTAAGTTGTGGGCGCTTTAACACCACGTATCCAATTTCGACAGCTATGCACGAATTTGGGAGAGTTTTACTGTAGTTGGAAATGAGGATATGGCTGAGTTTGATATCATTAGTTGGACCTACTACCAAAGACCATTTCAATAGACCTGCAGAAATATAACAATCTACTGTAGGTACCTGGTAATCATAGTGGTGGTACCTACCTATCGGCTAGTGGTGAAAAAATGTCAATCTCGATGTTCGATGTTTTTACCATCAGTTGTTAAATATCAATAATTTTGGTACCTACATTGATATTTTTTTTATCCGACGTTTGATATTTTTCGTCAGAAACCCAATCATAGATATTTCTGTATACATATAGGTACAAACATAAACCTGCACTAGTTTTTCAAAATTATTTACATTTCATGTGTGACTTGTCGAAAATTTTCGAATAAACGAAATGTTGAATACATGAACACCATCGTAATTGAATAATTCTTGGTATGTTTTACACGTTATTATTGTGGTTTTATTGAGAAAAAACTTTGTGATACCTTGTGATCATAAGTACGTCATTTGGTATAGTAATTGGTTCCGATTGTGTCAGCTATGTATTCAGATCTGTGTTCCATCCGTGTCACCTATACCGGAGTACTTGAAGCCCCGCCCTGAGTAAGATGAAATTATTAAATTCCAGGCGATTTTTCAATATTTATTCGGAGATTCCTCACGTTCATTTTGACTCTAATAGCCCCTTCGTAGGTAGCATAGAGATAACAATTTCAACAGTTTGAAGTGCTTACTCCCGCTTAACCGCTCGTCAACTTCCAGGTACAGCAGGTTCTGCAGTTTCAAGAGTTGAGGAAGGTACATAGTACGAATCCCATTATGCCTTCACTACCGGGGAAGCAGCGATAATGGAATAAAAGATAGTTTCCGCATTTACAATTAAGCTGTTATGGCGCAGGGAATGAAGTTGAGTTATTGTCGCTGGAGTAACAATATTATTCAAGGAACAAATGAAGATAATATTTCAATCTCTCTGTTTTACCGGGAGAACTAGAGAGCACTACGACCTCAATGCACGAGATTTTATTATGTACAAGAAAAAGAACAGTTATTTATAAGACGAGTAACATATAAAAATGATAGCAGAACACAAGCTTCAGATGTAATGTCCTTAAACTCAAAAAACACACAAAAAAAAGGGGAACTCACCAACACCAAGAAGGACCCCCCCAGATTGCTTCTGATGCACAGCCATCTGAATAGAACTATGTCCGCCTCTTCAGTGGATCAAGGGCAATCCTCAGGTCTAGTCTAGCTCTCTGCAACCATTCTCCGACCTATAGTACCTACTGAACAATCCGGGTGAGGCCAAGGGGCCGAACATCCTCCCCCCCCCAATAACGGCAGTTATTTAGGGATCCTCTTGAGGTAGAGGACAGAGCTTAACCAGTGGACGCCGTTTGGTGCCTGAGGCAGATGCAACATCCGCCACCCTAGCAACACCATCAGAACCTGGATAGAGGGCCTTAATTATTCCCATAGGCCAAGAGAGCGGGGGGGTGTTGTCTTCAGAAATTAGTACGAGATCGCCAATTCTGGCAGGACGAGTAGTAGTGCACCATTTTTGCCTAGCTTGCAGTTCAGAGAGATACTCCCTCTGCCACCGCCGCCAAAGGTTACTGACCACCTGCGAGACGAATCGCCATTTAGGAACCAACCGAGTACTAACATTTGTTGGCAGTTCATCAGGAAGAGCTGTAAGAGGGCGATGAACCAGGAAGTGCGCTGGAGTGAGAACTAAAATGTCATCGGGGGCGCCAGACTGATGTACTAGAGGTCTACTATTTAGAATTGCTTCAATTCGAACAACGATTGTAGAAAAGGTCTGGAGAGTGGTGGTGTGATCACGTAAGTTCACTTTGAGCAAACGTTTAGCAGACTTAACTGCTGCTTCCCACAAACCGCCAAAGTGCGGAGCTCGAGGCGGAATAAATTTCCAGGTGATACCTTTATAGGACAGATGATCAGCAAGTACATTTGAACTATCAGACAGAAGACCCAAACGACGAAGCAGATTGGCAGACCCAAGAAAATTTTTACCGTTGTCAGACCATATCACTGCTGGCACCCCACGACGTCCAATGAAGCGTTCTAAGCACTGAAGGAAACCATCCGCTGAAAGATCCATGACCACTTCTAGGTGGATCGCCTTGGTGGCAAAACAAATGAAAACGGCTAAGTACACTTCAAGCTTCCTAACCCCTCTTAAACCAGCCATTGTAATCGTGAACGGGCCGCAGAAATCAATTCCCACGTTTTCAAATGCAAACGATCGCTCAACCCGATCAGACGGCAACTGCCCCATCTCTGGAGAGAAAGGCTTAGGATTCACTGAGAAGCATCTCCGACAGCTTGAAAGAAGTTTGGAGACCAAATTGCGACCGTCAACGATCCAAAACCTAGTACGAATGTGAGCAAGAGTAGCCCTAGGCCCTACGTGTAGGCAACGCTCATGCGCCTGTCTGACAATCAAATTGGTCAGATGATCGACTTGAGGTAGAAGAGCAGGATGTCTGGTTTCAAAGCACAAAGAGCTATGCTGGAGACGGCCACCAACCCGAATAAGACCGTCGGGAGATCGAAAAATGGCCATTTGCTTCATCAGCTTAGTTGGTGGCCTATTCTTATCAAGGGCAGCATGAACTTCAGAAAATTGTCGGCGTTGAGCCCGACGAACTAGAGAATAATCAGCTGCCTTGAGTTCTGCTGTTGACAATGGACCAGTGAGTGAACATTTAGACCTGCAGTTTGTGCAGAACCTCAAAATCCAAGCAGTCACTCTACGAAGACGTTCAAAGTTACTAAATCTTTCCTCAAATTCCAGGTCGTTCTCCACTCGGGCCACAGCTACAAGTCCTGATTTACGTATTTCTGAACAAACCTCGTCAGAATTTAATTCTGGTCTGACAGTGTGAATGAGCCACTCTTTAGGATTGAGTGAAAGCCAATGTGGGCCACTCCACCATAATTGATTTGAAACCAAATGATGAGGAAGCATGCCCCTAGAGGCCACATCAGCAGGATTATCCTCAGAACGAATATGAAACCAATGAGACCTGGGAAGATGGGAAATAGTCCTTGAAACCCTATTGCCAACAAATACTTTCCATAAGGGGGCTGGATCCGCAGTAATCCAAGAAAGAGCTATAGTACTATCAGAGCAAGCCAAAATGTGGTCATTTGGAACATGCTCAAAAAGAGGACGAATTTTCGAGAAGGTCTTTCCTAAGAGTTCAGCAGCAAGGAGTTCTAAGCGGGGGATGGATTCGGTCTTAATTGGCGCAATTCTGGCGCGCGCAATGACAATGCGAACTGTGGAAGCACCAGAGGACACCCCGACATGATAAATAACGGCAGCATATGCCCTTTCAGACGCATCGGCAAAGCCAACCAGCCACTGCTCAGGGTCAGATGAACTAACATGCCGGGGCAAATTGATTTGAGAGAGGGAGTCCATATCTTGAGCCATCTTTGACCAATCATAAATCAAAGAGGACGGAAGGGGGTCATCCCACTGACACTTTGCTTGACAAACCTCCCTCTGGATACAACGAGCAAATACAGAGACTGGCATTACCCATCCAACAGGGTCGTAAATTCGTCCAATCTCACTAGCCAGCTGACGCTTAGTCCGAACATGAGGGGTAGAAGGAACTTTATACAAGAAAGAATCAGTGCTGGGCCGCCAAGCAAGACCCAACATTTTTAGTGGTTGATCATTTTCAGAGCAAAGATCTATCGTTTCTGATAGGCCTAAACGAAATTCAGGGGGAATACTGTTGAGTAAATCAGGACAATTCGAAGCCCATTTCCTGAGCTCAAGGCCCGCAGTACTAAGCAATTCAATCAGCTGATCACGAGCAGCCAGAGCCAATTCAAGAGTTTCTCCCCCTCCGTGTGCATCATCAACGTAAGTATGCTCCATAAGAAGTTTTGCACCAAGAGGAAATTGCGTACGTCCTTCCTCAGCCAAGTGGCGCATAATTCTGTTCGCCAAGAACGGTGCACTGGCAGTACCATAGGTTACAGTACAGAGACCAAAGTCCTGCAAAGGCTGGTCCGGGGAGTCCCTCCAAACTATTCTTAACATCTCGTGATCTGACAGGGGGTGTTCAAACTGACGGAACATCATTTTTATGTCAGCAATGAACACGAACTTGAAAGAACGAAAACGGGTGAGCAGATTGGAAATATCAGGCTGCAATTTTGGGCCTACATGTAAAATGTCATTCAAGGAGAGTCCTGAAGAAGTCTTTTGAGAAGCATTGAATACGACCCTAATCTTGTCAGGGGGATCGTCAGGCCGATGAACCGCGTGATGGGGGATATAATAATGTGGTACTGAAGGAGAAGGGGGAGCAATAGGCCGCATGTGTCTTAGATCTAAATATTCCTTCATAAACTGAACATAAGCTGAACGAAGATTGGGATTTTTGGATAGTTTTAACTCAAGGCGATGGAATTGCTTTAATGCTATGTGACGAGACTGACCTAAAGAGCTAGGAGGTTGTCTGAAGGGAAGTGGAACTACATAGCGTCCATCTGGTTTGCGACGAACATTATTTATAAAATTCTCCTCGGCCTCAAACTCAGCTGGAGTCCAGGGCATGACCTCATCAACTGACTCAAGCTCGAACATTTTTCTTAAAAGCTCATCAGTTCTAAGATCCGCTGAAGGCGAGGTAAATTGAACAGAAAGAGAATGTGAGTTGTTCGAAATGAACGATAACGAGGAGCGAGAGGGAGTGATCACAGAACCATTGGGGGTAACTGAAGAGCGAGCAAGAACAAAGAACTTGATTAGACTGCTATTTTGAGAGCTAGGAGGTGTGACTGAGTACAGATTTCTAAGAATAGTTGACTGTGAACTGGCTGAGTTAGAGGACGAGCAGGAGACTGAATTGAGAGGAACAATTTGAGTAGGAGGGGAAATATTGGGAGACAACTCCAAAGGAGTACTATGAAGCAAAGGCGATGGGGTTTCAAAATGTGCTATGGAGGGCAGCCTTCTACAAGGTCTAGCACCACCAGGTCTTTGCGGTTTGGGAACTGATAGTACTTGTATAGAGGAAGCAGAACGAATTTGAGTGGTGTGGGTGAGCTCTACATCTCCATCATTGGAGGGAGTAGAATGCTTCGAAACGGAGTTTGGGGGGGAGAATCTATCAAACTTTTGAACAAAAACTCGGTCATGAAAACGCACTCTAGCATCACTAACAGCAGCTGTAGACCCACCGAGAACCAACCATCCAAGATCGGATTTGATGAGCCAAGGAGAGCCATTTACTGGTCGAATAAATTCAGGGGAGGAATGCTCAGAGTGAGCAAGCCTAGCAAATATCTCTACCCCAAGAATAAGGTCAATAGGCCCTCTTTTGTAAAAGTGAGGATCAGCCCACTGAGCAAACCTTCTCATCACCTGAGGCCAACGAGCTGGGTTAACAGAAGTTGAAGGTATTGAAACGCACTGATCAACAACATGAGCACTAAAAGGGACCACATGACTGGGCCCTATACGGATTGAGGCCGTCGTAGCTTGTGAGATCAATTGAGAACCTCTACCCATTCCTGTGAGGGTAACATTAGTTGAAAAGCAGGGAAGCTCCACTTTTCTGGCAAAGTGGGAAAAAACAATATTCACTTCAGAACCGGAATCCAAGAGCGCGCGAGCCTCAAAGGTTCCGATTTGGCTGTGGCTGAACTGAACAATGGCAGTAGGGAGTAGACTGTTACCCATATTATACTTAATGGATGACCTAGTGACAGCAGAGAACAATTTTGACCCATTGGGGCCAACATCGACCAATTTTTCAGCACTAATGATGGGGATTTTGATTGCACCAGAACAGGGAGATCTATTGCCCCCAACAATTGGTCCAATAAATGAGAGCGAGTCCGAAGATGGACCTACGTGAGGGGGTTCGCTCTGCACAGACTGGCCCCCACATGCTATAGTACAATTTTCTGACTGTATGTGCAATGAGCCCGTCCCACACGTTAGGGAGGTCTCGTCACAGCCAGAACTAGGTACTACGCATCCAGAACCAGTAACGGCTGGAACACTACCGTTAAACTTAGAACTTAACATCCTACCAAATAGGTCGGAAGAACAACTGCCAGAACCAAACTTACCAGCGACACTCCAAAAACTCCGCCTCAAGTTTGAAACTCTACCTAAATTAGACCTATAAAAAGACCCAACAGAACCAGAGGAGTTGCTTTTGGAGCCGCTTGACCTTCAGATTTCACTCCCAGAGCTATCCCTGGAGCGACCACCCAATCCACCTGAAAAGGAAGACCTGTTCTGGGAATGAACGCCTCTAGAACTATGAGACCCACTTGTTATCCTCCCCCCATTATTCCCCCCCGAACTACTTAAAAATCTAGGTGACTCCCAACTACAAGGAGAAGTGGTTTCACAGAGCCTATCAGGCGAGCACATTCTATAATGCCCACGGCGTTCAGTGGGACTTGGGGACCTAAGCTCACTCTGATGACAAAAATGACTCCCAGACCTAGAAAAATCAGTTGGGGAGAGGGGCCGCGACCTAAAGGGTGAAGTTTGCCTATTCCCAGCCCTAGCCATGGATTCTGGAGCACCAGTCTGTTGCGGCGTAGACGGAGTTCTAGGAGATTGAGGCAGTGGTGAAGATCGAGGAAGGTTGGGCTGGTCATTGTGAAGGAGATAGTGATGTCGCTGGGAGCACCTGTTGCAAACTCGATTGGCTTGGCATTGTTGAGTGTGATGACGGTGGGATAGGCAGTTCAGGCAGAGGTCACTCAGTTCAGCATATTCGAGACGGCGGCGGGGAGGTAGGTCCTTGAACTCTTGACAATTGTACAAAAAATGGTCTTGTGCACAATAGTGACAGCGAAAACGGCCACTAGGTTGACGGAAGCCAGGCTCAACACGATGTTTAGATCCAGAATGAGTGGGGAAAGATCTAGTAGATCCTGCTGTAGCCATAGGCTGTGAGGATTCAAAGGCTGATGAATGCCCAGGATGGGGTACAAGATGCAACAGGTTCAACTCCCTCTCCACAAAATTGAGAAGATCAATGTGTGTTGGTATGCGATCATTTGGCTCTATTTCTTGCCGGTTGAAGGCTTCGGTTAGTGTAGGAGGCAATCTGGTATACAACTCCTCAAATAGAACAAACGAAAGTGGATCTTCAGTTGGTAGGGTGACAACAGAATCAGTCCAAGAACGAGCAGTACGAAGAAATCGTTCAAGCTGTCCAGATTCTCGCCTTTTTACAACAGGTACCATGGTACGATTCATATACGTGAATTTGGCTAATCGGTATTTACCTGAGTTTTCTGCACAAAGAGCATTGTAAATTGTGGCGTAGTCCTGCGTAGTTCCTCCAAGCTGTAGAGCGAAAGTTTTCGCATCACCCTCGAGTTTAGAAAGCAAAGAGTTCAACCTAATCTCGTCTGGCAGATTTGGAACACAATGCACAGCCTGATCAAACAACCTTTTGAAGGAACCAAACTTGGTTATATCCCCATCGAAGGTCGGAACCGAGGATATCATAATGTTCAGATGTTTGACAGCCCGTACAGTGGCATCAGACTCGTCAAGCTCTCGTGGGGAGCTATGCTGAACTATTTCGGGAGCCAGTTTTGATCCGAATTTCGTCAAAAGACACACAGTGCTATCGATCAATGTATCACAAAGATCAGACATCATTGTTGAACTGTCCGATAATTTCGTGAGGAGTTCCTTCCCCTCAGTTAGGAGTTCATTGGCGAACTGACGCACTTCACGGGTGGGGTTTTCAAATCCCCGAAATGAAATCAATTTACCTGACCAACGTTGTAGAGAACGTACAATCCGTTTATCGGTAGCATTCAAGTCCTGAACAGCCCCGTCGGGCACTTCAATCCTCTGTAAATCATTTTCATCAGCCATGATGAACGTAGAAAAAATACAAAGTAACCCCAAAGCAAAGACCAGAAAAAAAAAAGGAAACTTCCCGAACGAAGAACAGGTATAGATTAGTACAAATTGAAAACATGAACAATATAAACGTAAATTAGCTAGTCGGTTTCCCGGACAAACCGTACTGAAACTTAGCACACCATGAGGACGAAGTTATACACACTTTTTTCACAGTTTTCACACAGTTTTCACAACTTTAGTCCCCGGGTGTCGGCACCATGTTTTACCGGGAGAACTAGAGAGCACTACGACCTCAATGCACGAGATTTTATTATGTACAAGAAAAAGAACAGTTATTTATAAGACGAGTAACATATAAAAATGATAGCAGAACACAAGCTTCAGATGTAATGTCCTTAAACTCAAAAAACACACAAAAAAAAGGGGAACTCACCAACACCAAGAAGGACCCCCCCAGATTGCTTCTGATGCACAGCCATCTGAATAGAACTATGTCCGCCTCTTCAGTGGATCAAGGGCAATCCTCAGGTCTAGTCTAGCTCTCTGCAACCATTCTCCGACCTATAGTACCTACTGAACAATCCGGGTGAGGCCAAGGGGCCGAACACTCTCAGAGAACAATAAAAAGATGAAGCCTGTTCAAAAGGATCTGCAGATCCTGCGGCAATCTTTTTTCATTCCGGTTTTATCGCGAAAAGGGAAATCCAGTTTTTCTCTAATTATCCTTGAAATATTGCAGCGTTAATTAGAATATTCGAAGGGGAGTCCGCCCCCTCGAGGAGATGCTGGGATTAATTTGCTGGAAGCTTACCACCAGTCTTGAAGATTTGCTGAGGAATTTACAAGTCAAGAGAAGGCGATTCGGAAGGAGGGTTACTCCTTCGGTGCAATCGTTACTGGGGCAAATAATGGAGGCATTATGATAATACTTGACATTAGAGGGAGAAAAGGATAAGGGGACGAAAATTTCCCTTGTTAGGGCACGGAGTAAGGCATACGTGGGCATTTATGGGCAGGACGAGGTGTTTTCGTGCAGCAGACGTCCGGAATTTATTATGGGACGAATATATTCCGCCGTCAGACTCTCCCCTTCAAACCTCTGTGAAGAAGACGGAGATGAAGGGGGTTTTGTAATTTCTAACGAGGGAAGAAATTGGGAAGCCTGTGTCAGAGATGAGGACAGAGGGAGACGCGAAAGGGAGTTCGAGAGTCCTAATGAGATTTACTCCGAGGGGCTCAGCGCAAGTGGACTGGGGAGTTCGGGATTTCAGGGGCAAATCGTATTCCCTCGGATGGGAAAACGATATGAGGATTTCAACTTGCCGATATTTCGTCTCTATCAATATTAATGAGAGATTCTTCGTCGGCCGGAAAGCGAATTACTTTTGCCTTTCGGATCCCCTTTCTTTTTACTCTTTCACCCTGTAAGTCGGCTTTGAAATACTTTGAACGATCGAATTGAAATCCAATTCCCGTGAGGAATTTCATCCCTGACGTCTTCATCAAGTCGAATCCATCGATGTCAAAATACTCGACTCCTCCAGTCGCCAGTTGTCTCTGTATAATATTATGTCTCAGATCTGAGCCATTCGTTGTCAATGGTATCTACATTTTGGTTTTGCATTTTGCAGTAGTGGTGTTAGATAGTCAATAGTTAAGACTATCGATAGGTTCGACACTATCGGACACCAACTATCGACAGTATCGATAGCCTATCGACGATAGGCTTATCGCGATTACCTGAACATTTCGAGATTACTCGAAATTACTTCGAGATTACTCTAGGTCGGCATATAGGTAGGTAAATTTTTCTGTTTTAGGGCTTGCTCAGTGAGCCTTGCTGTGGCCAAAATTTACTTGAAAATTGACTATTCAATTGTCAGTATTTAATAATAATAATAATAATAATAATGCCAAATTAGGTGAAATAAAATTCAACGGAAAAGACCATTTATTGAAACCATTAGGCCGTACTTGAAGGATACAACAGAAAACCAGTAAAAAATCCACACTCATACAGCATGGCTATAAGAGCGAAGTTTCGAAGAAATGAGTGGTTTTATGTAAAATGCCTCCATTTTACTGGTTTTATAACAAATTTTGTTTCCAATTTCAGCCGAGTAACACCTCAGTTTATAGATTTTTCAACGCAAAACAGGACGGTGAAGTCGGAATTGCGATACCTCATACCGTTGTCAGATTAGAGCAGATGAACCGTGAAGAACATCTGAAACGAATGAGAACGGGATAAGATATCGCAATTCTGATTTCACCATCGTGTTCAGCGTGAAAAAAGCCCTTAAAAATGAGGTGTGATCTGTTAGACTGGTTATTTTAAGAATTTATGGGTAACCCCCCCCCCCCCCTAAAACTCCCCAAAGCCCCCATTAGAGTTCTTAGAATGAGGCGTATGTAGGTAGGTACTTATAACTATCGCTACATAAAACACTATTAATAGGAGCCTACTAATAAGCCCACTATTAAGCTGGTTCTCTTGGCAACTAAAAATATACCATCGATTATTCCATTGTTGTTCCCTTCCAGAGTGGCTGGTTCCTTGAGCAAGTGGATCATTGGTACTCCAATGGTCCAAAGTACCCGTATAGTATAATAAATATCATCAAACTATTCTTGATATAGAGTCTATACAAGGGTTTGGCTGTCACTGCTCAGACGGAGCAAGAGTAACATCACAGTAAAGTTAAGTGAGCAGTCGATTATTCCTGGCTGGGGCTTTACGTGCCACTCTCTTCCGGTGTCGTGAGCTTGATTAATTGTCGACTGTCCTCGCAGGACTATCAGAATTTGTTCGGATCATTTGATTCAAGGCTTCACTTTGTCTCACCGCCATGTCTTGGCTTATTGGGATTCGACCTCAGCCGCTACCCCAATACCAACCACCAAATCGACCCACTCGACCACCACCTGCCCCGTATACAGTCGTCCCTCATTTTATGCTAATTCATTATATGCACAACATCACTTATTCAACCGATGGACCAAGGCATAATTGCAACCTTCAAGGCATACTACACGCGACGATTTTTTGAAAGAATTTTCAGCGCTATGGACGCGAATCCACAAACATCAGTAGGTGCATATTGGAATGATTTCAACATCCTTCAGCGTGTGAACGCAATCAGCGAATCTGTTAAAGAAATCTGCAGTTACACACTGAAGGGTTGCTGGAAGAAACTGCTTCCAGTTCCACTGGTTGACATGGACGATCCTCCTGTTACAGTTCAAGAACTGGTGGACAAAATTGTCAGCGTCGCCCCACGCTATCGGAGGTGATGGCTTTACTAACTTGGCTTGTGAGGAGGTGATGACAGATTTGATTGAATTAATTGACTTTGTATGTACGTATCCCCCCTTATCATACTATAATGCAGCTTTAATATTATATATTATGCGAATTTGATAATATATTATAAACGAGGTTTTACAGGTCCGTACGACTGTATTCTGATTAAATAGCTCGAACATGCTATCATATGCAATAACCCTGCTCGGGATACGTACGAACACTTGATAATGTTCCTAGCCGATCGGGAGACTTCTCTGGCACGTAAGGAGTAGAGACTTCTGCATAGAGAAAATGTGAAATCTGAAAAATTATCTGTTCCCCGCGAACCTGTCCTGATTGTAACCAAATTTGGAAACTAAACGTGACTAGGTCGAAAGTGGAGTGGTATATCAATTAAGAGCGCACTGAGCTTTCTCTGTCGGTCAGTATTTCTGCAAGTTCTTGCTTTAACATTCAATTTGTTTGATTGAATGGTTTTGCCTTAAATTTAGTCAATTAAATCATTTTTGTACGGCTGACCCTTAGTGTTTCTTATTCATAAGGGCTCCACGGACTTTAGGCGAGTGAAGAGATCTCAGGGCCGCTAAAGTGTTGGCGAACGCAATCGACCGATCCAAGAAAGGTAAGACTTGGTACAAATGACGCTGCTCGTTTTCAACAAGGGCAAAAAATCTAGCGCGGCAAGCGCGTCGCCGTAGTTAACTCGGCTGGCAGGTTTTTCACTTCTTTCTTTTCGGAACCCAAAGAAAAGTGACATGACACTGGAACACCTTCAAGGCAGTCTACGCGGCTCCTCTTCGTCGAAGGATGACGTGAGGTGACTCAGAAAGGAAATCAACCTGTAACCATCACCAGACAGAAACGACAAAGGCGTAGCGTGCACCGTAGGATGGGTGCCCTCAATGCCTTAAGAGATCCGTAGGCCTTGTCACTGAATCTGAATACGCCTGTTGAATAAATGAAAATTAGGATTTGCACTATGGCAACGTAACTCGAATAACTAGAATATCAACACAGAAGAGAGGAAGACAACAGTGATGAATCAACTCCTGATCACTAAAACTGAATATTGTGATGTAAAAAGTGAAATTATTGTGATGGGCCAAAGAAACAGCTTGAGCGACCTGAAATTATTGTATTTATTACCCCATAATTATTTGGAAATTTCCAAATTTGTTCACAGTGGATTATTATTCTCTGTACTGATTACCCTTCAAAACTTCTTCTCTCTACAAAACTGTTCTGCCTAGTGCGTCTCATAACTATATGAAATAATAGGAATGAGCTGAAATATTTGTGTTCATTCGTGACCAGATGGTTCTCTTCGATTGAGAGCCGATAACTAGCTCAGAAGTGGTCTTTTCAGTTTTTAAATGTCAACCCCATTGATCCAGGGTTATAAAGTGGTACACAAATGTTTTACTCCTAGGGACAGGTTTTTCAACGTTCATAATAAAAGCTGACGTAATAAAAGCTAATTGGAAGGATCTCCTGATTGATAATAAACTTATGTATAAGTTTATTATCAATCAGGAGACCCATTGTGCTTATACGCAAAATGGGTTTGATCCCTATATACTCGTAGTAGTCCCTTCTGGGAAAGCTCCTCAAATTTCCAAAATTAGTGGAGGAGGTACCGAGGCAAAGCCAGGACGTACCTACCAACCACGCTCTGCTACCATGTAATGAATGATTGGTCGTTATCTCCTAATCATTCAACTCTGCTACCAGGAAAATTATGATTTTCCATTTAATATATAATATAGAATTCAATACACAAGGAAATGAATTTGGCAGAAAATGAAATAAGACGAATAAGGGAGAATAAGAGGCACAGCAACTATCACAATCACCACAGCACAGGATCCGAGTAGCCAACATACGTCCAATAAGGAACACAATTTCCCCCAAACCAAATTCCAACCAAATATACCGCTAATTGATTTCTTAAAATAAGGTGTGTTTAGCCTAAGTTGTTTAATCAAAGTTAAATTTAAGTTTAAGAAACATAAAGTTTATTTGTCCAAGTCAAATAATTTCAATCTTTGATGGATTTTCGCAAATATTTTAATTTCATTTCATTGAAAAATATATTTATCTTATATCAATGATGTCCCAACTGTCGCATCTCGTAGCAAGGAAATTCCTAACTTTTCTCTTTCTTTGAAATGGGAAATATTACAATTTTAATGGTATTATTCTTTCATTCAAACTATGCAATTGACACAATACTTTGTTGTTTTCTATTCTTATTATAGAGTGATTTTATTGTGATTATATTCTTATTATAGAGCGATTCTACTCGTATTTATCGGTTACGTTATGAAGGGAAATTCGCCACAACTCACTTGTTATCCAAACCACAACGGCACTTTGTAGATAACGTTTAATGAATGTATAATGTAGTCACTTTACCCGGAAATAAGCGCTCACTCTTTCCAACTCCCTTCGTTTTATCAACAAAGAAGAACAAAACGCGGGAGGGAGGAGGATGAAGTTTCTCGAGTTATCGTCTCGTATTGCGTTCATAAGAGTTTACGCAGCCCCTTGAACAAACGAGTGAAGCATCAAGAACCAGGAGGAAGAATGGAATTAAATAAAGCACGGTTGAAGATGCAAGAAGGGTACGAGATCCACCCCTAGCTACCATTCAGAACGGGAGGGGTTGGAAATCTGTGGGGAAACACCCGGAAAAGAGGGCATATCCTGGGTAATTCCTTTAGGTTTAATGTTTGCTCCGGATGTCGAAATAAGGGTTCGAAGAAAAAGAAGGGGGAAAAAGAAAAACCTCAAGGAATTCTCACCTCCCATCGCCCACACGCCGGGAGAAGACCACTTTCCAAAATGCCTATTTCATTGGAGGAAAGCACCCTTCAAAAACATATTGCTATTTGTCGAGGGTTCTTTTTTTTCTTTGCCCTCGTTGTTTTGCTCTCTTGCAGCGATTGGTTCAGCCGTTTTTTCAATATGTGGTATGAGATTGAGTGTTTGAGAAAGTGTGAAAATTATTGCCGGAGAAAGATATCAGGAATGGTTTTCCTATAAAAACAAACCTCACTCATGCATAGTGTCTCACTCTGGACAAAGTAAAGAGAGCAACCAAAAGCAAATTCAAAGTAACACTACAAATTCTTCCACAACGATTTATTATTAAATAATAAATTTTTTTTAAATAATATTTTAAAAATAAATTTTTTTAAATAATAAACAATTTTTCTAGATTCTATGATTTAGTATTTCTAGACCAACTGTTAAGAACTCTTCCCGCAATACCTCCGTGTTATGTCGGGATACATAAATGACTACACATCATAGAAACTTGTGAACGAGGTATAATTCAAACTAAACTGGGGGGGGGGGGGCTACCGTAGTACGTCACGACGGCCATGCTAGTAGTGCCCGGAACACTTTGATTCAATTACATCGTTGCATAACATCGATCATAAAAATCGATTCTTACTATTGATACACAACACTTCCTCCTCCTTATTTAAAAGACAAAAAAAAAACATACTTGAAATAAAAACATAAGTATTGACACATCAATATGGCTTTGGCGAATACCTAGCTGCTGGGATTCCAGCAGTTTTCCTGACTGGTTTGACAACTGTACAATTCCCTGGAGTAACAGACTGCCGCTGGGCTGGCGACCGAAAAAAAATAGTACCTCTATCTGATCAGGTAACTCAACTGGACTATCCTGATCACCCCCTCCACGAGTAGATGGCGGACCCTAATCCAAATCACGACCAATAGGATGTGAGGCATCTGGTAATGGACTGCTTTTCAGCTGGTTGATGTGACACTTCTGATAGCCCCATTCATGAGTTTCACAAGATTCACTACTGTGCCAATACGTTCCATAATTCTCGATGGAATCCACTTGAGAAGTCCCTTTTACGAATTCCTTTTGAATACCTACTAATTCCCAAAACCTTTTGATTCACAGAGTACTCAGAAACTGAAATTTGTGGTCCAACGGGGGGAACAACACGGTCTTTAGGAGACAACATAGACAAGGACGTCCTAGTGGGAAACCGGAACAACATTTCAGCAGGCGTTTGCTGAGTCACACTACTCAATGTAATATGATTTTGCATATTATGCAAATAAAAATTTAGAGAGACGGTCTGACAAATGTAAAGCACTGTAAAACACGCGAAATCATATACCTAATGAATCGGATAAAATAACCAAAATCGTGATCTGATATCGGTGGGTGGAAGAACATACTTTCTACCTTAGAACCTTACAACCCAGTCTATTCCGAATATAGATTATTTAAAATAATCCACGGAAGATCCGGCAAGTACAGCGGTCCGAACAAGATCCACTGTAGATGGCCTATGCACTCGTCTCTGCATCACAATAAGGAGCGTTTCTAAGACTGGATGAAGTACCTATGAGATGAAATAGGCACACTTTGTTCTGATTCAGTCCATCTAACCATTAAAACTTTATTGAAATGTCTTCAATAACACTGGCCAACAATAAAAATGTGTTGTGAGGTGCAGAGGAGATGAGGGTTGGTGTTGGGCGTTTACAGTGAAACCCGTTTTTCATTATTTTTGAGATATAGCTCGAGTATTTTGTAGCTACGTTTGAATGTTAATAGTAGCGCGTAATGGTTTGTTTTAGGTGCAGGATCTGAATTTTAAACCAGATCTTTTTTTTAATGACTTGTTCGTCAAGTGTTTCTGCTGTTGTCCGTAGAATGGAAGAGGATAGCTCAAATTCGGATTCTGCACCTCAGAAAACACAGAAAGAGTGGTTAAAAGTGAAAAGAAAAATTAATAGGGATTTTTTGAAATGCTATTTTTAACAATGAAACATAGCTAGACCTAGATAGACCTGACTGCGAAAAACGGGTATCAGATTTGGATTCAGCACACTGAAAAGCCCCGTCATCTCCTGTGCTCCAAACATCGACTTTTTGTAAGCCAGTGTAAGCCATGTCTCAAATGTATCGGCTCACTAGTCAGTAAACTTTTGAGGTTCATTGTCTATACTGTGAGCCTACATCGCCAAAGATTGGTGCAATTATTGCAACACTGGTCCTTTCAAACGAACACGTTCTCCAATTATTTTAGCTCGTTACTCCAATTACTTCGTATAGTGCGACTCACCAGGGTATTGTATAAGAACACCCCTTACAGAAAGGTGATCTATACAGAAAATTGCGTATTTAGAGCATAATAAGTATATTATACTTATTTAAGATTCAGCACCTCGAAAAACATGGAATATTCACCACTGTCCTTTTAACATGATTTGGCAAGTTTGTAACATTGACATTGTGAACTTTCATTTTCCAGATGCTCGGCCCCGGTGTATGTAAATCATACTCTGATTTGGTCTTGAGAAAAACTGTTCCATGAATAGCCTTCCCCTGCAGGCTCAACCGTCGCCACTAAATAGAAACGTCTAATTGTACCAATGCAATGTAAAGTTGTCTCGAATTATATGTTTTGATAATCAACTTTCGTAATCAGGATTCGTGCAGTTCATAATTTCTCCCTGCACGGTGTGCATTACGCTCCAAAGCGAAATCAAAGTGAATACCGGATGCGTTTATGAAATTTTAATTTCCATTTGGGCCGTGCATTCGGAAGGCGTCCCCTTTTCGCAGCGAGTGACACTTGGGACCCTGTAAACTCTATCACGTCGCTTATGTACGTCAATTTACATCTCCATCCCCTCCCCTAGTAAACCAGTCAAGTTTTCCTCCCCCGACCCACTAAACGTGGCAGATTCCATAGACATTTTAACGCTTTCGGAGCTCTCGGGCGTTATTCCGGTAATGGCCACCTCGCAGAGAGTTGTTAATTATTGAAATGGATCCTTCCCCCCCCCCCTCACCGTAACCTTCACATTCTGGAGCTTGACGTATTAAAATACGCCCACTGCGGACGATATTCCTCTAAACTAAATAATCTGGGTCGCGCCAATAATACGAGTAATACGCGCCGGAGAGAGTTTAACCGCGCTCGGTTGGTTAGCGTATTGTTGAGTGCATCTGTTACGTGTTAAAATCAACGAAGTGCCGAGATAGATACAGCAGCAACAACTACTTACATAGATTGCCCCAGGCAGTTGAGCTGGTAGCAATAACATAATTATTACAGCAATGTAATGAAAACCACTGTTTGTTCACCAATATTTTTCCGCTACTCTGACATCGTAGCGTTATAACCTTTTATATTCATTGGAATCCACCTGAACTCCACGGACATAAATAAATTATTACTACCTATGGTTTTATTCTACTCAGTGCGAACAATACTGACGGGAACAAACTTTGTGCGCAAATGATTTATTATTGATTATGACAAATTATTTTCAAAATTTCCCTTACGGAGAACCTCACATTAGAAACGCTGGCAATTGGAATATTATTATACACGGATGAATTCTGAAGAGATGAATGTTCTGACTATACCATCAAGGTTAATATAAATTAATAATTATAGATGATTCGATTTCCTATACTAGTTCGAAGTTAGCAATAGGTGGCTTCGAAAGGTGTGATACGGGTGGTACTATGTGCCTATGTTCATTTCATACATGCACAAAGTAAAGGCGAAGTATTGAGAGGGCACTTAACACTGAACATTGAGTAACTACACCGTCTATCTCCATGTATCAACATCTATCAATGTAGTACCAATCTTGAACGAACTCACTTTGCTTACAAATTTCAGCCAATTTCTTGACCAATCGAATCTTGCATTGTTCCAATGATCTCAGGAGGTTATAATATACTTATCTGGCCCATACTTCTACTAGATTTAATTTAAATAAAAGCAGTGAGATTCCAGAAATTTTCAGCAACGCCCAATATCGTATGATCTTTCCATTGCTTGTGGGCATTTTCGCTGGGATGATTTTAGCTACATTATTGTTTTATTTGGTTTCAGGTAGGTACTTATGATGGCAATTAAGACCGGTACACATCACGTGAGTAAATATTCCACCACATGAAATATTACTCATATACATCCAACGCAAAATGAAGCATGACTTGATTGAGCGCTTTGGATGTGGAGGGTGGCAGCTGTCATGATGCCGATACGCTGTCGATAAATCACCATCTTTAATCGAGATGTCCGCATCTGACCTTGATTACTTCATAATATGAGTAGACAGAAAAAAGAGTTTCTGGCACAGGAGTCTACGTGGGGCAGGGTATACTAAACCCAAACGACACAAATTTATCATTTGAAGGGACAGAACCTGCACGACCGTCAATTTTTAGTATATCTTGCTGGGGCTAGTGAAGATATCCTGACAACTGAGGGGTAACATTCTCCAGGCTATATACTTCTCATATATAAACGTCACTGAGTATTGGGGATTGAGCTCATTTAGCCATATTGCCCGTGGAATTTTCTTTGAAATGTGACATCTACTATTGAATTATGGGTGTTAAAAAGCGGATTTGTGCAATGCTTCGAAGGCCGTTGAAGCCGTTGCATTCGTTTATTTTCTTTAAAATGCGCTATAATCATTCACGCTATCCAAAGTTCATAGTTATTATTCACCATTGTGTTACTCCAATTTAAACTATTTTAGTAGTTGGCTACGTATAAAAGGTTTGTTCTATCAATTGAGTACATATCTCACAGTTAGTTTCACATAATTCAAAGACAGATTCAGGGCGGTCAAGGCGGGATATCATCGAAAGTGGGAACTCCTGCCGAAACTAGAAAACCTCCTCTGACTTTCCTTTTGGCGCTGTACATTTAATTAAAGACAGCGCCACCCGCCCACCAGAGCTTACATCATTAATATAAATTAGCCAACTACGGGCCACAAAGGTGTTATTAGGTTAGCTTTGTGTTATAGCAAGCTGTGCTTCTACCTTCAAGGGATTCTTCCTAGACGGGTTTGCAAAAGGGCTGGGGGTGGAGTGGAGAAAGGTTAAACTTTGCTTAGGAAGTTAATGCGCTTAAAGAGGGTCCCTGATACCTGTGGACGTTCATATAATGAAATAACCCGCGGTATTCACGCGAGTTAGGCCTGTTTGTTATGTATAACGTGAAAAGTTGAACAAGGATGGAAAATGTGTACGCAACTCACATAATCTCTTCGAGGCGAATGATATACATGTATATACCCACCTGTGTTAATTACAACCCTTGTAATTGAGTCATTTGAGCCAGTTGTACTGTGATTACTCCAGAAGTATTTTGAGCAACAGAAACTAAGTAACCACAGATTTAGGTACCTTGTGGGGGGATACACCGTGATCAGGGGAGATTTCGTAAAATGTTTGAACGCACAGAAGGAATTTCAGAAAATTATTCGTTCGTTTGGCTACTTACATGTCCGTTAGGCAGACATTATGTAATCCAAGTCGTGAACTGTGTAGGTGCCAGAGTCACTAAGGTATGAAGTGAAGAAGCTATGCGAAGGAGCTGTGAAGAAGTGTTAATACGTACTACAGATATGAAGAAGTGTCGGATAAGGGGAGTTCAAATGTACTACTCTCTTCCGTGAATTGCAAAAAATAGATGTTTATGGAGCCTTCCAAACCGGGTATTACTCCATTATGTGATCGTCTTTGAACGAAAAGAGCAAGTCATCTGCGGATCGTTTGTCTCGTTAAGGTTTAACGACCCGAGCCACCGGCCAAGAAAAAGTCCATAGAAATAACTCCAACATTTATAAGGGAGTTTCAGGCCTGGATACGAATAAGTAATGCGGAAAAGAAAATGGAAGAATGCAAGAAAACTGGGAGCGTAGAAAACGGGCCAAGGAGGGACTCGCCACTATTGTGACAAACAACAATGTAACGCTGAGATGGAGCTAAAGGAAAGGCATCCCGTGGAAAAGAAAAGAGCTCACGAAGAAGCTCAGGAGGAAGCTCATGGTCCATGAGCTTGGGAAGTGATGCTGGAAAAGTCGCTAGCGATGCGATTGGTTCCCTGCAAACATTAGGGAATCCGGGTGTTGACTCTGGAGCGGAGGAGTATTTACCGAGACAGAAGAACGCCGAGGGTTAACCAGATTCGGGAAGGTCTTCTCTTGACGACAAAAACCTTGGGAGTTTCTCTTTTGGGTCTCCTTTCCTTTCGCTTCGATGACAAGTGTGCTGTGTTACTGTTTACATAAAAGGAGTCACCTTTAAAAATATCATTTTTGTGTTGACGGTGAAGGGAAAGGGGAGTTACGAGGGGGTTTCATATTTCGCATGGAAATGTCAAACGTGAGATCTCGTGAGACAGGATTATACATGCGAAACTCCACAGTTGAGTGGTTTGCAATGGTAGTAATCCTGTGAGGTCAGACGAATAAAGTGGACTGTCCTTTACGGCAGAAAAAATTACAAAGTTCCAGTCATCCAGCACGACTTAAATGGACGAATTTCCAGAAGTAACAAACTAAACTTCCCTGAAACGCCTTTATCACCATTTTCCACGATTCATAGATTTCATAGATTTTCATAGATTTTAATAACAAAACGGTTTAGTGTACTTCTCCGTGCGAAACACGGCTCGAAGTACCATATCCAAGTACCAGTCAATAGAACTCACTATTTTATCGAATTGCCCAAGCACTAGGGATGGGTATCGGTATCGATATTTTGAAACATCGATGTTTTTCATCTCAGACATCGATGTTTTTCTTCTCAGAAATCGATGTTTATTCTTAGTTAGTTCTTTTGACTTTTTGAATTGGTAGCAATCTCGGTTCATTCAGAGAGGCTGTTTCCAATGTTAAGCTCCCTGAAAAATCGCCTCTCCGAGGAACTGGCATCAAAACTCCTATTCATAAGGCAGATAAGCGATTTTGGAGATTACAATTTTGGTTTATTATCTTCGATAATGAAACATTGGAATCGACCAAAGAAAAAAAATTTTTAACCCCCACTCAGAATTTGTTGGTTAACGTTTCAAGATAGGTACGTAGATTCAGAAAATCGAATTCTTTTTGAAAATACGAGAAGAATCTCAGAACATGAGACTCAATATCATAAAACCAAAGCGAATTGACCGAAGGATACTATAATTGCTTAGTAGGTACGAGGGCTACCTACAGGGCCTCGTACAGCAGAGTTGCTGTAATTATTAGCTGAAATGTTCCAACTACGAACTAACGTCATTATTCGGATATTGGAGTAGTGTTGGATACCCAGTTTGGAGTATGTAGATGATAGGACACCGTATGGACTGCTGTGCTCGGACAGGAGTAAATAATAATTATAATAATAATAATTTCGTAGAATAACCATCAGATTTACGAGCGGTACTACCCACCATCCTGCTGAAAAACCGGAAAACCAGAAGTTGTTCCAGAACCAACAACACGATACCTTATAACTCCTTAACTTTTCATTAAATCCTAGTGATCAACATGGAGCTGATTTTACCCCGAAGATGATTTTTGTGGTGCCTCGTAACTACGGAATTCAGGATATGGTTTCCTACCTTCCGATCGGATTAGCTCATTACAAGTCCAACCTGAACAGCCTATAAACCAACGAAATTACTATGTGTCGTTCATCCACCCAAGTACCTGTATAATAGTAATATTATTACCTGTGTATAAATAACACACTACCGACTGAAACGACTGATAACGACTGAACCTCGTATTTAACCTGTTGTACCAACCTAACCTTATACAACTATAGATAACGGGACTCCCTACCTATTCAAGTCGATATCTTGATGCAAAATCAAAATCAAAATATTATTGGTAGTTGATGAACAAAAACACTGTACAATAGCATCTACTATGTTCCATTTTATTTACACTTATAACATTTTAACGCATCATAAGATTAATATATTTAAAAAAATATATAAAAATTAATGCCCACCTCTGAAGTCTAGCATTTGCCATCAGCGGAATTCCTTTCTTTGGGTTGAAAATGGATTTCAATGGTTGGTGATCAGTCACTAAGGTGAACGATCTACCGGCCAAACAATTAGACGCATTACTGCATCACCTAGCCAGCCAGCCCTCTGACTTCATAGGCTCTTACGGCATAGGCTGTGACGTACTAATTGCCCTCCTGCCAGCCGTCTGACGTCATACGCTCGTGCGTCATAGGCTCTGACGTAGTGGCCCGCCTGTCGCTTGTGTTCTGACGTGATCTGAGGGAAAGGGTGAATCAAGGAAACAAATTTTTCCCGTTTCAGTTTATGTGCCAAAGCAAAGACATGAAAATGTCAAAAGAATGTCAACTCCATCCTGTTGTGATACAGTCGAGAATTAGATGCTTGCATACGAGTCTGCAACACTTTGGGACATTTTATGTCTTTAAGTGATTCAAGAACCTTCGAACAATGCTACATCACCTACCCCAGTAGCGCAGTTGTTATACTTAATTGTAGGGTTCATCATAAATTATGAAGCTTGTGTTCGTATAGACAATATAAATTATTGAGAATGATCACCTGTGTGTAAACAATTATTTAAACAATCACGCTCATACCGCAGCTTGTCGGCCACGCACTCCGCAGTGGTTAACGTAATATGGTTAGGTAAATCGAGAGCTATCCAACGAGTGGTGAACGATTTTTGTACGATGATAACTGGCGAAGATAAAGTTCCGTAGCAACGAATCGGTTGTAAGCGAAAATCATCAGAACTTTTCGTGACGATTTCGTGTAACGTTTTTCGAGTTATGTGCCAGAGTAAAGACATAAAATGTCAATAGAAAAAAAAAACACAGAAGAATCGGCACAGAAACGGCTACGGTCGGGAAACTGAAACTGCGCAGTTACCAGCTTCAGTTTCAGGTACGCACTGCCGACTTAATCGGCCACTAATTATTTTTCCCCAAATTACTATTCTCCCATATCATACGAGAAGCATACGTCACTATACCAAAGTATTACATTCATGTTGAAGAGTTTTGATATCAATATTAACCTATTTCTTACATTTTGTTTTGCTTAACCAAAGGTGCCGATAAGGAACCTGGTAAACCTTCTCCATGTGAACTAAAGGGATATGTAGGTATCGTACTAATGCACACTAATAAGATTGATTTGAATTCGACTTCTTATCAGAATTCGATAAGAATTCGAATTCAAATTAATCTTATCAGTGTAAATTAGTCTTACCAGTTAGTACGATGATACCTACATATCCCTTTAGTTCACATGGAGAAGGTTTGCCAGGTTCCTTATCGGCACCTTTGGTTAAACAAAACAAAATGTAAGAAATAGGTTAACAATGATTTAAATGAGGTGTCACTTGTCAGGCTGTTTCATTTTGGGAATTTATGAGTAATTTATGCCACGAACTAAATCACTCGCGACGAAATCGTGGAAACCCGTGTTAATAACAAGAGTATTTGATAAAATTGTCTATTTCCACTGAAATATATTTCAGTACTCATATAAGAGTAGGTAAAATGTTGGACCGAACGGGATAGCCATGGGCTGGGTCTAATATGCGGCAACTCATTAGATGCTGTGCTACACAGAACTATCCACGCGTGGTATGGTTCAATATGTGTTGAAATGTACGCGTAAATAGTATGTTGAGGGTAGTTACGTGCCTACGTTACTTTTGGAAGACGCTCATTAACTCGGACTGACTGGAACTCCTTCTGTTCGGAAATCTGAAGAGAAGAAAGTTATTCTCCGTCGCTTTCAATTCGAGCCAATGAGCTGTTCCCAGCAAGCGCCCCGAGGATTAAGGCGGTCGAATGATGGAAGGACAGATTAATCTTCCCGAGGTTTGTTGAAGAGGTTAAGTGGCTTGCAATGAAGCGATTGTGCCCGAAAGTGCAGAGTAACTACGGGGAACGACCGAGGACCGGGGAAGGAGCTCGTATTTAGCACCCGAAAGGCGGAGAGTTCTGAATAATTCACTCGGCTAATCCCGTGTTGATTCGGCTTGAGCAAGAAGGAAGGTTGAGGAGCTAAGAGGTCCTCCCATCAATATTGACAAAGCAGGGAAGCCCACTTATGATTCAGTTAGAAGCCTTCGCTTAAATAACTAGTGAATGAAGGGAATCAGAGTTGAATTCTGGTTGGGAGGCAGCCCCCAGCTTTTTGTGCAAAGTTCCCTTGATTTCCAGCGACGGGCCAAAATGATCTATATTTGATCGTAGACGTCAACTGAATGTTTTAGGCAACCTTGAAGTTATGCCTCTTCGTTTGTAGTTTCCACACTCTCGCCAAAAGATTTAACGAAGCATTTTGTTGGTAGTTATATATCGACTGTAGTGGTAGGCCGCGGAAACATGGGAATTTTCGAAGTCCAAAATTATTAATACTCGAATTTTCGGAAATGTTTCATACCAAAATCAGTTCCAGACCATCCTGAATTCACTGCCAAAAGACACCAAAAATCATAAGAATCTTATGATAATCATAAGAATCTTATGATTTTTGGTGTTTTTTGGTGTTGTGAGTGAACTAGTGGAGTCGGCCTGGACAGGGAAATGGAAAGTAGAAGAAGGGAAACCCTTTGTGTTATGATTTTGATAAGGGTGAAAGTAGGTTGTGTGGTAAACATACTTATGTTTAAATATGTATGAAAACTGTAGTCGAAAACTGATTGTCCGAAGATTGACATTATAGTTGGGCTTAGGTACCTATTTAGGTACATAGTTTTTTTTTTTAATAATATCCATTTCAATTTTAATAACATTCAATTAAGTATTGCATGTTTTTTGCAACCGATATTTCAGTAAATATCGGTATTTTTGATCGATACTATCGGTTGCAAAAAGTATCGATACTGAGCTATACGATAAAAATCGTCATCGATACCTTACATCTGATACTATCGAAATATCGATATGCTGGCTACCGATGGCCATCCCTACAGGTGACCGAATTAACAAACATGGATCACCACGAGGTGCTATAGAGACTTAGGAAAAATATGACAACTCC
Source organism: Stenodema calcarata (assembly GCA_963920205.1). NCBI lineage: Eukaryota > Metazoa > Arthropoda > Insecta > Hemiptera > Miridae > Stenodema > Stenodema calcarata. The sequence continues at coordinate 33,378,922 of OY986050.1, forward strand.
ATCAGAAGCGTGAATGCTATAAATCAAAGAATAAAGAATTTGTCGAGTTTAAAAAAAGTATAGATGGAGTTTTTGGCAATACCTACCGAGGAGGATTTTTGGTCCTGTGTCATATTAAACTTCGAACGTGTGTAATACAATTCCATAAAACTCTCTGGTTATCTAAACGAACATCTCACTAATATTTCACCATCTTTTTTATAGCAACTCCAAAATTTGCTGGTCTTGGAACTCATCCTTCCTTTTGTAATTGCATTTTTGCATGATTCGGGATTTTCAATGATTTACCCGCAACATAAAACGTACGAGTTCTTAACTTGTGGTAAATACCTTGATGAAAAATTCGTTGAAGTTGTTATTTTCATGAACGAAAGTCGTAGTGGGGATAAGGGCCGAAAGAAATAATAAAAGCCAGAGCAATATCACTATTCCATGAAAAGCGTCCTCGAAACGATCCTTTGAACTTATTTGGAAATACAAATTTGTAAAGTTGGTAGTTATCAAAGGAGCCAGCCAGAAAGGGCATCCATAGCCGAGTTACGGTAGTACAGATGAAAGCTCAAACGTACTTTTACTTTATCGTTTTACCTCATATGTAAACAAAGCCAGGTGAATTCACCAAGCCTGATTCACCACAATTTTTCCTATTCGTGTATTGGGTACATGAAATCATCTATAAGTATTTGTTATTGTGTACCTACCGAGGAGTTATTGAGTGGTATTATCAATACCTGCCCTCAAATTGGGGTTTTCATTTATAAAGTCCTACGTGGCCACACCGCCCAACCTGCGTTCCTTAGGAGTCCGCGTTCCAGGTCTACCCCTCCTTCAAGACCTCAGGGTCTTGCGGGTTTTCACGCAGAGGTGCATTTAGGGATTCTTCCCTCTTCTGCGCGTTTTTTTAAAAATACTGGTTCAAAGAATAATTATATTTTCAGTCCTAAACGAAGAAATTCTAATTTCCCACCATTCTTATTATTCACCTGTCTAATGGTATTCAGGAACCCATATGGTTCATTCTCATTTGGAATGTACGCTTGCCCCCCTCAGCATCGTCCATTTACCAAATTTCCAAACTCATATTTCAAGCCTGTCAATTTTTTTGCTCCACTCAATCCTCAAGATCGCTGCACATTTTCAAATTCGTTAATTCATCCGTTGGTACTCCTGTAAATCTGCAGTGTTTGCAAAATAATGTAACCTCAACCAAAGTGTGAATTTGATCGAAATCCTTTTTGATGGACTTAGCACAACTATTTTTAAATCACTTAACTCGAGATAATTAGTAAAAACCAATAAACCAAAGATTTTGTACCATACATCTCCTCTGTGTTACACCCACTAAGATTTGTTCTGGCCATTCAATTCATGATTATAATTCTATATTATATTACCACACCATCCAAACTAATTACTGTGTCCATTCCAGAAAACTTGATATGGAGGATCAGCTATTAAAGTTTTGGTACTGACTGACCTTAAAACAGTAAAGTAGCGTTTCCTTCCAAGTTTCCGCTAAGTCCACTAACGGGGTATTAGCGTTTCTCTTATGACATCGGAGCTCATGCGTGTTAATACATGTTAAGCTCATGCGTGTGTATTAATACAAGTAGTAACACGCATGAGCTCTGTGCATAGCTCTAGTAACTGTGCTGGTGAAAATTGCAAGCCAAAAGGATGAAAAGGTGGTATAAGTCCCTAACTGTGTCGCCTAACCGAGACGTTTTCGAGTCGAATTTCGGAAATTCCGATGAGTCAATCTAACTCAATTTTCTTCCTTAATCACAATCGGTTATAACCATTTTTCGACTTTTTTGAGCCGTTTTAGGTCTTGCAGAAGGTCGATTCGGTCCCAAAATGAACCCCTCAATTCAGCTGAAATTCAAACTTTTTCGAGTTTCTGAGTCGAATTTTGGAAATAATTTATAATTATTCCGATGAGTCAATCTAACTCAATTTTCTTCCTTAATCACAATCGATTATAAAATTTTTCAATGATTCGAGTCGTTTTTGTTCAAATTCATCCTGAATGAACCTCTAAATTTGATTCAAATTTAACCTTATTCGAGTTTTTGAAACGTTTTCGAGTCGAATGTCGAAAATTCCGATGAGTCAATCTAACTCAATTTCCTTCCTTCTTCAGAATCGAATATAACAATCTTTTGACGTTTTCTAGTCATTTTTGGTTGATTTCATCCTAAATGAACCCCTCAATTCGATTCAAATTCAACATTTTTCGATTTACTGCCGATCCCTAGTCTGTTTTCAACTTTGGATGGGATTTTTTCCCATCATTCTCCCATTAGGTCATTCTTATAATATAAATAAGAATGAGTATGAGAAATAAGAATGAGAATAATAATAATATTAAAAACGAAGATTATCCAGTATACCTACTGATTACTTTCACTGGCGTAAAATATACTGCAATGAAAGTACCTAGTAATACTGCATAATCTTCAAGTCCCCAACTAAATAATGAGAATATTGTGTGAACGGAATGTTGAGAAATCTTTATCAAGTACAAAATAATTTAAGACATTTTCGTTGTTCAAATCGGTTCAGATTTTTTTAACTTCCTATTCAGTCATTGCACTTAACTCGACAACAAATCATGTCGATCACAATCCTACAACATTGTATAATAGGAGTCAATTAGAGATTAGTAAACATTTGTGTACCTAACCTTTAAAAATTGAGTCTAAATTGATATTTCAATTTTTTTAACAATTGTTTTTCAATATGTTATTAGGTAAAGGTAGGTAAATATTTATGATAAATTTTATACCTTGGATGTTCAACTGACTATTTAGAACTGTTTTTGTGGTTCTTGAATATACTTATTTGGGAAATCTATGATATGACATGTCATTCTTCGCTGTCGAAAAATTATCATCACGCCTGGAAAGTAAACAATTTAGACAAGCAACTGACAGTGATGCGGTGCTCCAAAAAGAGTTCACCTTCGATGGTAAATCGGGTATCCCTAAATCTCCGTACGAATTATTCAGGGAGAATGTCTCTAAATATTGTGATCGCTTCATGCTCGAGTCGTTTGAAAATTCTGATTGTATGAGTGCTGAAGAGAAGGCGTCGTTAGCGTACAGGAATTGCTGTAAGAAATGTCCAACACGTGAAGAGTCCGATTTGAAAATTTCTGACATTCCCAGTAAAGAGACACCATCAGCTACAGCGACCGATAAAACTAGTACGTTTAGTGTTTTATCAGTGACGTTTGAGCCGGCGGACAAGGATGAACCAAATAAGAAAATGCCGTTTCTCAAGCGAATTTCCAAATTGATGAATAACGACAGTTCGAATAAAATGTCGTTTGCTCAACGTCCATTATTCAAACAGCATCAAATCCCTCAACAGTGGAATCCGTGTGAGTGTCACGTCCATATTGGAAAGCACAGCGATTGCTGTCAATGTCAAGAGCCCTATCATAGAACTAGCTGCGAGTGCGTGCAGCATTGCGGCTCGCACTCGTACTGTTGCAGATGCGATATCAATCTGCTCGAAGAATACGACCAGTATCTGAAGAAGAAGAAATACTTGCGTCTGCATTCTGAAGATGAAGACGTACCATCTCCCGATTCCACCGCTCACTTGGACAGCAGGCCTAGCACCTCGCAGAGCTCGTGGTGTGGGGATCGGCGTTTGTTCACCAACGATTTTTTCAATGAAAATACTCGTAAAAGGTCTCCGCCTCCGAGGCTCGGCGAATCACCCAAAGAAAACAACAGCTACCAGCGAGGCTACCAGTCGGACACCACAGATAACGCATACTCTTGGAAAAAGGACCGTGATTTGGCACAATGTGAAAAAGGTGAAGATCACCCGTGCGAGTCCTGCTGCAAGAAACTGGACGACGTTTATGGATCAGCACTTAGAGAAGTCCACACGATGCTGGTTGATGTGTCCCGGTCTCTTGCCCCTTCAATGAACTGTGTGGATTCACTGATGAAAAATTCCATTCTTCGGCAGAGACCGCAGTACAATTCGACAACTTGCTCGCAAGGTGAAAGACCTGTAAATGTACATGAAGCTCCAGAGCCTGAGAGACCAAACTATTCCTTGGAAGAAACCATATTGTATCACAGATTACCAACCCGCCAAACCGACGTCGCTATTCAAGTTGACACATATCCTCAAGAGTGAGTACTTACCTCCTTCATTGTCAAACAATACTCTCTCGACCAAATTCCTAAATCCTAACATTCTATGCAACCAGTGTTTCTAACATTCTAGTGAATCTATAAGTACATCGTTTAGTAACAGTTACTTGAGTAGCTACTAGTCAAGGAGTAGGTATTTATTTAAAGAGATTTTGTAACAACTTATTGTATTGAGCATTGCTTTGTGAACCAGCCTATTGACTCCCAAACTAGGATTGGGAGCAAAGGGTTGGCAGCAAAGGCTGGTTGAAAAATTCACGCACATTTCCCGGTTTTTCCAGTCTAAAAATATGAAATTCCCGATATGTTTTGACTAATTTCACTGTTTTGACTAAAACGTAATTGGCCACAAAAAATGCTTGAAAGGTAGTAAAAATGTTGAAAAGTAGTAGCCTAGGCATATTAGGATTTTCAAAGGAAGGTTTTGTCTGCTTTAATGTACCTAGTAAAGAATGGGTTGGTAGAAAAAACGCTTCATTTTTTAAAAGTATCCCCAAAACTCAAAATAGTGCAAACATTTGGTCATAAAGTGCCCAAATAACCAAGTTCTGTGCAAAATGTTTGCCCTCAAACTTCAAATTCGTGTTCAGCGACCCAAAAAACATGAAGTCCTTCATACTGTAGCCATAGTCGAAAGTCGACTCTCCCTTTCCTTTTGAACTTTCCCTTGTACCTACCGCCTGCCATCAGTCAAACTTTCCAACTTACTTTGTTTTATAACTGACTATTTTCATAACAAACAACATGAATCCATTGTGTCATTTGTCGCTACAGTACATCGAAATTACATTAAAAATATGGCAAATCCAATGTCATGATGAAAAATACCTGACATAGAGATAAATATTTTGAAATTCATAGTAAAAACACTCACAGATAATTCCCGGTCGCTGCCAACCCAGCTACAAGACCTCCGATTGTCTAACAATCCCTCACAAGGATAGATCCCATTCTACCAATTAGAAGCAGACGCCTGTTGTCATCCTGTAGACAACTGATAGCTAATAATAACCCCAACTTGTGGATGAGTAGTCCATGTTGCGAGTAGGAGGTCCCAATTCTGTCCAGCTGTTGGGCTCCAGGGTGGTCATGCAGATTTCTGATCATCCACCACCATCATTCTGCGCTAATAGATCACCCGCAGGTTACCCTAACCAACTAAGAGTTACGAGTATTTACTTGTACTTGGGATATCTTTCTAACCTGTACACAAGTAGCCAATAGCTCAGATTCAAACCCAAAATGTCAACTAACGGTTTTTTTACTTGGTGATTAACAATTAAATGAACCCTACGCCAAGTCGAAATTACCTACTAGAACATTTATAAGGAAGGATAAATAGCACATAACTGAGCGAGAAATATTGGTTTACCTTCTTTGTAAAATAACGAACCTTATTTTTTCCCAGGCCAACAGGAACTCCTAGACGAAAACAGTCAAAATTCAGTCTAATGCGAAAAATATTCAAGAGAGAAAAACTGAAGAAGAGTGTCATATCTTGATGCGGTGAATAATATATCTTCCTCACATTTCAGTGTCTACTTTGGGGAAGCCAAGGTTTCAGAAATTCTAGGCTTGGAAATAAAACTCGATTAACATGATCTAGATGCTAAAACTATGCAATTTAAAATCTTTTGACAATTTGTTGTCCATACGTTAGTGAAATAAACCAAAAAATATGACCTACATGACTGTTTATAGTGTAGTTTTAGTAATGTCACCTACTAAGAGTACCTATGTAGTGATAATGAAGCCATCTAATCAGCTCACTTAGTCAAATGTTGAAAGAGTGTAATCTACTAGATGGAAGCCAAAGCTTGAAATTATTTTGGCGATTCAGACAATACTCGGTTTTTAAAATGATGCACACTAAAGTACGAAAACTACTCAGGACTCTACCATGAAAGCTGGAAACCTAGCAGTCAAAAACTACTTGCCCTAGTGAGAAGAATGAATCATGACAACTCAAAAATGATCGAGTATAAGAATTTTATTATTAACAGTAGCAATTCCAAGTATAAAGCACAAAATGTATCTGTATCATAAACGAAATGTTATACAGTTACAGCCAAGTTCGTGGACCGTACAGTAGGATGTAAGCGCAGTGGCCGTCCACCCAGCTGCCGTCCAACTTGAGGACGTCCTGGTCGATTGTCTGGGTAACGACGTCGTCATCACATTTATACCATCCGCCATCATCCTGCTGGACCCAGGCGACGTAGTGACCAGAATCGCTGTACCTTCCTTTGTGAGTGAGGATGGCTTTCAGAGAGTAGTATCCAGAATTGTGGGCGCCCTGGTCGTCTTCGAATGTGAAAGGCAGCTCCAATTTTCGCTTCTCTTCTGGCTGCCCTGGTATCTTCTTCCGCCCTACTTCCATCTGCCTTTGGTTTTCCTTTTCCTCTTCTTCTGCTATTTTCTCTCTCATCGGCAGCAGCTTCTTCTTAAGGTCTTCCGAACACAACTCATAGGCGTCGAAATTCAACGCGAATTTGACCGGCCGTTTGATTTTGGCGTTGCATTTCTTCTCCCCTTTGTAATAGAATCTCATTAAATGCACAGTCAAATATGTCGGCAAACGAGTTATACTTGAAGTTTTGGTAAACTCCACATCCGTTCCTAAAGCTGTCGATTTTTTCGTAACCGAGTCTGTCATCCCTAATTTCAATCCGTCTATCAAGTAGTTGACGTCTTTTGTAATGAAACAACTGAGTTGGTAGAACTGCTCTGTAGACTGCGTTACCGGGTCAGCTCCTTCGACTGTACACTTATACTGCACATCGTATGTTCCCCTGAAGTACCTGTCGATCAAGGACTTTTCTTGAGGGCCCACATCCATTGTTCTCTGTAGCGTTTGCACGATTTCGTTCCAGGCCTCACTCGCATCTTGCTGCCTATACGTTCCGTTTTCTGTTAGTTCACAAAACCTGGGGAACAAGGCGAACCATAAATCCAGTAGTGAACTGGGGGAGACGGACGTCAACCCCAGCTTTTGGGCCTCGTCCATGCATCTGTAAAGGTTTTGAAGCCCAGAACTTAAATGCCGTTGAGACTGATTATTCGACTTTGCAGCAGAATCAAGGGAGTTTCTCAGTTCAGGAATGATTTTCAGACATTGGATCGTTGCATTTAAGTAACAAGTGTTTCCTAAATTGTTGAGACCTGTTGGAGATTTGGGGATTGGCGCTGGCTCGCCAGTGTCTTTAGGTCTTGTAGGATCCTCCTTTTCGCCTTCTGACACTGCTGGTTTGTCTGCACTCTCTTCAACGGTTCCCATCAGCAGGACCATGCACCCATTGGAGATACTCGTACTGCCCCAGTCATCACCTTTGATTATGGATCCTTTGATCATGACTTTTTGACGGTCTGGAGGAACTCCGGTGAGGGCGTACAACTGCGCTTTGAACACGTTGGGCTCCAGGTCCGTGTCCAAAATGACATCTTTGTGGAGGGTCCTACCCCATTTAACGTTGACCTTGAATTGTGGCATCTCATTCAATCTGTAAAAGAAAAAAAAATTATTTGTTTGAGTTGCAATAGAGATTTATTTGATTAGAATAGTGATACTGACAAAATGACCTAATAGGCGTGGATCTACCTTACAATTCCGTCCACTTTACTTAGGCAGGCATTCCACTGAATGGTTTGTTCAAAATGATACTTTTTCGATAGTACCTTTTCGTGAGGGTGGATAGAGTCGTATAATGTGGAGGTGGGTATACATTTTGCAGCAATTACTAAAATATATTCATCTTTCTAGGGAATTTTCGAAGAAAAGAAAGCTATTGTTCTCGGTCCAAATTGTTTGAAACTCAATTTCCAAACATTTTTCACCAAAATCCGATTCAAACCATCCTGAATTCACTGCCAAAAGACACCAAAAATCATATGTATTTTTATGTATCTGTCATTCCGGACGTTAACTCAGATTTCACTTCAAATTTGCACAAAAATCTCTCTTGGCAACAGAAAGGCTAGAAGGGTAGAATAGGGCCACTCTAAGGGGGGTTTAGGGGTTTTAAGGGAGGAAAAATGAAAAATTACTCATACATTCCAAAAAGGAAACAGTCGTGGGGTAATTGGTAAAAGTGACCAAGTAATGTTACAGGAGTTCTTTCTGAATCCAAAAATTGCATTTAATGGACATTCAAAATCAGTATCTTCCTTCGTATTCCCTTTCATATGGTTGAATGAAGCATTTAGTGTAGTAAATTTAAAAACCCTTCAAAATCCCGTTAATATTATATAATTATTATAGTGATTTTTCTGCAGAAAACGGACTTTGTCATTATTACAGGAATCCGCAATATGTGTCCATCTGGCACATGGTCAGTTTTACCAAACTAACTTCTGTATTCCCCGTAATTAACTTATTCTGCAAATTAAGAAATTAACAAATTCTGCACCATATTCACTCAAAACATAATGACCTACTCAAAAAATGTCACTTGGTGACTTTTACCAATCACCCCACACAGTGTGACCAGTGACACTTCATTTTAAAGTTTTTTAACGCTGAACACGAGGTATTATTCCGTTCTCAAACTGGAGCACATTGAAGATGAAGAAACGAGGTTGTTACTTGAGATGTTCTTCACGGTTCATCAGCTCCAATCTGATAACGCAATCTGATACTGCAATTCTGACTTCACCATCGTGTTCAGCGTTGGAAATCTATCAACTGAGATGTTAATGAGCAAAAAATGGAGACAAAATTTGTTATAAAACCATTTATTTCTTCGAAAAGTCGTACTTATAGTCATGCTGCATGACTGTGGAATTTATAGTTCCACATTGATACCCATCTTATTACTTAGGCTCCGTGTGGAGCCATAAGCAAAAATACCGATACTGTCTTGATGGCACGTTTTGTATTTGAATAATGTACACAATCAAATCAAGAGGCGGGAAGTATCAAGTAATAATCAAGTAGACCTAGATTATGCATGTGTACTGGTTTTTAGTTACATGGTTAGATAAATTGAATCAACATCCCTCAACATGAATAATTGAACCCACTGTAATAAGTATCTTGAATACGTTCGAATTCGCTTGAAGAATGATAGATGGAAGGGAAGAAAACGTCGAACTCCTTTTGAACCCGAGTTAATCAACAAATCCAGGAAGGGTCATTAGCACTAACACAACTCAAAAACCAACTCTACTCATTCCCCACGGACGAACTTTGTCGACTCAAAAGATCGTTGCCGTAATACTGCAACATGAACTACACCGTTTAACTTGATCTACAACTCAACGAGGTCTCCGTTATTAGTAGGTAATTTTCGTAATGAAAATGTTAGGACTAATTGAAAGTGCAAGGCGCAAATGAACTTATCTACAAAAGAACCGGTGCAAACAAAGAATCGTGGTTTGAATAGTTCGAGAGCATAATAACAGCATTAAAAGTTGGTATGAGATATTTGTATTCTGTTCACTGACGTACTCACCCGAATAAGTCAGTTGTGTTTCTAGTTCTCCGAACTATTATATCTTTCTATTGCTGGATGGAAGGCCACGTCTCCATAAAACAAGGTAGAATTATGTTGAGGTCGAACTGTGACTCTCCTTTTCTACAACGGCCTACGATGAGAAAATCAATAGACCCCCGTCGTCCAACCTCGACGACCTGCTTCTGATGTTTGATTACGGAATGAAATAACTTCCGTCGAAAACTACAATAAATTTAGAAACACTCGACGAAAATGCAAATACGTTCACTGGCACAACCACATTCACAACGGCTTCGAGGAGGTTACTCGGTGACTACGGATTTTCCAGGCATCATGCAGTAGGAACGTGGTGCAAGAAACGGGAAGACTGAGCGTCTAGAGCGAGCAAGGATGCTAACCGCCGTGACCTATGGGCGGGGCCGATTCTGCCCGCCTTGAGTTCAACTACCTCGATCCGTGCTGCACTCGATGCGATGTACTTGATATGAATATTTCCATTGAAATCTCGGAACTCCCTTGATGCACGATCAGTCCTCATCAACGTACCTACTGCTTCATCCCCATGATGAGTGACATGAGTGTGAATCATTCGGCCTTAACCATTCACAAATCTGTATAATAATACTATATTGTAGCATTTTCAAGTCAAATTCACCCTTTTGCAAGTCAAATTAGCCCAATTATAGCAATGCAAGAAGTGCGTTGAAGGGCAAAAGAAAAGGTAGGTGTAATAATTCTGCCGTCCTTAGTATTATACCTTACTACTGTACCATCCTTAGTACTGTACCTATACTGCCGTCCTTAGCAAGAAGCGCGTACTTATCTCCGATTTTGGCGATTTTCAGTTATTTGCATATCTAGAATCTTTGGAGTGTTCTGCACCTGATGGTACCTCGTTCATGTACGGGTACCAGAAGGTACAAGAAACCGCTAGTAAAAAAGGGCGTATCTCTGAAATTTCTTGAAATCCTAAGGCGATTAGGCCATTGTCGTTTCTCCTAAGCATAAAAGGCGGACATCATGCTGATTACCTTTCTCTACTAAGCAATAAAGCCGCATCTCCTGAGATACGACTTTTTTGCTTAGCGAAAATTCTAAATCATGTTCATGGCAACCAAAATGCTTAGCGGAAAAGCCGGATCTCGTGAGAACGCCCATTTCGCTTAGCATCCTTACTGTTAACCCTCCTCCCACAAGGATTCCTTTCATGATATGAATTGCAAGGCTGTGTCGTATACGACACAGTAGGTACCATGATTGTATCATGAGTGTAATTTTTGGATGTTTTAAAGAAGAAAATGAGTGAAGACACTTTCTCTGAACCACTTAAAGATTTTATGGGTTCTCTAAATTATCTAAATTAGTTCAATAAATATTAAAAATCACGAAATATTCTGCAAAATTTATCAAGCGCATACAAGATATGTTACAATTTACTACCAAGTCTTGCAGGCACATCCCTTTTATACTAGCATCACACCAGTTCCTTTTTTGCTTTCTTGAAAAGAAGCTGGTAAAAGGTTGGTCACTCCAAATTGTCTCACTATCTTTACCCAGCACAAAATCCCTGTCATCAAACCCACTAGACTGCTCTGTTAAAAAAAAAAAAAAAAACCATCCACAGAATAATCATGAATACTGAAAGGGGCATCGTCAGCAACACGTACCACAAGGCTGTGTCGATAACGACAAAGGAAACCTTGGAAGGAAGACAAGTAAAGGCAAAGAAGACTGAGTGTGCACTTACTTCGCCAAACGGTGCAGTACCACTGGTTGGTAGGGTAATTTCTCTTTCAGCCCATCCCTGAAGTGATGCGTGCATGCTCTCCTCCATATTAGGTAGAACGTGTTGTATACGACACGGCCTTGTGGGAGGAGGGTTAAAAGTCTTGTTGGTGATGATACAAGCTGAGCTGGTAGCTCATCACCTAACTTTTTCATATGATTAAATTTAATAATCAGCCTAAAAAAGAAGTAGTGAACAAAAAACTAACGAATCGTGTTAAAACCCCGTCTAAAATATGCCAAAGAAACACTTGAAAGGCTTAACAAAAAAGGCGTATATCCCGAAAATCACCTTCATTTACTAAGCGGAAAGGGCGTATCTCCTCTAAATTGGTTATGACGTGAATTTCCATGAAAAAAATGACGTAGTAAGTCGTAGAATGATTAGATCTACCGTATGATGTCCCTAAAAGGGGGTAGAAGTATAATTAAATGGGCGCGAAACTTAAAAAACGAAAATCGCTTGTACTGAAAATCTTGATTTTCGGAGATGCGCCCTTCTTGCTAAGGACGGCAGTATGGGTGACGTAGGTGACAAGCTAGGCTACATTCCCACAGGTGAATTACCTATGTATTATACATGCATATACAGGAAGTAACGCGAGTGGTGTCCGATACCTCTCCCACGTGTTCTACATTTAATTTTCGACCAAAACTCCACTCAAAATCCGCCTTTTTACAATTTTTAAGATTTTTTCGAATTTTCGAACTTACTTAATTCGCTAAAATTGCCATAACTCCCTGAATTTGCACTGAAATTTAAATTTGAGGATACCGTTGGAAAAAGAGTTAAATTTCCTACCTCTTCATCGCCCATCAAATTTTTTTAGGGGGACTTGAAAAGTGAAAAGGGAGTCTGAAATGGGAATTTGGTCAAAATCTCAAAATCACCTGTTTTTTTAGACGCTTGGTAATCTTATTATTTCTTATAGCAAAATTGTGAAGGTAGGTATGCTAAAAATGCGCCAAAAGGTCAGGTGTGAAAGGACGGCTGGTCCTACAAATTTTGAGGAGAGGTTCAAAAAATTTTTTTGGTCGATTCCAATGGTTCATTACCGAAGATAATAAGCCAAAAGAGGTAATGAATCAATGTTTAGCCCAAAAATTCAATATTATTTTTGCAGAATTCTAATAGCTAAGTACAATTGAAAAATATTAGACAAAAATAAATATTGTATTGCGGTATTGTTACTATCGAACAAAGTGATCGATAAGTACGTGAAAGTTGAAAGGAAATATCGGCATTTCTTAATATGAATGAATGAATGAAAGAAAGTTTATTCCAAAAAAAAAATAAAGAAATTACAAAAAAAAATATCATAATTGTAAATTAATACGGCAACACAAAGGAAAAATTATTATATTGGTGATGTTGCAACTTCCCTTTGAATCCACTTTTCATACAGATTGCGCGTTCTATGGAGGTTTTCCCAACCCAATTTCGTGTCCCTATGACATTTTACAGAGATGGTGAGAGAAAAGTGGGTGTATAAATATTTCAAGAAATACGGCGGCAAAGAGAAAAGGCGAACAGATTTACCCCTCTGCCACACCACCTGGTTATCTGACCCAATTTATCTCCCCAAGCCTCGGTTTCTTTGCCTTGACAAAGATGGGAGACTTGAAGTTGAGGGCACAAAGAGAAAAGGTCGATGGTTGTCGGAGCTCTTGATACCCGAAATTTCATAATGGCAAAGGACTTTTCCTTTCTCAAGGAAAACCCCTGAGAAGGTTGAAGGGGACCTTTGGGGCCTCGATGGAGGAGTAAGAATGGGAATGAAGAATAAGGGTTAGTAGATTTTCGCGAGCAAATAGAGCGTGAAGAAATTTATTACTCTCTTTGGGAGATGGGCGAAGAAGGTCCAGATACCCCCCACTGCTTTCCATTCCTCTTCACCTAGCTAGCGGTATTCCTTTCGAGGGATTAATTGAAGTTGAATAAAGGATTGAATGCTTCCTACAGGCCCTCCTTGCTTCACTGAGGGTTGGCCCTAATTGGTTTGGCAATAGGGCGGAGACAGCGATGTTGGAATTCATCGTTAAAATGACAGTTCTATGGCGTATCGATCCATCGGTTCAACATAGCTATTTGGTACCTACCATCATCATTGTTGATGAGCACTAAGAGTGAAGTACCAGTAGTAGAAGAAAGAAAGAAGAAACTTTACTATGGTCTACCAAATAGACGGAGCCTTTATAAAAAAATACGAAGTTGCTTCTCGTCTTTCAACCGCAACTGGGCCACTACTCTCACTGGGCCACTACCGCAACTGGGCCACTACATCAATAGGGATGTCCCACATAATAATATTATATTATAATATTATATGTTATATTATAACCTTCAGCGAAAAGTAACCCTGAATATAGTCTATGTAGGAAGTGCTATACGTTGAGCATATTTTCGTTCATTGTCGTCGTAAGCACATTTTGTCGTGAGGCTATCAAGTGCATGTATGCCGTTTACATTTTTCACTTCTTCAGCATTTTGCACCTTCCAAAGATCTTTGTAGCCCAGTTCCCACTGGATAGTTATAAGCTGAGAGGCCAAGTAATTGCTGATATGAGCTGGTCGTAACAAATACGAGGGTATCTACTGACTGGCATTCGTAGAACACTTTCCCACCAACCCAAGGCCTCATCCATAACCAAAATTCCCAAGGCCTTATCCAATTTCGCCCTACCTGTCTCAGCTCGGAGCATGTACGAGGCGTACTAAAGGGCAACGTTAAAATACTGTTAATAATTTTTGACTGCACTATCTCTAAATCTTCAAGGTAACCCAGACCCCAAATCTCTGAAGTACCAGTAGGTACCGAGGTCCACCCAAGAAACTATTATACCTATAATAGGTAGATAATTATGAAATGACAATGAAGTATTTGTAGTCTCAAATCGCAAAACTGCCAAAGAAATTGGTTTCAACGAGACCACACTAAGGAATAGGTTAAAGAAAGGAGGTACCTACTGAAAAGCTTGGAAGATTTCGAAATACCGTTACAGCAGCACAAGAGGAGTTGGTTGGCCACTGTGTAAATGTCGATCAGCGTTTCTTTGGCCTAACCCTGAAATCTCTACGATTCCTTCTTTTTAAATATGAAGAGGAGAATGGCATACCTAATCAGTTTCCCGGGGAATCCTAACTTGCAGGGAGGGATTTCACGAGAGAATTTAAAAAGATGAACCGATTGTCTCTTAGAATCCCTCGAAAAATCAGCATTGCCAGAGCCATGGGTTTCAACCGAAATCAACTTGAACGATATTTTGACAATTTGGCATATTGCCTGAGACAGTACGAGTTTACCCCCAACCAGATATACAACATGGACGAAACTGGGGTACAAACTGTTCCAAATAACCTCCCTTTGCTTGTAGCTCCCACAGGGAAAAGAGAAGTTGCCAAGACCGTAGCAGCAGAGCAGGGGCAAACAGTGACTGCTGTGTGTGCAATAAATGCTGTTGGAAATTATGTTCCTCGTTACTTCATCTGTGCCAGGAAAAGAGAAAATCGCCAACTGATCCGTGGTGGCCCAACAGGATGTGACATGGCTGTGACTGACAAGGGATACATGAACACTCCAACCTTCATCAAGTGGCTTCAACATTTTGAGGAGCACTTTTTCTTACTTTTTCAAAGTTACCCATGTATTCAAGCATTTCCCTTTATTTTATAACAAATTAAAAGACTATTTTGAAAGTTTTTGGTAGTACTTAGTATTCTTCATTAATTCCATGCCTCGCGGATTGGGGCAAGGCCCTGCATTTATTTGTTTTTTATTATTATTCGGATTATTCCAAACCTAATGATTGGAGGTGATTGGTGTTTCCAGTATTTGAAGGTAAGATCCCAAGCTAAAACCCACAACTGAATTTTCGAGGAAATCACCTCCTAACTGGTCGCTATGGTGAAAAAACCAAACAGGCTTTGCCCCCACCTACCCTATACCTAGTCGTATCTACCACAGAGTTCCTAAAATGTAGACCTGCTTGTAAACAGATTAATAGAGAGGTATTAAATCTGTACCCAGACGTGCATTACAGGTTCAACCCTCGAATTGAACATATAAACGAATATTTTTGATAGACCCTCTTCAATACATTTTCAACAACATAATCTCACTATTGAATTGTCCACATAGAAAAAATACACACATCTAACGATTAATGGGACGCTATTAATAATATCTTCGTTATATTTCAGATTGCCTGCACCTACAGCTGTACAGAGATAGTAAAGACCGTTACAAACAAGGGCAGACGAAAGCTTCCTTGTCACTCCAACATTTTCTCGGAGTTGAATCAGGTGAGAAAATAATTCATAATCCTACGTTTGGTCGCCAATCGGTTTTGAAATGTACTAAAACTGAACCAGTGTAATCTACGAGCCCATTTCACATCTGCTCACGACTCATTTTTTGATTTTATGGAATTAGTACTTGCAGAATAATGATCCAAATTGGACAAATCGTCATACATTCTAAACCAGGTTGTCTCCAAACTCTTTAGGTACTTTATTTTTACTTAGGTAATAACTTGGAGATAAATTACATAAAATATACCTCTGTGCTATACTACTATTATGATCTGTGAGAAGAAGGTCACCATCTGAACAAAGTTCTATTGATTACAGTTAGGATTTTACTTTTTTCCATACTACAAAATTCGAAACTATGTACTCGTATTATATGTACTCGTACTATGTACTACTATAATAGTACCTACTCTACGGTTTCAAGTCAATTGAGCTCGTTTAACTGACAGCAGCATCAGCATGCCTGATTTTACAAGAACTAAATTGTTCATGTAACATTACATGAAGAGGTAGAAAAACAATCAGTTACTTAATACTGTGCTCACCTTATGTAACAATCTGAAACGATATGTTTTAAAATTGAAAATCCAACAACCTAATCAATTATTGCTCTATTTGTAAGGCTCTCACTCTAATAGTTGACAGTAATGACAAAAATTGTCTATTTCAGGTTTCACCTTAGACAAAGAATCAAACACAATCGCCATCCTCTGCCAAGATGTGACGGTGGTGCTCGCTTTCGATACAAGGGAACGCCTTATTCAGTGGCAAGTGAAAATCGCCAGCAATCTCGGAGAAGGTAAATAATGATAAAGCTGCAAAACAACACAGTGGTTAGTATGTGAGGAAGTTCAGTGATTCTATGCATCTTTTGATAAGTGACCATGTCCTTTAATGTTCAGTGGTTTAATCTTTAAAAACCAGATTGTGGCTGAAAATCAGCCAAAGTAAACCACCTAAACCCTATAATTAAAATTTAAAATTTAATGTGGTCTAATACATACAAGAACTGGTCATTTGTCTATTTTTGACTTCAGAGTACATCTCTACTAATAGGAATAAGATTAGTTTGTAATGAGCTGTGTTTTTTTTTTTTTTTTTTTAAATAATTATTTCTACATATTCAAATAAATAATTACAAGAATCTATTTGATGTAAGCTAGTTGTTTTTTCAAACCAACTTTATGGTAGTTTGATTATAATGAATTGAATAATTCAAATTTCAGATCAGCAGTACCTAATCCAAATCGGGTCAGCACCTCCCAAGACAAAGATTGCCCCAGGACCTGCCCGCCTCCATATCCAGGAATACAGGTTTTCGCTCACCATGGGTGTTCCTCCAAGACTTATAGGGGTTTGGACGATATCCCAACTACGGTAAGTTTGTGCTACGGTAAGAACGCCTTTTCTGCAATGTAATAATATATTCTAGTACGGAGACTGCGAGTACTACGGTGATTTCGCCTCTTGAACACGAATTTGCTATTAGAATGCGGCTATCACGTCACACTCATTTTTCTAACCTCAAAAATAGGTAACAATTAGTGAAAATCGAGAAAAATTCACTCTTGAAAATCCCAAAAACAATTAATTTTCATATCCGAATCCATACTTACGTGTCTACGGACCCATTCAACTTGAATCCACCGCTCGAAATGTGTCAGACCATTTTGCTTTTTTTTCTAACCTCAAAAATCATGATTTTTGAAAATTTGATCGATTTGTGCCAAATTTGGTATAGAGGGGTTTATTGGGTCGCTGATCACGAATCTAAAGTCGAAACGTACTATTTCAGCATGACAGCAGGCATGTGGGATATCTCTAGTAACCAAACACCTGCAACAAACAGAATGGAACAACCCCACTCTTTCTCCTTGAATAAGTTGCATTTATTTGATATCTTTAATTGTTATTTTGTCATATGATCTTATGCAATGTTTTTTTTTTTTTTTTTTTTTTTTTTTTTTTTTCATGCGTTTATTCAGATAATATAACAACTAGTTACATTGATAAATCAGGTAACTATCTAGCTATTTAGTTCACAAATTTTAACACTTTTTGCGGTGAGAGCTCATTAACTTTTACCGCACTTGAACTGCACGTCACTCATTGTCAGCACAGAAGGTCCAGGGGCTTGGTTCTCTTCAGGCGTCGAATTTGTTGTGAGTTGTCAAGTAGCTGGATAGCAGCCGGATTTGGATGTTTAAGAAGCCTGCGCTCATATCCCATAGCTAGCTTCTTTATGACATCGGTGACTGTCTCCACTTGGAGGTCTTTGTGGAGGTCATCATTCCTTACATACCAAGGAGCGTTTACTATGCTCCTCAGAACCTTATTCTGAAATGTTTGTATAATTTTGATATTCGTCTTAGCTGTGCAACCCCACAGCTGGATGCCATAGGTCCAAATGGGCATTAGCACTGTCTTGTACAAGAGTACTTTATTGTGGATATTGAGTTGTGAACATCGTCCCATGAGCCAGTAAAGTTTCCTGAACTTGATGGATAGTTCTTCCTTTTTTTTCTTAACGTGTTCTTTCCATTTTAACTTGGCATCTAATGTCATGCCCAGGTATTTTGCTGAATTTGCATATGGTATGATATTCCGATTTATTACCAGAGGGATTGGTGTTATCTTTTTATTCGTGAAGTTGACATGGGTTGATTTTGTTTCATTGAGTTTCATCCGCCACTTCTTCGTCCATTCATGTACAGCAACGGTGGCTTCTTGGAGTTTTCCTGTCGATTCTTCTACTGAATCTGCAACAGCTAAAATTGCAGTATCATCTGCGAACGTGGCTACGGTTGTTTCTCCTGTTATTGGCACATCCTGCGTGAACAATAGATAAAGCAGGGGTCCTAAAACGCTTCCCTGAGGTACGCCTGCTGTGATTCTCTCGAGTTGTGAATATTCATCCTCTACTTTTATTCTGAAATACCTTCCAGAGAGGTAGGATTCGAGTATGTGGCAGTACTGCTGAGGTAGCATGCCTTGTAGTTTGTATACCAGCCCCTTATGCCAAACTTTATCAAAGGCCTGTGACACGTCGAGAAATACCGCGCTGCAAACCTTTCTATGCTCTAGGGCTTCTTCAATCACATCAGTTACTCTGTGGACTTGTTCTACGGTGGAGTGCTTGGCTCTAAATCCAAATTGATGTAGTGGTATCAGGTTTTTGCCTTCTATGATTTCATTTAGTCTTTTCTTGAGTAGCTTTTCAAATAGTTTTGAAATGACTGGGAGCAGTGAAATAGGTCTATACGACCTGACATCGGTTGGCTCTTGTCCCGGTTTTAAAATCATAATAATCTCTGCTGCCTTCCACGATGAGGGACATATTTGAGCCGAAAAGCTGCATTTATCAGATACAAGAGCTTCCGCACCCCTTTTTCGGGCAGTTCTTTAATTACTTGACCCTTAATAAGATCGTATCCTGGCGCTTTTTTTGTTTTTAGCTCATGCTTGATACACGCAGAGAGCTCTTGGAACTTCACAGGTTTTATCACAATACTGTCCACACTATTATGTACGATTAGTTCTTCTTCACTTGTTTGCTGTGGTAATGGAGAGAAGGTCTTGGATAGATGCTGCGCGAATAACATAGCTTTCTCTTTTGCGCTTTTGGCCCACTTCCCATCATCTGTTCTAATGGGTGAAGCTGGCATCTGCGGTCGTTTGGTGCCTTTTACGGCTTTATACAAGGAGTAATCAGTGGTTTGATCAGCTGTTAGTGCTTGAATATTCCTAGATAGTGTTTCTTGTTTAATTTCCTTTATTAGTGAATCCAAATTCTTCGTTAGCTGATTTAGTTTTGTCTTGTCTCCGGGAAATCTAGTTATCTGCCATCTTTTTCTTGCTTTGCGTTTCTTCCTCAGAAGTTCTCGAACAGCCACCGGGTAGATAAATCCATCTTATGCAATGTTGATACAAATACCGTGTCATTTAAAAACAAACACCACTCTTTCCATACATTAGCCTACCAGGCATTGTGAATAAACTGATTGACTAACTGAAAAACTAATTCGCTATTATAATTATTAGCTGAGTAGCTTCAGTAAAAATGAAGAATTACCATTATTATTAATCCGTGATAGGCCTTCATTGGCAGGGGAAAACTCTTCCTGATGCCTGAACTTAGTTGGCATCACCACCAATTGGACAGCTCCAAAAGATGCACGTCCACGCTCTCTCATTCTCTGAAACCAAATGCCCCTCAACACATCTCTTATATATTTTTTGATCTTACAGGAGATACGGAGTTGTGGACAACAGGTTTTGTTTCGAAGGAGGATCCACCTGCGGTCGCCTTGAGGGGGTTTACGTCTTGGTGTCTGACCAAGGGGAAGAGATCACCAAAGCTTTTAAGGCAGCTTCTGAAGGGAAATTGATCCCCAAACGGAAACAAGTTTCTAGAAACTCTACAGGTGAATGCAAAGCAATAACTAATACTTCAGAATGTAATTACCTAACTGAACGTTCTCAGCAGAAAACGTGAAGCCGCTCCTACACAGCTTCAAGATTGGAGTGTTTTAGCCGGAGGCGGCGCTAGCAAACAAAATATTGCCAAGTCTACCCCCTTCCTCGATTACTTCATCTCTATTCTGTAAATATTGAAGTTATATCACGATAACTGGTCCAAAGCGATGTTAGATACTAATTTAAGATTGGAAGGTTTACCATGTTATCGATCTATACTAACTAGTAGTTTTGAGGTCAAAACTTGTGGTTCGGACTACAAAATATTGTTCCCCTTCCTCTCATTCAACTCAGCATTGTCTCACCATCGAATCGAAGTCATAATAGGCAGCAATACAAAATTTACCCGTCTGACCATTCTTAAGATTTGACTGGCGAATGTTCAGCGAAAATACGCTACCACGCCTTTGAATTATGGCAAGTTATGTTTTTGAATGGATCTTCGATATTAATCCGTTTTGGAATATTCTAAATCCATCCCTGGGTTTCAATTTTGGTCAGAATGCAAGAAAGGCTATCAGTTTGACATTTATATTAGCCAAACAAATTTTACTCGTAGTTGGTTGATCCTCTCAAGTCTTGCCTATGTTTTCATGAATAGAGTTAATAAGGTTGGATGGTGTTTAGTTTCAGTAACTGAGAGCCCCAGAAGACGTGCAGGCTCACGGGTAAAGTCAGTAACCAGCACTGAGCAGGGTGACCAGCCTCTGTCTGTGCCTATGTGGGAAAACATGGAAACTCAAGACAACTCGGAGTGTGGCGACACTGTATCTGTTTTAGATCTTCACATGGACCCTCTGGTAAGTCTTGTCGTGATCCATTGAAACAAATTGATTTTTTGTACTGTAATCTACTATTGGTAATGACCTAACGTTCATGTAATTTTCCAGCACGTGAAATATAAATATTCATTTTTTCAGCCTTCTGAAGGTTGGGGTGGAGAAAATCCTTCTTGTCAATCGTGTAAAGTCGGAAACATGCCGCGGTCTCTGACGGTGTTCAACACCCCGGGTACTGGGTTTAACCCAGCATGGATCATGGAAGCAATGGGTGAGTCCAAAACCATTCAAATACCAACTGACACAATACTAATTCGATTCGAAAAATTTCATTATTGTTGTGATTTTTGCAGGTTGTGATCATGAGTCAAATAGGAACACAATTTGTTGTAACGCATCTGTGATTTCTGAATCACGATCAAGCGACGATTCAGGTTGCAGGTGAGATGCCTAAAAGCCTATTGTTGGTGGGAAATTTAAATCCTCAAGTAATATATTACGTTCAAATGACATTCACATACCAAGTTTATATCCTTATTCCTGCAGATCGAGAGCTGTTTCTCCTTGCGGGATCCCACCGTCAACTTGCCTAGTCCACGAGAACCGAAGTTCCAAATGTTTGAGCCACAGCTCATCAGAGTCTAACTCATATGAAAATTACGATACCCCGAGAAATATCTGTGCCAACGTCATTGAATCATCCAACAGAGCGTCTGTGATCTCGGCCGCCGAAGATTATTACGATACACCTAAAAAACTTAAGGAGAACCTCCATGTTCATCAGCATCACATGCAGACTCATCAGGCGATCCAGATGTGCAGCTGTCAGCAAGTTCCTGCTTGTCGGCATGTCTGCAGCCAGGCCCCAATTGCACCTATTTGTGCTCACTGTCACCCTCCAAGGTAGGAATAATATTCTGAGCTAAAAACATGCCTCTGTGAATTGTACCTGCGATTGGCGTGGTAACCTGGATTTCTACGGAGGAAAGATTTGATTTATTTCATGGTTTATTTACATGCGATTTCGTTGAGTGCTGCCTAGTTGTCAGTTTAGATAAATTTATGAATGAAAATAACTATGATCTTGTTTTTACACTCAGTTCAATGCGAAGAGATATTACCTATTAGTGTGATAATAGTGATCTTATTATTACTGTTTATTATTGATGTCCGATATCAATTGCTAATTCAATGATAAAAATTGATGCATCAAATGAATAATGAAAGCTCGTCTTAACATCTGGTTCAATACGCTAAACTTACGAACTGAAGTAAATTGCCAACGATTTGGAAAACTAACATCAATATTCTATTTTAGGCTAAAATGCAGCTGCCATGTAGTTCAGATCTGTTCTTGTCAAAATGTGATGGCATGCCCTCCAAAACCGTTACCAGTTCATTGCTTGTGCGCAAAAGAAGTGCAACCTCCATGTCAGGTAAGTGGTAGGACATCAGACATCATTTTGAATTTATTTGAATATAACTGAATAATTAATTGTTGAAAAATCGATTTCAGATTCTCTCTAGAGATAATCCACAGTCTGTTCCAACGAATGCTATTTATGCTAAAGTGGATTTACTGAAGAAAACCAAACGAAAAGAGACAGTTGACACAACAAATTCTGCGTTCAAAACAGCTGGCGAACCAATTAAGGAATCAGTGCCAAATTATCCGCACTACGCCAATATGGGTTTTGCACAGTCCCTCGAGTACTATGAAAATTTGAAAGATCTGCGTTTGAGAGTAGATAAGTGTTGCATGAAGTGTCAGAGTCTGCATCAAAATAAGGCCCGGGAACTCGTAGCCGAGAAAGCGAAGGTTGAAGAAGAATATTTGGTGATGGGTCCAGTTTGTGAGACAAGCACCGATCCTAATGTCCCGCCGTATTTACACATGAAACCGGTCAACAATAGTCCAAAATGTTCCTGTCCAGCAGAGCCGTTGAAAGAACAGGTTTCTACACATGCGCAGTCTGCAGCACCAAGTCCGTGCATGAGAAGACATGACTCATCGAGCTCTTACGCTACCAACGAACGGAGGCGCATGGCTCAAATAAGGAGGCGATCAAATTCAATGGACTCCGGTCGTTATCTAGACGGCCTCGAAAATATCAACACAAAAGCATCTTCATCGACCCACAACACTCTCACTCCAAACTCACAAAATAATTCCGTCGACTCCATACCAAGCGAAAAACAGGATACTCCAAAAAAGATGGTACCGCACATCAAACCGGAGATTTTAAACGATTTCAGAAGACCTTCGAGTGTGCCCTGCAAAGCGAACAGGGATTCCTCAGCTTCCAACGATTCAGGAGTATCCACTGGTTCCCTCAAGAACTTCGGTGGCGGTTTCCTCGAGTTTGAAACTATAATAACTCCCTTGTCAAAAGTGAGGCAAAGGTCACTAGACGCAATGCCATTAGTCCTTCCTAGACGATCCAAGTCGTCAGACCCTCTAGAAGAGTTGACATTCAAGTTCAACAAAGCTGAAATCAAGTCATCATCAGCAGAAGCCGAAGTCCCAGTATGTCCGCCCAAAAAAGATGGCCCTAAAGGTGAGATCTTTTCCTTATCAATAGTGAAATCACCAGCCGGTTTTGAGTTTGATAAGCCTTGTTACGACATTTTTCAGATATTTCAGTGTCCAGTAGTTCAGGAGCTCTAACAATACCGTATATTGACTCTATAAGCAGCAGCAGTGGAGCTTCAGACATGTCGGATTACATAGAAACTCTCTCAATGTCATCGTACAGTTCATCTGAACATGATAATTTAAGGTTGGTTGTGCTGAAATTTGCTCGTTACAGCAAGTTAGGACGTTTGTTTTACTAGACATGACGAATTTAATGACACAGTGAAAATTTAATTTACACACTTTGTGATGTGTAGCTGGAAAACGAATTTCATCTCAATGCCTAATATTGATTGCAGAAATTGCCATTCAGCTGTAACATTTCTCCGCCCCCGGTCTGGGAAAGAATACCAGAAAATAGACAGAAGCAACTTGGAATACGTAAGTGTAATGTACGCATAGTTGGTACAATCGTGGAACATTGTGTAACTCTTCTTTGATACAACGAGGAGAAGGAGCCCATACTAAAGAAACCCGGTAGTAGGAATTGAAAGAATAATCGCATCTGGCACTGGGAGATTTAAGAGATATCCACCATACCATACTGCCCTGCTAAGGTGAATTGCAGTAACGACAAACCAAAGCAAAATCGTTTTTTCCTGGTTTGTGCCTTGCCAACTTTGAAAAACCTTATTTCTCTATAAGAGAAGGACTACACGCTCCCTAATAGACGACTGAATCACCATGGTATAAAAAAATTGCATTTTTTGAACCATTTTAATGGGGCTGTGGATACTGCACCATAGCTTGACAACTGGATTTATGTTACTACGCTGTATTGCAGTAACTCCGTACAGGGACAGATAATGAATTCCAGCTTAGCAAATTAGTTCTCATTTCTACTCTAAATTGCAGTTAATTTTATTGTAAGTGGTTGCTACAACTGCATTTTAGTTCCCCAATGAGTTGTGAGCTGTCATCCAACAATTAATATTTGCAATTTTGCTGCACGCGAAAAATCAAACTTTGGAGTTACTCTCATACTTAAAAACGTATAGACTTCATTCAGAAGAAATAATAGATAAATAAATGAATTATAAAAATAATAATTACAACCACAACATGTAATAAATGCTCAAGAAATAGCATATTATTTGAAAAGCACCATGTTGGTAGCAGTATATTGCAAATATTGAATATTAAAAGTAAATTGAAGCATATTGAAAGTATTGAAAAGGTCCAAATTATAATAATCGGGAGACAATCTTCTGTACTTAAATGTTCTCAGGTCAGGACAGCCGCTGGTGACATTAAGGCCCTTCCTGCATGCCTGGTTTCGGGCATCAGCGGCAGTAGATTGTGGATGATTAAGCAGTATCTTTCAGAAATATCGTTCCCAAAATTTCGCATCAAGTGCCACAAAAATGATGGCATACTAAGCTAATTCGCAGTAAATCCCTTTGCTACGCTCAACTGTAGTAGCTCCAAAAATATGACCTGGAATAAGGCAGTCATGCGTAGTAATGGAGGGTACTGCATTTTAACTTAGCATTTCATTACGGAGATGGCGTTTACTGCAAAAATCGATACCAAATTGAGCGGGAAAACGAGTTTTTTTCGCACTCATAATATTATGATACGAGTATATTGCCTGCCTACAAACCTCCAGAGCGTTCTAACTCGAAACCGTCAAAAAATGGACTTACTGCATTGCTTAGCGTGGCAGCATAGAGCTAATGAAGCAAGTATTCCCTGCCAATCTACAAAGGAATGAATGGGACAATCTAGATTTGGTGCTAACAAACCAAAACTGTAAGATTACTGTAAAACCCCGAAATTCTCTCATAAATAACCCGTTGTTCACAGGGGAAATCACCAGCTCTGCAGGGGGTGCAACACACAGATTCGCCATCACCAGGGTACATTAGTTCGACTTCTAGCAACTAATTTACAACTATTGATTATCCGTAATGTATTTTCCGAGGTTTCCCCTTCTCATTAGGGTTAAAATGCAATAAATCAACTAATCAAATATATTTAAACTGTACATTACTGTAATGAAAACGCTAGCATAACATGTTTATATGTTGTATAAATAAAAAATAAAACATTGTACTGAATTGATCCAAGATTCATAATCCCAAACGTCTAAATAAAATAGCAGATGTCAAGAATTTATTTCCGCACTGATTTCAATTCATCTTGAGCTTTCATTTGAATACGTCGTCCATTTCATAAAAATGTACCTGCTCTCCAATACAACGAAATCGTACAGGTTGCTTCGATGATTCCAGAACTCAGTTCAACTCGTATTTCACAGAGTTGGAGCAGAATGGATTACAGCGAGTTTTTTCAGAGAAGAATAGTCACGAACCTCATTTGATAACATTCTGGAACAAATTAGTGCCTGTGAGTTTTTTGAAGAATACGAATTATTTCTAGAAAGTTAACAGAGCTAAATATGAAGGTGGTCATACCAAGAGCGTCATCCGGGTTTCATGTACTTGGCTAGCACCCAGATTCTGTACATAGTGAGTTTTTTACAGCGATTGACTTGCAGCCTCTTGTCCACGTAATTTTGCTTCTCCTCGAAACCTACTTTGCTGAATAAATCCCTCACTTCATCTGGCATAGGAAATGAAATAAAATAGTATTAGATATTTATACACAGAAAAAGTTGGTATAATCTGGAAAACTGCACAATAATTTAGAAGGCAGCATATCGATTAAGTAAACTGTAAGTTAGTAAATTGGATGCTAAGGACACATGACAATTTACAACAAACCTTAGATTTATTCTCAATTTTAAACATACGGTTCTATGTTACACCGACCATGGAAGTAGTAAGTTCTGCCAGATCTGATTTCAACGAAAGGTGATTTCAACGCACGTGAATAGGAAACTCTTGAAACATTTGGTCAATTCCAGAGGCACCCGGAACCAAATTAGTACCTACCATGAGTTGGCTTCAAATGGAATCTGTTTTCCAGATACACGCGATACCAACGAACATGGCACAGGAATTCTACATTATTAAACAAGGAAAAACAAACCAACCTTGAGTGAAGAAATACACGAATGTTCCGTCTCCTCTGGCGTAGAAATTTTTCTGAAGACAATTGGACGGTTTGAATCTCAGCTGGGCAAGATCGTAGCGACCATAATCCCTGAATAGAACGATCCCGCCTGGCTTCAAGTACTTGTAGATTTGAGAAATTACGTGCTCCATTCTATTTGAACAGAATACAACGAAGTTGGTATAGGTGATATAAAGTGGCTCTTGATGAAGTTATTGTTGGCATGAGTGAGAAAACCACAGTCCCTCATCTTATAGAATTTTCAACGCTGAACACGATAGTGGAGTCAGGATTGCGATATCTCATTCCGTTATCAGATTAGAGCAGACTAACCATGAAGAACATCTCAAGTATCTTTCACGTTTCTTCATCTGCAAAGTGCTCCAGTTTGAGAACGGGATAAGATATCGCAATTTTGATTTCACAATCGTGTTCATCGTAAAAATGCCTTTAAAATGAGTTAGACTGTTTCATTTTGGGCATTTATGGTAGTCCTGGAGCCGAGGCCGAAAATGGGTGTTCATTTTAGGAGAAGGTTTGATATAAAATTATGAAAATCTAGTCAATTCTGAGTAAGAAAATCCAAGTCTGCCATTTCAAAGCGGTTGCTTTCAAAAATGGCAGCCATTTAAAAAGTGACGAAAACGCACAAACATGACCTGTCTTTAGGATGGATGGAACTTTTATAGATGATAGATTATGTCCAAACATAGATGTTTTCACCAGTCTGCCACTTTCAACCGGTTGAAAATGCGTGGCAGACTCAATTTCAAAAATTGCATTTTTCGGGTGTAAAATTTACAGTATTTGGGACGCCTCAAATTTTCACACATGATTATATATGCCCAAATAAGGAGTTTGAGACTTGTCTGCCAATCTAAAGCAGTTGAAAAGTAATGGCAGACTTGAATTGAAATATTGCCAAATTTGGTGATAAATTTCATCAGTTTTAGGAAGATTCAAATTTCAATACGTTAAAGTACCTGTGGTATGAGAGCAATAGACCATGGTCTGCCTTGCCTAGCCAGTTGCTTTCTACCGACAGACTGAAATGCAAAAATTGCCAAATTACTGATCAAAATTTTGTGATTTTAGGATGCTTCAAATTTCGGCTCAACATTGTTCTCCTGCAATAAGACTGAAAAAGAGTAGTCTGCCTTCAGTAACCCGTTGTTTAAGTTAGGCAGACTGAAATTGAAAAATTGCAATTTTCAAGGTCAAAATGAATGTATTTTGGGAAAGTTGTAATTTTGGCATGTGATACTAGCATGTTAGTGTAAACTTTTTGACGCAGTCTGCCATCAATATTCCGCTGCCTTCTGGCGGCAGACTGAACTCAAACGTGGGAAAACAGAAATAATTTCAATTATTGACCATTTTTATGGTAAAAATGCATCTTCTTTAGGACGATTCAAATTTTGGCACATGATACTACATTGTAAGAAGAAACTTTGTGACATGGTCTGCCATCAATATCCAACTGATTTTTTCGGCAGACCAACAATATTAGGTATCTTACTTACATAATATGTTACAATTTGCCATCCCTCAACACCTTTATTAGCTGCAAGTAATTTTTTCTACATCCATTTTCCTTCATGTCCGACTGTAGAAAATATCTTTAAAATAAATGAAACAAGGGAGAAGCAGAAAACAGAATGGGAAAACACTAAACTTCGCGTCGAAAACGGCCGTTAGGTGGGTCCCGGGTAGCCGCCCAGAATAAAACTGCCTTTTTTTCATCTTCCAGGTAAACTACAGTCTAGAAATTTTAACCGTCAGTCGGGGATAGACCACATTGCAATATTCACTCGGTTTCTCATCTGTAAAATTGTTTAAATAATACCTTTTTGTAATAATACAAATTAAATTTTGATGCTGAGCTATTGACTTGAAATTTTAAAAATAGGTCAGAACTGGATCACAATGCAATATTCACTCGGTTTTTTGTCTGTAAAATTGTTTAAATAATACCTATTTGTTTAAACAAATGAAATTTTGATGATGAGCTAGATACTTGAAATTTTAAATATAGGTCAGAAATGGATGACATTTCAATATTCACTCGGTTTGTATGACATGGTATGAGTATGGTATGGTATATTATTGTATAGTACAGTATGGTATGATAGGAAAGAAATTCGTATGGTATGGTATGAGTACGGTGAGAATATGGTATGGTGCCGATTTGCAACACAGTCTGGTATAGACAGAAGGGAGTTTATTTTTCTATGGCCATAGATTTAGGCAAGTTTAGTTATTTTCCATTGTACATTGGTAACATCAACCGAATCCAGAAATAACATTATTTTGTTTACTTTTCCAACAATTTTGATTATTTATTTATCGCCACATTGCATCCGACATTTGGACATTTCACCGCTGAACACGACGGCGAAGTCAGAATTGCAATCTCGCATTACGTCCTAAAATGGACGAAGCGATTAGGAAGAAGTTGAACGAAACGAAACCTATCCATATAAACTTCACGAATCTGAAGACATACGTAATCCCATTAAAATTTAATAAGTTAATATTAACTCACAAACAGTACCTTAAGCGGACGAGGCGAAATACATTGGCATGACTCTCGACTGCAAGCTGAGGTGGAAAGCCCATGTAAAGAAAAAGAAATAAAAAACATACCGTTCTATATGAATTTTTCGAGATATGAGATTTTCAAATTTTCAAAATTCGTTTTGAACCCCTTCCCCTTGACCTAGGGTTATGAAAAGTTTCGAGGACCATTGTGGGGTTGGTCGAAACCCATAAAAAAAATTTCGTAATTTTAACTCAACGCTAACTGGGCAAAGTGCCGCGGACGGCGTACGGCGGACGGACGGATTTTTTTTTATTCGATCTTGAAACGTAAACCAACAAAATTTGTAAAAGAAAAAAAATTAAAGAAAAAAAACGTAAAACGTAAAAGAAAAAAAGAAAAAAAATTTTAACCCGCCCTCAAAATTTAACTTTGAGGGGGGGTTAAAATTTTTTTTCTTTGGGCGATTCCAATGGTTCATTATCGAAGATAATAAACCAAAATGAAGTACGAGGTACGCGGTGTGGGTGTGACAGGGGGCGCAGAGACATAAAAGGTCTCGTCGTATGACGCACTAGTTGGCTCCTGCCAGCCGTATTACGTCATACGCTCGTGCGTCATAGGCTCTGACGTACTTGTTGGCCTCCTGCTAGCCGTCTTACGTCATACGCTCGTGCGTCATAGGCTATGACGCACTTGTTGGTCTCCTGCCAGCCGTCTTACGTCATACGCTCGTGCGTCATAGGCTCTGACGTGCTTGTTGGCCACCTGCCACCCGTCTTACGTCATACGCTTGTGCGTCATTGGCTCTGACGCACTAGTTATCCTGCCAGCCGTCATACGCTCGTGCGTCATAGGCTCTGACGTACTTGTTGGCCTCCTGCTAGCCGTCTTACGTCATACGCTCGTGCGTCATAGGCTATGACGCACTTGTTGGTCTCCTGCCAGCCGTCTTACGTCATACGCTCGTGCGTCATAGGCTCTGACGTACTTGTTGGCCACCTGCCAGCCGTCTTACGTCATACGCTTGTGCGTCATTGGCTCTGACGCACTAGTTATCCTGCCAGCCGTCTTACGTCATACGCTCGTGCGTCATAGGCTCTGACGTACTAGTTGGCCTCCTGCCAGCCGTCTTACGTCATACGCTCGTGCGTCATAGGATCTGACGTAATTTCCCGCCGGTCGCTTGTGTTCTGACGTGATCTGAGGGAAAGGGTGAATCAAGGGAACAAATTTTTCCCGTTTCAGTTTATGTGCCAAAGCAAAGACATGAAAATGTCAAAAAAATGTGTAAATAGGTACCTAAGCCCAACTGTAATGTCAATTTTCTGACAATGAGTTTTCGACTATAGTTTTCATACCTTTTTACTTAAGTACTTATTGAAATTTGAGACTGATAATGAGCTGTTTGCAAATAAAAAGTCTGATAACTTCATTAGGTACATCTTATTAATCTATTTTCAAGTTCCGATTCACAGTTGAATGTGTTTTATTTAGATGTCGTAAAATTCGAAAACGATGGAATGACGAAAAACCTGTCGACTACTGACTCAAGTGATACTGTCGACTTCTAACACATGTAGGTCGACTACTAGTGCAAAACCATGTCGACTACTGAAGAAAATGTTGGTCACTGGTATCGACTACTACCTAGAGCATTGGGATTTTTTACAAAACTTCTTTTTCCCTTTTCAAACCATGTTGAATAATATTTCCCGCTGCCAGGTCTTTTAGGAAAGGATCTTGGGTACACAATGAACAGGTTTGCAATGAGAAAAAAACCGAGTGAATATTGAAATGTCATCCATTTCTGACCTATATTTAAAATTTCAAGTAAGTATGTAGCTCATCATCAAAATTTCATTTGTTTAAACAAATAGGTATTATTTAAACAATTTTACAGACAAAAAACCGAGTGAATATTGCATTGTGATCCAGTTCTGACCTATTTTTAAAATTTCAAGTCAATAGCTCAGCATCAAAATTTAATTTGTATTATTACAAAAAGGTATTATTTAAACAATTTTACAGATGAGAAACCGAGTGAATATTGCAATGTGGTCTATCCCTGACTGACGGTTAAAATTTCTAGACTGTAGTTTACCTGGAAGATGAAAAAAAGGCAGTTTTATTCTGGGCGGCTACCCGGGACCCACCTAACGGCCGTTTTCGACGCGAAGTTTAGTGTTTTCCCATTCTGTTTTCTGCTTCTCCCTTGTTTCATTTATAAATTAAAGATATTTTCTACAGTCGGACATGAAGGAAAATGGATGTAGAAAAAATTACTTGCAGCTAATAAAGGTGTTGAGGGATGGCAAATTGTAACATATTATGTAAGTAAGATACCTAATATTGTTGGTCTGCCGAAAAAATCAGTTGGATATTGATGGCAGACCATGTCACAAAGTTTCTTCTTACAATGTAGTATCATGTGCCAAAATTTGAATCGTCCTAAAGAAGATGCATTTTTACCATAAAAATGGTCAATAATTGAAATTATTTCTGTTTTCCCACGTTTGAGTTCAGTCTGCCGCCAGAAGGCAGCGGAATATTGATGGCAGACTGCGTCAAAAAGTTTACACTAACATGCTAGTATCACATGCCAAAATTACAACTTTCCCAAAATACATTCATTTTGACCTTGAAAATTGCAATTTTTCAATTTCAGTCTGCCTAACTTAAACAACGGGTTACTGAAGGCAGACTACTCTTTTTCAGTCTTATTGCAGGAGAACAATGTTGAGCCGAAATTTGAAGCATCCTAAAATCACAAAATTTTGATCAGTAATTTGGCAATTTTTGCATTTCAGTCTGTCGGTAGAAAGCAACTGGCTAGGCAAGGCAGACCATGGTCTATTGCTCTCATACCACAGGTACTTTAACGTATTGAAATTTGAATCTTCCTAAAACTGATGAAATTTATCACCAAATTTGGCAATATTTCAATTCAAGTCTGCCATTACTTTTCAACTGCTTTAGATTGGCAGACAAGTCTCAAACTCCTTATTTGGGCATATATAATCATGTGTGAAAATTTGAGGCGTCCCAAATACTGTAAATTTTACACCCGAAAAATGCAATTTTTGAAATTGAGTCTGCCACGCATTTTCAACCGGTTGAAAGTGGCAGACTGGTGAAAACATCTATGTTTGGACATAATCTATCATCTATAAAAGTTCCATCCATCCTAAAGACAGGTCATGTTTGTGCGTTTTCGTCACTTTTTAAATGGCTGCCATTTTTGAAAGCAACCGCTTTGAAATGGCAGACTTGGATTTTCTTACTCAGAATTGACTAGATTTTCATAATTTTATATCAAACCTTCTCCTAAAATGAACACCCATTTTCGGCCTCGGCTCCAGGACTATGGGTAATTTCCCCCCTAAAACGCCCCAAAGCCCCTATCAGAGTTGCCCGATTCTGTCCATCTAAGAACTAAGCCTTTCGATTGCCAGGACGGATTATTCGAGCAAATGTGAACTTTTTATCTCAAATCTATCGAGAGTTATGGGCAAGATCGTAACGACCATAATCCCTGCTTCATGCTATTTGAACAGAATACAACGAAGTTGTATAGGTGATATAAAGTGGCTCTTGATGAAGTTATTGTTGGCATGAGAGAGAAGAAGAATTAGAAAAAAAAAACTATGTGAATTTGAATTAAACTACAATACAATTAATGTATTATTGCTCTTAACACATTATGGAGAATAGAATTTTTTTGTTTGGCTGCAGGAGAGTTGGAATCGACTAACTAAGTATAGTGCTCTTAAATGTACTACCTTAATAAGTAAAAAATAGGATAAATTCGGCGATGAGTAGAGCAAAACATTGCCCAGTCTCCCACCTGATCTCTACCTAACGCAACAAAGCTGAATGGCCTTGTCAAAACTCCCTCAAAATACAAACCCTCAGATGGCACAATGGATTAGGATTTTTATCCTAATCCTCAAAAGAGTGTTCCAGGCCGAGACGATTGCCATTGAACACTGTGCTATGGAGATCAGAAAGCTAAACCTAATAGGTGAGGAAGTGGTCATCTGCTCCGTTAACCAGGCCGCACTGATGGCGTTAGCCTCTCCAGTGATAACTTGGATTGAAAGAATCCCCTGGACAACATATCAGACAGGAACAAAGTCACCTGGGTATGAGTTCCGGGGCATTCAGGGCAAAAGGGGAACGATGAGGCGGACACATTGGCCAGAAAAGGGTCGGAGACCGCCATCATCGGACCTGAGCCCTACTGTGGAGTATCCAAAAGCCTAAGAAAAAGCACCACAAAAGAGTGGTTGCTGTTAGAAACTCAAGCCTCGTGGAATAGGTCCACAGGCCAAAGGCATGCTAAAAAATTCATGGGCAACTACGGCAGACCTACTCAATCTCAGCCGCACCAGGTTGAGGATACCGGTAGGCCTACTGAGCTGACACTGCCGACTCCGAAAACATCTCTGCATGGTCGGGGTGGCCGAGGACAGCGAGTGCCGGTTCTGCTTTGAAGAGGAAGGGCAGAACACGTCCTATGCCATTGCGAAGGACTAGGTAGGTCCCGGTTTCTGTGCCTAGGCAACGAAAGACCAGACCCAGAACACTACATGAGGAATCTTAATGACCTCTGGAAGTTGCTGAAAACTCACAGAGGAGCTCTAATTACAGGGAGGGGACAATAGATCTAATTAGGTCGGGGTGCTGTACTTATAGCAAGCCTCCCAACATATTATCTTATCTTAATCGTCAATAGTGGGCGTATGTGTGACGCTGCCAGGCCTGTCTGACATATAACACACACCGCAAATAGCCCACAGTTGAAGTGTAATAGATTCTCAATTGATCTAAGTGTGCATACCACACAGGCTATGAATAATATTACCTTATCATGCAACGACAGGTTTTAATTTGATGTCCAAATTTTAATTACATTGCTTCTTTAAAACATGACTTTTTTACAAACCTTAAAAGCCCAAACCCTATACAACAGTACAAGTATAAAGGGACCATTATATATACATAATAATAACCATACAATTACACGTTAAACGTTCTGCCTGGTCTGTCTAGACCTTGCATAGTGCTGTGAAAAATAGGGAGGGATCGTCCAAAACAAAAATGCGGAGTGGCAGATAAACGTACAAATTTCATTATACAGCTATTTCACAAAAAACCATAAACAGGTTGTACTCACTTTTCAGGAAGGATTGCGGATAGAACGAAAATCATGCTCACTTGGTCGATGCTGCCTTCTTCAAATGGCACGTCCCACACATCATTGGTAATATCCAGGACGAATGCTTGACACCTAAGTAATTTTTAAGAAAATAACGTTTACTCGAGTTATAAGTGATGCTAATCGACACGATGAGTAGGTTCTGTATAATGATTGGAATTAGCGAAAACATCCACATGTACGATTTGTTGGTAAATTAACATCAGATCTGAAACTTAGATCATATTAGTGGATATGCAGGTTGTTGACAACAGTGACATAGGTATAAGGCACTAATTATACTAATTACACATGGATACTCTAGTGTATCATGGTGCACGACATCGAGCTTCTTTTGAAAGTGATAGCAGCAATAGTTCCAAGCATGTATCACCAGATCCAGTTTCGTTACGTCGAATGTTTAAATATAAACTGAATAGATGGCGTAGGAGGAGGTATTTGTCAATCACCACCTATGCAGCTAAAACATTGAATTCTACTAGATCGCTTATACTGCACATCCAAATACATGTGATATGGAGATATACCTATTAGTATCATATTCATCTGACTGCTTCAATATATCTATGGCAGTTGTTGAGAAGTCGCAGCAGTAAACGAAAATGTTAGTGTTCGTCGAGTACTGAAGTACTGGGAAAACTGTATTGCCAACTCCGCATCCGATCTCTAGCAGTGTCCGTTTGGATGGCGTAGACACTTCATCTTTGGGCGCTAGTTCAGGAAACTCTACGAACAACCAGTGCCGATCTTTGAAGAATCTGCGACAGAAAAATAAAACCTCAGATCTTTCAGATAGGTAAGTAGGTACTCGGGGATTGCTTAGAGAATACAATCCAGTGCAACTTTTGGGTGTTCAAATCCTGTATTATATTTTATTGCCCTTTTAATGTGAGAATTATAGGTTGTTGACAAGTTTTTGAGTGGTTCCAAAGTGAAAGTGGAATACAAAGTCTTTTTTTTTATTTATTGTATTGACTGTTTTCCTGACTTCCTCCATTTCGGTCTACTCTAATAATTATTGGTCCAAATATTCGAGATAAGATAAAGAAGTGTTATAAGATGAAAATAAAGTGTTAATCTCCTGTATGAACATGCACAGCTTGGCCCAGAGAGGCACCAAGAACCGTCTAACAACGCAAAGTAAAGAGATAACAAGTATTACAACTCAAGTATTACTGACCAACTGTAATGTTTGATGAAGTGTAATATTCAATTTGATGGACCTATGAAACACCTGCGTTCTTAACTGAACCGGAAATCCTCAATTTGCAGGATGTAAAGGTTGGAAAGAGGACGTACCAATTACAAAAGGTACATGTACCACAGTGCTCAAAACTACAGCTACAGTAATGTATTACAGTGCTCAAAACTTGTTTGAAACTCCCTTCAGAGCTCAAATTAATGGAAAATAATTATATTTATGATTCATTATGACATTTTTTGAGGGATGAGTAGTTTTGATGATAACATCAAAGGCAGTGAGAAACTGCAACAGACATCAATTTGCCTTCTTCAAGACATGTCCCATTTTCGGAGAGAAATATCGTCGCTTAAGTACAATAATGGCCTATATCAAAAAATGGGTTTTGAGTTGAAAGTGTATTCGAATACTGTTTTTCCATTCCCCGTGCGTTGGTGTCTCTGAAATGTGTCTGTCGTTGCTACAATCACTCCCCTGCTTTTCACTAGTTATACCTAGGAATTCATTTCTGCCAATTGGGACCATTAAAATAGTTAGAAGTATCTGTAAGTACCATTCATGTTTTTCCAATAAGTAGTTGAGATGGGCCATAATAGCATATTTTCCCTAAAAGATGGACATAATAATTCAATAATGGCCTATCTCACCACGCAATCTGACATTATGAAGACCTAACTATAAGATTTTTTCAATAGTAACTACTTTGGTGAAATTTATGAATAAGGGCTTTCGTTATGTCCTTATATTATGCAGAAGTCAATTTTGTTGGCCAGCCCTGGAAAACCATGAATTTAACATGACAAATGGAAAGGGAAACCAGTTTCGGTAAACGGATTTCTTCAAAGACTACCTACCTATCGATAAGTCTAACTTGGTCGTCGGGATTTCGTTCTACAAAGCTTATAAACCAGCAATCAGTGGGCCATATTTAGAGGTTTGGTGGGTACCTGTTAGTGTGGATATTGTAAAACTCGTCCCAC
Source organism: Stenodema calcarata (assembly GCA_963920205.1). Taxonomy (NCBI): domain Eukaryota; kingdom Metazoa; phylum Arthropoda; class Insecta; order Hemiptera; family Miridae; genus Stenodema; species Stenodema calcarata. The sequence continues at coordinate 33,415,499 of OY986050.1, forward strand.
TTCTTGTCAGCATTCTGCTTTAAGTCGAGCTGTTTCAGATTGTCCATGGGCGATTTCAACTGCTCGTTCACTTTACTCTCAGCAAGAGCTTTCTGCTCTTCAGTCCATTCCACATTGTCCCTAAGCAACGCGTAGAGGTCATAGTAATGACTTGGTACAAAGTTTAAAAGTAATATTTCTCCAGTACCTAAACAGGACTTACCAAGCATTGTGTTCGAAGACTAGCTCTTGGTCAGTCAAAAATCTCTGTCCGAATTGAGGACGAGCGTCACTTGACGAGGGTTCCCCATCTTTGGATTCCATTGTAACGTAATATCTCGCACTAACTGGATGAAACCGTACTGTCCCCAAACAATTAGTTTTTGTACTACCTACTACTTTACGCATAAACCTACTGCTAATTTGCCACATCAATTTCATTTATAAAAAACAAAAAAACATTAGGCATGCTCACATTCAACTGGAACTAGGAGTAACATGACTAACCTTACACTGTAGTAACATGACTTACCTTACAGAATTGAAGAATCACATGGATACTATAAGGATGAGAGCTGCCAACGGGTTAACCATGGAAGAAGAGATATCCACCCTTTCATGAGGGGTTATCTTGGGAAGACATGAGTGTTTTAAAACATGTTTTGAACTATGTTGGAAATGGCGATTGGTAAGCTGGTTCTGCCTTAAAATTGGCGTCCATCTAATAGGTAGTAACTTTGAAGGCAACCCAACCCCTCAGCTTATCTTGAACAGTCATTGATCTGTCCCCTTCGATAATAAACCATTGGAATCGTCCAAAGAACGAAATATCGTAACCCTCCCTAAAAATTTGAGGGTTTACATTTCAAGATACGTAGATTCAGAAAATCGAATTAAAAAAGAAAAAAAATTGAAAAACTAATCAGACGCTTAAATCAAATGCGGGCGTCCTGGATTTTTGACATGTTATTTGGGGCTATTAGGATGTAACAAATCCACGTTTTCGTTGCTTCCTCGGCAATCGTCGAAAAGCCATGACATTTTGGCACTTTTTTTGGTTTTTCACATGTAGCTCCTTCGGCTTTTGAGTTCATTTACAAACTAGTAGAGCATAAAAATAATAAAATTTCCTACAAAATTGATTTCGTGACTTTTTTTAGGTAGGAGCGATCGTTTTGGAGCTACGGGGCTGCGAAAAAGGGATAAAAATCGCAACATTTCCACTTTTTCTCGTCTTCTCACAGCAGAATAATTAGACGTCACACGTTTTTCATTTGCCTTTTTGACCCACTTCTTTAATTTCAGTCTCCCCTTCTCCAGCAGTATTCTTGCACAAACTATACAAGAGATTAAAACGTTAATTAATATATTTCAGTACTACGAATCGTTATAGCAGTTGGATTAAAGTACAGAGCAAGGAATTTGTAGGAATGAAACAACAGATCAATATAAACAATATTATTTTATGACATCGTTATTGTGAAGGATTATAATTTGATACTTGGATGAGACGAGTGGCCACTAATAAACCACATTCACATTCAAGAGGTATTCCATTGTGCTGTTAAATAATCAATGCCATGGCGAAGGTGGGTCCAATTGATGAGGACTGACCACCAGTATTTTATTCAGCATGAAAAACATATTGTACAGTGTAAACTCGCCTAACCTGGGGACCATTCAGGCCTAGTCAGAACGAATTGATCAGTTCAGCAGCATACAACGACAAATTGCGAAGCTTTGAGAGTGTTCCATTGTGTCTCAATCATATTCAGTAGTAGACTTTCCTCGCCGTAGGAGACTCATGATGCTGATTTCGTCAGTTGTACCACCAACGAAATGCCACCAAGCGATTCCTCCTCCAGCAATAACGACTCACTCAATAACTCCTCCTCACTAATTACAACCAGTCTAACTTGAATTTGGATTGAAGACGCTATTTTTTATATTCTGAATAATCGTATTCTCGAAAAGGGACGTCAAACGTGATGGCTCCTGTGTCTTTCGCAATGTCGATGGCTCTCAACAATTCTTTCTGCTTCTTCTGACAAACACCGGTGGTCCTGAAAAGAGAAAAAAACTGTTTGATGCGTGTATGAAAACTCTGCAAATTCTTGACACAACGGTTCATTATCTTCTTTGTACAGATCACCCTTCTGTCTAGATCACTAGGTCTAAATTTCTAGATCCTAAATGTTAGATTAATTATTATTGTCAATTATCACTAATTATTAACAATTTTATCAAGTACCTACTGAAAATTATTATAATTTATTGTTAGGTATTGATAATTCGTATTTATTATTAATAATAATTATTATTAATTATGATTAATTAATACGATATAATTCTGGGGTTTTTAATACTACGTCGGTAATAATTTTTCTATAAAAGAAGTACCTACCAACAAACATTCGAAATTACCTTCATTTCCGTAGCACGAAACGCACCTCAGAACAACAAACTCGACATCACTTAAGCCATATGATGTTCCAAAGAGCTTGTTAGTATGAAAATGGACCTGTATTTCAACAGTTTGATTCACGATCGGGTTGTGAGGCACAATCTTTGAGCCGTCATTGTGAACGAACGGCTGGTCGTACAAAGCTGCGGATGGTCTTAAAAAATTCTACGGAACAAACTCTATCTAAATATGAAATAAACAACATACCGTTTGATGGGAATTTTTCGAGATATGGAATTTTCAAAATTTCAAAATTCGTTTTGAACCCCTTCCCCTTGACCTAGGGTTATGAAAAGTTTCGTGGATCATTGTGGGGCTGGTCCAAACCCAGAAACCAAATTTCGTAATTTTAACTCAACGCTAACTGGGCAAAGTGCCTCGGACGGCGGACGGCGTACGGCGGACGGACGGATTTTTTTTTATTCGATTTTCTGAATCTACGTATCTTGAAACGTAAACCAACAAATTTTGAGGGGGGGTTAAAATTTTTTTTTCTTTGGGCGATTCCAATGGTTCATTATCGAAGATAATAAACCAAAATTAAACGCAACAGAATAAAACTATTCTTCAGTAAGACCTACTGGATGAGGAGTACATAAGTCATAGCGGTGAATAGTAGCTTGGAACTAATGGAAGAATTCTTCTAATTGTACGATTGGTTTTGCGATTTCATTCAATAGTATAGCAGTTGTCCAGGCGAAGCCCAGCCATATTGCCCAATAGCCGCTAGCTTGTCGGCAGGATATCTCGATTTTCAAGAGTGACCCCCCCCCCCCCCCCCGGACAACGAAATTCCTTGCCACGTTACATATGTACAAGCAGGAGTTAAGTAGAAATTCAGTTATTGTCATTGGTTCCCTAAACTATCTATAAGCAATAGAAAGACTATAGAAAAAAACTTAGGTAAGGTAAAAGTATGAACCTCATGACACCCCCCCACAAGCCCGAAATCAAAGCCTAGGTCTGCCCCTGCACCTCCCACGACATTGCCACCAATGCAACCGCATCCTGATCGTATCCATTGCGCATGCGCCTTACATCATATTATGATGTATTTCGGGTTATCAGCAACTATGAGAATCTATTTTGAATGTGATTTTTTCAAACGACTTTATTAATTTTTTACCCTAGAATGTAAGTAGGTGCACGTTTTGCCATTATTGCAGAAGTGCAACTCATGAGTTATGCGCCTAACTCTTAAATTGGTTTTTCTTTGAGACATTCCCCAGATCTTTGATGTTTTGACCGATCTTTTTTAGGGGTGACATAAGGTAACAATTTTTATTTACCTACCCACTTGATTCAGTAGTGATTGATTGATTTATATTCCTGGGAGAATTAGAAACTCTCTTCCATTCTCCCAGGACACAAAGCAGTTTACAAATTCTCCTCCACAATCATCGTTTTCGCATTGACAACACAGTTTTCAACATAAATTTCTAACAAAAAATTGAGGGAGATTCAAACCTCCCATTTCGTAACAATTGTCCAAACGCAACAGAATCCACTCATGGGACAATATGTTACTCAACAAGAGTCGCCAAAAAATGTCGCTTAGACCCATGTTGCGAAAGTGGGAATGACGTTTAGCCCGAGAGTCTATGCCATAGACTCTTTAATCGCAAAACCAATGGATTCTTTTCAAATTTGACGCAACAGGCATGTTGGGCACTTCGGGATGAGTTGTTAGTGACACCCTCCACTTCGGGAATCAAGCACAACGCCCTAGAAACGTGACACTTGATCAAAAACTTAACTTTGAATTCCTCGGAAATGTGAAAAATGTCGCTTGGACCCTTGTTACATAATACCGTCCAATTATATTAAACACAAATAACCCAACTTACTGATAGCTGATGGTTTCACCCGTGTGCTCAGATATGAACTGCTTGAGGAGGCCAACATTCTCGGGTGAGACGACGAGGTAGTCATCCCGACAAATGGGACAAGGGTTGCCTGTTGAGATTCTACCGGATCTCTGAAAACAAACGGAAATCAAGAAATGTTTAGCGTCGGTGAGCGAAGAGGAACAAGAAGAAGAAGAATTCTTCTTGCAATTATTACAAACGTCTGATTGCAGTGATCACCGTCAAGATCACAGGGGAACCGCAAGCTCATAGCGGGTGCCCATGCCAGCGTGTTTGTATTCTAGCTCGTGTGTGAGTATGGCACCTGACTGTTTTGCCATACAGAAGCTAGGGGCCAGATCTCAAGGGCTCATCACCTTGAGCACACTAGACATTTTATTGTTGAGAAATACGATAGATACGAATGGTTATCGGGGTGTAGTTCAAAAAACCTTTTGCTTCCCAAGCATTGTGTTTTCCTCTGAAAAACCATCATGGTGGCTTTTTAGCGGATTTTTGAAGAAAACTCGAATTTCCGAAAAAATGTTATACCAAAATCCGTTTCAGACCATCCTGAATCCAATGACAAAAGACACAAAAATTATATATGTATATCCCCAAAATGATCTTATAAGTGCAATAGCTAAGGTCATTCTAGATGACATTAAATGTGATCTAGCTAAGTCTCTTTTTCATTTTTAGGGTGAGAGATTCAGGAGAAGTGTGTGGGGAGGGGGGGTTGAATTGAGTGCTGTACTTCCATGTCCAAAGCCACGCTACGCTCCTGATAACTTTAAATAAGAGCTTGATAACTTAAAATAAGAAACTTTCATTTAACTTTATATTAAGAGCTTCCCCAACTAATGGTTACCGACTTCTTGGGATATTGATTAACATATTTTCTGTCTGTAACAAACTATGTTAAAAACTCACTATACAAGTTTTCCTCGTTTTCTTCGGTGGAATACCTCCTTTGAAGTTTCTTCTATACTTCTTCCACACAGGATCAGTTCCGTAGGTAATGGAGTATGCTGTAAGCCAAGAGAATGGAGATGATATGCGAGAATCTCGTACTTGAATCATAATGTAGGTAATATTATTACCTATATTCCGAGTTTGGTATAAACTCACAATTCAATAATCGTACGTGGTGAATATATTGTTCAATATAATATATTATGTTTATTTAGTACCTTTACTATGGAGGTATTTGATCGCCGTTTCGACGGGAATCTTTTGTACGGTCCGACCGTCGTTCAACGGTTCCTCTTCCCTGGTGTTATCTTTTTCCGCTTCTCCGTCTGCTTTTTCAGCTTTCGCCGACTTCAGAGGAGAAGTGCGGGATAAAAACCTGGCGGATGCGGGCTCCTTGAGACTGGGCAACTAGAATGGCAAACAAAGGTGGGTAATATTGCGGTGGATTTTAACCCGGGAGGGCATAGAACCATGTGGTGTTACGCTATATCTCTGTATACGCTTCAGGCCGGCCCTTTCGATATGCCTCAAATGAGTAGGTAGGATAATATTCTACCTACTCGTTTGTGGCGTATTATGTGACATAATGTAATAGGAGTGGGGATCGAAATTCGGCCTTCAATGTAATATGGAATACAACTCGAACTTAACCGATGTTCCGGATCAGCCTCAAATGAAATTACCCTTTTATGTTCGCTCCAGAAATAAAGACAGGATAGTGCTACAACGGTGGCTTGCCGGAGCCAGTTTAATGTACTTACCGAGCGTGACAGGGTCACTTTATAAACATGGCATGAACACAGCTGAATACTCACAATATTAAACGCACGAATCGAAGAGGCAACCGCACAATGCCCGTTAAATTTCTGTAGCTGGAGAGTCCGTCTGATGAGACAAGAGAAAGACATATCGGCAGCGCGTTGTCAACAATCCCAAGACTGATAGCCAACAACCATCCGTAAAAAGAAGGCTACTTCTCAAACTTGCAGTGTATTACTATGCAATGAATGAACTGTAAAAACACAATAGCAAGTCAAATTTTTACCCACTAGATTAGTCAGCGCAAAATTTAACGTTGGGTATTCTCGCTTCTTGATAGTAAAGCAGGACAAAATGGACGGCCTAAACCTGTTATCTCTTATCCATGCCATAACCTGTTATCTCTTATTCCATGGCCAGAACCTATACATTATCCATGTATCTGTAGTAGCATGGATGAAGTCGTCAATTATGAATGGTTGCTATGTGCATACAATTTGCGCAAATTCGGTGTTTGTGCAAATTATTAAATTTTGGTTGTCGATTGGAATGTTTGATGGTCGTGCAAATCGTTTGATTAAAATCGGTCTGGATCGAAATCTTTTGCGCAAACGACCCTAGTTTGACTACCTGTTTGACTGGATGGTAGTGTTGTGCAAACTTTGGATCAGTCTACGCCTTTTCCCCTACAGTTTCCCTCTTCCTCGGATTCGGTAAGTTTTTTAAAAATCATTCTTTTGGTTTCATTTTCGTTTTTGGCCTGTTCCAAGTTCCATGGTGTTTCAATTCAACGTAGTTTGTTAATGGTCGAGTAGAAAGTTATTTTTGATTTAGTTTACTGTTGTTTACTTTTTCAGAATATGACGACAAAAGAAGGTGAACGGCGAGAGTTTTGGAGAGAGTTTATTGAGTGTCTGACATGCTCACAGGATGTTAAAAACGAAACTGTTGTTTGCACAACGGATTGCAACGTGGATGGGCTCACGTTGGTGCAAACAGGCATTTGCGCAAACACCGAATTTGCGCAGATTGTTTGACCGTGTTTGGCCTTACTAAAGCACTGGTTCTTTTATAGGTACCTCTACAATGGAATGTGTTAATTTAGAAACGCAGTTATTTTCGCGGAATCTTGATCTTTGTAAACAGATATAACTATTGATCTGAGAAACGTCGTTTGTTCAGGCTTCGTTCGTATTGTAAAGTGGCCTCAAAGATGAGAGGTTCACAAATTTTATTTTAGAAACGTCGTTTGTCCGGGACAACTGACTTTTCTAAACTAAAATGGTGAAAACCGGATTATTGGATGAATAATATTATCATATTATGAGGTACTACGCTCCATTCATCCTCTGCTGTAGAAAGTTAATCTATTTTTGCAGGAAATACACTAAACATGGAAATAAACTAAACATAAGGTTATGTATTATAGTAGGACTAGCTATAATAGCTAGTCCTAGTCCTGTTTGTCGTTATTTTATTTATTTATTTATTTATTTATTGTGTTCACACAGCATAGGACCAAGGCCCCCCCTAGCGCCATGTACATATGTATTAGCAAGATTTAATTATTATTATTATTATTATTTTTTTTTTTTTTTTTTGCTGCAGTCTGTGTTTTTTCGTGTTCTGTACGTATGTTCTGGTTCTAAACTACTAAAATGGATGGTGATGATGACAATTCAGTGACAAGATATAGGAGAAGGGAGTGATAAATACCTACATACAAATAGTCAGTGATAAAAATAAAAAAACCACAGTCATGCAGCATGGCTATAAGAGCGAATTTTCGATGAAATAATTGGTTTTTGTGTAAAATGTCTATTACAGAACATGATGTCCATCATCAAACACGTTTCTTCATCTTCAAAGTGCTCCAGTTTGAAAACGGAATAAGATATCGCAATTCTGACTTCAACATCAGCGTATTCAGCTTGTAAAAACCTTTAAAATGAAGTGTCACTTCTCAGACCGTTTCATTTTTGGAATTTTTGGGTAACCCCTACCCCTCCCCCCCCCCCTCACAAAAAAATGTATAGAATTTGAATCAATGCACCTATGGTAATTAATGTGTGATTTGAACACGGGTAACAGCAACCATGAGAATACTAATGGTTTCCTTCAATAATTTATTGAGAACATGTTTAGAAAACGAACGACATAGCTTGAAAGGAAATAATACAATATTAACTTATTTTGTTATTGTTTAGCTACCTTCATGCTTAGTTAAGTATATAATTCTAGTTCAATAATAAAAGTGATTAGTTTTATCTGAGTTTTATATATAATACAAAACTGTATCATTCGCTAGCTCCTTTTAACCTTCTTTGCAGAGCCGGGTCCTCTACAGCAGAGAGTCGTAATGAAAGCTCGCAACATCTTGTACAAAAGAACGAGCACAAGGAGCGGGACCACAGTAAGAATGACAAGTACATCGACGTTGTAGTACTCGTACCAAGTCATCCATCTGGCTGGAGAAATGAGGTGAGGAGCACCTTTATGACGGATCACGTATTCTGTCCAGTAGACAGCCGTGTCCATAGGGTTCATCGGTCGGTCTAAGAAAGCCGCTGAAACCCTCTCGGCGTTCTCTTTGTACCTGCAAAATACGTTTATAGATCGTTAGGATTTGTATAAGATCTATCTGACTAGATCACTGATCTGTGTACAATATCCTTGGGAGGCCAATAACTGTAAAAAATAATTGGAGTAATGAGGTAAAATATTTTATGATTGTTCTCTTCAAGTCAGGGTAGTGGATAAACAGCCAGCAAAACCATAATGAGCCAGGTTGGTCCATGTGAGGTTTGAATAGCTGTGCTAAAGCATAGAAATGGGTCTGGACTTTTCTGTTTGATTCTCGCGCATGTTGATGAGAGATCTCCCATTCTACCTTCTAGCCCTATGGACAGGTTTGAGTGGTCTTTACAAATGCTAAAATCACAGTCATGCAGCATGACAATAGGAGCGAATGTTCGAAGAACTGGTTTTATGTCACATTTATTCATTTTACTGGTTTTATAACAAATTCTGTCTCCTTTTTTTGACGAGTAACGCCTCAATTTATAGATTTTTCAACGCTAAACACGATGTTGAAGACAAGTAACAACCACGTTTCTACATCTTCAAAGTGCTCCAGTTCGAGAACGTAATGAGATCGCAATACTGACTTCACCAGGCTTCACTGAGGCGTCACTAGTCAGACTATTAATTTTTGGAATTTATGGGTCATCCCCCCCCCCCCATTCTTGGTCAAAATCTGCAATAAAAAAGGGAGGTTCTCATTTGAAGAAAATTGGTGTCGTCGATTGCGCACGTTTGCAAAAAATATGAAGATTCCAAAAAAAATTGTATCCCCATAAATAACAATTTTAGGAGGGGGTCAACAACTCGTGTGACACCCTGCATAATATTGTTATTTTGTATAACAATTGTTATTTAAGTATAATATACTTATCGAATCCTAGCCTGTGGCCGTCACGAAATGAAACACCCTGTACAATAATATAATATAATAATAAGGGTGTTTCATTTCGTGACGGTCACAGGCTAGGATTCGATTCTACAGCTAATTTCAGGTCAAATTGTCCTGTAGCAATTTTTTTACTCAGTTAAAAAATGAAGTTTTTTCAATTTTAAGATTTTTTCATGTTTTCCACTTTAGCACACTGAAATGGCCGTAACTCCCTTAATTTAATAATTCCCTTACATCTTCTCTAGCATTCTGGTTTCTATAGCCATAAACAACCAAGTTACCTAATGATTGGTGAAAAACCGAACATTCCTCTAAAAAACCAAGGTTTCTTTATTCAAACGTGATTTTCTCCCTCAAAATTGCATTGCAACATTTTTTTTTTTTTTATTATACCATTGGAAAGCTGATGTTTGGGGGCAAGTTTTAGGACTACAGGCTACAATTCTCGTGCCGGATTATAGGGGTCTATGAGCGTTTGAAAAAAGTGGAAATTTCTAGTGGGAAAAAAGTGGAAATTGCTACAGGACATTGTTGACCTGAAATTAGCTGTAGAATCGATCCCTAGTCTGTTACCATCAGGAAATGGAAAACCCTGTATATATGATTTTTGGTGTCTTTTGGCCGTGAATTCAGGATGGTCAGGAATGGAGTTTTTTAAAATTTTGGACCGAGAAAAATATCTTCATTTTCTTCGGAAATTCGCTAAACAAAACTAAAGGTGACGTTCTATTTGACGTTTTTGAGCTACCACGTTTTGAAAACCCTCGCGTACAGCATACCGGCTGTTCCATCGTAAAAAGCGTCAATTCAACCTTGGCATGCTAAAATGATATTGAACTTAGAGCAATATCTCAAGATTTTAAATCTGCATGGATGGTAGGTGCCCAGTGCTTTTCTAACTTTTCGGAACTGCCGTACGAATATGCCAACCCCACGATACTGTTTTTCATGACTCCCAGTACGAGTTGTGAGTGTAACTCAAGTTACTCACGTAGCGTTCTTGAGGACCCCGTTGATGGCGTTCCTAAACATCTCTTCATTGATATCAGCGTAGTTCAGCGAGAGGCCCATTCCTTTCCCCGCGAGAGCGGCACCGTTTGAGTGTTGGTCGCCGAACATCGGAATGCAAATGATGGGAAGGGCCTCGGTCACTGCCTCATGGATTCCCAAAAGACCGCAGTGTCCGATGAAAAGAACCACGTTGGGATGAGCTGGACAAAACGTACATTATTTTAGACTACAGGTAGACTAGAATAAGATGTCAGTGTTTTGATTTGAAAAATTTGCACTAGAAAAGAACGCCAAGTAGTTGCCATGACCGTGTCAAATCGATTAAAAGAAAATGTCGAAAGAAACTGCAATTGGTTCAAAATTTTAGAACAAGAATTTCGGCAAGGTTTTTCCATAAAAATCGTGGATTTTTTCAATAAAAATTTGACACCGTCGCAACCCACACCCTACAGAGAGGCCAGTTGTTGGACTGCACCCTCTCATCACGTCACACGCCAATTAGAGGACTCCTCTACTGTAGTTCCCCAACCATCCTAACTGTAGTGATCAGAACAATAAGAAGGTATGATGAAAAAACATTCAATGAGCATGATGATGGAGAAGAGGGGGAGGAAGTAGCTCTTTGTTGCAAAGTTAAATCTTGAAAATGTTGGTTATTAATTTTGGAACAGTATGCTTCGGTGAGAACTCGGGCCTGCGGGCCTCACCTTGGGGGGGGGGGATGCTTCCTCTTTCGTTTTGAGCCTTAAGGTTAAATTACTATAAGCATGGAACATGTTTTAGCCACTCAGCTGATCCTGGGTCTATTCTGCTTAAAGTGAATGTCCTAAGGAGGCCACAAGCCAAATTACAGCGTCGTAGTGTGAATAGCATAGAAATTAGCTTTAGAAGGTACTCAGCTGATCTCGGCCCTATTCTGCTTGAATTGTAAGTCATGAGGAGGCTGCAACGCAAAGTACAGCTTCATAGCTATTCACACTATGAAGCTTTAATTTGGTATGTAGCCTCCTTAAGACTTACACTTTAAGCAGAATAGGGCCAGGATCAGCTGAGTGGCTCGCAAAGCTAACATACATATCCATGATCAGATGTTTTTCCCAATAAGGGGGAACTTGAATAATTTGCAAGTTTATTCACTCATGCAAAATCGAAATAATTAGCTAAGGATTAATAAGCTTCATTTCACCATTATAACTTATCGGGGGAGTGGTGAGTAAATTCAGTGACCATCATATAAGTTGGTTCAAAAGCCTAGATTCCAGAGCCTATAGGTCGGTCTACAGGGCAACATCCCTCACAATAATCCCAGGTTTCAGTGCGGTGGATGGGAATCGGTCCTATCTTGAGGCCCAGCTACAATCTGATCTAATCTTCCTGAGATGTATTCTGAACGATAATAATTATCGTCACCAAAGATTTGCACACGCTAAGCGTGATGCTAACACAATTTCTCACCAAATATGTCCCTTTGTGGGAACCACGGACTCGTGTGAACGTTGGGAGGCTTGTAAGGCAGTTCATCTTCCCATTTCCACAAAACGGTTTCTTTCAGTTCGGAAAACACCTTAAGGATCGCATCCCTTTTTTCGGCCTTCATCGACGAACCTTTGAGTACAGAACCCATGCTGAAGTACACCACTTTATTCTTAGCTCCGTCCAATACAGCTTTAAGATCCTGAGAAGTCGTAAGAATAATTATAATTAATTTAGGTAGATAATATAGGTGAAATATTTTAAATTCCTCACAAATATGATACTTGAATGTTATAAGTGATGATACGGTAGTGGACTACCAGGTTGACTGAGTAACTGGGCCAATCTAGCTTAAAGCGTTTCATTAAAGCCTTCTTTTGTTGGTTGGATGCAAAGCTACCTTGCTAACCGGCAACAGCATGTGAAGTTCGTTCAGCGAACCTCGCTCTTTCAATGAACTCGATACCTCAGCAGACTGTGCTGGGTCCGCTCTGTTTTATTGTATATCGAGGGTCTCACGGCAACACCCCACATCGTCACTTTTGGCCAAAATGAGTTATGCATACCATTCGAAGCATCTTCTCCCGGCGGATCGACCTAACTAAGTATAAGTTAGGTAACTCTAAATCTCACGATTTATTTTACTGAATTACTCAGTAAACATAGCAATTGGCAGATGGTTTTTTGGCTCAGCTGAAAAGTTGCCGAAATGACGATGTGGGAAGTTGCCGTGAGACCCTCGATTTTGTTAAAACCACTTTCAGGGAGTGTTAGGAGTTGTTTTCAGATAACGATTAAATGACTGAGAGGAAACATTTATAGGGTGTGTTGGTTTGAGTTACATTGTTTACTCATGCGGCTCAAAGTCCACTTCCCTAGTTATAATTGTCTGTTCTGCTCTCCCCGAGATCTCAACTAACATGTACACAGGTTCCGGCTTGCCAAAACGTCTGTTCATTTTTCGACTTTTGAACAGCTAGATTCACGTTTCGACCCACTGTGGGCCGGTCGGGGAGGTGCATGAGTGAAGGTGTACAAGCTGGAAAATGCACGTTGGTACGTACCTTGCTGAAAGTCACTGTAGGCTGGCTTAATTATTTTGCTACATAGTATGTAGCATTTGATGCCACTATCTTCAATAGGGAATTGAACAAACACACACTTCTACCTAATTATTCTTGCATATTGCCTCTACAGGTCTTTTTAACTTCAACATCAAAAAGATGTGGAGCCCCCCCCCCCTCCCCCAAAGCACTCCGTGTAAAAATCACCCCTATCTACAGCGGCCGTTGTCGTATCTACTTTCCTCGTCCGCCTTAAAGAGATGTCCTAACCGCTTCACAAGCACCGTACCCGTTTCAAAATCTCCCCAAGGCGGGAGGTTTTCACCACTTTCACACAAATAAGACATAGGTGTGTAGTAATACATAGCAGATTTCCGTAGACCCAGATCTACAAAAATTATTAATAATTTGAGTTTACCTTAGGTAAAGGTTTGGCTGGCGACACCTCAAGCCCACCAACTTCAATCGTAGACGGATTTGTAGGTCGAGGCCCCAGTACACTGAAGTGCGTGTTTATGAAGTACATGCTGGCGTTGTTAGTCCACTCTTCTAGGGGAGGCTGAGGCCCAAGATGCTTATCCGCCATTCTTTGAGCTAATGGCAACATAACTGTTCTGTAGTAGAACAACATTTGTATGAATTCCACTGTATTCCAAAACCTCCCCGCTAAGTCCATTCTGCTGTCTCGACGCCCGAACACGCTCGGTATGACGCTTGGAGCGAGAGGATCACCCATCTTGACCCTGTGCCACTCGAATGACCCGCATGAGTGAATTAGGATGTACGGGGCACCGATTTTGCTTGCGAACCCCAGAAACAAATCCATCTCGAAATACTCAACTATCACCAGGTCGTACTTGCCGTCCAATATCTGACTATAATTATTCATTGGTATTAATTCTTCGTATTTCTGTTCAATGTACTTGAGCAAGTACATGGTTGTCATGTGGTCTGAATTCTCGTAGTCCGAGGTCGCCAAGAACCCTTTGAGCGGAGCTCCAGGCTTTAGTTTGAAGAGAATCGACTTGAAGTTAGATCTAGGAGTTTTCGGTTCATAATAACCGGCGACCGTCACATCGTGTCCTCTTTCCGCCAGCTTTTCCATCAGAGGCATGAACACCAAGTTATGGCTTGGACCGTAAAAAGGGAAAAATCCCAGAATTCTAGCAGCACTCGTCGCTTCAAATACTCCCAAAACTAACACTGCGACGTTCAGAATCATGTTTCTTACACTCAAGAGTGGAAATTATAGTGACGTTTGAGGATTCAATTGGTGGCGTGCATTCCGAAATCACTTCATCGCTCAGTTCCAGTTCATTGTTGAAATAGTTCTTCCTGTGATACGTACAACCACGTACTTTACTATCCGTCTACTCAACATTCAGTATCGAGTAACTGAGATTTGATCACGGTCATTTCATCTGTTTTTGTTGATAACGACAGACGTCTCGAGAGGGAGAGATTGCAGCCACTTGTCAGCGTAGAGGAATAACAGACAGATTCTTCACGGGAACACGATAAACCAACGAACTGGGTTATCTATTTTATAACATTGAAATATTTACATAACCAAAGATATGACCTTAGAGCGTTGTTTATACTGGCGCCAGAGATCGCACCTCACTACGATGTATGTGTTTAAAAATTGAATCACCATTCCATAATGCAAAGGATATAATATACACATCGTTACTCCCACTTCAAAGGCACGAATCCACCATGTGTCTAGTTTTCGCTTTAGAGCATTTCCCGAGTCAAATGTTCAATTATTTACCTACACATAGAAATTTTTTCTTTTTAATCAACAAAATCGTAAACTTGAGGAGTTTGCGAGAAATTTGTACAGCAACGTATGGCACGAAAGTGCTTTGCGTGTGGTATTTATAGGAAGAAATACGAATCTGCCTCCAGGACTTCAAGAATACCCAGAATCGCCAATCACATTCGGTGGTTCGAAAAAAATTATCTGATTATAATGAAATTATTGGCACCAACGTCTAGGTCATAATTCCATTTATAGAGAAATAGAAGAATTTTGAACTAGTTTTTTCTAAAACCTTTGAAAAGTTAGATCCGTGCATTTGATGCAGTAAGAAAGATGTAAACATTAAATTTTGTTAGAATCTATAACTCCCACGAATCATCTGGTTTGGTAAACCTCAATCGCCCTCCTCACGACAGAAGGCAAGGCAATGAGTGGGGAGCTAAAACTCTGCGAATTCTTGAAACAACGGTTTATTATCTCCTGTGTGCATATCACCCATCTGCCTAGATCACTAAATGATAGATGAATTCATCTTTGGTTATGTATCATCCAAATTTAAATTTTTTAAACAAATAGTTACTGTTTAAACGATTTTACAGACAAGATAATCGCACTGTCATTCATCTTTGACCCATGTTTAAAATTTCAAGACTCTAGCTCAACGGAAAGTTGAAAAAAAATTTTGTTCAAACTTATTTTAAAATTTGAACCCCCTTCTAGACCTGGGATTATAAAAAGTGTCAAGGATCATCGTGGGTATGGTCCGAACCTGTAAACCAAATTTCGTAATTTTAGCACAACGCTAACTGGGCAAAGTGGCGCAAACTTGTTCAAAGTCGAACTGAAATTTTTCGCGAGTCACGTTTTAAAAATTCATTGTGAACCTATTGACCTAGGGTTATGGAAAGTTTCAAGGATCATCGTGGGACTTGCCCGAACCCAGAAACCATATTTCGTAACTTTTGCTCAACACTAACATTGCAAAGTGCCGCGGACGGGCGGATTTTTATTATTTTAAATTCGATTTTTGGAATCTACCTATTTTGAAACGTGAACCCTCAAATTTTGAGCGGGGGGTAAATTTTTTTCTTGGGCGACCACAAAGGTTCATTATTGAAGATGATAAACCAAAACGGACCGCTTCCTCCATTCGAAAAGTACAGATGGTTGGGAAAGTGCAATGGAGCGGCCGGGTAAAGTAGTGTTATTCAGTATTTGATGATAATGCTGCAAGGAAAGGACGATAATCTTATTTCTGTCTTTCTCCTAGTTATTTTTGTCGGTGTCTTCCTTTATTCGCTTTTCGTCAGCCAAGAGCAAAATGACCGGAAAAAATCCTGATCCTCATTAAAAGCCCACTGAAATGACTTTTACTTCACAGACAACACTATGGAGTAGGTAACTACTTAACTAACTACTAAATGTATAGTTATTATTGTGGTTGGCACTCACTTTGGGCAGTGGTCTGGGAGTTGAGACGTGTAGACCGCCAATTTCTATAGTGGACGGATTCATGGGCCGTGGTCCAAACAGGCTAAAATGAGTGTTTGTAAAGTACAGACTTGCATTTTTGGTGATCTCAGAAAGCGGAGGAAGCGGTCCCAGATATTTTTCAGCTATAAGCTGAGCCCTTGGCAACATCCCCGTCTTGTACTCGAACATCAACTCAAGGAGTTCCAGCGTGTTCCAAAACCTTCCGGCAAAGTCCATCCCGATGCTCCTTTTTCCGAAAACCTGAGGAATGATAGACGGCGCTATGGGGTCCCCCAGGGTGCTCCGGTGCCAAGGTAACGGCTCGCAGTTGTGTATGATAATGAACGGAGCGTCAATCATCTTCACGAACCCCAGAAACAAATCAGACTCATACATCTCCACGATTACCAGATCGTAGGGCTCTCGATAAACATCCGTGAAATTATTATTGTGCCCGATATTGTCGTCGTACATTTGGAATAAAGTCTGTAGCAAACGCATCGTGGTCATATGATCGGGATTCTCGTAGTCTTCAGCTGATCTTGATGCCTTCATCACTACTCCTGGAGCTGTTTTGAACTGGATCATCCTCAAGTTTGCGACAGGCGTTTGGGGTGAGTGAAACCCTGCCAGTGTCACATTGTGCCCTCTTTTGGCTAGTTCCACAAACAGTGGCACCGTATTCATATTATGGCTGGTACCGTGGAACGGGAGGAAACCCAGGATCCTGGCCGCATTGGAGGCACCCAGGACCAGGAAAACAGCAGTAAACTTCAGCATAGCTTCTGTAATAACGAACTTTGGATTATTGTTAACGATAAAGTATGGTAGCGACTGAAATAACAATATGCCTAACTCTTTTTAATTCCGTGTTAGTATAGTACGAAAATGTAGTTAAATAGTCCCAACTCTGTAATATCTTATTATTGCCCTTTATGGCTTTCCTTCCCAGCACACGAGAGATACTATTGGTTAAAATGCGGGAAGTTACTGTAGGAAATCGTTTGGAAATCTTACAGGGTGTCGTTTGTCAGATGTTCAAGGGCGCTGCATTCTGTGGTCTGTTCACAGAAACGACCGTAACCCAGAGAGTCCTGTACCCCAGAAATTACTTTAGATGTAAGAGTTACCACAGAGAATAATCATGAAAAGAGGTTTTCCTCTCCGGAGATCACAAACTGACGGATACTTGAGACAATGTTTCTTTTGCACACTACACGTAAAGCTCCAAAACCAAATAAATCCGATAACAATCAGCTGTTGGTGTAAAGCCACCTTCCTGCCATATACGGCTTGCCTTTTCTGTTCAGCTCGATCAATAGGCAATAAGTATGGAAACAGGTTATGGTACATGTGTCATGTAGCCCTGAGTTCACGTCCACATACCTAAAGTACGAACTCGAAATATGTTTGGAATCTTGCAACACTCAATAAGGTCAATAACTCCCCACTAATAAGGTCAATATCAATCGTTGTCTAAATGTACCAATAATGCCACCATAAATCCACAATTTCATACAACTCGTTTTCCAATAACAATGAACGACCAATACAAATATGGACTCGACACGATTCGATGCTCTTGAAATACAATCATAATTGTTGAAGAAACGTCCGTTTTAAACGGAAGAATAGCTTCAAAGCTACCTTAGTTTGGCTAATCAAACAATCATCACATCGAATGTTTCACATCATTTTTCAGTGGACACAATTATTGTTAACAATACGTAAATATTGCACCACATTGTAATAACGTTTCACAGAAGAGCTCCGACGCAAGAAGCTTCGAGTGGGACCACTTACCGTCAACGACTACCGTTGTCCTTCTGCTCAATAGGTTTATATAACAGGACGGTTGTCTCAGTTGAATGATCCTTCACGGTTGATGATCGCACTATAATGTAATAATTTGTCAGTACTACGAGTACTTCGAGTATCGTTGACTGACTCAAAGGCAAAGGAGAGTAGTGTCTTCTAAGAGATCGAATTTCTGTATAACGCAACTTGACCTCGAACCCAGATTTTTTTTATATGGATGGAAACTGTGTACACTTGAGATCATCATTTGTACGTCGCTATTTGAATTAAGCGATGGCATCACATGATAACCTCGTATCTCGAAAAACCCAAATTTGAGGTTGTCACAGGTTAGATATGGGGTTATCAGTGACGTGACTGCCTACTTGGTAGTAAACGAGGTTTCTATTTAGGTCTCTAGAAGGCAGACAATGCATTTTCCGCCAAAATTCGAACCACGATGAGATACGAGGCTGTCTTACAAGAAGTGCAATTACAAAAAAAATTGCCAAAAATTAAGATAGGAGGTATTCATGTAATGCCATCGAAATGCGGTTTTTTGTATAGTTTTCGAGGAATGGTCGTCAATGAGCACTGCATCTATTACGACAGCACACACTCGTATTCCGCTACGGTTACTTCGTATATTTAACCCATCAACCCAAAAAATATTACACCTTGCATCGAAGCAGGTAGGTACCGCCAACGTTTATTCATAGGTAGTATAATAAAGATCCTAACGATAAACACAAACGACGGTTTATCTTATCTGTGCAGATCCCCTTTCTGTCTAGATCACTAAATTATTGAATAATTATTATCATTAATTTTCATCAAGTAGTGTAAATTATTATTAATGATTAATAATTATTGTTAGTCACTCGATATCAGAAAACCATGTGCTGTTCGAAATAGCTAGGCCAGTATGAACGTTGACAGGACAGGTTGCATCATTCACCCTTATGTTGACCATTGTCGATCTACCACAACTTTGAGCCCACAAAGCCGTTGGTCGTACAAACCTCCGGATGACCTTAAAAATTCTAAAAATTGAACACTTTTTAATTGTGATCTATACCGCGGCACTTTGCGTTGTGCTAAAATTACGAAATTTGGTTAAGGCGTTTGGACCAACCCCACCTCGAAACTTTTCATAAACCTAGGTCAAGGGGAAGGGGTTCAAACCGAAGTTTGAATTCATATTTAAAAATTGTTTTTAGAATTTTTCAAGACCATCCGGAGAATCGTACGATCAGCCGTTCGTTCACAATGAGGGCTCAAAGATTCGAAGATAAACCAAAAACTGTCTTATGTTGCATAATCGTATCGATTTTACGACATAAACAGCATGGATATTTTTGTCGTGGATATGTCTGTCACAAATATACAAAATCCACAGTCGTGGTGCAGCATGGCTATAAGAGCGAAATTTTGTACCATGAACAATAGCTTCTTTTTCTTCGAAAATTTCTTGAAAGATTTTATACTTCATGGTTTTTAATTACAACCAATCGTAACTCAGACAGTGTTCATCTCACGGAAATCGTTCGGCACTCCTTGAAAAGTCCTAAATCGCTGTACGATCACCCGCTCTCTCCCGTAAGGGTGAGAGGGAAATCGAAATAAAATTCGAGCTCAAACCCCAGTTCAATTATGCTCATAAGATAAGTCGGAAGAAATGAAATAGGATTGATAAAATATTACTAATATCGAAAGAAAACCTATCTATTTATAGCATCAAGAATAACGATATACCAGTAATATAATATGCATAAACATTGTATTAACAAAGAAATGTAATAAAATATAATAAATATGCGGCTACGCCTCGGTATTACTTGCGAAATGGATCAAGTAGGCTGTAGGATTCTAATACTCTCATAGAGGATGTTGTGGGTGGAACTGCCGTGCTGGGATGCCTCGAGCCTCAGGCGCCGTGCATTTTCTGAGGCCTTTTCTGGGTCATGTTGATCTTGTCACCAAGACTCAGCGCCATCCCCTGGGAGAATGAGAGATAATGTTAGCTGTTGAGAGAATCTTTACGTTTACAGGTTGGCAGCGAAGGCTGATTGAAAAATTCCCGCACTTTCCTCGGCCTGTTAAGAAGCATTGGTTAAAGTAATATTGAGTGTCAGGGAAATTTTTCTCAATTTCTGTATTATAATCGTATGTTTGTCATGTGATGTCTATTAGAAATTGTCTGTAATTGGACGTCATCCCCGTTTATGGCAATAAATAACTAAATATTTGACTAGTTTTAAACACTTTAAACCACATAAAAGTAAGAAAACGTTTCAAAGTCTAGTCCACTGGTTTATTATTTTTCAAAATGTTCGTATTTCAGTTAGAGCAATTTAAAATTAAAAAAATTAAAAACAAGTTCAACCCACAGCGCGACACATGAGTTAGGGACACTCACACGGAAATTTCGAGTTGTTGGGTTGGCCACCCTGCGCGCCCACGACTGTGCTACATCCAATAGAGGCATCTCTCTCTTCTCTTTCAAAAATCCCATTTCAAGGTTAAGCAAGGCAGACCGAGGGGTGATGGGGCTGTCGCCTATCGTCCCCTTCCCTCCGCCTCTTCCCACTATGCAAATTCATTCTGTTCGAAAAATAATAAACCTAGGAAAATCAGCATTTTTTTCTATTTTTTCAGGGTAGGCGGTGCCTACCTTGCCTATCCTGAAGAGCCGCCACTGCATTGTGTAGCCATATTGAAAGCAATGCTGACCGTCGAAAATCTTCACTCCTTCCTTGTACCGTATTCGCCTTTAGTCTCCACCAGGTCACCCTCTCCTTTTGAACGAACCCTCGTACCGCCCACCAACCAGGGGCGGATCCAGACTTTGAGGGCGGGGCGGGGGTTATGAGGTACATAACCTAACCTAAGTATTTTAGCGATTTAATTCTTTCTACTGAATATGGAGCGTTTAGGGAATCACTGAAATACCAAACTGAATTTCTACCAAACTCCTATTTGCAGTTGGTCAAAGCAAACAGTTGGAGCAATTCTGCTATTTGCATTTTTTGGACATAGGTAACACTTTTTACACGCCAAAGACGTCCATATTCGAACTCAAGAAGGCATTTGAACTCATCCTTCCTTTAAACATGCACCCAAGATCAGATATCGTCTGGAATTACACATAAGCATTCATTTTCCTCAGAATCAACAAGAACATCAAGAATATAATAATGCGATGATTGACGCTTTGGCGTTTGTCCCCAGTGTGTCAAAACCACATAAAATGCCTGCCTTCTAACTAGCAACCCGAATTGAGTTCATTATTGTCAATGCCATGTATGATCATTGGAATCGACCAAGACAACGTTTTGGCTCATAAGTATAATGTATAAGAGATCTTGAAACCCATCGCTCATGTTGTAAAACTACTTTTCATCACCTGATAGTGTGATGTTAGTTTTTATAGTTGACTGCCATGCAAGGAGAATAGTAATATTATTTCCTAATAATATTATTCATATTATGAAGGAGTGATTGAAAATTAGGCACCTAATTATCGTATTTTGGTACCTCTACGCTCAATCACCCATCAAATTCGCCATTCAAAATGAGTAGGGTCAAGTGGGGTAATTGGGAATTCCTGGGGTAAATGAGAACATGAAAAATTGCGCCACGAAAAACAGTTATTTCTTGCGTGGACGGCAGGGAAAGTTGGAATAGATGTAACTGAACGAGAATTCGTCGAAGAAAAATTGGCGACTCAGTTTTCACGAACACAGTGATAATATTACACTCGAAATGTTCAAAAACAACAGATTTTGTTCCCAATTACCCCACTTGACCCTAGGTATTGAAAGTTCAAAACATCCAAAACGTTCAACATTTTCCATTAGTACCTACCTACCACTGTGCTTCACGTAAAAAATAGGGCTAAATCTTAAAAAGGTTTGATGGCTTTTGAAAGACTGGAATTCAATTTAATGGATTTCTCATTTTAAAGAAGTAATTTGATGTGGAATAGATCGAAATTCCGGCGTGATTTCTATAAATACCTTCTTAAAATATCAGTACACACATACCTATTTTCTGTATTTTCAAAATAATAATTTAGTTTCGAGAAAAAATGTATGAAATCCCCTTGTATACACAAATAAATACATATGAATGAAGTGATGAAATCTAGCATGCGAATACAGCTTATCTTCAATGAAAATTCGCTCGAAAATATCTGTGCACTGTCTCAAAACTAACCTGGCTTTTAGCACGGATACGGATATGGCCAGTGACAGGCGCGTCCGGCTTGTTGAACGGCTTTTCGATGCTCAGGTTGGCCAACGCATCTTCCCCGAAAATCGAACGCGCATACATGTTGGCAGCCATGAACCCACATTGGCCGCACAGTGCTTTCTCCGGAGTCAAGCACTTCATGTTGGTGCTCCCAACCAAATGGGCCAGATAGTCGTGTAAGTCAGTGAGGTTCGTATTGACAGAGACCTGCAAATTAAAGCAATCTCATTATATGTTGAATAGTCTTTTATTATAATATAATAATATACATATTATGTAGAATAGGTTTTCCCCAGCCGGACAGTCGCTGAGCGAGTGTAGATAGGGGGTATCGATACATAGATTATCTGATTAATCGATTTGTATCCTTATTTCCTACCTTGTCGAGTACCTCATTCTGGCTTAGCATCAACTAACCACACAATTTACGCAACATAACATAATTCTAGTGTGGTATTTATAGGGTATGCGATGATAACTTCAACCGTCTCCATAATGATTTTCCTTAATATTCTAAACTACCATGAAGCAGAAACATACCTTGTTTTCCCATTCGAATTCTGCCCACATTTGACGAAACTCTGTGTCCGAGCAAGAAGCTGGAACTATATAGTCCATGATGTCAATGTGAATGTCATTAAGGACAACAACGTTCCTGTCTGAAGCTGCTCCACTCACGTCGTAAACTATTAAAACCCAGATCCACACTTGAGTACTTCATATAATAACTACATCTCTGTGTATAAATTCGCTGTAAATTGGACAATGTTGGCAAAATGAAATTATTAAGGGCTTACCTATGTTGCCAAAGATTATTCCATTTTCAGTGGAGGCTACTTTGACATTTGCCTTGATGTTGCAGAAGTCGTGTGGGGCCAAAACACAGGGTTGAGGCTTTTCAACCAATTTCAGGTCGCCTAATGTTGCTAATTCCAGAGTGCAGTTTTGAAGAGTGTCAGCTGTACAATAATAGCATTCGATTAAGTGAGAACAGGTTATTCTTATCAAATGCGAATGAAGAAAGTACATAATGAAACAATTACCAGTTTGGTTGACGATGAGGACATCTAAGACGATGTCATACTGGTTGACCTGGACGTATGCTTCAGCATACACTGGGTCAGAGAAGCCAGTGAGCTGAGTGACTTTGTTGAGTTTACTGGCAGAGAAAAACAAATCGGAATTGGAGGATCCGCCACTCGTTGGACCCCCAAGCGCCTGCGTGAGACTCAGCTCGAAGACGTTCTCAGTCCCCAGTTCGGAGTTTCTCAAGGATGACAGCTGGAGGAATGAGACAGGGTCATCGACGTGGATCAGATGTGCTGTCTTCTCCTTTGCCTAAAAATATGAATGACGCCAAAATTAAAACGTTTCAGGTCCTACTAGTCAGTCACAGAAAATTATCAAAGATACTGTCAACTCAGAGAACCTGCGACAAGATTTCACGAAATATGGCATCAGAGGATACAAATTTTAAAAATAACTGTACAACGCTTTAGGAACCAATTTTCATCCCTTTACATTTCCCATAAACAAACGTGAGGCAGCTTTATGGGTTGATGTCCTCATTGCCCATTTTGCTGACGATCAGGCTGTCCTGGCACAGGCGGAAACTGGTGAAGAAACCCACTCCAAGCTACTCAATTATGCTAAGCTCTGTAGCTGGTCCAACAAATAGAGAATATATAAAGCTCAACCCAGATAAGTCCTCTTTGTTTTTGTAGTTATTTATTAGAAATGTATTTCATTTATTGGAACTTATTATTGAAATGTATATGTGAGTCATAGGTACTTGTAAAGTTTTTTCTCTGCGGAATAGCCAATTTAAAGCTATAATTGTTATGTTATTTAAGTGTATATGAGGGAAGGAACTCATCAGACGGTCCGTGGGACCAAGATCATTGCATGTTAGATACCCGAATTTAAGTAATGTATAATATACATTCAGCTGCAATAAAGCATGTTCTCTCTCTCTCTCAGTGACTCAATTAGACTGTAATCAAATTGAGCAATTCAATGAGCAGAAAACAGTGCCCCATCACATACCTTGTTCAAGGCGATTTCTTCGTGGTGCTGGGCAGTTAGCATTGATGCCAGGGCTTCTCGGCATTCTTGGGTGAATATCTTCTCGATGGTTGGGCTTCCATCCCAGAGGACTCGAAGACAAAACAGCATCCTCTCGGCGTCGTCATTGTTCAAATTCTTTGTACAGAGGCCTGATGAAGAACATATTATACGGATGATAACGTTGCTTAGTACAACTCAGCATAATGTCATCGCCAATACAACAATTGCAAATAGTTCGATTCTAGGGTGAGACGTGAATGTAACAAAGGGTTCGGATCGGTATCAAGCGGTAGGTAATCAATAGGTTAGAAACAGTTTTGGGAAAAGTTTTCTTAATAGACGGAAGGCTTACCGGATCTTCCTAGATGGAGTAAACAGGCAATGATCAGCATGCACTCGTTGCAGAATTCGTTCTGCGTGTCTTTGTTGGGCTCCAAATTGTCGAACTTCAAAGAAAGTTTGACGAGAGTGGACGCTATTGTGGAGCCAATGAAGAAATCACCGTCCATCAAATACTGTCTCAAAGGCGGTCTGTCCTCCTTTTTAGAAGTGCTTCAACATTGAGAGTAAAGTAAGTAGAAGTTCATATAACTAAAGTATTTCAACAGAATTGAATTAATCAAATACTTACGACACAGTGCTGAATACAGACTGTGAAGCGTAAGTCCCATCTGATGTCACCAGTTTGGACGTGCTCGACGTCATTCCAGTGCCGCTATTCTGATCCGCAGGCTCATCTGTCTTCTCCCCAGCAGCTCGTTTCATTTCATCTTCCACCATCGGAATCTGACAAAGAAATCGTGATATTCAATAATAACGACGTATACAAAATCAAACACACGTGGGTATTTAATAGCTGGTAGCTGGGAACACTAAGTCAGCCAGATCTTTCAATTTTGACAAGGCCAGATCTTTCAATTTTAAACCTCACGATGAGCGATAGATAGCATAGCAAAGTATGTACATAGTGTATTTGGTCGTCACTCACTTCACCCAAATTCTGTTTGATTTGTTTCATGACTGCTTTGACGTCATCGATAGAAGCAGCGTATTCTCCCAAAATCCACAATGCAGCCCGATGGACTTTGACGAACTTGATGGATGGGAACGCTTCGAGCAATTTCTATAACAGAAGGGAATGAGCAATATTTGTAATAAAATTTATTATGATAGAACTATTATTTAATTTGAACTATTATTTAATAGTTCAACGTCGTTTTTGACTCAGCGCGAGGAGGATTGTGCGAGGGACGTCCAGTAAAGTAAAGTTGCAACATGTGTCAAAATTGAAAATGAATATAATATATTTATGAATATTATTTAAATGAAATTTACAAGATAAGTGTCAAACCATGTCATTATTTCTCTACGATTGATGTCAATATATTTTCAGTACTTATACATTTTC
The DNA here is from genome assembly GCA_963920205.1 of Stenodema calcarata. Lineage (NCBI taxonomy): Eukaryota > Metazoa > Arthropoda > Insecta > Hemiptera > Miridae > Stenodema > Stenodema calcarata. The sequence goes on from OY986050.1 coordinate 33,441,307, forward strand.
TATTGGACAAACTTCTTGTACTTTCAAGGTGTGTATTCAACTTCTGCGTTGTTGTTTCCTGAAATGGGCCCCTGATGAATTTATCAATTTGTTATGTGGAAGGTTTACCTCGATTATCGTGTTTCTCAAATTTTCAAACTTGTGGATCGCTTCCCTCACGAAAATGAGGACATCCTGGGAAGAAAGTTCGTTGGTGTCGGACAAAAATTCCATGAGAACTGGAATGACGGAGGCAGCAACGTCAGGGAACTGAGGAAAAATTAAACAAATCATGTGCTTTTCGCCAAAAATTTGAATATAATTGATAATTGAAAACGGGCGTTTCTCGTTTCAACAAATGATGGAAGATGCTTGGTGGTTTACAATAAACACTAATTGGTCTAAAAACCAGGTAACTTGCCTTCATACAACAGGAATGAAGAGTTCTCACGAGGAGCTGCCGGTACTTTCCAGTTTCTTCGTGTTCGGATAAGTTGTGAGTTTTGGCGACCTCTTTCTTCAGCATCAGAACAACTTCTTCCACACATCTCGAAGTCGTTAGATCAAGAGCTGTCGATATGAATGGTGTCAGTAGTGTGATTTCTTAGTTTTGCGAAAACTCTCTAATATTGTACATAACGTATTATAATAAGTATGCTGGATTAAAAAATACAGTTTCCACAATATAAGCTCGTCACCTCAAATTGGCAATCCCTGCATAGAAAGATTGTGTCTAGATAGAAATAGTACAGCCGTATAGCAACATGCTGACGTTTTATTTCAGTTATCGGGATAACAACGCAACCAACTCACCCAGATTCAAAGCCTTTTTCCTAACCTCCATATCAGGGCTGGCCAGAACACGGAGGATGTCCATAACAAGATCCTGCAGAACTCTCTCATAGGTCGGGATATCTTTAAGAGCGACCAGGCGATCAAGGACAATCAATTTCACGTTGTTATCGCTTTCTTTTATGATAAGATCAATGTAGCATGATGCCGCGGCCTAACAAACATTAGAAGATCCAAATATTATACTATATTATACAAGGATTAATTGAGCATGAAGTTTACCCAAATTAAATATCAAAAAACAACATCATACCTTGATGGCAGTAGGGGCATTTGACAGGGTTATCAACGTTCCGGCAGCTTCATAACGGACAGCTGGGCTGTTCGAATTTAATAAATTGTAAATGCACCGTATGAATCTTGAACGTTCAGCTGGATTGGCATGGCACACCTGCGAATGACAAACTTGAATTATTTCAAGATTATCAAGTATTAAGATCCTGGAAACATCAGTGAGAAAAGGCATGAGGTTGGTACTGGAATGCTCTCCACTACACGCTGTGGAAGTCCTACGGTGATATTGTACCTACGCGATCATTGCTAATTAATAAAAAATAAAATTATAATAAAATAATAATAAATTGCTTTATCAGCACTGTGCCCTTTGGATAGTTCTTCAAGGAAATATCAACAAGCTAACCATATAACCCACAATATATTTCATATATATATTTAAATGACTACCTCAAGACAGGAATTTTTTTCTCGCCAACCATAGACCAAAATTATAGCCCATAGACCAATATCATTCAGCATTACCTTGTAAATCAGTTCAACGATGACGAGTTGAAGGATGTCACCGAAGGTTGTGACTTGGTCCAAACAAGATGCAAGGTAGGAGAGCGCTCTATCCTGGTCAGCATGAAGGAGCATGAGGAAGGCATTCCTCTTACAAGACATATCCTGCTCTCCATCCAGGAAGTTAGCAATGAGTTCGGGCGCATCAGGGATGAGAAACTCGAAATTCCTAAAGACGTACAATAAAAACAGTTTATAGCTTTCTTTAATCAACGTTTAGTGAATGTACATTTTTTATTTATTCTTACAACTATCAACTTGAATAATTCAAGTTAATTAGTTAATTATTAACTAACTAACTACCAAGCTATACAGGCCGATGTAGCTCTGTCTTCCTGAACTCCTTTCCGCCACCTGAGACCTCCACATCCCTACCACCTGGAGGTCCCTCAAGACCTCATCGAGCCAGCGGTTCCGCTGACGACCCCTTCGTCTAGTCTCCATCCTAGCTCGCAGCATCATTTTAGGGCAGGCGTCATTTGACATGAGGTTAACATGTCCCAGCCAGCTTTGATGAATCGGACCATGTCTTCATGCTTTAATAATTCATCAATCTCTGCATTCTGCCTCGTACTCAACCCTTGGCCCTCCACAGATCCTTCTCTCAAATATCCGCAGTCTTTCCTCATTTCCTCAGTCTTTCCCCATCCTTTCCAAGTTTAATAGTCAAGGATTTGCAGACCAGGTCCCACAAATGAGTTTGCAGAGGTTTAAAGATACATTAAAAAGAAAAGTGAGAGTGTAATAAGAAATTATGTTTATTCCATTACGTGGTCTTGGATTTTGTAATTTAATAATTTATTTATTTTTCTACAAGTTATGATTATTTATTTTCTGTTACTCTACTCCAACCCCTACACAAGTTTTCTTAGAGGGGTTGTAGCATTTATGATTTATTTTCAATGAGTGTAAATACCTATTTTTGTTTTTGTCAATAAATGCATTTAAAAAAAAAAAAAAAAAATCCTCAGCCCGCATGGCCCAGGCCTCGGATCCATAACAAACGACAGGCCGCACTAGGGATATCTAGAGTCACATCTTCGTTGATCTGGAGATCACACGACTCTTAAAGAGTTTGATATTGGCATAAAATGCTCGGTTGCCTGCCATTATTCGTGAGCATACTCATCCTGTACATGATTTCTATTCGTCAACGAGCTCCCCATGGAGGTGAAGGACCTGACTTCATCAAATTTATAAGAACCAAACGTCACCCCGCTGAAGATATTTTAAGATACTTAGTTTTGCTGACATTTATTTGTGAGCCCATTGGCTTTCCTTCTTCATGCAAAACCTTGAAAGCTTCCTGTAGAGCATCCAGACTTTGTCCCAACAAAGCAATGTCACCAGCAAATGCCAGAACCAGCCAGGTTCTGTCGACAATTGTGCCTTTCTTACATGCATTCCTGGCAGCCTCGTGCAAAGCCAAGTTGAACAGTGTGGCAGACAGCGAATCCCCCTGTCTCACGCCCGAGCTTACCTCAAAAGGGTTCCCCGCAGTGGTTACCAAGCATACTCATCGAAGTGCTTCCTTGAAGGGTCTACTTACAACTATCAACTTGAATTGCTTACAGTAAAATCAAGCCCACAAAAGCAACTCACTTGTAGATGGTGAAGATAGCAAGGACAGCATTCCTACGAACGTATGACACTCTGTGCTCGAGGCAGGATCTAATGGCAGGCATCAGCGGCTCTAGAAGTTCTGGCTCTTTCAATTTACACAAAAACCTCAAAGTTGATCCACGTACGAATTCGTTGGGATGTTGCAAATCCTGCATAGCAAAACGACAGAACGAAAATAATTATGGATCTTTTACACATCATCATGTCATGATGATGGACTCTGAGATTCACATCGATTAAACAAATAGGAGTTCTCAACCTTTCTGTAGGCGTCACAGACAAGAATCATTTCCTGTAGAAGTTTTCCGTCGGGGTATGTTTTGGGTACGATCTCCCAGAAAATGAGCAGCAGCTTTTTAATGGTGTGATCTTGAGAAGGCAGGATGAATCTGATGATATGCATTAGGAGACCTGGTAGTCGCTCACCGTTGGAGATCATGTGAATGGTTTTCTTTAGCGCCTCAATTTTCAGAGCAGTGCTCCCAGATTCTGAAAAGCAATTCGTGTATTCAATACGAATTAGTCCGATAATTGACAAGATAGAGGAAAATAGGGCAACAACTTACCGAAATCCTGTTTCAGCTGCATCTCGCTGACTGGCTCCGAGTCCACACCGAAATTGATCAGCGAGTAACATGGCTGCTCAACTACCATGCCCATTCTTACCTGAAAGAACAAGAAACTTGAAATCGACAACGGCATCAGCAAATTAGGACTGAAGCAAAGTTCACGAGGCTTGAAACACATCAACACATAGAATCTGGAAATTTAAGGGTATTTCCTGCACTTATTAGTGCAAATGTTAACGTGGTATGTGTGTGGTTCTTCCATTGAATTCGGTTCGCCATGTTGGAATTTTAACATGGAACATGTTTTTATGTGCGTCAATCGGTTTGGAAGAGCGTGGTCGGCCTGTCCCGTCCCAACCGGACCGCTTATGGTGGAGGTTAGGGGTAGAAGGATCGGGTTTCTATAATATATTATGCACACAACAGCGAAGTGCGAAGCACCGAACATCGTATATACGAGGGTAGCGGGCAAAATAGATATCAATCATTTTTGCGGCTGAGGAGGTTTTTTAGCGGGCCAGTGTTTGGGGGATATTATGTACCTATTCGAAAACATGTTCCATCTAGTCCATCAACTGTCAACAATTATTGTTCAAATCAAAACCAAACATTGAATCGTAGGTCGGGCCCCTAAAATTTCTGGTTGTAGATCTTCAAGTTTCATATTCGTGTTGCTGCTGTTCTCTACGGGTGAGTCAGTAACTCACTTATAAGTATTGACGTCGTCAATTTTCATTTACCATTGGTAGTATTTCATACCTAGTAAACGTAATTAGGAATCTATAGTGAACAACTAGGTAGGTTCATACGTAAATAGTACCAAGCATAGGTAATTGCATCTTTACCAAACCTACTTATTTATTTTATCGAGTGATTTACCCAATACTGAACCAGCAGTAGGTAAATTGATTAGATAAACAACGAAGGTAACTGGGGGTGTCCAAGTTGCTGTAATGAATATTGAAGCAGGTGATTTTCGAGTTTTAGTTCTATTCGGTACTAATTTTCTTCAGTAATAGAGGTTTATATTCATTCCCAAAAGGACGAATGTACAGAAAAGAGAAAAACTTGGCGTGAACATGTCTGGCAGTAGGTGTGACACAATATTGAACACAGAGTTGACATGATTTACAGTTTACACCGAATTAAATTTACTACTTACGGTGAAATGTGATCACGGAGGAGATTTATAGCGAGTTTCTTACTTGAAAACCGGGAAAATGTCGAGAAAATGTGTAGAAATTTCTTCAAATACGCCGATAAACGACACTACAAGCTACCGAGTTATCAATACGTGGACAAGTCTTCTTGGCATTGGAGGTTTGGTGTCTTGGCTGGAGCGAACCGACATAAGTGCGTATTGATCTTCCACCACGCATCAAATTGAGAAACTTCCCTCATCGGCCACTTCAGCGCTAGTTGGGCTGGTTCATTTGAGAGCGCTCTTATTCAAATCGGAGTGCGATGTAAACAGAGCAACTGACAATCAAGACTGAATTCATATTCAAAAGCCGGAGTCTAGAGTAACCAGATTTATCTCGAAAGAAAACAGTATTTAATACTGTTTTCTTTCGAGATAAATCTGGTTACCTACTCTAGACTCCGGTAAATTTTACCTACATTTTACTTGAATCGAAAAATGGACATTCAAAATCAGTATCTTCCTTCGTATTCCCTTTTGTACGATTGAATGAAGCATTTAGTGCCTCAATAAATTTAAACCCTCAAAAATCCCGTTAATATTAAAATCACAGCGATTTTTCTGCAGAAAACGGACTTGGTCATTATTACCAGCCACAATTCCGTTTGAGAGTGTGAACAGGAATCCGCACAAAGTGTCCATCTGGCACATGGTCAGTTTTACCAAACAAACTTTTGTATCCCCCGTTATAGTGAATTGAAGAAAAACTGACCATTTGCCACTAGGTCATCAAGTCTTGATAAATTTGACAGTGGAATGAAATGAGCGCATTCCCTTCATGATCTCATTTACCAGCGGGATACAATCCAACCAGTGGAATCGACTGTTCGATCATGTGCCAAAATTTGAACCAAACATTGACAGCGAAAAGGTTTTGATTGAAGATAAGGAATTACAACAACTATCGATAGACAGCACTGGTATCGCGACACGGATAAGTAACACGCACTTAGATGGATGCTACAAAGGATTGAATCCAGAAGTAAGCATCCAATAGATAAGCGATATCACATCATTGAAAAAATGTAAACAAACAGCAAGTAGCTCAAACACAAATTCCTACAAATTCAAGTTCTAACGAAAAAATAAAGTTATGTACTAGCTAAAACTCTAATACAATTTTGCATTAGGTACTTGAAACTTGGTTGACTCCATCCCTTCGTGAACACGTCCGCCTTTTGATCGTGCGTTACACTATATTCAACATAACTCTGTTTCCTCGTACACCAAGAGACGGGTGCATCAAACACTTCAAAAAGGTATCCAGACAGTGATTTTCGATCTGACTGGCCAGCCCACAATCATCACTCCGCCACCCTTGCAGAAGAATAAGCCGAAGTTTATAGTGCCTCTCAAATACCGCAGGATCCTCTACAACCCTTCCCAATGTTCTTCAGTAGCGCAATTTTGATACTGACTAGGTAAACAAATTCACAGCTACAGAGATGTCAGGCCGGGTATTTAACATGAGGTAGGACAGGCAGCCAACGGTAGGGTTTGTTCTCGTCTATCTTTGGCGAGTTTTCACAAAAACTTTGTCTTGATTCCAATTGGGTCTTCACTGGTTTACAGTCTTCCATCTGAAAGCGCTGATGTTTTGGTGTACTCTGCGTGACTGAGAAACATCCCATTTGCAGTTCTTTTAATAGCAATCCCTAGAAAGCACTCGACTTTCCCAAGATCTTTCATTTCAAAATTATTTGAAAGAACCGTTAAGTGTCAATTTTCAAGTTCCATGCTCTAAGGGCTTGTTGTAATCCATTCAGTGCCTTGTTCAGTCGGCACACTAGGTTGTATTCTTTGAAGAAGCCTTGGGGTGCACCATATAAATTTCTTCAGAGCATTCTCCATGTAAAAATACATTTTTCGCATCTAAATGGACTGCCTCTCGAACTGTAGTTAACCTAGCTTTTTTCGTGACCCTTCACAACAAGGCGGGCCTTGTATCGGGATATCTTTCCTGACGAATCTCTTTTCACCTTGAATACCCACTTACAGTTGATAGGGCGTGTTCCCTTAGGCAAAGTAACCAGTGACCACGTTTGGTTATTCATAAGAGAGTTCATCTCCTCGACAGCTTCATACCACTTGTTGCAGCCGGGTTCGTTCTTGATATCATCAAAATCGGATGGCAGATCTTCAACGTAGGCTTCGGCACTCATTGCTAGTGCAACGTAATCTTTCAAACACATAGGCTTACGTCGTTCACGTTTGTCACTTCTCACAGATTGAGATTCCCTGACATCAGCTTCATCCCCTTCTTCACTTGTGGTTTCTAGGTCGACAACGGGAACTGATGTTGCATTATCAGCTTTTGACAATTTTGTAATGTATACTAGAAAATCTATATGTAGAAAACACTAAGATGTTTTTTTCAGAGGAAAATCAAAATGCTTGGGAAACAAAATAAAAGGTTTTTGAACCACACCCTGATAACCATTGGTATCTACCTACTCGTATTGGATTTCTCAACATTAAAATGTCTAGTGTACTCAGTGACGAGCCCTTGAGATCTGGCGTCTGTTGAATGTTTTGCTGAAATTCTGCGGACTAAACGACTGCTGAACAATCCATTGATGGAGCAACTAACCATTTTAGGACGATAATACGAAAAACTAAAACTGTATACGAAATAGAATAGAAAACTATAAACAATACACCAAACACTATGAACAATCAAACAACAGCATGTACTTATATTAACAATCAATGGATATTATCAGTCCTTCGGCCCCCGCGTTCCAGCGAAAGCAACGCCTGCGCATCACATCTGGGAAGCGCTAGCCGCCTGCGCTGCCCCGTTCTATGGTAAAACAGTCAGGAGACATACTCACAAGTACTCGCTAGAATACACACACCATTGGCACCTGCTAGAATCTTGCTGTTCCCCTGAAGCCACAACTGGTAGATGGCCTCACGCAATCAGATATTTGTAATTCTTCTTCTTCTTAGATGACTTGGATTTGGCCATACCGGTCATAGTCATTAGATTCGTGATTCAAAGCAACTATCAATGGTAGGTATGTGAGGAGTTGCAAGTTCATCCTCTGAAAATTTTGGCCTCACGTAAGCACAACTGCACTGTTACAGCACGGAGAAAATACTGACCGGTGTGAATTAAACAGCGGTGTCAGCTCACGTCAGATAATCACTGTCACGTCACGGCTGACTGTGAATAGGCCACCAAACAGGTTGTCAATGGGACATGAATAGGTGAGTCCAACAAATAGGTTCGTAATGTATAGTTTAAGGGTGTTAGGAATCGAGGAGAAGACACAAAATCATTGTATAAAATATCTTTATTTTAAACGTATAAAATGAATAAAACTCACCGTAAAATGTTATACTTTAAAATATTTTATTTTCAACATCCAATCCATTTTTAACACAATATATGTATATCTATGTCATATAAACATCTATACGTCTTGGGCAAGCATTATAACAGCGTATTTCCATAGTACAGCGACGCATCACAACGGAAATACAGTTGTAACAAGAGAAAGTACAAGTATATTATAGTACATCCTACTATAAGGCCACTATGAACTATGGTAGAAAACAGTCACACATCTGTAAATTGAGTATATTGATAACATCCACTTCTACTACTTGGAAAAACCATGATTTGCTTCTGAACATTCCATTACACAACTTATAAACAGATCAACAAGTACCAAAATACAATTTGAATTTCACAACATAAAAATAGAACAATCAAGTATACATCGAATTCGAAAAATTGAATATTTATTCATTTATATTACACATTTATATAATGTTTTACAACAGCTATTACACGCACTTATTTTGAATTGAATATTTGTTTTTATTTGTTCAAAATAATTATGTACATTGAACAGTAAAGTCAGATTTTATACATCGTTTCACAACCAAATGATGGATCATTCAAGCGAATTTCTTCGGCATAACAAGAGGCTCACGAATAATTCGGAGCAATCAATATATTTAAAATCTAGTATTCATGACAATTTTACAAAACCACCGGTGTCTTAGATGTACTAAAAACGAATTCCACAGTTTTGACGAGTCGATAAGCGCACAAAAAATCAAATAATGCAAAAAATAAAAATAAAATGAATTGGTTTTTATTCGGGATATTTTCAAAATAAGTAGATAATTTTTTTTTCTATTTCACCTCAATACATTTAAAATTTGGCACTTTCCATGTTGAGTCGTTCAGTTTTATTTCCATTTCACAACAAAATGGACGAATTTTACTTCAAAATCATATGATCATGATCGTTAATTATTTCAAAAATGAAATATCGAGGGTGAATTGGCAATATGACATAACTAATGTCTTTGGCCAACTTTACTGGTGGTTCTTAATGAACGTACCCCCCTTTTTATTTCGATATAAAGAGAGATAGCAAATAACACATCGAAGTAACGTCCCCTTAATTGTTTACAAAGAATTCAACAATCACATTTTTGTGCGCCGCGCATGCGCGTAAATGCAGGTTACACATGTCAACTTTGTTTTTGGTTTATTTTCAAATGGGAACCCCCTATCGAAATAAAAAGGGGGTACGTTCCACCCCCTTTTAGCAAATTTTTTGCGGAATCGATTGGCGACGTTAGTTTTAGCACCAGAAAAACAAAGGAAACGAGTTACTGCAACACTACCTGTCTCAAACGTGATATCAACCTGTTCTCAGTCTCATACGTGGTGTTAATTATCCAATTCTCATCTCTGGTCTTAATCATCCAATATTTTTTAGTACATTTCAGATATTAATCCTACCGTACAGTTATTAACTAGGTATGTAAGTAATAAAAATGAAGTTAAATACAGTGAATAAGGAGAAAAAAAAAGTTGGATTGTGACTGCAAGGATTGTTGGTTAGTAATCGAATCTATGGATAGGTAAAGGTGGTTAATAATTTTGCAGCTGAATAAGTGGATGATTTTACATATTATTATTGAAATATCAATGAATAATTTTGTTCAAATGAATTATAGTACCTACCAAATCTTTTTATTTACCTGTGGTATTTTAAATTTTAGTTTATTTTCAGATTGAGCAATATGATATTGATGGAGGAGGAATATGAGATTACAAACAAAGCAATACCCTATCACAACCGAGATTTCAAACAGCTTGGACTATCTCAGTCAAAAATTGAATGTTAAATAATTTTCGCACAATTTTGATCTTAGATGAAACTTGTAACGTTTAGTAAGTCATTAAAGCAATCATTTGTGTCTCCTCAACAATCAGGGAAAATGAGTTAGGTCATGTTGCCACTTCACCCTCGATGTGTTGGATGATGACATGAACGGATGCATAATTCAATATTTATTAAATGCATTTATCGGTGGACCAACCAATGGGAACACACGAAATTGAATACAAAATCAGTGATGAGTCGAAGATGCTTCAACAAATACTCAATATTTGAACATTAACAAAAGTCGTAAATCGAATGGTAGGTGAACCTGAAGGTACATAGTTTACCAGTGAACACGGTTTTAGGAAATAAGTCATTAGATCCCTTTTGGTAGTCCGCCAAAAAAAATAATTCTAAAGTGCAGACGTACAATAAATACCTTTAAACTGTTATTGAACGGTCTTATATGCTCGTCATCGCCTCATGAGTACCAGAAGTACGTAGAATTCTTAGTACTAATTGCATACAATATTTACAAAACTTACCAAACTAGGTTTTTCTCTCAAAAATCCATTAGTGTCAATCCAATAAACCATCATAAGGACTAGATCAAAACAGGGTTCATTCAAAACAACGCAAGTTTTCAATCAATTATTCGTTAATCAATTGAACAATGTACGAAAACAAGATTTCTCTTAATTTTCCAACTTTGGACCCAGTAACTTCTTTAAACGATTTGGATCTACAAAGCGGTTGCCAGCGATGTCATTTAAACAACCTAGAAAAATTTAGAAATTCTGGAAGGTAGACAATTATATAATCACTATAGCAATTCGACAAATAATTCTTCGACACAGTGTCAATAATTCATTATTAAATTAACGAATTGTTTTCGGAGGTTTGAGAGAACACATCAAAACTGGTAACTACTGGGCCAAATACATTTTTGAAACGTGTACACGAAAAAAGTATTATTTTCACATAAATACCGATTATTGGATATGAGATAAAAAGGAAGTAAATACTGAAAATAGGGAAACCCAACTTTTCATCCGCAACTATACAAAAGGTTAACAAATTCAAGTTAACCTCAAGAAAAACTTGGAGAATTCGTACGAGTTTTGTACCATTTAAGACATAAAAAATAAAACTGCAACTAGTCTATCCGAACTCAACCAAAACGCAAGGTCTAGTGAAATAGCGATTTCCAATCCTCGTTTAAGACGAATCAAGCACAACATGTATCCACCCTTATTGTATCGTTTATGTTGGAATCGAGCAAGAAAATTTTTTGTTTAACCCTCCTCAACATCTGTTGTTTTCCCCTATGTTATTTCCAATGCGATACCAATCTAATGGTTATTTAACAATGAGCTTTATCTCAAAAACTTGACCTGATGGCGAAAAACGGGGATCAGATTTGACTTCAGCACACCGCAAAACCCCAACACCAACCCTTATTTTCTCTGCACCAAACAACACTTTTTTTTGTTGGCCAGTGTAGAAGTACGCTCTGGAGAGCATGTTGGCCATATTATCAACACTGACCATACTACCCTCAGGTACCTTAGAGAGTACTTTCGTGCTCACTATGGGTGGCTACTCACTAGCGATTTTCAGTCGCGCGACTACGAGCTCGTAAATTGCCGAGGAAATGACTCAGAATTCAATAGACGTTTCTACGTCAGCTATAAAAAAATCGCAACACGTTCTATTTTTCGGGCGACACGACTATCGCTGGGGAAAATGTGAAACACATTCTCCCTGTACCCACATGCAACATTCGGTTGCGCTACTTCTTCCCTCTTGGCAGTTTTTCAAAGTCAATTTCTCATGTATACATCTTTGTAGGTACCTACCCATAGTACTGTATCGTTGTTTTTAGTATAGACTTGTATTGACAACGGAAATTTGATGTTATCAATTAACTTACCTCAATGTGACTGATAGACGCTCTTCAGGCGGAATTGAGAGTCTCACCGGGGTATGGTGCGTGATTCTCGACCGAATCAATTCCAGAAGTTGGTAGTAGCTGGTCGCATTCATTCGATAATAATCGAAAAACTTTGCTGGGTATTCCATCAAATCTCCATGTACTTTATGGAACTGTCCTTTAACTTCCCTTTGGGAGATAATAGGGTGCACCACCCAAAATCTTCTATGGTATTTTTCATTTCGCCTCTTTTTTTCAACTTCAATGCCAGCGTTACCGTTCAACGACACACGTTACCTCAAAGACATCCATTGTCGCACTGCCGCAGTCACTAGTGTGTAGGTGGTTCTGACATGTTGTGACTAGAAAGCGATCGGCAGCGATTTTGACGCGCGACTGAAAATCGCTAGTGTGGAGCCAACTAGTGATTTAGTTCGGGCCTATCATTGGGCACCCGTCATGTAGCATCTTTTTTTCAAAAGCTGTTTTCAGACATCTCCAGTTCAATGATATAGAATATAGTGGTCAAATTGTCTCGTCCGAAGTTTATGGCTCAATTTGAAAAAAAAGAATGCTTTTAAAGTCCAATGTTCTTCACAAAATTCTCACTGAATCCCATTTCCTTTTGTCAGAGGCGGAATCGCTATTCAGAACAACATACTAATTTAAACGTAAGTGACCATCTGTGAGCGCGGACCATGACCAGAGGCAGTTCTGGAGTGTCAAACGTTGTCCTGGTCCTTTTGCGGGATCTCCCGAGGCGTCCGTGGGCTCTGGAGGAGAACGGCCGTCCCTACGGAAAAGTAACCTCCAGGCTTCGGCTTCACGTGTCGGTTATTCATTTCCATTGAGACAATCCTCATAAACTCGATCTGCCCGGCAAGCTTCTGAATTTCTTCCTGAAATTTTAAAAAACAGGTTTATTGCGCACATAATTATAATCTACGAGGATTTCATGATGAACCTACCATTCATTAAAACTCAATACCAGAATGGCGGAGGAATCCATCTTCTCTATTTTCACAGAGTTTCGTTTCAAGTTCAAACAGAAGGCACCAGTTAATATTTTAGACAAATATTCGAAGGGACTTATTTAATATTCGTTAATCGTTGCCTGAGGCGAATCCTTGGCATATTTGGCCCAGACGTTATTTACAACGATGAGCTTCTTCAAAGGACTCATGAAAAGCTAATCTCGGTCGAGATTTTGAGAAGAAAATGGAAGTGGATAGGCTAGACTATGAAGAAAGACGTGGGAGCCATAGAGAGACAGGCTTTAGACTGGAATCCGCAGGGTTGCAGAAGGGGTCGCCCACGTGTGACTTGGAGAAGATCTGTGGAGACGGAGGCTGGCCGGGTTGAGAAGTCATGGCAAGAGGTCAAGGCGTTGGCAGGAAACAGAGAGGGATGGCGAAAGTTTATGGCCCTATGCTCCTTTTAGGAGTGACAGTAGATAAGTAAGCAAGCAAGTAAACTGATTCGTTTGTAAATTGTGAATAAGTGCTTCCTGGTTTTCTCTTGTGTTTTACATCCTATACGTTGTCAACATTGTATGTTTATAGGAGTTCTGTACTCCTTCAGAGCATTTCAACGAACGCTCCAAACCACTGTCAAATAATCTGCCTACAACCTCGCTCCATTGTACGACCACGTGGCAATTCAATGAGCGTCCTAGTACTCGTTTTTGGTAAAATTCCCATACTGAACCCATACTCCATGCAGGGCGACTAAAAACTGATCACAAGGGTCGTGTCATGCAGTTGGTCATGTAAGTCAGTTCATGTCCTTGGCCTTGTACATGGGAGTGTTGAGTCTGTAATAAATGGTTTGCTGAGTCACCCCTCTAACCCGGGGAGGTTAGGCAATTACGCTCACCCAGAGGGGTGTCCCGGTCTGCTTTCACAGACCTAAGTATGCCCAGAGTGGTCGAACAGAAACTTGAACCAGGAAAACTTAGCAAACCATTACAAGTCTTATTGAGTTAGTGTATTCTAGTTATTATAAGGCTTTTCAGTTTTCATTTATGCATGCCAATAGGGTCAATAATTCTACAACTCACATTCCACGATAAATAACATTTATACCTTCAACTCCTCGTTTTCCTGGTAGAGGTCAGTCGTTTCTTCGGCAACCAGTCCGATACCGTTGAGAGAGAAGGATGCAGTAACTGCTCTCGCTCTGGCTCTTTTGTCCCACTGATCTCCTTGCCCTTTCAGCACCCGAACAACCTTCAATAAAGCAAATTTAATGTTAATTTCTCACTAAAGATACCAAAGTTAGGAAATAGTGGAGGTACCCAGAGTAGGGTACTTTTGGGGTTTTCATGCAAATACCTCAGCTAGGCCATACTGCTTCAATTATCAATAATCTTTCGAATCAAAAAGATTAAAGAATTAAATCGCCGATGTTACAATTTGCTTCAACAGGATTTCTGATAAGAAATGGCTTCAACAAACCCCCCAATTCACCTTCTTCTTTTAATTATTCACTAGGTTTCTTCTGTTCTGTGTATATTAGAAGGAATAAATTATTTTTCATTTCATTTCATTTTTTCATTTCAGTTGCACCTAACATCACAATGGCGAATTAAAAAAAAGGTTTAGTAAAGGAGAACGTTTTGGAAGTGATGGTGGAGATCTTGGAAAAATAAATACCCATCCATTTTGTTAGAATGTATAAATGCACACATGCATATAAATGTGTATATCTTGGCGGGTCTATACTTAGTCAACAGTATACATACCTATTTCGCTAGTCATTACTCAACAAAATGGAATACTAAGTGCTTTACATACACTGGAATGTGGTAGATTTTTACCTTTGGGCCAAATACAAGTCCAACGGTAACTGATGTGCTGAGTTGAGTTCTGACGAAACCTAAAAAATATTTCATGTCCGGCCCGGCGTTCGGGAATAAGCAGAGGCTGAAACAAGCAAGTTCATTCGATAAGTATATTTATTTAAAGAACTGGAATGACATTTGAAATTAAATATTGGGATCACATGAAGCTTTCTAGACCTTTGAGGGCCCAAACACTCACTATAAAATGTGGTGTGGAAGCACAGATCTGAGACAATTCAGACGATTTCGAGATGTAATTGTGGAAATGTGAGGTTTTCCCGTTGAAGTGGGTGTTCGACTGTGCAAGTTTATAAGAAGGTACCTTTTAATCGTTTGTCAAGCCAATTAATCACTTAATGGTATTATAACAGACACCAAGTAACCGGTAATAGAATAGGTATACGATTACAGTGAAACCCCTCTAAGACACCCCTCTTGTGTTACCGGGCATGCACATAGGGAAATCTGCGCTTCCTCACCCTCTCTAGACCGGACGCTGACACGACTTTTGTCCCCGGCGAGCTGATAAAACCCCTGCTGGGTGGCCGTGGCGTGACTTCAGACTCTACACATCTCCCACTTGTACAATCAGAGACGCACGAACACAACGCGACTTCTCAGTCAAATACCTTCTGTCCAACACCGTATTTCATAGCGATTTTTGTGTTGTCTTCACTTCATTAGGACATCTTCCAACTCGCACTGAACTGTTAGCATGTAAAATGCTTTAGCCAAAAGTGTTAAGTTTCTACGTCACGAAAAACTGTCACACAAATTTAACACGTTTTGGTTGGAACGAGTTTTTCATTTCTACCATGACTAACACGTTCGATTTTCGAGGTCCCGTGCTTGTTCACCTTGGAGGGGGTTCACTGTCTTGGCAATCGAAAGGCTAAGTTCGTAGATGGGCAGAATCGGGCCACTCTAAGGGGGTGGGAGGTTGGGGAGTTTTAGGGGGGGAAAATTCCTCATAAATTCCCAAAATGAAACAAGTGACACCTCATTTTGAAGGCTTTTTTATGCTGAACGCGATGGTGAAATCAGAATTGCGATATCTCATTCCGTTCTCAAACTGGAGCACTTTGAAGATGAAGAAATCATGATGAAATGCATGACTGTGGATTTCTTCAATGTTTTGCACATGTTGTAACCTTACTTTCTGGACGTCCCTCGTAATAAATGAAATTTACATGATGACCGTCGAAATATGTCATTATTTCTCTAAACATTGAAGTCAATACATTAAATGTATACAAAAACTTAGAGTATACAAAAACTGGTTCGTAATTGAAATTGAAATTGAAAAAAATTTTATTGTACATAGGACAAGTCCCTCATAGTGTAGGCTTCATAAATTTTATGAAGCCTACACTATGAGGGACTTGTCATAAATTTTATGAAGCCTACACTATGAGGGACTTGTCCTATGTACAATAAAATTTTTTTCAAATTCAATTACGAACCAGTTTTTGTATACTCTCGTCCTATACCTTCCGCTCCACCGCTCGTAGTCATTTTTCGACTGCATTCTGGACCTCCTCGTCATTTGAAAACCATTGTCCACCCAAAAAACCTTTTCGATTTATTGAAAAGATGATAATCCGATGGTGACAGGTCCGGGGAGTAGGGTGGGTGAGTCACAATATCCCACCCAAATGAAACAAGCAGATCCTGAGTATGAGGTCTAGCGTCAGCAATCCTCTGTTTTGTCCTTGATTTTTCATTTTCAACTTCTTGAGGGTATCACAGTATGCAGCTGCATTTATGGTAGCTCCATGGTGGTTTCGATCATCGCGAATTGTTTTTAACATGCTGCAGAGGCTCTGAAATGACGGTTGGTCTTCCACACCTTTCTTCGTCGTGAGTGTCAACACCTAACACCATAAACTAACCCACTTGGTTACATGCTGACGTGTCATCACCTCGGATCCTTAGGTTTCCACAAGGTGGCGATTAATACTAGCAGCGAATTCGTTACGCAAAGTAAGGAACCGAAGAACAGAGCGTATTGGAGGATGAAGAACGTTAAAGTCAAATAATATAAATATACAGCCTTTATGTAGGTATAGTGGGTACTCTTTGCTAGAGTATGAATCTCTCCAGACATTAGTTATTTATATTCAAATCTTCTCTCCCATCTACACCAGTCTACTCTCTCATCTTTCAATCCGCTCAATAAAGGTAGATACTTACTGAAAAGCGACCATTGCTGTATTGACGACGGCTATATTGTAAATGGCGTAGCTAATCAGTCTAGCCTCATTGAAAAGTGATTCTGCGTTTCGCACGCTGTAGCATACCCGTATCCCCCAAGCGAGAAACAGCATTTCACCTGGAAATTAGACACCATAGAAATTATTCTTAGAGACCCTTCCTGGTCAGACAATGCTCAATCAGGAAACCACTAGGTGTAAAAGGGGTTTTGAAAATGAGGAGAAAAACAATAATTTCAATAGCTTCAGGCATTTGTGATTGTGGGTTGGCTGGTAATAGCCGCCAAACGTTCCCCTCTCGGGTATATCTCGTAACTTTAGGATGACTACCGTAAAGAGATAATTAAGGTAAATTTTTGAGTACGGTAAACTCATAGTTCGGTTTGCCACTGGTAGTAGGAATCAAAAGGCTCCTAACTGACATCAACTGCCTCTGCTCTGTTCAAACATTCAAATGGACCTCTTACCTCCAATTAGCTTAATGTAAGTCTGAGCCCCAAACAGGGTTTTAACCAGAGTGACAGAGACTATTGCTATACCAATATTAACCCGCCTTCGCGGCTTTGAACCTGTTAAGCAAAATTTGGTACATCACGTATTTCGGCGTACCCAATGCGATACTGTGGTCCCACCAGTTGTAGGAACACTGCTTGAAGCTGAGCCCGTAGCTGTCTTGAATGTCTTCTCCGATTGGAGGTGCGCTCAGCGTCCACGTCCCTAAGTATATTAACATCACCAACAGTATTGGAAACATCCACTGCAGCAACTGCTTGTCCGTCAGTTTGACCTTGTGGGCACTTTTGACGCGGTATGTCAGAGAAACTCTGTGAAATACGAATCATTCTTAGAAATTATTCATACGATGAGCCCAAAATTTTATGTAAGACAGAAAACGCTCAAACACAAATGAACAAACCTCCACGTTTTCATTAATAGCGCTGTGTAGGTGATACAAAAGCCAAGATGCCTCGACCATTTGGTGGCTATGCACGAGTACATATCTAAAATCGGGAAGATTGCGGCCATCTGTAACAAAACATTTCAAGTTAAAACTGACGAGGTCTGCTCACCTCGAAACTTTTAAAATTCGCTAAAATGTTCGAAGAAAAGGAAGTTATTGTTCTCGGTCCAAAATTTTAAAAAGTCGACTTTCCGAAACAATTTTAATGCCAAAACCCATTTCAGACCATCCTGAATTCACTGCCAAAAATCACCAAAAATATAATAATATTATATTATAATATATTACATATTATGTATGTGTCATTCCAGACGATAACTCTCGATAGAATTGAGATAAAAAGTTTGAATTTGCACAAAAAATCTATCTTTGTAATCGAAAGGCCAAATTCGTAAATGGGCAGAGTCGCGCCACTCTAAGGGGGGGTTTAGGGGAATTTTAAGAGGGGAAAAATTACTCATAAATTCCAAAAATGAAACAGTCTGACAAGTGATACCTCATTTTAAAGAGTTTTAACGCTGAACAAGTCGGAATTACGATGTACTATTCCGTTCTCATACTGGAGCACTTTGAAGATGAAGAAACGTGGTTGATACTTGAGATGTTCTTAACGGTTCATCTGCTCCAATCTGGTAACGGAATGAGATCTCGCCATTCTGACCACCATCGTGTTCAGCGTTGAAACATCTATAAGCTGAGAGTGGTTTTGGGGTGCATTAGGGGGGGGGGGGGGTAGAATTACCCGTAAATTCCCAAAATGGAACAGTCTGACAAGCGACACCTCATTTTGAAGGTTTTTGTCCAATAAACACGATGGTTGAAACTGAGGTGTTACACGTCAAAAAATCGAGACAGTTGGTTTTTCGAAAATTTGCTCTTATAACCATGCTGCATGACTGTGGATTATTTTAGTCTTTGGTCTCATCTTTAGTCTCTTGGTTCTTAATATGGCAAAGGGACTAGAGGCCCTAACGTAAACGTAATTCCCGATAAGTGTTGCATTCATCTGCAACATTCAGAGAGGTTTACGTAGTAGGAACTTTAGGCTTTTATAATATTGCTATCGAGCCAAATATGACAAACGTTAAAAGATTGAAAATACTGAAATGTCGAGATTGTCTCACCTCGAGATACATAATACCGCAGCCGAGAAGCGTGATACACAAGAATATTGGGCTCGCCACCTTGAAGACTTTCAGTCGACGGTGATGAAAGACGTAAGCGACCAAACCCAGAGTTAAGGCCACGCAGGTTGCGGATATTGAAAGAAGAACAATCCTGAAAAAAATAGAATGACTTTGATGAGCACAGCAACGATAAAATCGTTTCAGGCTTCTTAAATATTAACAACAGTGTACAACATTTTGGCACATTTTTACGAGGTTTTCATGATCCATTAATCACGTAGGCATTTCTCCAGCCCTTGACTTTTATTTATACTCAGTCTTCAGTAGAATAAAAATTAGGGTTGCGTTGCAGCAACAACAAACTTTTTTTAAATAAAATAAATTGAATACTACTAACCAGTTTTCTTCTCTACATTATGTGTGTTTGGCCATTTTTATTTGATGAATTTAATCAATTGAGTATCTAATAACCAAATAATGAGATACATCCCAGGGAGTAATCGCCCTACTCGAATTATAGTTGCATAAAGTCGTGCTAACACTAATATAATAAATGGATTGGATAGTGATGAGTACAGGGGCAGATCCAGAGGGGGGGGGGGGGGTGGTACGCAGTCTCCCCCCTCCCCTCATATGATTTAACGATAAGTGGTTTTAGGCTGAATTTTATAGTAGAGATTCTAATAAAACTTACACTAATATTTAAGCAATATTCTAACGATTTGGACTAAAATTGGCTTTAAAAAACTACCCTTGATTAAGAATCTCTCCTCCCCCCTCCCCCTCATGAAAATCCTAAATCCGCCCTTAAATGATAAAGAGGCTTATACTAACCTGCACGGCCAGTTGTACTGAGCCAAACAGGGCTCAGGACCTTCACAGGTTTTACAGCCCTCAGCGCAGGGCAAACACAGGAACTGGTCGTTGTATTTACTGGATCCGTTCGCGAACCTTTCGAGCCAAGCAGCTAAAATATGAGCAAATTGGGTACAGCAATAGTGAGGTAGGCAGTCGGTTAAGCAGGTGGGCAGTTAGTTTCACTATACAGAAATTGTTGATTTATCCAAGATCGGTCATTCAATAATTGAATCGTAGGAAGATAATCCGATCAAATAATACAATAATGACTAAGAAATGGTAGAAATGATCACATGCAGACCTACAGATAGACAGACTAGCCAAATTTGTTCAGGAAGCTCCTAAAAGCCTACATAGTAACTAAGATTATAATCATACTATTATTATTTCAATGTACGTCCATTTTCAATAAATAGCTACTGTTATCCCATCCGTTGAGGAAAGTTGTCTTACCTTCGACCAAGCTTCCTAAAAACGGCACTCGATGCTGTTCCATGTAGAATCCGGGCTTGCATATGCAAACGTAGCTCCCTCGCGACCACTTGGGCCGATCTTGGTAGCTGTAGTGGCACTGTAACAAGTAACTAACTGATTACTGCACAACTCGGGATGATATCAGCATGTCGTATTTCGATCACTGGGATTCGATGGAAAGCTGTTGGAGGGAGCTTTTTACCAGGCGAACAAGCCTGAATTGGAGCAGAACTTCACTGTAGTTGTACCACCACTAAGTACTCTTGACCACCAGTAATACTTATATATTTCTTAGACGCCTTGCTGTTGCGATGTCAGCCAGCCTGAAATGGCTCATAACTTTACTGTTGTACCACCCCTAAGTACTCATCACCACCATTTCTACCTCTATCATCTAATTCTTAGTAACCTTGCAAAAAGCTCCCGCCAACAGCATTGATAGAAGCAAAAAGCTCCCTGCAGGTAGGTGCAACAGAGGAAACATATTAGGTGAAACCTTCTAACAACTCCTTTATTTTTTCCCCTTAGGAAGCTCATTTTCATTTCAAATTGAAGAGTTTACAAAGGGCAGTCCCTTGGATCAACAAACGTGTGTGCAAAATTTCAGCTCGATCCGTTTTGTCTGATGGTGAATGAACAAGAAGAAGAAGGACACGAAAAACGAGAAAAATGGCGATTTTAAAACTGCTATACCCCCGACACCTGATGGTTCCGAGAGTTGAAATTTGGTTTACGTCCTCAGGGGGACCTAGAGAGTTGATGTACAAAAAATCAAGTCCTGAGACACCAAGGGGACCGAGCTACGGAGGGGGGGGGGTGTATGTGAAAAAAATCCAACTTGTTCCAGTTCAATCAGTGCCTCAGTCGCTTTTTCAGGGCTTCGGAACCCGGTTAATAACATCTACCCAGTTCTGGAAGAAATTTTAGCGTTCATCACCTCAAGGAGACTGAGCGATATTGAAACTTGAATTCGATGCATCTTGACCAGAATCAACAATTTAAGAGGGGTGCGTTCTTGGTGGATATCAAAGGCTCATCATTGAGACTTATAAACCAAAATCGCGAAATAATTGCTGGTAAACTACGAAAATGGGTTTTCAGAGGCAGGGCTCAAAACGGCAGGAAAATACAAAATATCGTCACTTAGAATCCCACATGGGCTAACTCACTATTCCCAACTTCACAGGAAAGACAGAAAACGTGTGCCCAGACCTTTCTGTAATTATGTTCTACTATTCTTGGGTCTCCATACGAGTGTGTAATGAGATGAACTGTAGAACAAAATTGCAGAAAGTCTATAGCAAGACTGGGCACACGTTTTTTGTGTCTCCTATAAAGTTGGGAAAAGTGAGTAAGCAGTAAGCGTGTGACGAAATACTGATTTGAGCTTGAGAGGTGACCAAGCTCGAAATCTTCAAAACGATTTTAGCCTCAAAAACCAACTCACAGTGAGCAGAAAGTAGGAATAATTGCCGTTTTCCAGGGTCTATACTAGTCATTCTCCTTTTACTCACTCATACCGTACATGCCACGTGGTTAAGAGGGTGATTGATTGAACCAATCCTGATACATAAATAGTGGCCTGATGTTTCTACGGGAATCGACCGATCCATATTTTACGGTCGCACTTTTCTCACTCCCTCTTCCGATCATCTCATGAAAAAAGATTATACCATGTTTTCTTGCGACTGGCGGAGCGGAATAAAAAGGGAAAGGGCCAACATGAATTATGAACAAGCGAGTATGACGTCTATATAAACACCGCATTTCTCGCTCCCTTGGTGCTCGAAGATTTTTTTTTTCCTGACACTTCAGTGGCACTTGAGTCGTTTAGAATACAATCCGCTGACTCAATGGAGAGTTTAGTATTGAGATCATTCCTGATCGTATTAAAATGGACTTTTCACAAGAGTTCGACGGCATTTTCGTTAGTGCACCAACGCTCAACGCCACATTATTTCTAACATAACTCCAGGAATCATGTTATACTACTCCTACTAGCGGAACAATCCCAATAAATTCAATAAGATACACACAGCCGTTAATAGGCCAGCAGTACGGTAGAAAACAACTCTGCAAATTCTTGACACAACGGTTCATTATCTTCTTTGAGCAGATCACCCTAATCTAATTCATGAAATGATCGATGAAAGTATAGCTCATCATCCAAATTTTATTTTAAAAAATAGGTATTGTTTAAACAATTTACAGACAAAAAAACCTAGTGAATATTGCATTTTCATCCATCTTTGACCCATGTTTAAAATTTCAAGTCTAGCTCATAATTCAAATTCAATTTGTTTAAACAAATAGGTATTGTTTAAACAATTCTACAGCCGAGAAACCGAGTGAATATTGCAGTCATTCATCCTTGACCCATGTTTAAAATTTGAAGTCTCTAGCTCATCATCCAAATTCAATTTGTTCAAACAAATAGGTAGGTATCGTTTAAACCCAAAGGGCCTTAGGTCGCAATAAATAGCAGAAATCTGCATTTTTGATAGTAGTTTGGGCATGTCTTAGTAGTGTGTATATATCCAAGTTTGCAACCGAAAAAAAAGCAAGAGAAAACTTTTGGCGGCCGAAAAATCTCAAAAGTTTCGGAGTTGTTTCAGTTTTTGGCCTATATCTCCAAAACGGTGCTTCTTAGGTAAAAACATGCCGTATACATTTTTAAACTGCATTAAATTTTCTACAAGTTCAGCCCAACCGGAGCTCTGCAAGTCCAATAAATTCGGAGTTGTGGCCCTGTGTAAATTGGCCATTTATTCAAAAAAGTTCAAATTTAAAGTGGCCAACAGTCGTGAGGAACATTGGCCGAAGAAGTGATCCAACGAGGAACTCATGAGAAATGAAGTTGTAGCAAATGTAATTAGCTTCAATTTAAGCACAGACGGAGCTCTGTTGGTTTAGTAGTTCTCTTTTTATTTAAAAAACAAAAACGAAAATATGGGAAACTGGGTAGGTATCTTAAAAACTAAAATTTGAACTTTTTGGAAAAAATGGCCAATATTCACAGGGCCATAACACCGAATCTATTGGACGTACAGAGCTCCGGTTGGCACTTGTAGCGAATTTAGTTTAAAATGTATACGGCATGTGCTTACCTAAGAAGTACCGTTTTGGAGATATAGGCCAAAAACTAAAACAACACCGAAAATGTCGAGGTTTTTCGGCCGCCAAGTTTTCCCTTGCTTTTTTTTGGATGTACACTACTCAGACATGCCCAAACAACGTATCAAAAATGCAGATTTCCTCTATTAATTGCGACCTAAAACTACCATTCCACTGGCCTATAAGGGCAATTTTCGATTAACCAAACTACACAATAGAATATTAAGGCTATTCATTCATCGAATCCAATTGTGTAGATTTCAGTTTAGGCGAGAGGGTTATGAAACGTCGAGTCAATACAGCTCATCTCGGATTTTCCTTCATTCAGAATCCATTTGTAGTAAATACAATGTCTTCGTTTTCTTTCGAACAGTCAACAATATTTTCTTACGAACTCCCACAACCTGCAGCTGGGAGAAATGAAAACTTTATTAAGATGGAAATAAACCCTTCCACCTCCACGCGAGTCCATGCCCGTCGAGCGAAACCCGCTCAAACGGAGCGTATTAATTTCAAGTTAGTTCTTGACAACTTGATGATGTAGGAGTTCTTGCTTCGCTTTTAGCGAGTGGCCGGATCTTGAACCTCCGGAGTAGACCAAATTAAATTTCCGACGACGGTATAGAAAATGGAAACGTTACTCACGCCCAACTACGAGTATGTATTACAGAGTATGATTACTAGTTCCTCTTAACTTCTGTGTTCCTCAACTGTCCTCAATAGTCTGGACAATGTTGAAAACACTTTTCAATTAAGTGTACTTTCACTATGTGTCACTGAATCAGGTAATTTAATATAATATACATTTCATTCCACTTGGGTTAACAGGCTTCTCTTTCTCTGTTCATGCGCAAACGTGAAATTTAACTCTCCGATTAATCACGAACCCTTTTGATAGTAAAGGTAATTTTATACCATTTATGTCTCATATTTTGCAGGTGCATTCCTAGAACGTAAAATAGCACAGCGAAACCTGATCACTCAACAGTGTTCAAGACCTCTCGATTTCAGAGTAGTTTGAATCTGTTCAACATTGTGTAAACTATTGAGTAGGTATACTTGCCATTACCCATCCACGCACCCGTAACTATTTTTGGGTTCTGATATCTTGCAAATAATTCGTCACGCTAATTCTTTTCTTTCGAAAATGTTCAAACGTTGACAAATCATGAGTAAAGTTAGAAAAAATCATTCGAAAATAGAAGAAACTACAAAAATTATAATGTAATAAAGTCATTTTAATCGTGATTGAAACCAAAATTGGAACAAATTATTGTTAAAAATTCCACGTCAAACTTAATTTACCCCTTACTGGGAAAAACTTCTGATCATGGATAGGTCTGTTCAAATGGCTACATACCAAATTACAGGTTCATGTGTGAATATCATGGAAATTAGCTTTAGGAGCCGCTCAGCTAATCCTGGGCCTATTTTGCCTAAAGTGTAAGTCCTAAGGAGGCTACATACCACATTACAGGTTCATGTGTGAATATCATGGAAATTAGTTTTAGGAGCCGCTCAGCTAATCCTGGGCCTATTTTGCCTAAAGTGTAAGTCCTAAGGAGGCAAACATACCAAACTACAGCTTCATAGTGTGAATATAGTGGAAATTAGCTTCCCGAACAGCTTCGTGTTACGCAACTTTTGGAATGAGACAGGTAAACATTTAACTTTAACATTTAGGGCTTTTAGCAATTTTTCACACACAAAACTCAATTTAGATCCACTTGTCCTGCATGAATAGACATACGACTCTCCAATTATATGCTCGTGATTTAGGCCATTTCCTACCCGGACGAATCATGCACACGAAACCTCGAAAATTCTTGAGTTTGGTCACATTGAATGCAGAATTTCATTGTCAACCACTTTTCGAAATTACTCGTACTTAATTTCTACCTTACTGGGAAAAATTAAGTAGGTACAATGTAGGTATGTAGAAAAATCAATTACACGGCTACATCTAGGGACGCGGGAGCGTCCCGCCCGCCAAGAAAACCGAAGCGATTAAAGACTGATTTCGCGACGTAACAAGTTGGGTTTTTCATCCCCCCCCCATTGCCGGCCCCCTGGCTGTCTCGGGGGGGGGGGGGGGGTGCATTTTTTGTACACCAACTCTTCAGATGCCCCTGAGGACGTAAACCAAATTTCAACTCTCGGGACCATCAGGTGTCAGGGGTATATCAGTTTTAAAATTGCCATTTTTCTCGTTTTTCGTGTTCTTCTTTTTCTTCTCGTTGTTTATTGACGGGGCTACAGCCCAGCAGACGAAACGGATCGAGCTGAAATTATGCACACACGTTTGTTATGATCCAAGGGACTGCCTTTTGTACTTTTTGTCCCCCTCCCCCCACCCCAATAAGGGGTGAAAGAGTAATTTTTAGTAATTTTCAGGAATTTCAAATGGTATTTCAGCTATTTCAGATTTTCTCTTTTAGTTTTATTCACCTCACTAAACTCTTCAATTTGAAATAAAAATGAGCTTCCTAAGGACAATAAAGGAGTTATGATGGTTTTCCTCTTTTCAACGATAACTGCCGTAAAAATTAATCGACATGGTGCGGTTGGTCCTAAAATGTCCGTTAGGATGTCTAATAATAATATATTATGGTCATTGATTTTGAACTAAATCTCAATCGATTTGGCTCCTCCACAGCCAAAAATACGTGAATAGATCCAACATCTACTAATTTCCAAAAACATCAAAGTTAAACAGTGGTCAGAAAAATTGTAGCAGAGTTGAGCCGGGGCCTGGTCAGTGGCAAGTTAAAGTCCTAAGGAGGTTTCATACCAAACTACAGCTCCATAGAGTGAATAGCATAGAAACTAGCTGTAGGAACCACTCAGGAGTATCACGCAAATTGGTATCCAAAGACCTTCTAAGTAATGGTAAACGTAAGGGTTCCCTCAACTCAATTTAGCAATAATTTGTGGAGGCAAATAAGTTAGTACTTTACGAAGTCAAAGTTAAAATCGCAAGGGCTCTGAAGGTTGCCATGCAGAATAACACGAGAGCACATTCTTGACGAATCCTGAAACCGAGAGAGGCGAATTCTCCGTTTTCGGGCTGGTTGATTAAAGGATCGTAGGCCAGTTGTCACGAAGGGGGTGTGTGTATAGAGATGATATTTTCCATTCAAGTCAAAAGGGATCTCTCACAAGCGGACGAGATGTTTCGAAAGAGACTCATCAAAACTGAGACTCTTCAAAGGAGAAGTAAATCAAAGGGTATCACTATGTGGATGTCTGCAAAGGGAGTGTATTAGTCCTCGACGTCCGGGCAGGTTTGTTAGGAGCTGAGAGCAACATATGATCGGCCAGGTGTTGTGAAAGGCTAGAATAATATAGTGTTAGCAATATAGCACGTAAAACCAACAGAAGGGAGGGAGAAACAGTTCATAAGCTCAAGAATGTTCCGATTCTCTTTGAACTGACCTATCAAGAACGTTACTTAATTCCTCTTATAGTAAGTCTCTACACAGATGCAGAGTTCGCAAAAGTTCTGGTTTGCAGAGTGAGACTATACAGGGTGGTCCACGAGTTAGGCTCCCCCCCCCCTTTATTTTCTCTAATTGCCGGAGTAAAAAATTCGGACAAACGCCATTCTTCATTGTTTTTTTTCCGTAGTTTTGAAATACATATATAGGTAGGTATATAAAATTGCGCGTTGCTTCAACTTTTTTTCTTCTTTTCAAATGGGAACCCCTTCGTTATAGCAGATTAGGATTCTGCGCGAAAATTTGACCCCTCACTCGATTGTGTTTTGTTGCGCGCAACACGTTCATTGAGCGCGCAAAGTTGTTGAGTCACCAAAATGAATTATTGTAAACCCCAAGTGTGGCACATGAATTCACATGGTGACATCTGTTTTCGGCTTTGATTGCAATAACGCAATAACAGCCAAAAACATGGTGTTTGTAGTTTTTTTAAAAATCTCATTTTTCTAACACTGTGGTCATTCAACCATTTTGTCGTTTCTGCATTCATCAAGTCGAGGTAGTGGTTGGAGATCAAAAAAGTTCAGATCCCTGTGACTCAAGTCTTGAGTGTATTCGGTTGTTGAACTCAGCAGTGGATTCTAAAAGGGGGACATGAGTCCTTGTGTTTTCATGTAAATCATATCATGACTCGAATTCTTTTGCTTTGTAGATAAGTACCTATCTCCACCAATTGCACTCGTAGCAAACACAAGGAACGACAAAATGGTTGGATGACCACAGTGTTAGAAAAATGTGATTTTTAAAAAACTACAAACACCATATTTTTGGCTGTTATTGCGTTAAATTTCGATCAAAGCCAAAAACAGATGTAACCACGAAAAACAACGAAAATTCATGTGCCACACTTGGGGTTTACAGTAGTCCATTTTGGTGACTTAGCATCTTTGCGCGCTCGCTGAACGGTACAAAAAAATCGAGTGAGGGGTCAAATTTACATAAAATTTCGCGCAGAATCCGAATATGCAATTAAAAAAATGGGGTTCCCATTTGAAAAAACGAAGTTGATGTGCGCAATTTTATCATTTTTGAAAACTAAGAAAAAAATTATGAAGAATGGAGTTTGTCCGAATTTTTTACTCCGAGAGGGGGGAGCCTAACTCTTGGGTCACCCTGTACATTATGTCCTACATGGACGTCTATAAGAACTTCGGTCGGTTTAGACAACAAAAAATGTATAAAAATCTTTACATATTAATATTTTACTAGTGAATGGTAGTTATTTTGTACTCACTAGGGTGGAGTTGTGGCATTTATGTGACCCTTTGAAAGCGAGGATTTGATCGTCGTGGTCATCAGGCGATGGGTCACATTGGTTAACGTGTAGGTTACTGATGTCAATGTCAACACTAAGGTAGCCCTTGGTCCTAGCAACATAAAATTGAATCAATTCAAATGTCTGCAACTTTGCTCTACAGAATATAAGCAAATTTCAAACCATAAGGTGTGCAAATTTCCAACCGTGATGTACTCGTATATATTACATACGTGGATATCAATGTTGGAAATTTGCACACCATTTTTATTCTAACCTTATTCACAAATTGAAGAAATGTGAAATGAAATGTGGAAAAACTGTTTGATTAAATACCTATACCGACGTTTATTGTAATAAATTAGTAGTTACCCACCTATGTATCCACTTATAAATTACTTAACAAACTACTTATATCATCAATCACTCAATAGATTACCCCGGCAAGCCAACCTTCTGCTTCAGGACCACTCCAATTTTGATTTCTTCCAGCGTCAGTCACAAACTGTACTCATATTTAAGTCACTACTGCGTGATATTCTCTCCAGTGTTCCCCAGTTTTTATTATTATTTTATTTACTCTCTACGTTGCTTTTGTACTTTTGTTCTTTGTTTTTGTATCTCCCTCTCTGTATTTATTTTCCCAGCTTGGTCAATTGATTTTTTAATTTCATTCTTTTGTTCATTGGGCATTGCACGTATTGTAAAATAAATAAATAAATGCAAATCACTCGGTATTTTATTTTTCAAATAATTTTTGAAGATATTTTTGTATGAATAAGTGGAAAAATAATTCGGATATTTGGACAACAATAAGACGCACCAGGAGCAAGTAAGAGAGCATTACAGCTAACCACCTGTTAGTCATTTGCCGAGCTGATGACGCACCTAGAGCGTGAGGGGTCTAAATACGTTCAGGTTGTGAGGAAAAGTTGGCTGACAGCTCACGTGTTAAAGACTAGTCTTGTTTAGGAATACCTAGTGATGAGAGACTTACAAGAGGATGTTGGAATATTACCCATGCTTGTTGACTGGTATGTTGATAGAATAACTTATCACCCACGTTCGGGCTTTGCAGGAGTAATACGGATTGGTCCAACCAGTAATCTGCTCGTTCCTGAAAAAAAAGACCACGTATATTCACGTAACATTTGATTAAAACGATCGAACGGTAGAACCGTTCTGGAATTGTTCGGGAGTTGAACATGTACTATTCATCGCCACATTCATCTTTCTGAGTCCGCTTCTTTCAGCCAGAAACTGGCGGACCATCGAGACAGGAGTGGGAGAAGTGGGATATATCCACATATATGTGGAAAGGAATTGACGCCCGGAATTGAACACTATTGCAAACCAACTTTATCATCTGACCGTGTCGAGATAGATTATCGGAAATCCAGATAAAATTTTGGTTATTAAATTCGATTTTAATTCCCTGGCATGATTGGTATGCAAGGATACAAATTTGGATCAAAACACCAACACTTGGCAGTTGTTGACTCACAAATATATCACGGTGAAAACACAGTATGGTGTTTTTCTGCGATGCTTTGTTTTGTACGAAGTGAGCAGGAATTGCTTGAGTAGCAAAGTAAGCCCCAGTCATGCAGCATGGCTACAAGAGCAAATTTTCGAAGAACACTGGCCGAACCATGATTAAAACTTCAAATTTCTTGCTCATCATCTGTCTGACTGTTTCCTGGAACTAATTTTTGTATACACATTTCTCGAGGTTCTAAAAATTTTGGACCGAGAACAATAGCCTCCTTTTCTATGAAAATTTGATAAAAAGATGCTTATATTCATACCGCTCCGGAGGGCGTTTTCACGGATGATCCAGTACGCCTATTTGAAGGTAATATGACCTAACGACAATTCCTTCGCCCTTCACTATCATGGGTCATTCTCACAAAAACGTGAAATTTGACGTAGACATTTTCAAAAATTTAAAATTTCTCATAATATCCTGAAACAATTCACCAAAGTTTTTAAATGTATTTGTCATGAAATGAGACCGTCAGCAGCGCTTAAATAACTTTATTATTCGAACAAAAAATATAAATAAAAAATAAACACTTGTTTTCACTGGCATGGGGAGGGTTGTCGAAATAATGGGAAAGCCCCCCCCTCCCCTCCCCCCCAGAATGCTAGATGCTCCATGGGTGAAGGACTGACGCTAACCTCTACGACACTCACATTTCATTATGTTTCACATCCTAAATTTATTTACAAAATTATGAAGTTTCGGATTTAGAAATTTAAGACAACGCCTGATGATTACATACAGAAACATTATAAGAAATATATCAATCAGTAACGTTGCTGGGTGATTGAATTTGGCAACCAACAGTTTGTGACATGGGTGAAGGACTGACTTTTCAACATTTAATCAAGTTTTTAGTAATTAAACAATTACTTCAATACTCTGCGAGCATGTGTGCTGGCAAGTACGCAAAATGTTCGATGGAAATAATACCTATTAGTACCGAAAACCATTACCATTTGTTCAAATCTTACCCATAACCACAATTTCACGTTTTCCTGAGAATGACCCTTATACGGATTTTATTAACGCAATGCCTATCTATTTTATAAGTAATAATTTCCAGCAAGATCGTTATCTTCAAGGTCGAAAATCAATATGGGGGATTCGTGAACCTCCTATAATAACTCCAGAAGCCATGTCGAGACTTTAGGACAAGGAAAATTCATCACCTGGGCAAAGTGGTGATAAACTACATTACACCCACCAGCGTTTTTAACGACGAGCTCATAAAAAATAATGAAGAAAAGTGGTTTCAGGTCTGAGCATTAAAAATAATAGGAGGTTCCCGGTGATTTACGGTACCGCCGCGAGACCGACGAAGTAGGTAATTGATGAGCTCGAAAGGAGTTGAAGTTTCCGTATTGTGGGCAAGAATAGGTTGAAGTTTCCGTATTGTGGGCAAGAATAGGCGAGCAATTACAGGTTTCGACTCCTTCGAAATAATGTACTAGGTACCATGTATGTTGGCCAGGCGCGATCTAGCTCGATGTTGAGGGATGAAGAGGGGGGGGGGGACAATTCGGGTTGCCTACTTTCAGGGGCTTTTCATCGAAAATATGTTATACAGTTTATTTTTTCACGGTGATGGGAGCGATAGTATAATTATTTGGTAACAAAGTGGTGGTTTTTTAAAAAACTATTGCAAAAAAAGTGAATTTGAAAAGCAAAATCCAGAGATTGGTACCTACACTTTTATAAAAGGAAGAGACCAAGACTACAGTCAATTACACTGTACAAAATACAAATTCTCCCAAAAGTGCAAATTTTATGTTAAGTAAGGTCATTTTTGTAGTCTCGTACCAGCCAAACTACTGTTCCTACAAAAAGTCATGAGAGAATAATTTGAAGACAATTTATTACGCTTCAATTGAAGACCAGAATTATTCTAGAAGCCCTATTATAGTGCTTCTAGACCGAATGGTTTTCCCAAAAACTAACAAACTAACTGCCGGTCTCTTTTGGCTACAGCTCCAAAACTATTCGTTCAATCCAAAAATTTGTTTTTCTTCTAAAAGCTAGTTAATTTAACATTCAGACCCCACATATGAAATGTTACTCAAGCCCCCTAAAACACCCACGCCAGCTTGCTAAAAAAAACCCGTACTGTTGTGAAATCCACGTGTTTTTGGCCAACTGTTCGCTATAACTCCGAAAATATCTGTCCAATTCAAAATTTATTTTCTTCAGCCTAAAGCTGGTTGAATTTACTATCAGACCTAATATTATGATTACGGGTATTTTGAGGGACTTGGTTAACATTTCATATACGGGGTCTGCAAGTCAAATTAACTAGCTTTGAGACGAAATAACGAAATTTTAGACCGAACAAATATTTTTGGAGCTATATCCCAAAGAGTCCGATAAAACCCCAGAATTTAACGCTTTTTGAGAAACTGAAACAAGACTAAGATATAAAACCTCTTTATGACGCCGGGCACATTTCAAGTCAGTGGGGTCCAGGATACCGGTTTCCCGCTTTTGATAAAACCATTTGGTCTAGAAGCACCATTCTTATCTATTATTCTGTATTAAATTGTCTTCAAATCATTTTCTCATGACATATTGTGGGACTAGAAACATTACCGTAACATAAAATTTGCACTTTTGGGAAAAAATGACCTGTTTTGCAGAGCTCTATCTTGGGGTTTACCTGGTCTACAGAGTTTTACTACTACTGAAATTGTCATTGTACAACAGAGTCATACTACCACTGAATATTTAGATTTTAGCGTACTGGCATGAGTATTTTACGGGACTTGATCAACTTTTCATATAAGAGGTCTGAGAGTAAATTCATCCACCTTTAAGAGGAAAAAAAGAAATTTTGAATCGGAGTTATAGCGAAAAGTGGGCAAAAACACGTGGATTTCACAACAGTTCGGGTTTTTTAGCGAGCTGGCATGGGTATCTTAAGCCCTTCAACCCCCCTCCCACCATACCGCGCCTGATGTTGGCTCTTGGACCGCTCACAGGGAAGCAAGTTCGTAGTGGAGAATCAAGCCGAGATCTACTACATGCTTAAGATACTATTCATCTCCTTGTATTCAATGATGGAGTAGTATTTGGAGTAAAATACGTTTTTTCTTAGGCGACTAAAATCCGTTGTAGTTATCTTCCTGTATTTGAGATATTGTCGATGACATCCATACGAAGAAAGGTAGGGGTTTTACTTGGGAATCCATGGTAGTTCCTGAGGCAGCTCAACGCCGGGGACGACTTCAGCGGGCTGCCTCCATTCCAACGAGGCTTGTCCAGTTTCTCGCCTCCAGACGGCTGCTGAAACGACTAGGCTTGTAGAGGCGTTCAGAGCGATCACCCTGGACGCTAACAGAGCAGGCTCCGAGACCAGGAGGCTGTGAGCTACTCCGTCCACCAAACCTTAGAAAGAAAAAAATAAAATTAAGAAAAATAAATTAATTATTAAAAAATAAAAATAAATTAATCAAATGAGTTATGCGAAAAAAACGTTTGGCATCACCTACACGCAACTAAGGAAAGCCGAGGTTGAATGTTTGTAATACTTGTATTGCTTGTACTTATAAGTACCTACATGTCCTTCAAGTACGACATGAGTTACATAATAATAGTACGTCCGTATATTATAAAATTATCAAGTATAAGGACATTTAAGTTTAAGTTATGAACCTCGTGACCCCCCCCCCCTCCTCCTCACACCCATAAGATAAAAGTCTGGATCCTCCCTTGTGTTCTCCTGTTCTGGAAATCCCCTATCAAAACAACCCATTTCAACGACATTAAAGATTAATATCTAGCTCCAAAATTGACATTTTGGTTTGAGTTCTTAGTGATTGCTTCTAATTTCCCTGACCGAGTGGTGGTTTTAGTAGTTGGCTAGAAAACGTTTAGCAGAAAAGTGGAGGAGGTGGTGGTCTCAGATTGATAGTTCAGCATAGTCAAGTCAAGTAGACTCACGCAAGTCTTCTCGATTCTCTGCACTCACGCAACTACTGTCTTTATTGTACAGAAAGGAATATACCATCAACCGGTCAACAGCCCCAAAGTGGTCGGAATGGTTTGCTCCAAAACCACTCTGTATATAGAACGTGTCTTGGCAATCGAAAGGCCTAAGTTGTTAGATGGTCAGAATCGAGCCACTCTAAGGGGGCTTAAGGGAATTTAAGGTGAAAAAAATATTCGTAATTCCACAAATGAAACAAACAAGTGACAACTCATTTTACAGATTTTTCAACGCTGAATATGACGGTGAAGTCAGAATTGCAATATCTCATTCCGTTCTCAAACTGGAGCACTTTGAAGATGAAGAAACGTGGTTGTTACTTGATAATATCATAATATTATCATAATAATATTATTATGATGTTCATGGTTAGTCTGCTCTAATCTGATGACGGAATGCGATATCGCAATTCTGACTTCACCGTCGTGTTCAGTGTTCCAAAATGTCCAAAAGCTGTGGGGGGTTTTGGGGAGTTTCACCCATAAATATCAAAAATGAAACGGTCTGTCAAGTGACACCTCATTTTAAAGGTTTTTACACGCTGAATAAGATGGGGAAGTCAGAATGGCTATATCGTATTCCGCTCTCAAATTGGAGCACTTTGAAGATGAAGAAACGTGGTTGTTACATGAGATGTTCTTCATGGGCATCATGATCTTATTCATAAAACCAATTATTTCTTCGAAAATTCGCTCTTATAGCCATGGTGGATTTTTGTTTATACTTCAAAACCATTGTTTGTCAAACTAGTGAACTCAATGTCGAAACATAATTGACTGTACAAGATACTGATCGAATTGTACAATAGGCCAGAATACTCTTCGCTGGTCAATAGAATTATTGGTTGTTTTCTAAGCTATTAATAATAATTAATTTTTTTTTTTTTAAATACATTTTTATTTGTTCATAATTAGAATACACTTTTCTAAGACACAAATGCTACGACCCCCTTTAAGATAACTTGAGCTGGAAATGATGGAAACCCTCAAACTTCACTTGATTGCTGGGAGAGGTGAGGAGAATATCACCATTTCTAGGGCCTCACGGCAACTCCCCACATCGTCATTTTGGCGACTTTTCAGCAGAGCCAAAAAAACCATCTGCCAATGACTATGACATAGATTGGCAGTGTTTGTTGTTTACTGAGTAATTCAGTGAAGTAAATCGTGAGATTTAGTTAGTGTTACCTAACTTATACTTTGTTAGTAATATCAGCAGTAACTATATGTCCACCTGTGGAAAAAGAACTGATAGGAAGGTACTTGTACTTACAAATTTCAACCGTATGCAAATTGAATAAAATTTATTCAATTTGGATACGGTTGAAATTTGTATTTAGCTGAGAAAAGCACCTCTCCCGTCCCCTTCGCGAAGGCTCCTCTTGATCTACGAGTACGATGTACACCCCCTGAGTTTCAAGGCAGGAGCTGCCACTGTTACCTAGAGTAACTGTAGGCCTACCTAAGTACAAGTACCTTCCTATCAGTTCTTTTTCCACAGGTGGACATATAGTTACTGCTGATATTACTAACAAAGTATAAGTTAGGTATTTAATCTTGTAAGCTTTCTCATCTTCAAATTACAAACGCGACTAAATACATACTCGTACAGTAGACATGAAAATGTCTAAAATGTCTGTGTGAAAATGAAATGTTCTCCAATGGAAACGAAATTCTGAAACAATCATTAAAGGAGTAGGTAAACCCAAGAAATGTATGTTATTGTTAAAGCTGAAATGTACCTATATCTGCCCAGCAGGAACCGACGCGTCGCGACGTGGAGGTGGAAGTATTCGATTTTTTTCCCCAGATCACTTATGCCATTTTTAACCCCAAACCTCAACAAAGGGTGCAAACAAAGCAAAATAATTTGTTACTCACTTCACAACCGCAAAGCCAGTCTTTTTGTGATATTTGGCGTTGAACTTACAACACGGTCTAGCCACCTTATCTTCCATTGACAAACAGGAATAGTTGAGTTTGATGAACTCTACTGAATTATTCATCTTTGGAAAAATAGAAAAGGAGGATGACTAGACGATGACAACGAACGACACCACAAAAACGAACTTAGGTACAAAATAATTCTGGCTGATTTGAGAAAACAGATGATAAAGCATGAGGAAAGATAACAATGACAAAGAGTGCATAGCAGCGCCCCTGGCGGCAGAGCAATGAGTTTGATGCACTTCACAATACGTTTTGCGCTCGCTGATTGGTCAATCACTCAGGGCGCCACATCCAAACCGGATGTGGGGGGGTGGGGGGGGGCGTGAGCACCTACGCCCTGTTGTAGGGATGCAACCTCGGAACCAAATAATCGATTATAACATCAAATTATCAAGCTAATAATCGACGCGACCGATTAATTGGTATTGAATAATCAACGTTCGATTAATCGAAAGCTAATCATCGATTTTTAATCTCTCAGCAGGAACTGAAGTGGCCACAGAAGCAACATACTTTTGGTTATCTTCGATTGGAATCGAACTGGATTGGAAATCGATTGGAAATAATATTTCGAACAAAGAAAACATTTTGTAACCCCTTCAAACTTTATTGTTTTACGTTTCAAGAAAGGTACCTAGGTTCAAAAAAGACCTCCAGATGGTCATAATAAATTCTATACCGTCCCTATTTCTCTACCGTTCCTTTTGAATTTTCCCTTACCACCAGTGGGGGGGGGGGGGGGGTTACCCGATTAATCGACTATTTGTTTACATCCCTACCCTGTTGCACCGAGGCGCTTCTGATTGGTCAGGCGCCTGGTGCGACTGTTTCGCGAGTCGATTCAAATAGTTAAATCATATTTTCTGTCAATATCCAACTTATAAGTTGGATATTGACAGAAAATATGATTTACCTATAGGTACATACTTTTCAAATCGGATGCGAGAATTTGGTTACTGTTTTTGGTTTATTGGCTGGGGGTGCACGTGCTCCTATGCTCCTATCAGTAGCCGCCACTAGTAAGTTATTTTCGGAAAAACATCGATGTTTTTTATAAGATGTTTCTTAATATCGATGTTTTTCATACGATGTTTCAAAAGATCGACGTTAGTCGTAAAAAACATCAATGTTTGACCAACCATCCCTACTTATATGAATGATGTTTAACAATGAATGATGTTATATGAATATCTGTACCTAATACAAATACTCAATCTCGTGAAAACGAACGTTATAACAACATGCTTGATTGATTTGAGAACGGAAAAACGTCGAATAGCGGATAATATCCGTTATAATATAATATTATGCCTTTACGAGCTTCACTGTGTCTTACTGTGAAGTTGGGGATGAAGTTGTCCGTTGTGTCGTGGCGTGAGTCCTAACTCGGTGAGGAGGGTGGCGGCGAGTTGAGCTTTCTGTTTGGCCGTGTCGAAGCGAGTCGGAATGACGGGTGCCGGAAGGATCCGGTAACCTTCGTTGACGCAGAGAGTTCCCATGTTGTTGGTTGTCACCTCTTCTATCATCCTCAACGCCTCTTCGATCTTGTCCTGGAACAATAATTTAAACGGTTTCCTAACATAATAGGTCAAAGCAAATGGGGCCTTCGTCCAGCTCTACCCTTTATGGAAGAATAGGAACTTGGCCCAGAGAACAAAGCTAAGGCTCTTCAATACCAACGTCAAGTCCGTACTCCTGTATGGATGTGAGACGTGGAAGGTGTCTGAAACCATCACCCGCCAGCTACAGACTTTCATAAACCGCTGCCTCCGGAGAATCCTGGGGATATGGTGACCCAAGACAATCTCAAATGCAGATTTGTGGAGGACAACCGAGCAACTTCCAATCGACCAAGAAATAAAGAAAAGGAAGTGGAAGTGGATCGGCCATACTCTGAGGAAGCCCGATGGCGCCGTAGAGAAGACTGCTCTCCAATGGAATCCCCAGGGCGAAGGCAGAAGAAGAAGAAGACCGAGAGAGACCTGGAGAAGATCGACAGACAAGGAGCTCCGCCGAGTAGGCAAAACCTGGAACGAGGTTAGAAGAATCGCGGCAAACCGATCCGACTGGAACGAGCTTGTTTCTGCCCTATGCTCCCAAAGGAGTTAACAGGATTTAAGTCAAGTAAGTCAAGTAACATAATAGGTACCTACTCTACCCCCCCCCCCCCCAATAACACTCCGTGTAAAAAAAAAAAAAAAATAACGTCAAGCCATGGCGCCAAGGGGAGAAACGGGTGCGGTGCTTGTGAATTAGGACATCTCTTTAGTTGGAAGGAAAAGAACGGGCGGGGAAGGTGGATATCATAACTTTTTCCAGGTGCTGTAGAATGATATTTGCGAGGCGGTGTGATTTTTTCACGGAGTGTTTTTTGGGGGACATCACATCTTTTTGTTGTTGAAGTTGAAAAGACCTGTAGAGATATAGCCTCGAAGAAAAAATGAAACAAATTAAAAGTTAATTACTTATTAATAAAGGACTACGCACAAAACACCGTCAAATGGGAGTACCGAGGGTTTTCCTCAAACCTAGGATATAGATTCTCTGAACGATACTGATCAAAAGTTTTGATGGGCCCAACTTGATTTAAAGCGATCTAAAGGGCCCGGTGGGCTTGGAAGGTACGATGTAAAACCCTATTCTATCTCACACTGTCTTAGAGAAAAAAGCGAGACATAAATAAAAATAAAAAAATATGTACATATATATGAGCATGTGCAAGAGAATATATATACATTTAAGTTTGAGGAAAATCCACGGCACCTACTCCCATTTTACGGTGTTTTGTGCGTGGTCCTTTACAAAACTATTTATTTATAAAGTTATAAATTAATAAAATAAAAAAATCTTATCAATCAATCAATCAATACTGGTCTCGAGGTTAAGTACTCGACTCATAATCGAAAAAAACAGGACCGAGTCCAGACACCAACGGGAAAAATTTGTTCCCTTGATTCACCCTTTCCCTCAGATCACGTCAGAACACAAGCGACCGGCGGGCTACTACGTCAGAGCATATGACGCACGAGCCTATGTCGTCAGACGACTGGCAGGAGGCCAACTAGTACGTCAGAGCCTATGCCGCACGAGCCTATGGCGTCAAACGGCTGGCAGGAGGCCAACTAGTACGTCAGAGCCTATGACGCACGAGCCTATGACGTCAGACGGCTAGCAGAAGGCCAACCAGTACGTCAGAGCCTATGGCGCACGAGCCTATGACGTCAGACGGCTGTCAGGAGGCCAACTAGTACGTCAGAGCCTATGCCGCACGAGCCTATGGCGTCAAACGGCTGGCAGGAGGCCAACTAGTACGCCAGAGCCTATGACGCACGAGCCTATGACGTCAGACGGCTGGCAGGAGGCCAACTAGTACGTCAAAGCCTATGACATGTACAGCTGTACAGCTAGCCTCGACCGTCTGAATTTGAAGAAAAACTCGGCGAGGGGCTTTTGAAGTTATATAACTCGGCTTCCTTTTGATCTAGCGACTTGACCCACAACAAATTTCAAGTTGATCTGTCAAATAGGGGCCTAGCTATGGATACTGAAAAACGCGTTTCGTGACGTCCAGTGAACATACGCATTCAGTACCTACTCTGTCGTTCAGCATCTTAGTGAAGGGCATTCCTAAAAATTCATACTGTAAAAGTAACCAGGTATATTTAGATAAGCAATACTATACTCTTTACGACCTCCTATGCATTGCACGTTTTTGTGTGGCTAAATCATGCAAATTGGAAAACTTTCCGTTTTCATAGCCAACTTTTTGTTATAAAGTGGAGTTTTTACAGCTTATCGCGCATACTTCTCAGAATACCTCAACTAGAGACGTTAGAGTTGGCGCAGTTGAAAAATGACCGAAGCATTGTAGAACTTCTGCAATAAAAGTGAGGGACAAATGTAACGGGATCAGGTTACGATAGTTTAAATCTAGCTTGCTCGGAAGAAATGAATTATTTATCTAAGGCAATAACAAGTACTTAAATGAGTCAGTAAGCTACCTTGCTGGTGTTGGTGTAAATCTGGCCAAGGGCGAACCTCATGGAAAGGAATACCATTACGAGGCAGCACCATCGCTCCATCCTCCTCCAACATTGGCACTGTCAACAAAGAAGAAAATTCTCTCAGTATGTTGATCCAAGACAGTAAATATTCATGTTAAGAACATTATTGATCCTCAGAGCCTATGCGAGAGCTCTGCATCATTCAAGATTCAGTTATCTGGAGAAATGTATGGGGGACCTCAATTCAGTTGACTGGGGTAATAGTTCAAGGAGTACTAGCAGGGTTAAGTAGAAACTTGCTGTTATTTTAATTGGCAAGGATTTCAAATAAATTGTATTACTCAAACCAATCATTACGGTTTAAAGTACATTGAAGTACGTAGAGGTGAATGACGTGTGATAGTTTCAAATGATTTATTTTCAGCCTTATAATTGGTTCAATGACCTGCCGGCGGTCTGTAGCAGACGGAATGTGGTTCAGCCAACTCGTATCAATGACTTTTCATCATGAGCTGGAAACTTGGTTCATACACTCTTTCCCGGTGATAGATTCTTCCTGCTTGCTTATGCATGCGAGTTGTGCTAAGAATTCGACTACAGTTCTTGTTGGGCGTCCTGACATTCCCTTTCGCACGTAGGAGCTACCTGTGGATATGTTCGTCCCGGTTATGTCCAAATGGATCCAATCCACGTTTGGTATGAACTGTTTCAAGAACGCCGCTGTAGCGCAGGTGACTCCAGTGACGTTTTTATGTATGAGATGATCCTGTACGTCAGCGAACGGCTGGCTGGTGATTTTCTCAGTGTAATGATTCCACAAAGGAAGCCTCCATACTCTGTCACCTGTGTGCATTCCTGCAATCCTCATGTTTTCAAACAGTGAATCGTTATTTGAAAAAACCCCTGTAGCAGCGGATCCCAGTAGATTGACGATCTCTTTTGACAGGGACCCTATGTCCAGAATGAATTTAGGATTGTAAACTCCAGAATATACCAAAGCATCAGCCAAAGCCATTCTCCCATCGTCGGTGGTCTCAATCAGGATAGTCTTACCGTTTCGTGCTCTGATAATATCACCAGGTTTCATCGCACACGATCCTGGTAAATTTTCGTACAGCGGAATCAAGC
Source organism: Stenodema calcarata (assembly GCA_963920205.1). Classification (NCBI taxonomy): domain Eukaryota; kingdom Metazoa; phylum Arthropoda; class Insecta; order Hemiptera; family Miridae; genus Stenodema; species Stenodema calcarata. Next base: position 33,482,344 of record OY986050.1, read on the forward strand.
CACGTATATTGATTGGAAGTTGCAACGCAGATGCTGCTCGGCATACTGCAACAACTATAGCAGCACCTGACATTTCCCCTCTCATGTGTTTGAGATCAGGGCAGCTTTTCAAACAAAGTCCCCCGCTATCGAACGTTGTGCCTTTGCCGACCAAAACGATAGGTGATACGTCGGGATCGCAACCATAGTAACTAGTTTCGAGAAATATCGGAGGCTCGCAAGACCCTCTGGCTGACATAAGGAACGCTTCCATCTTCATAATTTTAGACCAGTTTCTAACTTTAACTTCAACACTCACGCCAGCTTTGCAAAGAACTTCAACAGCAGCCTGGGCGAAAGCGATAGGTGTCAGCAAATTGGCAGGAGTTTCGGACAGTTGCCTCGCCAGGTTTTGAGCGGCCGCTTTCTGCAGACCGATTTGCCAGCCTGTGTAGTCACAACTGTCGTACAGCTCGAGCCTGGGAATGATCTTCTGTTGTGCTGGGTTTTTGAGCTCTTGGTAAATCCAAACTCCCAGAGCGCTGCCCTCAGCAGCTGACTCGGCATGGCCGAAACTCTCTACGAATATCGTCCTCATATGTAAATCCTGCAGAGCCCTGCTGCCAGCTGCTGCCCCTGTTCGAATCGCTTCTTTCCACTCGTCCAACTCCTCCAAATCGTTATAACCAACGCACTCTTCGCCCATTCCAACCACAGCTACGGCCGAAAACCGAGGCTCCACTCCGTAAAACACTCTGACATCACCAAGGAGAGGCGTTGGACTCAGTTTCAAAAGTTCTACGATCTTCCCATTCGTTATTTTGTCATATTTCAACAGAGCATCTGTATACGACGTAGACAAACCATGATTTTCCGTTTGGTTGGCGTACATCCCCAACACCAAACCAGTAAACTCGTTCGAGTCCGCGCAGTTGAGCAGCCGTCTTTGGAGATACTGAACAGAGACAAATTGCCTGAAGAGCCTGATAATTTGACCGTTCATTTTGATGAATTTGGAATTTTGGTCTAATCCTCAAGAAATAAGTAAATAGAACTCGTAATTTACTATCCCGATATTCAAGCCATACGTTGACGGTTGCTGTTTACTTTCGCATACAGGAGAAGAAAATCATTGTACAATGTTCAATATTTTGTAACTTTTGACAGGATCATTAGAGTTTTTTTTCCGATAGCCTATCTATGGATGTCAAAAGTAGCTCGGACCCTATCATAAATATATTATTGTGATTTTGGGGTTCACTTAATAGTATTGGAATAAATCACATGGTAGAGGTGCATGCAAGAATAAGCGACTACAACACACAGAAAGCGATGGCTTTCCTCAAGCAAATAATATTTTGTTTGCTTGTTTTAGAATGGGTTATAATAAACGTAAAATAGTTTCAATGGAATCGTACGTACATAGAAAGATACCAGTTTCGATGAAGGGGGCATAATGTACTAGCCGGCTACTGGGTATTAATAATACATCGTCGCTTAGGAGGCAATACCACTTAATAGTATTGGAATAAATCACATGGTAGAGGTGGATGCAAGAATAAGCGACTACAACACACAAAAAGCGATGGCTTTCCTCAAGCAAATAATATTTTGTTTGCTTGTTTTAGAATGGGTTATGATAAACGTAAAATAGTTTCAATGGAATCGTACGTACATAGAAAGATACCAGTTTCAATGAAGGGGGCATAATGTACTAGCCGGCTACTGGGTATTAATAATACATCGTCGCTTAGGAGGCAATACCACGTATCTAACTATTGCCCCCTTTTGCCAACTTTTCAGGAGGAAGAAAAAAACAGGTTTTTATCTAACATATTGGCACTTCTGTCATTTTTCTCACCATTTTCGGTTGTCTAGGAGGTACCACACATTCTGTAAGACGTTTCAGTAGTCTGACATCGAAATTACGAAAAAACCGTTAGATATGTGTTATTGCCCAACATTTTTGGTATATACGTGGTGTTCATGAATACCATTTTTTCACCTAATCATCGATAAATTTTTTTGTCTTGCTCTTAAGAATTAAATTTTAGATTTTTAGATAAGTAGAGGACATTTTGAGTTCATCAACTCGACTTTTAAGAATTGACTCGATTCAACTCGATCAACATCAAAGAGAGATACCTATTCATTTTGAATGAACTCGACTTTTAACAAATCAACTCGATTTCTAAACAATCAATATCAATTCAGAGCTATAGTAGATCGACAAGTAAAGAGAGCGAGACTGAACTTTAACCATAACGAACGAGTGGGCTTTATAGAGTGAGCCTACTTTTCACCAAAATTGATAGTCTACTTTTCACCAAAATTGACAGGGTGTCTACAGAAATTATGAGACAAACTCGAGGAATCAATTTTACAGCTAATTTGCAACAAAAAGTGCCTCTATTTTGGGATTGGAATAAATCACATGGTAGAGGTGCATGTAAGAATAAGCGACTACAACACATATAAATATCAACAATTTAACTTTGAATTGAACTTGAAAATATAGACCAAAGTGAGTAAAGCGATGGCTTTCCTCAAGCAAATAACATTTTGTTTGCTTGTTTTAGAATGGGTTATAATAAAAAATCGTAAAATAGTTTCAATTGAATCGTAGGTACATAGAAAGATACCAGTTTCAATAAAGGGGGCATAATGTACTAGCCGGTGCTGGGTATTAATAGTATAATATAGTAATAGTAATATTAATATAATATAATAGTAATATTATTACTCATCTAATAGAAGGAGAGTTTCAACAAATAGGATATCTCAAGGACAATCCCAAATTCAAAGAGATTTTGATTGGACAGTGCGATGGTAAATGGTACCTATTAAGTATGGATGATGGAATTTGTAAGTTTGGTAAATCTACGGTTAATCAGGCCCCACTTCAGGAGGGGTTTTCCAGAGCTGTTTTAGATTCCCTGCACTTCCTGTGATTTAGTGCCTAGACCTCGAGAGGGCAAACACGGGCTTGTCGGATGAGCTCAATGGGAACTTGGACGTAGGTTGGGCGATTTCCGTTGACAAAGGCCCCTCCCCTCGGTAGTTAGGGAGATTACCAATTGGCCTGCTTCCCAAGAGGTTTAATACTCTTGTAAGGGGGGTTAGGGCGGTAACCAGGGAACTGTGAGGAACTACCAGTATACAGATAACTCCGAGAAATTAAATGTTAAACATCCTGTTCGGCGTAAAACAGACCATTAAAATGAGGTTTCACTTGTCAAATTGTCTCATTTTTGGAATTTATGGGTAATTTCCCTCCTCCCCTTAAACCGCCCCTAAGCGCCCCCTTAGATTGGCCCGATTCTGCCCATCTACGAATCATAGCCTTTCAATTACCAAGACAGTTTTTTTTAAATGTGCAAATTTGAACTTTTTATCTCAATTGAAATTCATACACGAGCGGATTTTGACGGCGGATGACGGATTTTTCTGAGAATTTTGGGAGATCCGTCAGTTCAATTCGATCGTTAGTGGAGAGGGCAAGGTCCGGCCGACATCCGCGGGAATAGTGCCGGGGAAAACCCGCAGTCCCCACCCTTACGTGTATGGACAAATCCGCCGATTTGAATCCACCGATCCAGTCGGTCATCGGACCAACGCAGTCAGTCACCATACACGAGCGGATTTGACGTGGGCTCGGATTTCGTGTGGTCTTTTCTGTTGCTGTGAACGATAAAATAATTGCGTTGTTGTTGTAATTACACGTTGAGTTGTTGTAATTACACGTACCTACCTAATAATGTCAGATAAAGTGGAGTGGAGCAACGAGAATGTTGAGAAACTACGAACGCTTAAGAAAATTATCTAAACATAGGTACCTTTTGCATTGCGAAAGAAAAACAACACACACAAAGCTTTGCAAAAAAATAAAAAATAAACTCGGCGCTTCGCGCCTCGCCAGGGGGGCAAGCCCCCCTGGACCCCCCGGATCTTTTCTCTTCTATACATTATATAGAACGAGGTATTTGCTATGCAAAACATGAATAATGTTGTTTACAGTTTTATTTACTCAGGGCTGTATCTCAGATAATATAAGTTAATGTACTATTAATACCCAGCACTAGATAATATAAATTATTGGGAATGATCACCTGTGTGTAAACAATTATTTAAACAATCACGCTTATACCGCAGCTTGTCGGCCACGCACTCCGCAGTGGTTAACGTAATATGGTTAGGTAAATCGAGAGCTATCCAACGAGTGGTGAACGATTTTTGTACGATGATAACTGGCGAAGATAAAGTTCCGTAGCACCGAATCGGTTGTAAGCGAAAATCATCAGAAATTTTCGTGACGATTTCGTGTGACGCTTTTGTGTAACGTTTTTCGAGTTATGTGCCAGAGTAAAGACATAAAATGTCAAAAAATAGTGTTCCCTTACCTAGCAGTGCTGCACTGGGCAGCCTTAAGATTCCGCCCCGTGTTGTCATTAGCTCGACGGATTTGAGCACCTTACTAATCCCATCGGCTTAGAGTGACTTTAAGACTCCGCCCGGTCTATCAGTGGCCCGAACCCGAACCCGAACCTTATGATTCCGCACCTCCGTGTTGGTTTAGGTACCTCCCATGTTGAGGGTTGCGGAATAAAAACCTCCCCTAATCAACTGATTAGTACCATATAGATTAGTTGGACATATAGATCAAGTAGACGGGGTTGCGGAATAAAAACATCCCCTAATCAACTGATTAGTTGGACATATAGATCAAGTGGACGAAATTAATGTTTGAACCCGTAACCTTTGTTGACAAATTTCGTTAATAAATTGCTAAATATCATTTCCATATTTTACTAACTGCGTTTTCCGTACACAGGGGAGATGTTCTCGGGGAGGGGTGGAATCTTAAGGTTTCTAGAGATAGGCTCGGGCGGAATCATAAGGTCCCATTAAACTGCTCTGATCCTTTAATGACAACACGGGGCGGAATCTTAAGCCTCCCCTGCAAACTGCCAGTGCATCGAAATTTCTTCGACTCATCCTCAATTAATTCTTTAGGTCGTCAGGTTCGTGTACACTTAAATGCCGAATGAGCCCCATGTGGCTGTTTTCTTCTCTTCCCAAAATCCATGATTTTACCCACTTCGACCTTCTTTTCTTTCTGCCACGTGAGAGGTAAAGGACTATAGTAAAGGTAAAGGACTATATATATATAGTAAAGGACGATATCGCGCATAGCCCACTACCTGCTGCCACAACTTTCCTCTTCCTGTCCATGTCGATTCGCAACTGAGTGCCGAATCCGCCAGTCGGTTCCCCTGATCCGTCCGACATGCTCGACAGATCTGGATCCGCGGATCTGACAAGGGATATCCGTCGGATCACCTCATACACGAGCAAATCAAATCTGCCAACGGATGTGTTGGCGGACGATCTCTCGGATCGATCCGCACGTGAGTGGGCTACGACAGATCTGAGATCGGCGGATGGGGTCGGTGAGAAGATCGGCGGATCTGATACGCGGATCTGATCCGCCGGAAAAATCCGCTCGTGTATGGCTAGCGATTGGGGGACGTTGGATTGAATGATTGAATGTTTTTATTTATCCACCAGGGGAATGTTAGGGCCTAAAGACCCTCTCTTCCACATTCCCTGGAAATAACAATTACAAAAACTCTTCTTACAATCGTAAATCAATAATAAACACATTTGCATTAGATTCCTCTATACCAGTTTTACAATAATTGAAATAAAAAATAAAAATACATTTAAAATTAGAATTAAAATTGCACCTCTTTATCATGATTTCCTACAAGTAAATAAATAATTTTCTACATTTTCTCGTTCTGAAAAAAAAAAAAAAATACATAAAATCAAGTTCTACAATTCATTTGTTCATCATCATAAAAATCAAAAAGTAAATGAGTAATAGTAATATAAGATAAAAGCAATTATTTTTAGTACATGTCTAAAAGCATCTTTTTAACATTGTTTCTGAACACATACTGAACATTTCAGTATTACGCTCGGATTCAAAGTATGTGGCCAGCTCATTATAGATTTTTGTTCCTTGAACAATAAATGACCTATTATAAATTGCGGTCCTATGTATGGGAATCTGTAGGGTCCTCTCTCTGTTCCGAGTATTCCTATTGTGTACTTGTGCCATCCATGTAAATTCGTCGAACAAGTACTTCGGTCTCTTAAATTTAAGAATTTTGAAAACTAATACGGCTATCTGCAGCTTCTTCCGTTCAGTTATCTTCAACCAACCGAGTGTCTTGAAATGTGGAGTAATGTGCTCATCCCATTTCACTGGAGGGAGAGGACGTCGCGGGAGGACGTCGGGGGAGGACGTCGGGGGAGGTCGTCGGGGGAGGTCGTCGCGGGAGGACGTCGTGGTAGGACGTCAGGGGGAGGTCGTCGTGGTCGGACGTCGGGGGAGGACGTCGTGGTGGAACGTCAGGGGGAGGACAGTGGCAGAGTACGGAGTTGGATGACTGCGTTAGAGGAGTGGGCAGTTGGTGGTGAGGGAGTATTAATGCATCACAACATTTACTGTCCCGACATTCATGAGCTGACTTCCATCACGTAAATTGAAATTGTGGGCGCTAAACGGACGCTGGTTGTAAAGGCCGGTTTACACGCTACGATATATCGTAGCGATTTCTCGACGTCGAGATTGAGCTCTGAATTACACCAATAAATTGAAGAGTGGAGTGTCATTTACACGCTCCAATAAATTGTAACGATTTCTTCTCGTCTCCAGCTATCGACCCCATTTGAAAAGCTGGGCGAAGTAGTGTTGGACGAAGCCATGGACGAAGTAGTGTTGTTGAGTTTGACGGTGGGATGTTTAGCCAAAAATACGGAAAGATAGCGAAAACCTAGATCTACTCGTAAGTGGAGCCGCGAGTGATTATTGAAGAAGAGAGATTTGTCTCATGTGAAAGTGCTGCGGACTGAGCCAAATGATTGGCGGAATTATTTGAGGATGGACGAGGGGACATATCTTGAGCTGCTCAGCTTAGTTTCTCCTTTGATTGAGAAACGTGACACAGTAATGAGAAGAGCGATATCCCTCCTGGTATTTTTTGACCAGCTCAATATAAGCTGTCTTTTTTGTTTCTGTCCGAGTATTCCTTGCTCTTGACGAGCCACAAGCAAGGACAACTTCTATATAGTTCAATGAACTCCGTTAGAAACTCGCGAGGAGTCTGTTTTGATATATTATTATCTGCCATATAGATAAGAAAAACGCACGAAATCGTTGAGACAAGGAAGGTAGTGGTACCTGTCGCACTACAAGATTGCAAACGGAGAGAAATCGTAGCGAGAAATGCGTTCCCCTCGTTTACACGCTCCAACATGTTGCTACGATCTCGGAAATTGATCCCGGCCGGGATCAACCATCCAATCCAACTCCAATAAATCGCTACGATGTCCCATTTACACCTAACGATGTATTGTAACAACTCGATTGCTACGATATATCGTAGCGTGTAAACCGGGCTTAAAGAGGATCTGATTCGCCGGAACCATCGTGCGGTCGACTCTATTAGTGAACTCCTACATCCGCCAGAACGGGGGGTATTTTGAACAGTTCATGTTTGTAGTATAGATCATAAGAGAATGTTTAACCAAATAGTAGGCTTTATTGGTCGGAATGAAACTGAATAGAAATTATGGAAATTGTAAATTCAAACGCGTTTATGGATACGATGCGAACATGTGACAAATTAATATTTCAATGTTATTTTATTTTATTTTATAAAAAAAAAAAAAAAAAATCCTAAGTAATGGAGTTGATTTGACACTTTCTACGCCCTGAAATGAAGATATTGCGACTGAAAACTCATTTAATTCGTTGCTAGGGAGGTCTGGGTACGTCACCAATCGATTAAGCGTGAATATATAGAATATACTTAATAGAAAATAATATTATTATGTATAATTTATTGCCACTATAAAACATTCATTGTCACAGAGGTATTGAGCGAATCATACACCGATTTAATTGCTGAACGGTAAAATGTCACTTGTTAGTGTAATTTGACTGTAGTTGGTAATGTATTTTGTAATTTAGAGATTTTCTCAGTCATGCCAAAGTGCTCCAATGATGTTTTAGATGGGTAATAAATGGCAGATCCACTTTGTTGTCATCTCAAAGTTTTTGCCGCCTAGCCTATCCCTTCCTAACCATTCTTAACCCTTCTGCCACCTCCTACGGCGTTTTAGGTCAATGCCCTGTTGAAGTTAGTTACGGAAATAGTTTAGGGTAGGATGTATGTGGGGAGACGTAGTTTATCCTCATGTAAAACAGAAGGCCACGAGACAGGGCTCTTTATTTCCTGAGCCCCCGGAACCCCACGCCTCCTCGCCGTCAGTCCTTCGGCCCCCAGCCCCGATCGATCCGGGTGATATAACCCGGCGGGAAAGACAGGAGTCGCTCCCGCGCTTTATAACAAATTGCTACGGTTTAGAAAATGAAACGTTACCAAGGAATTTTCGGAATCATCCTAATGGAGAGGGATGCCGTAATACCTACGTCAAGAAAGATCAGAAATTCTTTAATAACAAGACAAAGCAGTTTCTACCTACAATACGGGCACAATGTTTGAAAAGGCGAGTTCTACTTATACAATATTGTGATTTCTACGGGATTTTTCATGATTTTTTCCTCCTAGAACGATAAAGTTACAAGGATCATGTAATAGCCCCACAGTAAGAAATATTACAGGCTTCCTGACATCAAAGAGTGAGCGATCTATAAACTGTTGCACTGCGATATTTCAATGAATAATAGTTTATTCATGTTCGTACTGTTGATCCAAGTATACAGGAAAACTTGACAAATAAGAAACTTGTGAGTATTTTCAAGTTTTTTTCCCGAGCTACTTTACGTACCCACTACGTTTATGTAACGACACTTTTCAATACTGAATGAAAAGTCCCTAAGGACGAACAATTGTGAAATCTACCACTTCAAATATTTCTCCTGTCGACGTATTGAATACTAGCTGTCAGGGAGAACTCGGGGTGTGTCCATCTACCTCTGTTACCTGTCCCGGACGGGTAAGACTCGGGATGGATCCATCTGCCACTCTTACCTGTCGCTTTACGGATTATACCTCTCCTCTCCTCCTGGCCACTAAGAAAGCTCTGTAACAGCGAGTGCCAGGAGGCCACTTTAGGAAAGGTGGGCCCGGGACCGGTGGGATTACTCCAATCCCTCGGTCTATTATGTGAATGCAACATCTGTGAATGTGTTTTTATTGGCGAGAAAGTAATTTATGAGTGTGCATGTTTTACATATAAGAAAATCCGACTGTGATAACCGCGTTCCTGCATTAAATTTTTAACTGTGATAACCTAGGCTAGATTAGAATAAGGACGGGGAGGAATTTATAGAAGTACTCACCCGTCACTCCTGTTTGTAAAAAGCCTGCCAATGATTGAAGTGCCGGAAGTTATAAGAAGAGGCGGCGAGTAATGAGGCCGAGCCAAAGGTATACCTATGAGAAAAGCCTGCCAATGAGGGAAGAACCACAAAATATAAGAAGAGGTGAGGAGTACCGAGGCCAAGCTTCATAGAAGATGGATCACTTCCCATAGGAAGTGATCTACCCCTCTGCCCCTACAAAACATCCCCGCAAAACACCCGGCACCTCCACGTGGTCCATCCCGGACATGCACCAGCATTACGAACGCCGGAGGGGGCAGAATAAAGGGGGACCTGCTGTGCTAGGCATAGAAAATGTCAAAAGCCTGCCGAGAAAAGCTGCCACAATTAGAGCCTGCAAAACATTGTTATGGGCCACTGGCCTAGGTACAATGTACTAAAGACGAGTGCACAGCAGGATTATACCTCTTACATGTCCGTTTATAAAGGGTTTGTATACAATCCCTTATAGTCTTAAATACCAAAAATAATATTCACGGGAAGGAAGAATTTAGGATTTTTATACTTCGGCTTCCCTATAAACCCCGACTCAGGGCTAGCTGGTTCAGGAGGTGGGAGGTGCTTAATGAGGAGTAGGAGGAGAAGAAGAAGAAGAAAAACGTTTATTGAAATAATATACACATTTTGAAATGCAAGAAAATTATGTGAATATACTGTACGGCATTGGCCAATGCCGTACAGTTTATTCACATAATTTTCTTGTATCCGTCTGCCGGAAGAAGGAGCCATTCATAAGTGAGGAAGAAATAAGTGGAGTGAAGATTAAATATGGAAAATAAACAAAAATTGCTTGAAAACAAAAAGATACTGTTATCTTAAACAAAAATAAATGGACTAGAAAAGTTAAAAATTGAATTCCCTGACTAGGAAGGACTTACAGCGCCACGCCGATCCACAAAAAACCTACAACCTCTTCCAGTCAGGTCCGTTATTGTGTTCATCATCTTTGTGTCGAGGATGTCGAACTCTCGGGCAGATGACCAGTGGTCCGTACCCTAAATGTTTTCAGCAAATTTTTGTTAATGCATATTGGCTGTTGATGAAGATTAATGCTCCTCATCTATTTTGCTCTTGCTGCATATTAATTTTAATTGTATTATTTTGATCTACCTTCTGTGTATTGGGCTCGTTCCGTATTATAAATAAATAAATAAAACTATTAGAAAAGCCAAAGGAGCCTGTTCCATCCTCCCAAATAATTAAATTTTGAGGTCGCGTTTCTGTCCAACGATGCCAATCTTACGCCTAACTACGAAAAGTATTCAACCTGTTGAGATTACAATGACATAAATGAAGATCAATGGTCCTTATAAATTTGCGAAACATCTTTTTAGTACCACCATTTACGTTTGACCAAACGCGAAATCTTTGTAACGCGCAATATCATTGGCAGTGGTTTAAATCAATTCATACTGTTTCGAGTGTTTGCAAGATCAAATAATGAGGTTCGTTAGTATACGCCATTCTGACTATCTAATTGCTGAACTGAAGGGTGAATACACCCAAGGCTAATGATAAACACAATGTAGGTTTCATTATCATCGACTACGGACGGTTTGTGTCAATATAACCATGACGATAGAACGTACATTATCCGGAGATTGATTGTGGCTAAAGGGCAACTTGATCAATACCGTAGAATAAACAGTACTGAATCTCTGCTCACAAATTAAAGCGATATCAATTTCAGTTACATACGAAATCCGAACTCATACTTTGACTAAAACCACGCTCTATTTCAACATTTCGTGGAAAATTTGGTTAGGTTTCATGGAAAATTGCATTTCATTGCCCACCTTCGATGAATTACAATTGCAGGATGGCAGGAGTAGAATGCAATTCTCGCATATAAATTAAAGCGTTGGGCATCTCTCCTAGGATTTTCACATTCATTACGCGAGGGTTTATGGGGTGTATGTGCGGGATTGGAGCACTCAACGTCAAGTGGGTCCAAATTAGGTACCTAATAAATGTCTGCAACTGGTAATGGTAGCTATTGAGAAAAAAAAACAAAAAAACAAGAATCGTCTTCATCAGACAATTAACACTTAACAATTAACTGTTACATGCTTAATGTGAGGAAAGGGTAAAGCTACATCCGTGGCTAATACGGGTAATATAATTGCTTTTCTGGTGCGATAAACAACTTGAGTCAAGCGGTTGACGGATTTATATAGTGCGCCATCAGCATCTGCTACAGATCTTCCTCCAGCACTCCACTTTTTATTAGCGGATCTTGCTGCAGTCAGCATCGCTCACCACGCACAAGCTACATTTCCCAGAGAACGCACAATGTAAGAGCGTTACGACCACGTTTGGTAGAGACTAAAATAATTTTCCTGCATTTATTTAGTGTTTTGGTTTATTATCTTCGATAATGAACCATTGGAATCGCCCAAAGAAAAAGTTTTTTTAACCCCCCCTCAAAATTGGTTGGTTTACGTTTCAAGATACGTAGATTCAGAAAATCGAATAAAAAAAAAAATCCGTCCGTCACCCGTACGCCGTACGCCGTCCCCCGTACGCCGTCCGTGGCACTTTGCCCAGTTAGCGTTGAGCTAAAATTACGAAATTTGGTTTCTGGGTTTGGACCAGCCCCACAATGATCCTCGAAACTTTTCATAACCCTAGGTCAAGGGGAAGGGGTTCAAAACGAACTTTGAAATTTCGACGATGTCATATCTCTAAAAATTCACATAAAACGGTGTAAGTTTTAGTTCACTTTTGAATGACCTGAAAAATTACGATTTTTTTAAGACCAATTGGATTTTTGTACGACCAGCCGTTCGTTCACAGTGAGCGCGCAAAGGTTTAGGAAAAACACTAAACTTCGCGTCTAAACTTCGGTCAACCCCCCAGACGCCCATCATTAAAACTACTTTGTTTTCATCTTCCCGGTAAACTACAGACTGGAAATTTTAACCGTGAGTCGGGGATTGACCACATTTCAATATTCACTCGGTTTCTCATCTGTAAAATTGTTTAAATAATACCTTTTTGTAATAATACAAATTAAATTTTGATGATGAGCTATTGACTTGAAATTTTAAAAATAGATCAGAACTGGATCACAATGCAATATACTCTCGGTTTCTTGTCTGTAAAATTTTTTAAATAATACTTATTTGTTTAAACAAATTAAATTTTGATGATGAGCTAGATACTTGAAATTTTAAATATAGGTCAAAAATGGATGACATTTCAATATTCACTCGGTTTGTATGACATGGTATGAGTATGGTATATTATTGTATGTATGATTTGGTATAGTACAGTATGGTATGATAGGAAAGAAATTCGTATGGTATGGTATGAGTACGGTGAGAATATGGTATGTTCCGATTCGCAACACTGTCTGGTATAGACAGAAGGGTGATCTGCAACCGTTGTGTCAAGGATTTGCAGAGTTTTTTCCCTCGTTTCGCGCAATTACAGTGGTTTGATAATTTTTTGTTTAAATGAGCAGCATATCGTGATACCGAACGGGGCGTTTTCATCGTTTGATCAAAGCCGCTCTTTTTCTGACTACGGTTCTAACTGGTTAGAAACTACAAAATTTGCTAATCAATATCAGTAAAACACCAACGAACAAGCAAAATCGATAGCCGCTGTCAGACTGATGGCTCTACTGGTATTTCTGTAAAACTATGATTGGTGTGCATAAGGCACACACCTCGCCTGCCATAATATTATGTAGGACATTTCATCCCATAGAATATTCAATTATTTGGAATTACTCCCACTTTTTCTGGGTTTCTTTCATTTTATGAAAATATGAATGGCGTAGGTTGAGAATCGGCATTTTAACTTGAGTTTCGATAAAAGTTTGAGGCAATAAAATGAAGCATTAAACGTCATGTACGACTCCTACGAATGAATTATCTCGATTGGATTTGAGGTCATTTTGATAATCACGCTGCTCTTTTCATTTCCATAAAAAACAATATCCTATACAGGTTGGAGGTGTGCCCGTAATAAGTTTAACTTTATCTGATCGCAGAAGAACACGCATGACAACTGCTACACCTGTTGCACCCATTATCAGAGGAAATAGTGGAAACTCGCCTGCCGCGTTGTAATTCGACTGTGATTCCCCAGGTCGGGGTCAAGTGAATAACATTAATCTAACGATGATGAGGCCGGTTAGAGAAGGTAGTTCCGATGGGTCCTTTGTGACTGCCTCGATCCCCCTTCTGATGGGCGGCGAGATCGTTCAGTTGATAGTCATTACTCACTCTATCCCGCCATCTCTGATCCCTTCTGTGATACCTTGATGAAGCACTCGGAGTGCATTTCTGTTCTTCTCAACCTCTCCCAATCCTTTAATGTTCACGCCGCTAGATGGAAGGCGTTTCCAATTTTTAGTACAAATCACTTGAGAACAGAAACATTTTGAATAGTATGTAATTCATTACTCAACCAGAGAATTAGTAAACCACAGTTGGATTCATTGAGATCGAGAAAGGACTAACGTTAACATTGATTGATTTATTCCACCTTTCGGGCATATAAAGCAGTATACATTAATGTGGGGGGGGGGGGGTTGCCTACAATGTGTGTAACATTTTGTAAGATATGTTATGAATGGAATAGTTAATATAAGAAGGCGTTTAAATAAAAGAAGAAGATTGCTTTAACACCGAACCTCACATATTTACTTGAAAGGAACAGTTCTTCCAGTGACAACAGTTTTTTTTTTTAAATTGATTTTATTGAAATATTAATTTAGGTCTACAATCCAATGATTAATGATTTTAAGAATTTAAACGCTCAAATTACAATGTAACAAATAAATAAAAACTGCTTTATAAATTAAAATGTTTTCCTCGCACCTAATTGTCATAATATGAAAGGGGTTTCCTATTAGTCAACGATGATGCTGAAAGTTCTTGCCGGTGATCGCTGAAGCTATCGCATTCAATGACCAAATGCTCCAAATTTCCTTTTGTATGTCCACATCTGCTGCAGGTTGGAGAATCCCTCTTATTGATGCGATAGGTACGAGTAATATGCATCGCATACCCCATGGTCCGCTCTCAATCGTGCGAAGTTCCTAGACACTTCGTTTCCACTAAACCACAGCCAGTCCGGTATCAAAGGCCGAAAGTGTTTATAGATTTATAGAATCGGCCTTCTGGGGCTTCTGAGTAGCTTCTTTGCCAAGCCAACCGGTGATGTCGTGAAGTCAATGGAAAAAAATCCTCTACCTCCACGTCTACGTCCATCAGCAGTTCTTCGTCTTTCACCAGTGGATCAACAATAACATTTCCTTGTAAACCGGCGTGATAACAGTTAATCAACCACTTAGTGGTTGACAGCAGATTCCCTTAGTCCACGAAATTACATGCAGTATAATTGATTATCAATACCCATAATTTCGATGTGGTTCATCCCCTCGTAACGTAAATTGAACGGGTAGGGGTTTGGGTGTTACGGACAGTCATCCGATTACAATTGTGTTGGTAGATTCTTAGGCGGGATTCAGCTGCGATAAATTTGTTTACCTCGCTACATATTGTTTCAATTCAGTCAACGTCTTGAGCCTTAAAAAACCATGACCCAGGATAAATAGCCACCAGGATAAATCCGCATAATGCAACACTGTAAGTGCCCAGAAGTACGAGTAGTAAGGAAAAATACAACGATAGAGTTAAGTCAGACTTACCGTGTAATGATGTTCTTAATGAATTCTAAATTGCTAAACGCTAAATGGAAACCTTTCTTGAAGAATTTGGGTTTGAAGGGAATTTTGAAATAATTATTAGCCCTTCAATTTCAACTAAACATTCAGTGGGTTTCTAATATTTAAATAGCTTTAAGTACAGTGATTAGTTTTTCTTTGCAGGAGAGGTGTAGATCTCCCCGTGGACACACCCCACTGATTTCCCGTTATTCACGAACATCATCGTGGTTCTGTACTTACCAGCCGGAACTGGGAGGGCGAATTTCGTAGAAGTTGGCCATTTAGTCAGTGTGTAATTTGCCTGAAAAAAGTGCAAGTTAAAAATTCCTCCAAGACCAACATAGCATACAGAGTATCCAGCTTGCTTATTACGATTTTTGTCTGTTACAATGAGTGTCCAACAGCGAGAAAATGCAGGTTTGCTTACCGGCGGTAACGGGCAGTCAGTCGAGTGGGTGATTTTCATAAGCGATTTGAACATGAGAGGAATAGTGGTTTTTAAGCCGCTGCACACTCCACCCAGAGGCATTGATAGTCTGGGCTTGAAGCCACCGTTCACCCAGTGTGAGCATTTCATGATCAACTGGAAATATTTTTGTCACTGATCAATTAATTTTGACTAGTTTCGAACAATATGGAATAGGGGTGATTCCGTTTTATTATGTTGATAATATATATATTATATTGGTTGGAGTTCTATGTGCCCTTTCGTTGATCAACAAGATAGTGACTAGGTTAAAGGTTCTTGACCACTGGTATTCTAAGGTGTGATGTTGGGAGTATCGAGGGTTGGTCCAAATAAAACAATTTTTCTAGGCCGACGCGACGTTTCGCAATAAATGTATTGCATCTTCAGGGCTACAAACAGAGGAGGAATACACAGGTGGAATGAACATTGGTATAGAAACATGGCTTGCTTGCACAACTTACTAATATCTATTACTTATATCTTATATTACTTACTTACTAATGACTATTATCTACTTATTATCTAAAAAATCTACTTATTATCTACTATTATCTAAAATCTACTTATTATCTACTATTATCTAAAAAATTGTTTTATGTGGACCAACCCTCGATACTCCCAACAACACTCCTCAAAATAGTAACAGTGGTTACAATAAAATTCTAGAATCATCAGAATTGAATTTGGAAACAACGTGAAAATTGAATGTGGAAAATTCCGTCGATTTAGATTTCATCAATGTTTCGAAGCGGACCAAGTGGTGGTATTAAGTTAATAATGAGATAAGCGGTACTCAGCAGGTCTATGCATACAAGTATGTTCACGTTGACGTTAAATATTTCAGAAGTATTCAACATTTTGAAAAGAGATCAAACCTGCCACCCCCCAAAGAAACTTCTCCAAATTCAAACTTATCATAAGAAAAAGTAAAACGTATTTCAATTCCCAATCCCCATCCAATCGATTTTTCCGATTTGAATAGATAGAAATGTAGGCAGACCTGCTGTATTAGCGTATGTTTTCCCCATCTTGACGGTTTCATTCGACTAGAGGAACTTTAATGGCTTTAGGTGGACTTGAATACAACGACTCCATAACTTGTCAAATGTGATCAAATAATAGAATAGAACATCATGAGCTGCACAAAGTTTAATCATCACGGACTCGAAGCAACTCCTCTTCCGACCCTCGTCACCAGCAGGTTTACCTGCGACAGCCACTTGAAGCTTTCACATTAGTTGTTCATTTGTTGTTACTTTCATCTCCTTTGTAACTCCAATCAACGACGATAGAATTGTCCCCATGATATCACTGATTGCACATGAAAGACTTCAAACATTCTTACTGTGCACTTGATCTTGGAGGTAATAATCAAGTATCTAGATGATGTTTTCTACATCACCACGAGTGTATCATAAACCGTTATGTGATGATGCATAAAAATTTAGCGGAGTCTTGTTTTCATATTAGGCATTGGAATCACTGCTACAGTACGATTCTGCTAAAACGATCTTCAGATTCTCTAAGGTGAGAAGACGTAGAACCACCAGTATTGTAGGGTTTGTAGGGATGTGATACACCTACTGCAAAAGTAGAACCGTTCGCGAGTTTACTGTTCTTATCGTAGGCTAAACCGAGTTTTTTGCATTCGATTATTAGGATTGGTTTGAGTAAGATTTTTTAAGATTCATTAGCCCTGAAGTGTCGTTTCTGTTCAGAAATTCAATGACTACAATGAAAAGGTGCGAGTTACTAATAATTATTATAAGAGTGATAAATATTTGTACATACCTACATTACAATACTGTAACACTGGCACAATTATGGAATTTATCCATAATTGTTTTTTATCAAAGTACCGGTTTCACTGGCTAACCACGACGATATTTCGTGAATAACTTACATAACTGGCTATAAGCCGCAAACAACTAATTACGTTCATATCTCCAAGCAATTTCACTTAGGAATTGAAACAACCTGAATATACCTAACTTTTCGAACGTTTCTGGATCTTCGACTAAGAGATTTTTAAGAAGAATATACGCTCGGTATAAATATAACGGAGTATCGTAAATCATTTGACATTGATTAAGGAATTGCGATTTGCATGAAAGTAATAGGATCCTGTCGGTTTAGGAACAGGGTGAGTTACCTTTTCAACGTCACACCGAAAAATGTTTTTTTTTTTTAAAGGAACTCCATTGTTTTAAGATTTTCGCTATCGTACGAGTGGTCGTGGGCAAGCAAACCCTCAAAACACTCACTGCTTGACGTTGAAAAGGTCTATCACCCTGCTACGAAACTGACAGAATCCTACTACTCATAAATATTGAACATTTACTGAAGAACACACATATATTGAAGTAACGCTTACTTGAAGTTTATCATCAAAAGGAATTTTTGACTCTACAAATGCGTCTATGAACTGTTCTCTATCAACTCTGTAGAGTTTCGTCTGTCTGAAGATGATGTCGTTTGACGTTTTCTCTGTGCAAGGCCAAACCTTGGTTGTTACAAAATTGAATGTAGCCTGAAAAATTTGAAGAAGGATAAATAGATACGTGAGGATTGTAATGAGCGGTGATTGATTTAAATACCTAATTGAAGAGATCAAGGGCTCCGTTTCGCCGAAACGATTCGTTCTCGTACTCTGATGAGGTTAGATACGTGTAGTTATGAAATATAATATACACATAATATTATTATATGTACGTGGGTTTAAGGCTCCAGGCTGCATTGTGGACTGTACCAACAAACACTTGAGTCTCCGTTCGTCCACACATCAAAAGTGTTTTACTGAGCCCATCCGCTGAACCATCCTCCCCACCTCCGGAGGATGATTTGGACTTGCTTCAAATGTACACAATTTGTATACTTGTTGAAGGCGTCAAACTGTGTATTGCACAAAGTTTGTATATATATATCATACCTATTATGATTGTGTATATGTATTACACCCAGAACTGAACAACGGAAATATTGGTGTGAACGGCGTTCTAGCCAACACGTGATCAAGGCCTTTACAGTAAGAATAATTGAAAAAAATCGTTAACCTAATAAGATTACTTTGTATCGAATCACACTACCAGTAGTTCTGCTCTACAAGAAGCCAAGAGGGAACCAATCATTAGAATGAGCCACACAGCACGCATACTGCTTGTAGAGAACGTATTAGCTCTAACATAAAATCCGATGGAAGACTTTTCCGTATGGAAGTTATTTCGAAGGCCATCGTGACGCCCGTACGATTCATTAAGATCGATAGGAGTTATCGAGGTGGAAGGATGGAGCTATCAACTAGTTTAGATAGGGATCGCCAACTCGTTTCAAAAGGCTGGTGAAGCTATGAGAGGTATCAGTGGGGACGATCTGTTTCAAACAGTGTCGAGCTTTATTGAGTTATGAAGCGCGGGAACGTGAGGGGAGCATTAGTTGGTTTTATGGGGTGGAGGCGAGAAAGTAACTTCGCGAGAGCAACTGAGGCACAATCTTGTAGGGCACTAAACATAATATAATAATGGAGACTCTAACTGTTATATGATTTTACGCCATGATGGATAAAAGTTCTTGATACCTGCACACTAACTTGACAGTTTAAAGCGAGATTTGATGTTTGTTATTGTTCGAACCCACTTTATTCTAGAATCATACTATTGCAGCTTTGTTCAGAATCCACAGCTAGACAAATACTTTCGACGTATTTCTCATAATATCGGATACTCAATGAAATCAGAATGGGCTGTAATCAGCGTTGAAAATCTTGTTTCACAAAAATATCAGTAACTGCACAAAAGAGGCCCAAACCTAATTCATCAAATGGCAGGCAAATGGTCGAACTTGAAATGTTTAACCCGTCTTATTTTTCCTCTTCTTCTTCCTACGCCATCTCCATACGAAGGTCGGCGATCCATTCGGCAGTTTTCTCGCGGGAAGTGCCTCCTCTGAAGATGTCGACAGACGTAATCCCGAACCATCAACGAAGGTCTTTCATCCAAGAGTTCTTCCTTCTCCCTATGGACCTCTTCCCGGCAATCTTCCCCTGGGTGATGAGTCTCAGCAACTCATACTTATCACCCCGCATCACGTGACCAAAATATCTCGTTTTCCGCTCTTTAAACATCAGAAGCAGCTCCCTCTGTTTGCCCATTTTCGCCAAGACCTCTTCATTGGTAACCTTCTGTACCCAGGAGATTCGGAGCATGCGACGATAAAAATACAACTCCAGTGCATTCATCCTCTCCTCCAAGACGGGATCAAGTGTCCAGCTCTCGCAGCCATACAGAAACACCGACCCGCATCCTGAGCATCCTGACCCGCACGCTCAAACTGATATCCGATCGGATGAAAAACCTCCTCATCTTGAGGAATGCCTGTCAGGCAAGTCCGATTCTGGAGCGCAGCTCCTTCTTAGGGTCACAGAACTGGTTGACAAGGGCCCCAAGATACCTGAGAACCATCCACGAGTATGGTGGCCCGTTTCGGGGATTTGGCAAAATCCATCACTTTAGCCTTGGCAATATTCATGAATAAGCCCCATCGAGCACTGTGGTGAGCTACCGCTTCCACCATTAGCTGCAACTCAGCTTCGCTACTGGCCAAAAGAACTGTGTCGTCTGCGTATCTCAGATTATTGATGATCTTCACATTGACAATGACTCCCCCAGATGCTTCCGTCAAAGCCTCCCGGACGTCATTAATAAATTGCTTCATTAAATTACTTGTTTTGTTTAATTTTTACAAGTTTGACTGCTCAAGATATGTTCTGTGGCGCGTATGGAACTATTCATGCCCTACACTAGTTTTTACTACAAATGTGACCGTCCACAGGAAAACGTACCTTAGCCTTCGAAAGCCAATTTTTCAGTAGGACGAAAAAAAGAAGTGAGGGTCAAAAAATCGACATTTCGGGTTATTATCGGTTTGTATAGGAAATCTAACGTAGTTTCTGAATCTGTAAGCCGTTTTACGAGTCGACTACTGGAAATAATCGATACATCGCTAAAACCAAAGCGCTGAATAATGTACCTTAGCTTCCCAGGGTCATCACCTCATCCCTTGAAGAAGAAGAAGAAGTGTCTTATCGTTTTGTTGTGTTTGTTTGTTTGTTTGATAAATCTTCATATACATATATATACATATATATAAGATACATGTATCCAAACAGGGGTGCCACGAAGACACCCCCCTCTCCCATAACATTCTGGTTTCATTAATATTTTCGCTACAAACTAGGAAAGTAGTAGAACAATTCAAAATAAAATAAAATGAAGTCAAAACGACTGTGGTAACATTCAACACAAATTTCTGAGTTTGTCTCTGTCTCAAGAAGAAATCCATCTTTTAGATGGAAACCTACTCTAATCCATTCCTAACAATAGCACTAGTGTGAACCAGGTTGGGAAAACTACATCAAAACAGATTCTAAAACTTTGATTGCATTTTTCTCACAAACAGGTTGTTTTGCAATTCAGAGGTTCAAAAGATGATAACTTTTCAACGAATTGAGATATAGAAAATCTGAAAACGGCATCGTGTTCAGAAGTTTCTCGTCTCTGAGGAATAACAATAAACCCAATTTCAAAATCAGGAAGCTAAGGTACATTTTCCTGTGGACGGTCACAAATGGTGAACTGAATGAATTTCACTGCCAAAACGCACTAACCACAAAGGTGAGAACCTCTTAAATTTCTGTTTTGAAATTTAGTTGTAGAGAAAGTATACTCAGTTTTTGTAAGGTTTTCATCAAGTCAATGACTGGTCAATTAGAATCCAGGTTTGAAAGAAAGGATCTCATTGAATTCACATTGAATCCCATTGATCCCATTGAATTCATAAATTCCCAACAAATGCTCTTCGTACCGAATGAATAAATGTTGATGTAACGTTAATGTCGCGAGAGTTATAGCATTTTCCCTTCGAGCAAAAGAGGTCCAAGGTCCTCCCAACTGTCCTGTAGCGAATTCCAATTTGACGAAGGGAAAGTCTATGGAAAGGGGGCAGTTTTTCACGGTTCGACGGAGCTCCACCCGATTCGAATGGTAAGCGGAGATAAATCCTCTCGGACCACTTCGCTCGCAAAACCTTCTCATTTCCACCCTCGTACTCAGTGATGAGCATTTTTCCACAATTTATTTTTTCGAACCGATTTCCGGTTGGAACTTTTTGAAAATCAGTAGAAAATGAGGTTCTCTTCCACATTCTTTTGACCGCCATGTAACAAATTTCAAAAATAGAAGAGAACATCGTCCTAGAGAATAAAACGCGGTTCAGAATTTGCATTCAATATAATAATTTTCTGTATTGTTCATTATCTCCTTTGGTTGAAAAACCTTTGTCAGTTTGGAGGGTTGTAGGAGGCGGTAAGAAAAGAAGAAGTTTTTCCGAGCTTTCGGCTTTAAGTAATAAGCTTTCGTTCAGAAAGAGACCGAGTTGAGGAAACAATACCTACCTACCCCTGAAGATGGCTTATTAAAGCCGAAAGCTCGGAAAAACTTCTTCTTTTCTTACCGCCTCCTACAACCCTCCAAACTGACAATATAATAATTGTAATTTTTTCACCCCGATACAACTGGGCAAGTCGGAGAAAACGGCGATCCCACCTATTTTCCCCCAAATTTGACGAATATGACCACAATGTTCGGAATGTCAAATACCAGACTGTATTGCAAATCGGCACCATACCATATTCTCACCGTACTCATACCATACCATACGAATTTCTTTCCTATCATACCATACTGTATTATACCAAATCATACATACAATAATATACCATACCATACTCATACCATGTCCTACAAACCGAGTGAATATTGAAATGTCATCCATTTCTGACCTCTATTTAAAATTTCAAGTATCTAGCTCATCATCAAAATTTAATTTGTTTAAACAAATAGGTATTATTTAAACAATTTTACAGACAAGAAACCGAGTGAATATTGCATTGTGATCCAGTTCTGACCTATTTTTAAAATTTCAAGTCAATAGCTCATCATCAAAATTTAATTTGTATTATTACAAAAAGGTATTATTTAAACAATTTTACAGATGAGAAACCGAGTGAATATTGCAATGTGGTCTATCCCCGACTCACGGTTAAAATTTCTAGACTGTAGTTTACCGGGAAGATGAAAAAAGGTAGTTTTATTCTGGGCGTCTGGGGGTTTGGTCACATAACGGCCGTTTTCGACGCGAAAGTTTAGTGTTTTTCCTAAACCTTTGCGCGGTCACTGTGAACGAACGGCTGGTCGCAAAAAAATCCAATTGGTCTTAAAAGATTCGTAATTTTTCAGGTCATTCAAAAGTGAACTAAAAATTACACCGTTTCATGAGAATTTTTAGAGATATGACATTGTCGAAATTTCAAAGTTCGTTTTGAACCCCTTCCCCTTGACCTAGGGTTATGAAAAGTTTCGAGGATCATTGTGGGGCTGGTCCAAACCCAGAAACCAAATTTCGTAATTTTAGCTTAACGCTAACTGGGCAAAGTGGCACGGACGGCGGACGGCGGACGGCGTACGGGGGACGGCGTACGGCGTACGGCGTACGGTGTACGGCGTACGGCGTACGGCGGACGGACGGATTTTTTTTTATTCGATTTCCTGAATCTACGTGTCTTGAAACGTAAACCAACAAATTTTGAGGGGGGGTTAAAATTTTTTTTTCTTTGGGCGATTCCAATGGTTCATTATCGAAGATAATAAACCAAAATCGAGGAGAAATCCCTCCTAAAAGTACTTGGTCCGAATCCGACTCAATCATTAAAAAATTTATTTGGATTTCTCCACCATGGCAACTTGGCAAAGTCTCAATTTTCACTAAATTCTAAACTTATAATTTCGACAATTTGCGTCATTATCCTCCGAGCTGATTTCAGGAATTATCAAGAATTATCAAAAATTTCAAGAATGAAGAGATCCAAAGGCGTGGCAACGGGGCAAAGTTTCAAGAATATATAGTACCTATGAATTCGTACACAACTTCAGTTTTTTGTTAGGTACTCATAATGATGATGTGCTTCGATTTAGTGACAATCATTAGTCCTAGTAGGACTGCAATTGAATAGTTCTGGGTGGATTGAAATCAACCTTTTTCGATATTTTTGGATATTTCGAGTCGAACACTGGTTGTGTCGAAGATAATTTTCATGTCAAATAAATTGGACTGTTAGAATTGAACTCAACTTTTGTCAAATTAACGAGTCGAATATTGTTCGTGCCGAATAGCCTTTTCAAGCCAAATGAATTGCTCCGTTTGAATTGAAATAAACTTTTGTCAAGTTTTCCAAGTCGAGTATTGATCGCAACGAAGATAGGGCTCATAAATAGGACTGCTTGAATTGAAATAAACTTTAGTTGCAAATTTCGAGTCAAATTTTGATGGCGTCGAACATCTTTTTCATACCATATGAGCAGGTGTGTTTTAATTGATATAAACTTTTGTGAAAATCTTCGAGTCGCATATTGGTTGTGTCAAAGAGCTTTTTCATGCACACCGGATTCTTTCTTTCATTCTATTGATCCAAAGTTCGTATTTCTTCCATGACGGCGGAAAGGCCTTTTGTTTGATTCATGCAGCTAAGCCACTGGGCGTGAGGGTTTCCCTCATTTATCCCTTGTGAGACACGGAATCCACTTTTAGACGTTTCGGGCGAACCCCCACGTCGCACAGTGGTCAGATTTGTGAGAAAACCCTCCAAAATGAAAGTTGTCAAATCGGTGTTGTGGGCATTGTAGGTCACTCTCAAATACACAAGGATGAACGATTTTGCACATGGAAAATTATTGTTGTACCCTTTTGTTAATATTATTAACTGATTCCATGCAATGTTTATTTTATCGAGGATTTTATCAAGGTGGGACCAGTGAAACGTAAGACTCTGGATCAAATCTTATTTCGTCCACCGTAATTTAAATCGAAATTTTAAAATACAGAGATAAAATTGTGATCGATATTAACTCTGAGTAAATCGCCAAGTGCGAAGGAGACCAGGATGAAAATGGAATTATGTCAACCCGTCATAACCAGCCAATTCACAGTTATCGTTCTCGACAAGCTACAACTCCCTTTTGTCAAGTCTTCTGGTTATGCTAATGGCATTACCTTACCTTCTGTTACTCTGTGAGTGCTATCAAACAATGGACGAATAATACGAGAACATAACCGTCAACCTTGGTTTACATGTGCGTAATACCCCCACAGCAGGCTTTCACCATTTACTTGCTCAATTCAAACAAGCTGAAATTACACAATCCTCAAGACAAAACCTCCAGATTGAAACAAATTGGCTTCTTAGCTGTGTCGATATTATGAGAAAAGTTACAGTAGTGCAGATGAGTATGACGTACCGTTCTCAATCCATTTTCAATCAAATAATACGTTCATAAAAATAACACACGATTTATGAACGATAGCAACCTGAATTAAATTCTGAACCGTTTCAAATTTTGAACCGTTTGGTATCAGACCGTTTTTCCGTAATAATTGTTCACTGCATCAATTTACAAAGTTATCCATTTCCGCGATATACACACCGTAACCCAAATTGGGCCCAATTTTTACCACGTTTATATAAAGTATTAGCTCCACTTCGTGCCTGTCTGTCTGGGTGGAATCTTGCAATCAAGTTTAAAATAACTTCCCGATGAGCTGGAAATTTTAAACGTAGGTCAGAACCCGATGCCAATGCAATATTTTCTTGTCTGTAAAATTGTTTAAACAATACCTATTTGTTACTATCAAATGTGATGCATGCAACGATGGTGAAGGATTCATGGAACACATTTTTCTCATATGCCCAACATACGATGACCAAAGACAGAACATGATGATAAAAATACCACCCCATGTCGAAGCCCCGTCCAACTTGGACTCCGTACTAGCATCAGAGAACTTTACAGCACTTTACAGTTTCTTCCTGGAAATTAACGATAAAGTCGAAATTATTTTTGCTTGACTTTATGTAAATGAACATTATTTCATTATTTTATCAATCAGTTAATTCAATTTATTATCACTAGGCTGAATGTATCATATTCAGACGCCAATTAAAAAAAAAATTTAAAAAAAAGTTGTATACCTATTGTAAAAGATGGCTGCTGGTATTTCCCCTTCGTAATTAAAATGTTAGTTTCAATTAGTTTTTTGGCATAATGATAAGTGTGTACAATTAGTGTACAATTATTGATGAAGAACAAAATTGTAGGTAATTACTTGATGAGCTATAAGGACGGTGATTCCTGTTGAGTGCTTCCAGAGGAAGTGTTTTGCATCAATGTACATGGATGATCTATGAATCGCGGGAAAAGACCCAAACTAGGTCATGCTTAGCACTCATAGTAGAAAATTATTGGTCTCAGATTAGTATGAGTGTTGGAGGGGGGGGGGGGGACTTGAGAAATGGTTTTTATTATCATCCAACCGGTAGCTTCACAATCTTTATGGTGACAGCCTGAGAAATTGAACGAGGAAGTTCGGAAGGGCGGAGACGTGTCCTCGAAAGGATTTTATTTCCACCAGCCTTTGGTGATTTGGAAAGACTTATGTCGATGTGTGAGGCTGTAAGGGTGTGTAGGTGAAGGCGAGTCGATGTGTTTGACGTTGCGAGGTTGAGAGGAGGTTCAAAGGCCCGGGAACGGGCTCGTTCTTCCGAGCTCAGCCACCTGCGATCCGATCGGGTCACCCGCTTCTGTCAGATGCCCTAAAGATAAAATCATGTCATCAACAGGCGGTGGCTACCCCCAGTACCTCCAACCAGAGCCACGGTTAAGAATGAGCTCCACATCCGAACCGGAAACCTTCAGAACTTTCTTAATAATCGTGCTTTAGCTCTAACAATGAAACAAATCCCACGCCAATTTTTGTAGTTAGTTCTGTCTGAATTTTCAAACTATAACTACATGGATAACATCAACTTATTAAGACCTTGAGCATCAGGACTTTGTTTTCACAACTTGTTGGGGAGTCCTTACTGACTTGTTTTGGATCCAAGATGATGGTGGATAGATCAGAGCTGGATGATAGAGACAGTCAATGTGAGTAGAGCACAGGACAATGATGCAAGTAATGTAATCTCAACCTATAGGTAGACGTTACATTACTTGCATCAATATCTTGGATGAGAAGTCATAAAGGAACCACTAGAAAGGGGCCAAACTATACGATAAGGCGCTCTGATTAGGCAAAATTTGCACGACCGACCGGTATTGATGTTCGGGTAGACCTTAAGCGCCTTAACCATTCGCGGTTGAAAAAGTCGTGTTTTTTGGTGTCATTCGAAGTGAATTCAGGATGATCTGGGACGGATTTTGGTATGAAAATTTTTCGGAAATTCGAGTTATAAAAATTTTGGACCAAGAATAATAGCTTCTTTTTCTTCAAAAATTCGCTACAAGCTTCTCTTCTCCAATTGTTCATTATCGAAGATAATAAACCAATAAGTACTCGTAGCAATGTTTTTGTCGGGATGTTATTTTTCCAGATTATTTAATTAATAGTATTTAAGGTTGTTACTGCTGCGCATAGGTAAAATGTCTTTCGGTCGTGAAAATGTAATACATTCTTTCATTTTCATCCGGCGTATTATATCTTGTATACATAATACACTTTAACAAGAAAAACATGAATCGTGCCAACACCCGAAAGGTGATTAAAGTAATAATTTCACCTCTTCTTCCTTGCTCTCGAGCCTTTTAGTACACTTCGCAAAGTTGGCTTGTGTAAGAGAACCATAAGTTAAAGTTTATTTTCTGATGAATTCCACTCAAACAATTATCCCCAATACTCCTTATAAAGTCCCTAAGAAAGTTTGAACGCGTAAAAGTTTTTTTTTTTGTCCTTATTTTTCTTGCAAAGATTTACGAGTCGTCAGGGGTCCGGTTTCTTGCGAACTAAAACTCCAACAGACAACATTCACCTGCTTCGTGTTTTTCACTTCGAACAAAGGAGAGAATTATAACTTCATCCTCGTAAACTAGTACGCGTTGGAGATTAAAGCTATGTACGTACAGTAGAACTGAGTTTTCCGCTTAGTAATCGATAGTTGTATGGGAGGGCAACTGCTGTTTTCCAGCTATAAATAGTGATTAGGTGAAATTTTGCCTCTACTATCAATTAAAACCAAAAAACCCAATAGTTCCCACTAGTTCATAATATTATGTAAGCTGACTACCTTGGAAACCTTATTCTTTGTTAGCTTTTTTATCTGGTTCTTTCTCTCCCATGTCCGTTCTGTTGTTCTGGCTCTAAATGATTAGAAAATCACACTTTTCTCTAGCCCTGTGATTGTACAATTTTTTAATAGAACACCGAACTCCTAAAATAGTGGAATACAAGTAGTGGTTATATTAAATTAATGTCTAGTCACTATTTTGAATTTGGGATCCCCATGCGCAAGTTGTGGAGTTACAGCAAAGTTACTGCCAATCAATCATGAAAAATATGGAATGTGTTTACGCCTGAATACAATTTAAATTCGCTTACAATTTTCAGCCGCTCCATAATCTCGTCATTCCCATCAATTTCACCATTTCACATCCTAAATTCACCTTTTCTACGTCCACTGATCTATATCCTTCTCAAATAACTCAAATTTAATCTGTAATTCTGTATAATTTAGATATAACTGCACATCTTTATGTATTTACGTTTTGTTCTATCACTTGTTGACGTCCTACTGATACTGAGTTATCATCAGTGTTGCCTAATGTGTTCCTCTATAGATTCCATGATGGAATAAGTGAAAACTGTGCTTTTGGTGTGACGTGCTTTCTTTTGTGATGACATCACCGAGGAGTCCATCAGCTGGAAGCTGAGCAGGAGTGGCCATTAACGTTTCAGCAACTACATGTTACACAGTCGTTCCTTTCTGTATCCGTTTTCATCCGCGCAAATTTAGACTTTTTCTGAAGTTGAGATCGCTTCCCGTGTGAATTACCTACGTTTCACGGTGTACAATAGTCCTTCAGAGCGGTTGGATACAGAATTTACACTTTTGTACTCGAATATCAGTTGACCACATGTAAGGTTTTGGAACTTCGCAAGTTCTTTACTGAAACTCGTTGTTTTCACCACATCCTGGAGTCGTACGGCAGTTACAACCCTGCTACCCCTCAACGCTGTACTAATGTTGTCGGTGGCGTAAGGATTTTCTCATCTGTGCAACTCCATCTCTTCACCATCAGCGACCCCTTCAGCACCCTCCAACAACGCCAAAGAGGACTCACATCCAGCACAAGAATTGTATGCGCAACTTACCTATTGTACACTAGTCAACAACTGATCTCAGGTTGTACTGTACTTACCAATTTTCTATGTGGCCTCAAAATTAGGTAGGATTTGCCTCAGTCTAACCAACGCAATATAATATCCAGTATTTCTTTACAATAAACTAGTCACAGTTATCCGTATTATTTGTTCGTTTATCATTTAGCCCTTTCTCTATAAAAATACAGTCCACTAACTCAATTTCTTCAACGTTAATTCAACTTAGTGCAGGTGCATAACAAGCTCTTAGTGAAGTTGCCCTGAACACATTACAGAATGAAACAAACATAATGCATCACTCATCCATTATGTTGCAGGCTATGTAACACCAATATTATTATTGCGATCACAGCAAAGACTTCAATACTAGAGGGAGGTTTTGTCTCTTGGTAAATTAGAACGAAAAAGACCACTTCATCCGATTTGATGGTGGAACTCGTTTAAATTAGTACCTATCTAATTTTCAAGATATACAGGGTGTTTCTTAAGTAGTGGACCACCCTTTCTAACTCCGTTATTTTCAGGAAAATGAAAAAAAGCTTCTAAAGTTTCATTTTTCATTTTTACAATCCCTTCATTTTTTACAATGAATTCAAATATCTCATTCCCGCACTTTGCGCATGCGCAGAAACATGCGCAATTGACACCAACTTCGGTTTTTCGAATGGGTACCCTGATTTTTTATTGCAGATTCAGATTCTACGTAAATTTTATGAACATTTGACCCCTCAATCGATGAATTTGACTGCGCAGAACTTGTTCTGCGAGCGTGCAAAGTTGCTCAGATGCCAAATTTTGCAAAACATGGCGTCTAGTAATCCCCAAGTGTGGCACATGATTTTTCATTGTTTTTCAACGCTGATTCACATGGTACTATCCGTTTTTTGATTTGCTATCCGATTTGAACGAAATAATGGCCGAAAGTCGGTTATTTTGCATGAAAAATGTATATACCGTATATAACCGCGCCTGACTCAGCTGAAATTCAACATGTGCTCACATATTCATGTTCGTTCATGTCACAGCAATGGAAATTTTACGAGTCTAACTAATCGTTTTAAGAAAAATGTGATTTTCGACCGGGAATTAAATCCCTCCTACCTCACTACTCTGGTTGGTACGATAACAAAAATATCTGCCCGTCCGCCGTATACAAGGGTAGGGATGGTCCTGGAAACTGTTCATATCCCCCAGTTAAACGGGAATGGGTGAGAAATAAGCGAGGTTGATAAAGAACACGATGAGCCGTTATGAGATAATCTGCAGCGTTTTTTCCCCTCTTGATTTACTTCAATTTCCGAGTATTGTAGAATTGAACGTACAAGCCACAAGATTAGAGTTGATCCTGCGGTACTAAGTGGTAACAAAGCTCGTCTACCGAAATGGCGTAATGAAGGTTAGCGAGCGAGGCCAGAGAGCTTCCCGCTAAGCTACCCGCTGCGTTGGGATTACGCGCTTCCCCGATACTAAACAATTACCTCAACCAAATTTGCAGTAACTGTTGATGTTTGAACGTTATAGCGAGACTCTCTTCATCTTGTCTCTTCTAAACGATAATTAGACTCGTGCGAATGATTGAGTCCCGAATTCTCATGAATAATTCATTGCCGCCCTTTATTCACAGTTCGCACAATGAGTGAACGGATCTCATGAATACTTCTATTTCGACTGTAATTCAGGTCTGTCGCTCAAACCTCTTTATACGCTAAATTGATTGAAAAATGGCGGTACGTATCTATGTATATAATAAAATCGTGTCTGTCTGTCTGTTTGTTTGTATATAATAAAACCGTATCCTATAAGATACGAGTATATTAGTTCAGAAGCTACCACCAGTGACAATCCGGGGTAAAACATTTTATAATTTGTGTGGTGTGGAGTACCTACTTCATCCTGTGAAGATAACCTTTTGAAAGTACAAACCACGAAGAATACCTACTATTTGTCTACTCTTTCAATTTCAACAAATTTCGTATTTAATTGAAATATTAAGTGTACATGTTCACCAATTTGACGCGGTGAAGTCCACACAGTGTGAGTATTCACCCGTATAAACTGCTGTTGGTTTTGTCATAAAGCGACGGGAGGGTAATTATGGATGTTCAAGGCAAGATAAGCAACCGCTACCATTGAATCGATGGGATATAAACGTCCATTACAATAACATTCAAACGCGCTACACTTGGATTCAATACCGTATGATTTACAGCGGGTTATATATATATAGTGCATGGCATCTAACGTACTGAGGGAAGGTAGCAGCTTCAGAAAATGCCGTTAAAAGGAGCGAACAGGGTGGGCAGAGCCATTCATTTCTTCAAGTATCTGCTCGAGCGCACTTACTCAGGGCATAAATAAAATAATGTGTCACTACGATCCCTCGTTCTATCCCTTACGACTTCAACCCCACTTCTTCCCGAGACGTAATTTAAATATAATTTCTAACTGGTTTTAACATACCTAATATCCATTTTGTAATTCTCTGCAACACATGTGTTTGTGTTGCGAATAACGAACCCTAATACGAGTAACACAGCCAAAAGTCTTGATGACATATTTGATAGTAAATGATTAAATTATTATTATTATGAATTATCATTAATGATTGATTACCTATTATTGTTAGTTATTGATAATTATTAATAAATATGTTTAATAATTATTAATAAAGATTTAAAGAAATATGAGTACTGTTTTCGATGATTAAACCGTCGTCAGTAACAAAACAATGCTGATATCAGTATAGTTGTGTTACTGAAGATGGGGGTTAAAAAAAATTTTTCTTTGGGCGATTTCAATGGTTCATTATAATTATCGAAGATAATAAACCAAAATCCGTCCGTCCGCCGTGCGCAGCACTTTGCCCAGTTAGCTTTGAGCTAAATTTCGAAATTTTTGTTACGGTTTCCGACCAACCCCACAATGATCCTCGAAACTTTTCATAACCCTAGGTCAATGGGAAGGGGTTCAACAAAAATTTTGAAATTTTGAAAATTTCAAAACTCGAAAAATTCAGATGAAACGGTATGTTTTTATTTCATATTTAGATAGAGTTTATTTCTTAGAATTTTTTAAGACCATCCACAGCTTTGTACGACCAGCCGTTCGTTCACAATGACGGCTCAAAGTTGGAGCAGATCGAAAATCGTCTACATGAGAGTGAATCGTGAGGCTGCCTGTCGGGTCCATTTTCAAACTGGCCCATCTGATTCAATCATCACATGGTTTTCAAATATCGAATTAATAAATAATATGTAATAATAATTATTAATAATGAAGCATAAAAATGATTAATAACCAACAATAAATATTAATAATTTACACTACTTGATAATAAGTGATGATAATTCATAATAATAATTCATCTATCATTCAGTAATCTAGACAGAAGGGTGATCTGTACAAAGAAGATGATAAGCCGTTGTGTTAAGAATTTTAACATACTTACTTCTAACGACTTTTATGGTAAAACCGGGTTGTAGCGCTTTTTTGGAAAATCTTCAAGATTACGTTGAATTCGTAATATTCGTGGAACTGCAGTGGGAGCGGCAAAAAGGGAGGGGGAGTCGTGGAGTTCTCTTTCTACGCCATCTCTACATCCACCCACAATATAAATTTTATGTACCTACGTGTGGGTGGGGATGTAACGATTACAGTAGTTGTGGCGCGGGAGTGGAGAGAGGGTGTAACGATTACAGTAGTTGTGGCGTGGGAGTGGTGGGAGGGTGTAACGATTACGGTAGTTGTGGCGGGGGAGCGGAGAGGGGGAGGGAGAGCGTAAGAATTAAGGGACAACTCACGCCTCCCCCTCATCAACCACCTACATCTGCCCGCAAAATAAAGGGTTTCACTCATCATTTAAGTATATAAATAATTTATTGACCATGCCTGAGCTAGTGACGCCTATTCAAACCATTTGTTGGCCCATTCCCCCAATTCTGGATATTGTATGCAGATCAGTGTGATCTACACAGAAAGGTGATCTGTACAAAGAAGATATTAAACCGTTTTGTCAAGAATTTGCAGAGTTTTTTGTTTCAAGTGGATCTTCAAACTCGGTTTCTTCATCCAAAAAATAGTGAGAAATATGTGTTTTCCAAATTACCAGTTTCCTAATTTTGAACCATAAACCAATTTCTTGTGACCGTGAACGGGAAAATGGAAGGTTCCCTGAGTTGGACCCCAATAGAGATTTTTCAATACTCGTAAATTTACTTTCATTAATAATGAAAATTCATAAAACCCGTCTATCAAACCCATCAGTTATCCTTACTCACATGAGTAAATAATATTTATTGTCATTTATTATGACAATATTATTGTCATTTAAACGATTTACTATCAAATTCTTGAGCCCCATTCTCATTCCACCCCAGATCAATTTGATAGCCACGTAGATTATAATTCCTATCCAATGTACCCTAATGCCAATGTACCATTCCACACACTACCAGACGTTTGACACCTGACGAGCTCAATAATTTAGGTGGAATTGAGAAAATATTGATCTATAACGCTCGTACATCTAGTTTTCTGTGTTATGGAAATCATTTAACATTGAAATCTCTCTTGACGGGATTTCATTCAAGGTGGTGCCTAGACATTCAAGTAGAAGGGATGTTATTCAGACTATAGGTATACCCAGGATATGATCAAGTAAACGGAACAAGTGCAGGGGAGTGCAGGAAATGCAGGAACAAGTGGAGAAATGTTTACGGCAGGAAATTTGGACTTCGTTACACGTCTTATCAACATACGAAGAAGAGGAAGAAATATTCCTTAAAATATTTCCTCTCTTAAAATAGAAACTTGGCCAAAAATCGTGGCTGGTTCATTTCTTGTAAGAGGGCATTTCCTTCTGCGCGGAGAAGGAGAACATAAAAGCTGATGTACTTCTAAAGAAAAGAGAGTGATGAAAAAATATGAAAAAATCTCGGCTTAATTTACTAAGTCGGAAAGAGTTGGATTCCCGCTGGGGTGACTTGATGAAGCGACCCAGTCCAATGAACCCGTCTGCCCGTTAGTCTTCCATCACGGCATCACTCTCCGAGATAAACAAATAATGTTGTGGAAAGAAGTGTCTTCTTCCGCGTGGCTGCTCCCAGGAATATGAAACGATTCCACATTCAAACAAATACTTTTCTCGTTATAATTACGATTTATTGATATCTTATGATAATGACAAGTTCTTCCAGTGTTCATGCTTAACCTAACAACGACAAACCGAGCAAATCCTGTGAAGAGCTATACATCACGATCAAATCACGGTACCTATTCTGCCGTGCTAAGATAAAGTCCCCTATCGACCATTTTGGTGTTTTTGGAGTTGGGCACATGGCTGCGTAGATCTCGACGTGGCGCGTCTTTTCTGCCAATGTAGAATTTCCTATCTCCATTGGAAAGGTTCGAAAAAAGACTTTATCTTATCTCCAGTCGCTCTGGGCCCCCTTCCTCACTTAACTGCATTTTTCTCGACATGAAAAAAATGGAGATAGGGGGTTTTAACTTACGGCGGCAGTATTAGAGTATGAATTACATCTCAATTGGAACAATATTAGCTTCTGCCTAGGCGAAATCGTCGAATTATTTAAACAGGTAGATTAAACAGGTTTGTAATCCGATTGCGCTGGAATTCTTATGGTATTTGGGTCCAACAATGAGCCAATGTAAATTCCATTCACTAGTTATTATATTGGATATTGTATATATTGAATATTTCGGATACATCAACTAATAACTGAACACGACGATACTTCTAATAAGTTATTTATTACGAGATTTTCGAGATTTCGAAAGACAAAAGCTAGGCAACATTTACACAAGAAAAGATTCACTAGACAAAAACTAAGCTGGTCATCCAACATTGAGCCAAATCTGATTATCTCCACTCTGAGCAAGTATTCCATGACTCTCAGTTCAATAAATTCATAATAACGTAACTGCCAAGCTGCAAGTTATCCCGACCTTATATTTCTAGAAAAGGGTTCTATGCAGCATAGAATATGCCATAGAATATGCACTAAAAACTAATTAAATATGCGACAAATATGCACTAAAAACTAATTAAATATGCGACAAATATGCAACAAAAATATTGTAACATTCGAGAAATTAAGTTTCAGTAGGTACTTGGAAAAAACCACTCTACCAATAAGTTTTAATAAGGAATGATCTGAATGAAATTCTCATTTCGTAAAAATATTTTGTAATTACTGCTTTTACAGAACATTATTTGTTTTACTATTTACAACTTGTTGCAACGTTCACACTATTCGTACGTAACAAAATCTCACAATCGGCGACAATGACTACTCATGTTACTTTCACCATATTATCAATTCAAAGTAACACGAGTGGGAATGTCCACAGTTGGAAATGCGTATCTTTCAACTTTTCTGTACATACTTCTTTCAATTTTAATCAAACTTACCTGGGCCAAATTCTACTATTTTCGTGACATTGAACTAAAAGTAGGTACAACTTGAAAATGGAACAGACAGTTTTAAAATAAATTTTTATCTTTTTCATCTTCTTTACAGATTTGCCAATTTTGCGTAATTAATATTTACAAAAATACACATTTCAAGGATAATGAATGAAGTTGTGAGGTCGGTCCCAGAGAATGTGTTAGTAGACGGTCAGGTCACTGCGTACTTAATATGTTATATACATAACATAATATGTTATGTATACCATT
The DNA here is from genome assembly GCA_963920205.1 of Stenodema calcarata. Taxonomy (NCBI): domain Eukaryota; kingdom Metazoa; phylum Arthropoda; class Insecta; order Hemiptera; family Miridae; genus Stenodema; species Stenodema calcarata. Next base: position 33,517,853 of record OY986050.1, read on the forward strand.
ATTGTCGCCAAACATAATATTATTATTATGTATTATTATAATATTATTATGTTTGGCGACAATAATGGTATAGAAACATTAAAGAACGTAACCCAGATTTTAATGGTAGATGATAGCTAGGATATCCTCTACCATTAAAATCTGGTTAACGTTCTATAATGTTTCTAGACCATTATTTTCACCAAAAATCGTCAAACGTTATTGGTTATCTATAAAATATGCAGCATTTCGTTTTTTTCACCGAATATGCAAAAATATGCAGAATAAAATTCAAACAAAAGCTTCTACAGAAGGCCACTCGGAAATTCGCATAGAAATCCGGTCTTTAGTCTTAATGCATATTGTTGTTAGTAACCACTACTGTTCTCGTAGGTTATTCTGCACCTCTTCGTCAATCAAAATCCCATTTGCATGTAGAGTATAATAAAGTGGAAGCCGCTCACCGGCAGTAAAAGTACACCGCACTTCATTTTACGGCCCGATATTCTGTAGACGTTTTCCCGAATATTTGTTCAACATTTAACACGACATAGATTTCGGTAGAATGCGCTGTCATTATATTAATAAAATTTATTTAATATAGGTGGAGAGGCTGCAGCCTTGGCTGTCTGAACAAGAAGGAGACGGAGAAGAAGAGTTTTTGAAGTTATATAACTCTGCTCCCTTTAGATCTAGGGAGTTGAAACCTTCAAGGCTTTCTATTATCCACACCAAGAAGATCTACACCAAATTTCGAGTTGATCGATCAAATAGGAGCCGTGATATGGATACCTGACGTCTGGTAAATATACACTCGGTACCGTTTGCTTGGCGGGGCGGAACGCTAGATACGCAGTTCTCACGTGAATAGATAATTAATCTCACTTGGGAATTGCTAGTACAAAGTTCTACAAATTGGAGTATACAGTCGTTCTGACGGCGGTGTTGTCAGGGGAACGGACTAATCACTTTTGTGGTCGTACAGTGAACGTGTACGGTACACGTGGTGTTTCGTCGTGTTGTGGCGACCGGTGACCACCGTGTGAGAGCGTACAGTACGTGTCATCTCTGACCCAACCACTTCACATTCGACTACGTTTGGATTCTATTCATTCGACCCCTAAAATTAATTTTCTTTCTAACAGCTCGTACAATTGTATAACTGTTCCTGTGAACAATTCCTCGCTCTCATCGTTTTTGAGTAAAAACTGGTCGTCCTAAACCATTTTCCTGGCAAAAATGGAAATAAGTGAAATCCCAAAAATACTTTCTGATAATTTTCAAGTTCAACTTACTCTGACATCGAAATGTCATCCCAGAACATGACCTGAGTGAATTTTATTACCTTTACGGCCCTTTGTAATAAAAGTGTACAGAAGTGCACCTTGACGGGTTCACAGTAAGTTACTCTCTCTGGAATAATGTACTGTAGTGAAGTGTACTGTAGTTTCACTTAGAGAAGTCTACTGTAGGTGAAAAAAATATTTAGGGAGAAAAAACCTTAGCGAGAAAAAAAGATTTATTTAAAATTTCGAAATTCATCTTGTTTTTTGTTGATTGTTTTAGAAAAAAAAGATCCGGGTCAATCCCAGGTTTTGGGATGAGGGCTAACATACGAGTATGTATTTTCCACTTGGGACTTCCAATACCTCCAGAGAAATGTCAAAAATACTAGACTATTTTTGGGCATTTTTTTTTCTTTCTGAAAGCTGGTATTTAGGTTTGTTGGAAAGCCTGTTGGAAACCAAATTACCCCCTGCACTTATACCAGGAACCTGGTAATGTGTACTGTGGTGCACCTCTTTCACCCTTGCACTAATACCGGGAACCTGGCAAGGTGTACTGAGGTGCACTTTTCCGATGATTTCCAAGTTCCCTGATGCCAACCCACTATGTACACTTACACACCTTTTCTTGGTAATTTCCTACAGCATAACTCTCGCTCTGTTCCGTTCTAAGATCCTTGGATCTTAAAAACATCTCTAAACTGTGGAAAGAAAGTGAGAAACTCAAAGGGGTTTTCCCTCCCAGCTGACCGATTGCTGTCATCCTGATAAAATTGATACTCTCTCGCGTTTCATGATGCTCTGGTTCCGAAATTATAAATCGAGCTAGGACTTTTTAATTCCCCCTAAAGTAAAGGTGTACTGTAGTGCACCTTGCCAGGATAAGGGTTAATTTAACCGTGACAAAGGATTTTATCGAATCAGAAAGCGGTTGTGAGAAAGCATCCCTGCAAGGAAAAGATGATGACTTGACAACACCGCGCTCACAGCGACGACTGGACAAACCCCACACACAACCACTTACACGACGCAGCCTCCTTTGACCTTCCATCTCCGTTCTGCCTTTGATTAGGGCGGTGGTTGAATGAAAGGGGCTTCTTCCTGTTCATCGACTGCTGAACGGATAGGATTTCATTTTATTGCGAGAAAAACAGCCTCGCAATTCCAAAGGTTTCGATGTCACGTCGCCACGTGTACCTACGGGTTTTTTCATCCGTAGGGACGTATCGAGAGGAAAAAAGGGAGTATCGGGTGATTCCCTTCTCCAACGAGATTTACATCCACTTCTTTACATGCAGGGTCGAAACGTAGTGGTAACGGGGGAAGAAGAAGCTCCATACCTATTGTAAAACACAGGCCAGCGCACTTCAATTCACCAGTACCATTCACGCCGGATACGGTGTTTCTTTCAGCCCGTATCAATTCTCGAGTTTCGTCGATATTGAACCCATTTGAAAACTCTCAAAATTTGTTTAATTTTCAATGTTCAAAACTCAAAAATTGAATTAAGGCATAATTTTGAATAGAATGGTGACCAGGTTACATTTCCGATCAGCAAATCAAGCTAACCCCATCAAAACCATTGATTTCAAAGGGGGAAGTACGAGTAGGTAATTGGAGTGGTGCAACTTGAGACATGGCGTGTCCGTGTAGCCAATCACAATCTAGCTTTGATCATGTTACAAGATTCTGTCAGTTCCTAACAAAACTAACTACTAGTTGACGCAGCGTCTATTGGACGTGCCCTTTGAAATTCAAACCAACTCTGACAAATGGAAACTTCAAACTCGAATTGTGCTAATGAAGAGGGAATGATTTGAGCGTTAAATTTTCATTGAGCATGGACACCATTAACACTAGCATAAACATTTAAGTGGCGGAAAATTGAACAAAGCAAAGAGAATACAATTTACTTGATGAGGTTTTGCACTGACGCTCCTCAAGTTATCTCGCAGTGGTACCTGAAGAGGCTCAAACTGTTTTCCACCAATAATTCATTGACTCCTTAATAACAGTCTAAATGTATAAATTTTCAAAATCTAGAGCTTTACAAGTGGAATTAAAGTTGGTTCTAAACCTGCAATGATCCGGAAAACATTCAGATATGGATAGCATTGTGCAGTATGGCGGATCATAAGCATGAATGTGGGGTAGTGCCCGACACTTCCGTAGTAGTGGGAGTCAACAAATTTCAGTTTATTTAGTCATTTTCTCAATTCAAAGCTCCATAGTTGTATTCAAACTATGTAAGTAACTACAAAACTACCCCACGTCGTCAGTTGCAAGTTGCATTTTTCCATCTTTCTGTCTGTAGGTATGATCCCCCAAAAAACACTCCGTGTAAAAATCACCCCGCCTCGCAAATATCATTCTTCAGAGGCCGGAAAAAGTTATGATATCCACTTTCCCCGCCCGCCCTTTTCCTCATTAAGGAGCTAAGTATAATGAAAAGCTTAACCTCTTCACAAGCACCGTACCCCTTTCGAAATCTCCCCTTGGCGCTATTGCGAGACGTTTTTATTACTTCCACAAGCAACTAATACTTGATGGTGGTTAACGTTTTATACAAGTATTAGTTGCTTGTGGAAGTAATAAAAACGTCTCGCAATAGCGCCAAGGGGAGATTTCGAAAGGGGTACGGTGCTTGTGAAGTGGTTAAGCTTTTCATTATACTTAGCTCCTTAATGAGGAAAAGGGCGGGCGGGGAAAGTGGATATCATAACTTTTTCCGGCCTCTGAAGAATGATATTTGCGAGGCGGGGTGATTTTTACACGGAGTGTTTTTTGGGGGGATATCACATCTTTTTGTTGTTGAAGTGGGTCATGTTATAAAGAAGGTCTATGCGAAATTTCAAGTCGATTGGTCCTTTTACCCAGGCTGTAGACTCGTCAAAGTTGCCAAAATTAGCCTAAATTTAAGGTGTTTTGTTTCTAAAAGTTTTTTGGGTTGAGATAATGGGTTAAACTTTCAAAAGGCACTGGCTACACTTGAAACGAAGCTCCGTGCAAAATTTCAAGTCAATCGGCGAAGGTGGAGAGGCTGTAGCCTTGACCGACTGAAAAAAGTAGAAAAACATGGTAATTGGTTTTTGAAGTTATATAACCCGGCTCCCTTCAGACCTAGCGACTTGAAACTTTCAGGGCTTTCTATTATCCACACCAAAAAGATCCATACCAAATTTCAAGTTGATCGGTCTACTAGGAGCTGAGATATGGCCATAATTAGCCTAAATTACCCTAAATTTCAGTTTTTTTGTCCCTAATTTTTTTTGGGGTTGAGATAATTGCTTATTTCGTTCAAATGGCACTGAGCCATGCTATAAAGAAGGTATGTAAAAAAATTCAAGTCGATTGGTCCTTTTACCCAGGCTGTAGACTCGTCAAAGTGGACAGAATTTTCCTAAGGTTTCTGTTCTTTTGTTTCTAAAACTTTTTTGGGTTGAGATAATGGGTTAAATCTTATATAAGGCTCTGTCTCAAGGTTAAATGAAGCTCTGTGCAAAATGTCAAGTCAATCGGTCAACGTGGAGAGGCTCCAGCCTTGCCTGTCTGAACAAGGAGGAGAAGAAGGAGAAGGAGAAGAAGGAGAGGGAGAAGGAGAAGAACAATCTAAGGCCGAAAAACCGGGTTTTTGAAGTTATGTAGCTCGGCTCCCTTTAGACCTATCGAAACTTTCAGGGCTTTCTAATATACATTCAAAGAAGACCCACACTAATTTTCAAGTTGATCGGTCAAATAGGAGCCGAGATATGGATACCTCGAAAACGCGTTTCGTGACGTCCGGTAAATATACACTCGGCACCGTTCGTTTTCTCAACTTCTTTGCTTGGCGGGGCGGAACGCTACCGCGTTCCTAGATATGTACATCTTTCCGAAAAGATCTTGCAATTTTGCAAACAGCTATATTTCTTCACCAATTAAATTCGACTCAACTTCACATGGTTTTTCGAGAATGGCTTTACGATGGTTTATTGGTTGACGATGGATTGGATGGTCAACTATAACTTCCACCAAATGATTATCTTATTCTTGGGTTACAAGATATTAGAAAATTTAAATTGACCTAAGTCGGTACTTGAACCCAGTTTTTAGCGAATTTTCGAAGAAAAGGAAGCTATTGTTCTCGGTTAAAAAGGTCGAATTCCTGAAAATGGAATTCCTGAATTCGGTTGGACTCAAATTTCTGAAAACTTTAATAGCAAAATCCGTTTCAAACCATCTTCAATTCACTGCTAAAATACACCAAAAGTCATACGTATATTTATATATTAATATTTATCTATTTATGTATGTTTCATTCCGGATGATAACTCTCGATAGAATTGAGATAAAAAGTTCCAATTTGCACAAAATATCTGTCTTGGCAATCGAGAGGCTAAGTTCGTAGATGGGCAGAATCGGGCCTGGGGGTTTTGGGTGGGGAAAAAATTACCCATAGATTCCAAAAATGGAACAGCATGACCAGTGACACCTCATTTTAAAGGCTTTTTTATGCGGAGCAAGACGGTGAGATTAGAATTGCAATATCTCATTCCGTTCTCAAACTGGAGCATTTTGAAGATGTGGTTGTTACTTGAGAAGATGTGGTAGTTACTTCACGGTTCATCTGCTCTAATCTGATACCGGATTGAGGGATCGCAATTCTGACTTCACCATCACCGTTGAAAAATATATAAACTGAGGAGTTACTCGGAAAAAAATGGAGACCATTATTATAAAAACTATGATAGTTTTTATAAAACAGTTAAAATGGAAACATTTGTCGTAAAACCAGTTATTTCTTCGAAAATTCGGTCTTATAGCCATGCGCTCTTATGACTGTGATGTTTTTCATAATGCAAACCCTGAAATGTTTCAATAACTAGTAGGTATGTAGTAGATATGCATGTCTATGTAGAATGTGTCTAATATTTGCTCTTCAAGTGCTGCATCGCCGACTTTATTCGGTTTTAATTGCATTTGTTTATTTCAATTGCGACCAGAGGTAATCAACTCTTGCCCACATCACTTCATTCATCTTCAACACTTATTGTGAAGAGTGGGCAACTCGAGAAGGGTTCGGTTTGCTAGAACAACAGATTTCAGTTGCTCGTGGAAAGAATTAACAACAAGCCATCATTAAATCGCACTCCCTTTTTCCTCCGGCAGTAATCGTCCACACGAGGCTTTGATTTGCGTTGTTTCAACAGGTAGGATTTTTCTCTAAATATCCGTCTCCCCCGGGACAACCCGCCCAACATCGATTGAGCCGTGGCGAAGTGGTTAATTATTCCACAGACAAAAGGGCGATAGAGCACGCGAAACTGTGAGTCTTGTCCTCCTCTTATTCCACCACTGGGGAAGACGAAGAGGAGCAAACATCTCCATTGTATTTGGAAACATGTTCACGAGTTTATTAAAATTTGGTGGTTTTGAAGTTATAACGCGGTCCTTTCAAAGCCCTGGGGTGCTCCGACCACACTTCAATAGGATGATGTTACTGCTTCTCGTGGCATTTGGGAGTTGAGTCCAACTTAGTACGAGTATCTTCCACCACTATTCATTATTTTCTGCATCGATAACCCCTTAATCTGTTTCACTGTTCTGACATTGTCAGTTTCTCGGCCCATGAATGCGTGTCTGTACGGAATATCCTTAAAGCCCCCAAACTATACGAACGAATCATAGAGGTAATGAACTGAATGAGGGGAGGTAGGGATGGCCATCGATAGTCGATAGTATCGAAATATCGATATTTTCCTTCGATATATCGATACTTTTATATTGATAGTGCATAGTCCTATAGTATAATATACTATGGTATCGATACTTGAGTAATCGTTAGTTTCTGACGATATTTGTTTTTTATCCGATATATCATACATTTCCAAAATTCTTGAGTCGAAGGAAAAAATCTTAGTTTTACTGTTGTGGGTGAACTAGTGGAGCTAATCGAAAACTCATTGCCAGAGAATTGTCATTACATTTGGGCTCAGGTACGTATTGACATAGGTAGTTTTTCAATTGAATGTTTTTTCAACCGATATTTTAGTAAATATCGATACTTTGGATCGGAACTATCGGTTGCAAAAAGTATCGATACTGAGCTATACGATACATATCGTCATCGATACCTTACCTCCGATACTATCGAATATCGAAATATAGATATGTTGGCTACCGGTGGCCATCCCTAAGGGGAGGCTCCAGATAGTCTCATCTAGACAGGATCTCCAGATAGTCCAATAATTTCATATTATGAAATTCATTCAAATCCGAATGTAACTTTCGACTGTGCGTGTGCAAACATATTTTCTTCTCAATCACAATCTGTGCCCAAATTTAAAAGTAGTGAGGACTATAATAGTTTTTATAATCCTATAAAATAATTTTTCAGGCGCAAAAATGATCAAAAGTGAGTTTTTAGCGTTTGAAAATTGCTGAAAATTATTATAGGATGCAAAACTTTATTTTCTTGCTTGGCAGGGTGCATCCCGAAAATTCGCTCATTCATACCAAATTGCTCTTTGTAATTCAAAACATTTTAAATGAAAAAGAAAACCTTTTTTCCTGGGACTGCATAGAAACGTAGTATGTACATAGTACAGGGTGGGGCAAAACAAACAGTGCAGTTTTGAAGGGTGACTAAATCCTTCGTGGAAGTGGTAGGAACCTGGGAGGGGTCTCATTGTGTCCGGCCACTCACCCCATTTTCAGTCACTACCATGGTTTGGACCGGAGAGCATCGAGGCTTCGCTGTCCGCACGTTTTTCGAAAGCGGCCGTTCTTTCATCGCCACCCAGCGGGCCTTCCGGCTGCACTTCAACATTCCACGTCGAGATCCCGTCCCTCATCGCAATGTTATCGCGGCTTGGGTTCGTGCATTGGAAGAAACTGGATCCACAACAAGGCCTAGGGGTATGGGAAGACCAAAAACGGTTCGAACACCAGAAAATGTGGCTACTGTGAGAGCAGCTGTCGAACATTCGCCTAGGCGCTCTGCCCGTAAGCATGCAACAGCATTGAACATGTCTAACCGCTCGCTAAGGAGAATTTTGCATGAAGATTTAACGTTCCATCCCTACAAGATGATGATTGTTCAGGAGTTAATGCCCCCAGACTTTCAAAACCGTGTTAATCGCGCCCAAGAAATGCTAAACCGTATCCCACCAAGGTCAACTTTTTTCTCTAGTGACGAAGCTCACTTCCATCTGTCTGGAGCCGTGAACAAACAAAATTTTCGCTATTGGAGTGACACTAATCCACGACAACTTCACGAGAGACCTCTCCACTCCCCGAAAGTTACTGTGTGGTGTGCCATTTCGAAATTCGGGGTGATTGGGCCTTACTTTTTTGAGGAGGATGGGCGAACCACAACTGTCAATGCTCAGCGTTATGTTTCCATGCTGGAAACGTTTTTTGAGCCAGAATTGGAGCAGTTGGCTGGAGAACAAGATCTGGGGGATATCTGGTTCCAACAAGATGGGGCTACGGCCCACACAGCGATCATTTCGATGACGAAACTGCGGCAGATGTTCCCTGCGCGCCTCGTCTCTCTGAGGGGTGACCTGGGGTGGCCCGCGAGATCACCAGATTTGAGCATCTGCGATTTTTTCCTGTGGGGCTACCTCAAGGAAAAGGTTTTTAAACATCGTCCTCACACTTTGGAAGAGCTGAAGACACGAATTAGAGAGGAAATCGCCACAATTCCAGTCGATATGTGCCAGAAGGCTGTCGAAAGTTTCAGAAATCGCCTCCATCAGTGCATTGCTGCTGAAGGCCATCATCTTGCTGATGTAATCTTTAAAACTTGAATAAACAAATGGGGTGAAATACTGAATCAAATAAAACAAACCGCATTTTTCTATGTTGCGCCGTTTTTTTTTATAGCCCTTTTTAAACTGCACTGTTTGTTTTGCCCCACCCTGTATGTACTCGTATGGTTCATCAGTCCTTTCACGGTCCAACGTGACTCATTACAACTCATCCAAAAGATTAGGTATCTAATCCACGATGTTTTCTCAGTGGGCAGAAAGACGAGGTGGTGAGAGTTATTTTATTTCTATCATAACAGTACAACATGAACAAAAAGTGTATTATTTGAAACCGCAATTAAAACGATTATAATCAAGTGAGTCAGCTTGGGTGAAAGAAAATATTAAACTACCTACAGAAAGAGAGTAGCTATCCCCAACGAATTGCTGACTCCCACATTCAACCCAACCTTTTGAGAAGAGTAAGTTATTATTACGGCTTAAAACCCTTTCAAGAAAATTGCGCTACCCACGATTTCACTGAACTCTCAAGTGAAAGAATATCCGAGGTCGTTACTGACTCCTGTTAATCAGCTCAGACTCAAAGAAATGCTCTCACTAAGTAATTTTGAAACCAAGTTACACATTTTATAAAATTTCCAGATTCTATTTGCATATAACCGGAGAAAAAAAGTCTGCCTAACATTCTTCGTACTAGGTATAACTTGTGACTGATTGTGTTACTCTATGCAAACCCAGTGGCGGTAATGGTTTCACCGTGTGATACATACATCACTACATAGGGCAAATTACACGTCTTTAAAACTAACTGTTATAGGCGGAGATCAGGAAGATAGCGTACTTTGAGGTCAAAAGGAAGTTTGTCTGTTTTCACATGACATGTAATATATTACCGAGAATTTCTTCCGTTCAGTTAAGCCATTCTTAGTTTCTGAAATTATGAAATTACAACTACAAAGCATCTGTTAGTAGTAGGAAAAAATATTCAATAGTTGCTCATGTGGCATAATTCTTACCTAAAAGTAAGGTTATAGACGCTACTCATGGAAACATATTGGGTATCTCAGATTTAGATAAATTAGAATATATTTGATATTTTTTGGAGCTATTGCTGTCAACTCGCTTTTTCAAGATGTTCTAACATGGGCCTTACAGCGTGGAGCGTGTGTGGTGTAGTAGCAGGTTGTACAGCAAATACAGGCCAACGCCCTTCCGTCTGTACACAAAACTAACTCCTAAATATCCGATTAACCCGGAAATATCCATTTCCGCCCTACTAGAATATCAGAAAGGACAAATAAATGTAGAAAGAAAAATATTAACACAATCATATCCCTGTTTCATCTCGGCTGCGTTCTGAGTAAGAAACAGGAAATGATAGAATGCCGATGTTTAAAGAAACGCGAAGAACTCATGTAAATCTGATTTAACTTTTCATTCATGAAGTAAATTCGAAAACAGCTTGATAAGAAAATAAACCAAAAAAAGCACGAATGAAAGCGAAGGTAAGTGAGTGGTATCAGGAGAATGAATAGGGACTTAATGGCTTTCCTCCCGAGGCGTTGGGCGAGCCCATGCATTAACTACAGGGATTTGGCACAGCACTCTCTTGGCGTCTCCTTTACGTCACCTCTCGTCTTGTTTCATTCATAATTTGCGCAACATCGCATGTTGATCGTTGATTCTGGACTACAACGAAGAGTTCAACTACTTTATTGAAGGTTTAACTTGAACCTAAATCCAACCGAAGAGTAAATTCGCACGATCGTCTCGGGATATTTCGGAGGCAATAAGTCCCACCGCGATAAAACACAGTGTATTGCATTGTTAATCGTATCAAGTCTTTATTAACCGGTAAGTAGGCCTCCAGTTAATATTCCACTTATTGACCTTAACTCATGGACCAACCATCCATACCTTCTAACGCTGTCCGGCTGGCTTTAGTGACGTATTTGAAGCCTTCTGAGTTAGGTACATTTATTATGGAGCAAAAATATTTTGTTATCTGAGAAGCTTCTCATGTGGAAATTATGGATACGTGGAAATTCGATCACCTTCAGAGCGAATGATCACACGATGTCTACGGACCTAAAGAGAACACGAACGTAGAAAAAGATATTAAAATTCCAAGAACAATGACTTGCAGGAAAACGTACCTAATGCAGAGAGGCAAAATACCTTGGCATGACTCTCGACTGTAAGCTGAGGTGGAAAGCCCACGTGAAGAACCAGAAAGACCAGCTTAAGAAACAGAAAGATGTACTGGTTGATAGGGTAACACTCTGAGCTATCAACCCACAATAAGTTGCTTCTACACCAGCAAGTAATCAAACCAATCTGGACTTACGGGAGCCAACTGTGGGGTTGCACAAAGGAGAGCAATACACAACCTACTGATACAAACGTTTCAAAACAAAGTTCTGCGGCATATTGTCGATCTCCATCGTGATTTACAGATAGAGACAGTTGGCGAAACTATGAGAAAACCCAGAATCCAAATTTCGTAATTTTAGCTCAACGCTAACTGGGCAAAGTGCCACGGACGGCGTACGGCGTACGGCGTACGGTGTACGGCGTACGGTATACGGCGTACGGCGTACGGCGGACGGACGGATTTTTTTTTATTCGATTTTCTGAATCTACGTATCTTGAAACGTAAACCAACAAATTTTGAGGGGGGGTTAAAAAATTTTTTTCTTTGGGCGATTCCAATGGTTCATTATCGAAGATAAAACTCTGCAAATTCTTGACACAACGGTTTATTATCTTCCTTGTGCAGATCACCCTTCTGTCTATACCAGACTGTGTTGCAAATCGGCACCATACCATATTCTCACCGTACTCATACCATTTCTTTCCTATCATACCGTACTGTACTATACTAAATCATACATACAATAATATACCATACCATACTCATACCATGTCGTACCAAAATTCGTTTTGAACCCCTTCCCCTTGACCAAGGGTTATGAAAAGTTTCGAGGACCATTGTGGGGTTGGTCGAAACCCATAAAAAAAATTTCGTAATTTTAACTCAACGCTAACTGGGCAAAGTGCCGCGGACGGCGGACGGACGGATTTTTTTTATTCGATTTTCTGAATCTACGTATCTTGAAACGTAAACCAACAAATTTTGAGGGGGGGGGGGGGGGGGGGGGTTAAAATTTTTTTTTCTTTGGGCGATTCCAATGGTTCATTATCGAAGATAATAAACCAAAATGAAGTACGAGGTACGCGGTGTGGGTGTGGGAGGGGGCGCAGAGACATAAAAGGTCTCGTCGTATGACGCACTTGTTGGTCTCCTGCCAGCCGTCTTACGTCATTCGCTCGTGCGTCATAGGCTCTGACGTAGGTACTTGTTGGCCTCCTGCCAGCCGTCTTACGTCATTCGCTCGTGCGTCATAGGCTCTGACGTACTTGTTGGCCACCTGCCAGCCGTCTTACGTCATACGCTCGTGCGTCATAGGCTCTGACGTACTTGTTGTCCTCCTGCCAGCCGTCTTACGTCATAAGCTCGTGCGTCATAGGCTCTGACGTACTTGTTGGTCTCCTGCCAGCCGTCTTACGTCATTCGCTCGTGCGTCATAGGCTCTGACGTACTTGTTGTCCTCCTGCCAGCCGTCTTACGTCATAAGCTCGTGCGTCATAGGCTCTGACGTACTTGTTGGCCTCCTGCCAGCCGTCTTACGTCATACGCTCGTGCGTCATAGGCTCTGACGTACTTGTTGGCCTCCTCAGGTCATTCAAAAGTGAACTAAAAATTACACCGTTTCTTGAGAATTTTTAGAGATATGACATTGTCGAAATTTCAAAGTTCGTTTTGAACCTGTAGGGGACTTCCCATTATTTATTTGTTACTATTTCAACTTTTCAACAGGGTTATGAAAAGTTTCGAAGATCATTGTGGGGCTAGTCCAAACCCAGAAACCAAATGGGCAAAGTGGCGCGGACGGCGTACGGCGTACGGCGGACGGACGGATTTTTTTTTATTCGATTTTCTGAATCTACGTATCTTGAAACGTAAACCAACAAATTTTGAGGGGGGGTTAAAAAAATTTTTTCTTTGGGCGATTCCAATGGTTCATTATCGAAGATAATAAACCAAAACTATCGTGGAGTGATGTGTAGTGGATATTGGTAGTAATCTATAGACCCCAAAAAAACCGCTCCAATGTATTAGAAAAACGTTGCTAGATGTTGTAATACAGTTGTACCTAACATAAATAAATAAATAATTTAAAAAAAAACAACAAAAAAATAATCAGAACGAATGATCACACGATGTTTACGCACCTAAGCAGAATAATGACTGGCAGGAGAACGATGTTTCTCATTACCTCGTTTACATTATTTTCCTCCGTTTATACCTATTTCTCCTGTCGTTTTTACCCGAAAATTCTACCACCGAAAACGCTCTGCGTGGAGGTCCGCTTTTAATGGAGGTACACCGAGCATGTACGAAGAGTTTGATAATTAGCTGGTTGACTCAAACCGAAGAGAACATGACAGACATGATTAGCGCAATTTCGGTTCATTATGAGCCATTGGAACCGACCAAGAAAAAATCTCGGCTATTACTGAAAAGGTTATTGATCTACGACTTCAATAATTTGTTAATAGTTTTCAGGAAAACACTGACCTCACAGTAATGACGTTACAACTCCAGACTGCACATACCTGGAAACAGAACAAGGCTTCGATTAATACAGGTAAATAAGTTGAGCGTGTAAATTCCTACATCCTCAGCGTTGGGAGGCTTGCTTTAAGTACAGCACCTAATTACCAGACCTAATTAGATCTATTGCCCTTCCACAGCCTTGTACCTGATTATAATATAATTCAGTACTTATTGAGAAAAGGGACATAAAAGTACTTCATCAATACCTTCATTTATTGTTCGACCAAAGGTGAGAAATTGAGATTTTAATTCAAAGCAGATTGATAAGATAATATCTTGTCAATCTGCTTTGAATTAAAAAGAGTTGATTGATATTATACAACCTTCTCTTCGTATTAACACAAATCTTGTAATACAAAGTTACACAAACCTTGAAAGAAGGAGTGGCAACAGGGAAATCGTACCTTCGGAATATTGAGGGATATTTGTCAAGACGGTTTTATAACCATCAAGCCACTCTTAGATAGATAGATAGATGAAGCGTTTATTAATACAAAAAAAAATCATTGTTTTTTTTTCGAACACGCTTATACTGCGTAATCTTTTGATTGTCGCAGACAGTTTGCTCAGTTAAATACCAACACTTTACTATACTTTATTATTATTAATTTTTTTCAATTTATAGGATTAATACCGTTACACATTCAGAACACATATTCTAATAAATAAATAAAAAACAACTCCTACAACATCTCGTGATAAGCAACTTAGAAAACTTGTACCCCACAATAAGCTCAATAAATTCAATAAACATTTCCATTTTGCGTTCTATTCTTATTAAATTACCAACTTAATATTACTTAAATTTTTTTTGACATTTTATGTCTTTGCTATGGCACACAAACAAAAAAATCGTCACGAAAATTGTTGACGAAAACTGTTGACGAAAACTGTTGACGAAAAAAACTGATCATTATCGCTTTCAACGAATCCGTTGCTAAGGAAAAGTAACTTCCTCATTTTCCAACCCATGAAAATCGTTCACCACTCGTTGGAAAGCCCTCAATTTATCGAATATTTCCATGCCCTGCACACGACCGTGGATGTACGGAAAGCTGAGTTAAACAGAAGACAATGTAGGATATTTGTTTACAATTACCGTTGGGTGGAATGTACCATGGTTTATTAGGGTGTATAGTGAAATTGTAGTTGGGTGTTGGAGGTGTCTGGGGGTGTCCCCCAGATTTCATTTCTTCGCTATGATCCTTCTCAAAAGTCCCCAGGTAATGGGGGAGGAAATGGGGGGGTGATGGTGGTGGGGACTAAATACATAAAATGTCCCAATGTGTTGCAGACTCGTATGCAAGCGTTTGTCCAGTTGTTTGTGTGCCATAGCAAAGACATAAAATGTCAAAACCACTCGGGAGAAGAAGAAAAAAACGGGCGGAAGATAGTGGGTTCTTCTTGTTTTTTTTTTCAAATTAAAAATTCACTTCACATTTATTACGAGTTCTATGAAATGTATTGTTCACCCTCCGTGTAATTAAATTCTTCTACCAGAAATTTCCTATACCTTCCAGCTTTTCTGATGTATTGTACCTTGCTAGCAGCAGCTCATTTCCATTTAATATTTCAATCAGCTCCTGCCTCAACAGCCTTGGTCTTCAGAGGCTTTTATCATCCATGTGTTGAATAGAAAAATAATTTATTAGTGCTTACAATCCAGTTGTAACCTAATGAATCTCAATGAGGATGAATAGGTTCAGTTGGGATCGAGGTAATCCGAAATAAAAAGTGGTCGGCTGAATAAGTTACCAACTTTCAACTTGAACAAGGAAAAGTTTGGGGGGAGTAGCGATGTAATCCAACTCGGCTCGGAGAAATAACCTATTTATAGTTGGAAAGGGGCTCATCAAGGATTGATACAAGCGGCCGCGATTCCGGTCTGGAGCAGAGGAATTAGACCTGTTGTCTCATAACGTATTCATCCTCAGTTTCTTGCGGTTTCAAACGCGGTCCTAATACAAGTGGCCGGCAAGTCTCGTGCTATCTGTTGGGAGTTTTCGGATTCGGAATCTCGGGAAGGTGAAGTTAGACATAATTCAATTTAATGAAATAATACACTCATTGCTCTAGGCAAGTCACATGGTACCTTAATTATTGAGTGGTTCTGTTGAACTATTTTTGTAGTGGAAGGAAGTGTGGCTAATAGACATTTTGTTTTTTGATTTTGCGTTTTGAATGAGAAGGCACCATCTGAGGTTCATTTTTAATGATAATGACAGATTTTGGAATAATTTGTGATAATTTAAAATATAAACAGATGTCTTGCGGTTCATATGACACTCAATTCCACACACCAGAATGAATTAATTCAAGTTCCTCAAGCGCGTCTTCATTGGTGCCTTGACACACTTTTCAATCGCCATCTCAGAACATTGATCATACTTCAGACCATGCTCCGATCAGCGTGCCTTAACAAACAAACAAGGGTTATGTATCCAAAAAGATCTAACTCTTCAAACAGTAACTAGTGAATTTCTCCAAAAATTTTATACTCTCGATAGAACACTTGGAGTCAGAACAGTGGTAACCCCTACATGAGAATACCATAATCTCCCCCAAATCCAACAGAGTAATCAGCCAACTCCCCACCGATGTTTTCCAACTTATAGCAGACATCATCGAGAGACCCTACGACAACCTCATACTACGTATCAGCTCACCGAGCAAGAATTCTAACTCTCGTTGTCGGAATCGGAATAGGCGATCAGAGGCCATCCATCACACACCTACAATGGAAATTCAATAACATCAGAAATAATTTCAACCTTATGGCTTCGACAACTGCCCGGAAATATCCAACGTAAAGAACGCGGACAAACTTGCCATCCTGACATACCATCACACCGAAATTCCAAAACCTGTCACAGTAGCCACCTCCAGAACCACCGATCTTGACGAAGAGACAAATATCGAAACTTATAAGTTACCATACAGATCGGTACCATACATGGTAGAGGTACCATACAGATCGGCCAACGACCTCCGCGTAAATAACAACCGCCAACATTCTACTTTCAGACAACAGGTAAACAATAAATACACTAACTACCAGGGAAAGAAGCCGCAGTACCAGCCGGAACAGGCGTCATCGAAGCACCAACCCCGGTTCACAGGTATATACTGGTCTCAGACTAAATTTGGAATAATAATAATAAGACCAGAATAATAATACCCACGAACTCCAAATAAGAAGTTTTGAACACAGCATCCGGACACAGCATCTCCTGCAATACCAACTCAATATAAAGAAACAGAGGTAGGACATCATACATAATGTATGGACAGATTTGGGAATAATTCGCAACGAGTGAAAATATAAAAAGATTTCTTCTGAAAGAAAGAAAAAGAGAGACATTTCTGGTATGTGGAATTATCATATGAATCGACATAATATGATAGATATCGACATATTATGATAATTCCACATACCAGAAATTTCTTTCTTCTCGTGAACCCGGAAAGCGGAAGGCGTTTGGACTCACTTATTGTGCCGATTTCTAGAACCAGGAGGAGTCCAAGTACTCGTGCTTCAGCCTTGTGGAAACGAGCATTTATTGTGACTCTCTTAGATCTAGTCTAGTCAATGTTCATATTGCAATATACGAACATTTTTTACTTTCCACCTTGGATTCTATTAGTTGCATCCACTGTCAGCTTATTAAATTACAGGAAATTAATATTATAGAAAGTTAACTTGATGTGTTATTGTGTTATTGTGTTATCAGTTGTTGTGTTAATGTTATGCCAAATGTATATCGATTATTAAAAAAAAACCTTTTGATGTTGATAAAACAAACCCAACTATCTGCACACATATTCACTGGGTGAATGGACTGACTCTGAAACAATCATTTTTCGTTGGAAGTGGGTGGATTACAGGAGAGTAAAAAGAATAATTATTGTATCTCCAAGCCTTGTGTTATAATTAATTATTGTTGGTGAACGGCAGACTATCGCGTGGATGGACGTTTGTTTATTTTTCGTTGAACAGAGACTTTTCAAGAAATCACTAATTGAATGTTAATTGAAGTTCGTCCGGCTGAATAAATATTTGGCGAGTGGTGGTTGTAGGCAACGCGGTGGAATGTAATAATTGTTCGTGGTGATGAGTTTGGGGTTGGAACAGATCACTCAGAACAGAAGGTGTGTGATTTCCCACGGGAACCCAACTAGTAGGTGGAGGTGAGAACACAGAAGCAGCCATTCCCACCCCACACACTTCCTCTCTTAAGAATTTTCCAGTGCACGTATCATATAAATTAGAAACTGATGATATGGGTTGGGTGATGATTGATGTCCATTTTAGGTACAACGAGCTATTATTAGATGATTATGCTACAATGATGTTTGATGAACCTAAAAATTAGCTTAGTTTCCCGTGATTTCCAGAGTTAGCACATGACTGAAAATCGAAAGAATTTTAGAAGCCGCTATTCGGTTTCCATAACTCCCTGGCGACACTGCATCGTATCTGGCCAATAAATGTGTGATTTTCTATGGTATCCGAGGAATAGATGAGATGAGAACACAATTCCTAATCACCAGTTTCCTCTCCTCCCAAGAAACGGTGCGAACTCCGATAGGTCTACAAGTAGGTGATTATTCAATGAAGAAAAATGGCAAAACAAGTACACAACATGCCATAATGTCTGTGCAGGTGGTATGTTGTACAAATTTCAAAAATCGTATCTGCAGATCGTAAAGCCGCAGATTTATCTGCCGCGATTTTCGATTCTGACGCCAGAAGTAAGGAGCAAATCCTAATTCTCCTATTTTATTCACATGCACTTCAACAGGCAGACCTGTTAAGCCTACTCCGTCTACTCAGTAGGCTTAGTATTATTTTAGGGTTAGTTATTCTCCGTCATATTGCGGTTGAGTAACTACTTCCAAGCCTTAAGGCCCATGAATCTCATAATCCGCCCTTTCGGTGTCTTCTGTGGTTTATGCGGCTGTAGATCTGCCAAGGAAAAGGTTTTTATATGCCGAGGAGGCTGAGTTACAGCCCTATCGATCCCCAATCCCTGGAGAATATTACTTGCCCTTTCGAGGAGCTGAAAACTTTTCCGGGTGAGTTTCTTCTCATCGATATCCTTTGACAGGTGCTGACTGGTGGTGTACCCTGAATTCGGCAGATTGACTCAACGTGAACTATTGTACGCAGCGTAGTAACCATAGTAGAACTAGGTGAAACATAACCAGCAAGTTTGAATCCAACAAAAACTATTAACGGCGTTAACTTGAACTCACAGTTAGTACAGAACAACCTCTATTTCACCGTACGAATACTCGGAAGAATAATTTTAATTTCAATATTATTTTACTATCGTTCTACGTAAACTGAGTTCAATTCTAATTGAATGTACTGAACGAATTTCTAAACTGTATTGAGCAAGACAGACACCCCAGCGAAGTAGTCAGAGGTAACGATAACGTCTGTTAAGTTGTGACGGATTTTGCTTCAGAGTGACACAGTTTGATCAAGACTTTTATCAAGATCTCACGTTTACCAGACTTCTCAGACGCTTCAATGTCACCTAAGATTTTCTGCAAAGCACAAGAGAAAACAGACTACCTAGAACAATAGATTGAATGATTTCCTTGCTTTTGTGGTTTCTTTGGTAAATTGCGAAGGGTCATTAATGCAAATAATAAACCTAAAAATTTCCAGTCATGCAGCATGGTTCTAAGAGCAAATGTTCGACGAAGAAATGGTTTTATGTAATGTGTCTCCATTTTGCTGGGTTTATAATAAATGTTGTCTCGATTTTTTGCCGACTAACACCTCAGTCTATACATCGATTTTTCAACGCTGAACACTATGGTGAAGTCAGAATTGCGATATCTTACTCCGTTATCAGATTAGAGGAGATGAACCGTGAGAAGCATCTCAAGTGACAACCACGTTTCTTAATCTACAAAGTGCTCCAGTTTGAGAACGGAATATGATATCGCTATTCTGATTTCACTAGTGTGTTGAGCATTAAAACCACTTATGAATGAGGTGTCTCTTGTGATACTGTTTTATTTTGGGTATTTCGAGGTAATCCCCCCCCCCCTCCCACCGTCCCAATTGTTACCGTGTTTGAACATCCAATGAAAATGTTTTGACAGGCTTATACGTAACATCTACGGTTTCTATTAGCGTTAATTCCGCTTGGTTATGAGGTCGAGAAGAAAATAATGTTCCATACTGAGAGCAGGGTAATAAGTACGAGTAATTAGCTCAGTCTCGTCAACATTCATAATAAATTCCAGGCCAACATGTATAATTCATTAGTTAAATTAATTAGCTCTACGTACTGAAATCGACGATCTCCAACATGGTATTCACAAATAAGAAATCATTTACAATTTATTTGTATTAATATAATTTATGGTGTGTTGCTAGTACCTACTTACATCGACAATAAATTAAACCAAAATTATATTCACTCAATATAGCCACGCTGCCATGAACATTTGATAATGCGGAATCCACCGATTCTGTAGTTCGACGTTTACATGTTGTTTAGATTAGTGAACTGGTTTAATTTTCATATGGTTGTATAGTTTACATATTCATTACAACTAATTATACCGGTGTAGTATTATGCCAGTCACTGTCACGACCCGTGCTTATTGAAATGGAATGAAGCGTTCTTGGGCGTCAACATGCCCAAGCTTCATTAGCAAATTTATACAAGTCGAGCATTCCCCCAGCAGAGCGTTAGGGAAACCTTTCAACTGATTTCAATAAAATAACACAAATATTTGATGCATAAAAATATCACTCATTATTCGAGGGGATGAACTGGGATGGACTGATTGTGGCATGTCATCAGTTTAATTTCTTCAGTTTATTGTCACGAGTATGCCTTCCTTTTCTGAATGTTCCTAGATCTTTCTACACATTTTTGCGCACCGCTATTGACCAAACAGACTTCTTTTTTTTAACATCCTAGGTATTTAATTAAATTGTTCTATCATTCTTCCATCATATTTCAGTAATTTATGTGCTACAATTCTCGTTTTATATATTTTACAGTGCTCTATCACATAATATAAACAATAAGTAGTCAAATTTTATAATTAATTAAGATCATGAACTCCAACTTCCAGTTATAAATTACTCGAATTGCTAATTCTATTGTTGATTATACTAGTAGCAACTTCGTAATTGCAATTCATGTATGTTTACTAACGTTTGTGATATCCTCGGTTACCACAACTGAAACTTCAAGAACAAATTACTCACCAAGTACCAAAATAATTATTACTCACGACCTCGAGAGTCAAAGATGGTCCACGAGGGCCTAGAAAATGTAATAAGGGAACTCCGCGATCTCATGAGACAGTCGGAAAGCGAAAACAAGTCTGTTAAGATAAAGCCTCCCTTGACAATATAATCCTTTTCAGTTTACAAGTTTGAGCCTAAGGTATATTGCTGTTAGAAGAAACTTCTCGCGTTCTCCAGTGTGAACTTGTACGTCAACGCATAACTTCATAATCTAACGTTCTACGTGCCACGACTCGTAGAGTTCAAGGTTCACAAGATCGTAATACTACACGGGTCAACATACCAGTTTCCTGGGGGTTCGAGAAGCTGAATTTGCTGAATTGAGTTCGTAAAAGGTCATGGTCGGATGGTCATTTTTTTGAGAAGTTCTCCAGTCATTTTAAGTATATTATGAAGTGTAAGGCTACATATTATTATGTTTTGCAATGAGAATGGATGTCAAATCACTTATCACTTATCAATCACTTATCTTGTGAATTTTTTAACTATTTGGAGGCAGAACAACTTATCTGTGGTAGTTAGCAAGCAAAACCACTTGTCAATTTCAGCCACTTATCGACATTTTACGTCATCCAATTGGCAGGGAAAACAACATATCAACCGAAATCTGGTGACAAGTGGTTTTGCCTAGAAACGCATAAGCGTTTTTCCATAGCAAGTGATTTTTCGCTCCACACCCAAGTGGTTTTCGGACTTGTTGTTTTTGTACACCAATAGTCTGGTAATATTTTCACGAAAACTGTAGACACAGTACATTAAGAGTAATTCAGGTGGACTTGGTCATGAAAGATACATCACCGAAATATCCGTTAGATAAAATTATGTACGTCAATATTTCTCCACTGGTACGAGACCATTCCGAACGAGCGCTCACATATTCGAATTACCATCTACAGGTTTCAATCAACCCGCGTCAATCATCCAATGAACACGCCGAACGGATTATTTCCACGTCTCTTTTCCCTCAGCAACAAACGTCATCGCACTGGTTTTCACTCTTCGCTCTCCACACCATTTCCACCGTTCGATTTCCACATACGGCAATGAAGTTAGGTTAAAAAAAGAAGAAAAAAACTAAATAAAAAGAAACGTCGTTTAAAGGGAATTTCAGAAAAATTACGCCAGAAAAACGTTTACATGATGTATTGAAATTGATATCATCAAAATTGATTGCTTCAACAGCCGAGCGGTACCACAAGTAACCGATTAACTTCAATCTCAAATGCACATGTGAAAAGTCGGATCAAATGAATGTTTATACGACCTTTTATTATCAACCTGTTGTTTCGAACGAAGTTTACACATGAAATGGAAGCTTAGGCTTGAAAATGAAGGGATGAACATGGAAAACACCGCTTAAACCCCGTAATCTACACTCTTCAGTGAAGCACCCAAACAAAACGTTTCAAGCCCATTGATACGTTCTCTATAAAAACGAATAACTAAATCCCTCTTCCGACAGAATTCATCATACATCTGAATCGTGCGTTATTCCAGTGCTTAGGAAAAAATAGCCCTGTCAGGAGAAATGTGTTTTTTGTTTTTATTATTATTATTATTATAATTTTTTTTTTTCAATGAAAATATTTTCGGGAAGGGCGAATTTATTGGTGAATTAAAAGCTGCCACTACGTTGCGCTACAAACTGAGCATCATTGAAAAGTTCTCTCACAGTTCTCGGTAGATTGTATCAGCGAATTTTCGTAGAAAAGGAAGCTATTGTTCTCGGTCCAAAATATTTAAAATTCGAATGCGGTGCTTCCATGACCGTGAAAGTAATATAACCAATAATTAGATCACAAGTCAACAGACGAAAGTGGTTTTTTGAACAGCTGTAGGATGCTTAAGAACGAACTTAGGAATAACTTTAGGAAGGCGCAAATTTAAAAAGCTAAATGTGACCGGAAAGGTGGGACCACGCTTTACCGAGATATTTTGAAAAAAAAAAAAACGCTGTGAATTTTTATGCAACGGTTCTACACAGATCGCGATAACTATACAAAATAATTGGAGGAATGGGCTAAAATATGGCTAGAATAGGTGACGGAGTCGGAAACTAGCTCAGTGATGATCTATAAATTATGTTTGATGTAGATGGAAACTGCACAATGACACTCTTAACTACACTGGTCACGAAAATGTTTAAAGCGTGGCCTTTTCAAACCAAATGAACGATGAGGTTGTATGATGCGTGTTCAGTCGAAAGAACTTCCTTCTTGTTGAAAGGTCATGGGAAAATGGAAGCCTGCGCTATGAGATGTTTGCAAAGGAGGTGGTCGCGTCACGTTTACCACGAGCAAATAGAAATAGGCAAAGAAAGCGAGAGGGAGAGAGGCCAGTTGCTGCTGGAAGGTATAACGTATGTACCGAGGTACTCTCCCGAGGAATTTCGGATACCAAGATTACATTGTCAACTGTCAACGTCGTCTATATCAAAGGGGATCACAAGTCGCGGCTTTACAAGTCGGATAGGGAACTCGGAAAAAGATGGCAAAGGGTGATACGTAGGCGAGGGGTTGTCAAGAGTATTGGGTGATGAGAAGACATGTAGTAGTGGGAGCATCGATGCGGTGGTGGTGAGGGGCTACTACGCCGCCACTCAGGACAGTTGACAGCTCCCACCAGCGACGACCTGGATGTAAATTTTCCTTTTTTCCTCGTCTCTTTCATATTTTCCATTTCTTGCCAGAATTAGAAGACTGTAACCAAACAGCAAAAACTCCGATCATCCAAACTCCTGAGAATCAACCACACACCATGATAAATATCATGGTATATTATAATGTTTATCTAAGTTATATCATGATATGCCCCATTGTTATAATATAACTTCGTTAGCTGCTGTATCAGCAATGTTATAAGGAACGCCCTCAGCCTCCGCGAGCCAGTTCCTCGTTGTGCCTTTGACTGTGTGCGTGTCGCCTGTTACTCCGCGTCCCTGTTTCGCTTTGTGTCAACACCAAGATCCTACCATCCTATTATTCTACATCGAAGTTTGTGAACTATCATTCTACACCGAAGTATTGTGGACCACCATCATTTTCTGTAAACCGGAAATTGTTACTATACGTCAATGTCTGTTAACCGAATTTTCTGAATGAAATCTTTTCAAAAAGGAAATCGGCAAGACAGAAGACGTTTCTTCTATATATCTGATTATACTGCATACCTTTAAGATCCAACAAGGTCTAACTCAGTGTTTGTCGCAAAATGAGTTAGGAACAGATATCTATGCGCTATCTCTCGAACCGTCTTTACAGCTCACTGGTTTGGCCTTTATTGCAATGCGGGAAAAGGCTTCTACAACGTGGAAAAGCCGCGATAACCATAGAAATTGGACCGATTTATGCAAATACCTGGTAAGCGACAAAAGCCGATTTTGAGAAAAACGCGTCCAAAGCTTCTACGAACGTTTTACACATAGTTTTGGTAGTTACTATGGAAATTAAGGAGTTGAACTTCGTATCTGGGGGTTTTTCGGTGTGCTCTTTCCAGGTGTTTGGTCAAAATTTCTTTTAACAAATTACTCCAAGTAGTACCATTTTTATGCTTACCTGGTTTTTGAAAAATTCTCCCAGGGCATAAACCCAAATTGCAAAAACCTGGTATCTGCCAATTTGTCGCTTAACTGGTAATTGCGAAATTAAATTGAACTGGAAATAGAACATCGATAACGAGGTAAGCGCCTGTTTGTCGATTTGCTGAAGGTTGCCATATTAAAAGCAATACCAGGAAAGCATAATTGCCTTTGAAAGCAATACGAAAACGCCATCCCTAGCTAACCTTCTACTAAGGATGCACCAATAAGAGGTCACTGGATTCGGTTGGCCCTCAAATTCTTGTAAGTAATCAAACTTGAGGATGATGATAGGAATATAATGGAAGATAATATCTTATATAATAAGTTATATATATTATAACAATACATTGGGTTTTAAAACCTCCATGTTTTACTCCATTAACCAGTTCACCCTCCCTTGATTATCCCCACCTCCCAGAGGTTATCATTAAATGTTGGTAATTTTACCTGTTAGATATAGCCAGTAACAGGTAATATCACCTGTTACAGGTACTACCTGTACCTCACCACACTCAACGGGTTGGAGCTCCACATTCGATAGATATGAAGCTTAGTGGCACTTACTGGGTATTTGAGAAATAAAATGTAAAATTTGGCGCATACCAGGTTTTTGCAAAATAAAAACTGCTTAAACAAGGTTTGTCGCATACATGATTTAATTATTTAATTCAATTTAACCAACATAATTGAATGACACCTCTCTAGAATTGTACGAATCCTACGATACCAATAACTCTATTTTCGATTTTTGTCACCTACCAGGTATTTGCATAACGCGGTACGTTGGAAAATCCGTTTTTTGGTTCTCCTGAAAAGTTGGGAAAACTGATTTAGACCTTTTGGGATCTTAAGGGACGAAATGCTGATTTATTATCATGGCAGTATATTTTACTGCTTAGAATATTCTCAATTTTGCGGGGAGAATGCGTAGGTGGTTTTTAGATGCTCACACATTCAAAACCCACCAAGACATTATTAACCCAGTGGGAGACTTGTCAAGAGCAATACAGTTGGACAGGTTCCAGCTATCGGGGACTCGATTTTCAATTGGAGCAGAGGCAGGTACTCTGAGCCAATGCTTTAGGTGCTTTTGAGATTCGAGCCCTGGTAAATGAATTTCCTTGGTCATCACACACTTGTAAACTGATATTTGATCGCACAGTATTGCGTGTCTACGAAAAAAGGCACGAAGTTTTGAAGTACCATTCAAACTCAGTCGTCCGAGTCTATTCGAAATCCAATTGGACAACACATCTCTCAAATGCTTTCTTTATTCGTCAATTCAAACTAACCGAATGTACATGAAAACATCCGTATCAACACATCCTCTTGATTCGGTCACTTCTAATATATATTCACCATTCAAATTAAGTAGGTCAGTTGCGAAACAAGCAAAATCGATTTTTTGAAAAAAAATGGCATGTGGTATCGTTGGATTCAGAATGGCCTGATAGTTTCCTGTGATAGTTTCCAAGGTCTAAACGAGGCAACCCCAATCGAAAAACGAGTTAAAGTATGGGTGCTCTGCCAAAACGCGCTAAAAAGATGCACAGTGAGCTAAAAACATGCCAGCTTCGTTTTTCCGGACTTTTTAACCTTTTTTTTCCTGATTTTCTACCCTTGAAAAAGCATTTTTCGTTTTAGAAGGTTGGGAGAATTTTCACTATTAACAACAAAAAAGTTTCACAGTAGGACCGCCAGGAGTGTTTCTTCGTTTTTTTGTGCAATCCGCTGTTACCTCATCTTCGTTTTGTGATAATATCAGATTATTATCTAATTATTTGTGTACAATATTTCACAAAAACCATGGATAATGGTAATGATTCTTTTTTATCTGACTCCTACACATAAAGAAAATGTCAGGAAACGCAGAAAATTGGCACGAAGATCCCATGCTTTAATACTATACTAAAGTATTTAAAGTAGGTATAGAACATCATCTTCAGGACCGAGTCACGAAGGTGCGGAGGAAGACCATCAAGCTGAACTTGAAATTATTGGAAACGAGATGAACGTTGTAAGAGGAGATCCAAATTCAGGAGGAAACCAGACTGATGAACCAGACGAGATGGATTTTGAACTCATGGAAAGTGATGAAGAGGAAATGATTGAGGATTTTTTTCTTTGGTTTTAAAAATGTTTATCGTTTTTATTCTATTTTTACTGTCAATCAACAGTTTCAATCACTTCAGTGACTTTTTGTCAAGTTTTATCGCAATGATTATTTTAATTACCGACCTATAATGTACATGGTGAATACACCAAGTTCATGTTGTTTTAAACTTTTGAAGGTTTTTGCCAAATAAACGAGTTTATAATTTAATTAATTTTGAAAAAAAAGTTATTAAAACAAATTATAAAAAGAGTAAACTTACTACTCTTACGACCTTACGTCTTACTCTCAAAAACTAGCGCTTTTTGCGAACGGCAGCAGACCTACCATTTTCAAGTCGAGCTAAAAACTCCCTACCAATGCAAAACGCGCAAATTTCCAAATAACCATTGAAATAACAAAATTTCTTGAACTTGAAAAATTATGAAATTCTGCAGCAAAAATTTAGCAGTTTTTTTGCGGTTTGATCAGCTTCTTTTGAAAGTATTCAAGCGCATTTTGCAAATGGCCTACTTGAATATACTTCTAGTAGTAAAAAAAGTCATCTACATTATTTAACAAATTTGAAACAATCCAATCTATTATCAGCTATAAGCCTGGCGATCGGTCTCAAGTCTTTTGGTTATTGGTTTTATTCATGTTTTGGACACAAGTAATGTTGCATGTTCCACTGCAACCCCCCCCCAAATGGTAATGAATACCAAATTTTTCACACCTCTGAACCCACGCGTGGAAAGACAGACGCCCGTAGACAAAAGAGATGAGTGGTTCATTTCAGGACAGCTCTTATCTCGTGCTCGTGTGATCAGCATTCGGTTTCGTTTTTGTTTGGCCGCCCAACGCCCACCCTGAATCGAAAACCGCCTGTGGAAAATCGATCGCCAGCGATCCTCGATAGAATACTCACCAACAACCATCGAACCGACGTCTTTGTCCTACTCAAATTAACGCCCCTTTTCACCTCTTTTGTCCTGTTCACATGAGGCTGGTGTCCTCTCTTGAAACGGAATCCTTTTCTCCACAGATAACCAGCCCTAGACCAATCGGTTCTGAATATTTTAGTTAGTTAGTAAGCTTATCGGGTTCCTTCTGAAGCTTTCGGAGTGATTATAAAAATCCGGAGTTAAGAGTTCATGAGTGTGATTAAACCTATAGTATTCCTGAGCAGGATCCACACTGTAGGGAAGCCACAACCATGTCATGTTATTGTAATAAACATCATACTCTACTATAGTAGCAATTGACGTAATCTATATTACAAGTTATATAGGGAGAACCGTGACAACGTACAAGCTTTCGGAAAATTGTGAGATCACCCAAGTGACGACCCTCGAGTCCTCATCAAGTCCCACTACATCGCTCGGGTAATTTACATCTCGCTCCAGGCTATATACGAACACAGCGTAACTTGTTGATCGAGTAGAAGCGGTAGCGCTCAAGAAACGTTAATTTCAAAGGACAAAAGTTTGCTTACTTTGGTCAGTAGACTCTTCAGAACAATGAACTTCTTTCAAAGTAAACCACTCTGAAAATACTTCTTAAAGTAGTTAGTCGTAAGAAAACTTCAAACGTACACAGACTTCACAGAAAGATGTGTAATTCGTAAAAAGGCGAACCGTACGGTCGACATGACAAAGGACGACCAACTTTATTGTAGGGGTGTTACGATATTCGATAGTACGATATTCGATAGTACGACATTGGACCATCGTTGTGGTTGATGGATATAGTTGTGAGTTAGACCCTTGAAGATGGTGGAGAACAAGGAGAAAATCCGGTATGTTTTACAATTGTTTCGACAAAGTCAGGCGGCTGAAATTGTAAACAGTGTTTATGGTCCCGATACAGTAACGGCCGATCATGCCCCACGTTCAGGAAGGCCTACCGTCGAAAATGCCGATGAAATTCTGGAGATGGTTTGGAAGGATCGGCAAGAGAGCTGTAGCAGCATTGCCCAGAAGGTAAATATCGATCACAAAACTGCGCTGAACCCCTTACAGAAAGCTGGGCTTAAAAAACTCTTGATGTCTGGGTGCCTCACGAGCTGATAGACCGAAATTGGATGAGCCGCAATTCGCGAATCCGTAGCCAAAAGGAACGAGGTCCGCCCATTGCTTAAAACATTGGTAACTGGCGACGAGGACAATTTCAAGCGGAAACAATTAAGGTCGAAGGCTGGTGAAGAGCCCCAAATGGTAGCAAAATCATGATTGACGGCCCGGAAGGTCTCACTGTGTGCTCGGTGGGACTGGAAGGGGGTCATTTATTATGAGCTGCTCCCGAATGACCAAACCCTCAATTCAAGCCTCTGCTACCAAGAATTTGAAAGTGACGATCCAGAAGAGGCCAGAACTGCTCAATAGGAGAGGCGTCATGTTCCACCAAGACAACGCCAGACCTCACACATGTGATTCGTGTTATAATTATTTGGCTCCGACTCTTAGCACGAGTTATTTACTCAAAAAGAGTCGTAGCATGTTGTAATTCAATCTATTGTAACCTACTATGTTTTCTTATCAATAAAATGCCTTTAATTCTTTTTTTTTTAAATTCGTTGCCTACTCTCAGATTTCGGTGTAAGTCATCATTTCGCATGATGTACCATACTTTCAGTATGGGTATACTTTCAGTGGTTTGGTTTGCACGGTTTAAATTTTTTTTACATGGAAAAACTGATCCCGTTACCTGATCAACCCATTGTATACTACACGTCCATGTGGGAGGAGTCGGTGCCTCTCTCCAGCTCCTTCATCACTAACTCGTCGAACTTTTTGTTTCAGGACTCTGAAAACGAGGATCGAAGTAGTCTTGAGCACCACCATACAAATTATTTATCCCTTGCAAAGCCCCAGGATCGTCAGACCGAGGCCTCATTGCGATGCGACGTCCGCCGCTTATTCCGCGGTTTCTCTCGAAGCGCTCGCACGTGATGCCAATTCAAACGGGATTCGCTGGCAGACGATCCCTCCGCAATCTCTGAATAATCTAAAAGGGACGAACGATTCGGCCCGAATTCATTTAGAATGGCGGGCCGCAAACGTGCTTCCTATTATTGCTCCCACGCCCGTATTTATTTCTTCGTAAATTTAACCCGCCTTTCAACGGTGTAATTTGAAAAAAAAAATCCAGTTCAGATGGTCTAGGACTCACAGAGCTTTTTCACGACGTTTGTGGGAATTCGAGTATTTGCCGAATCGGAAAATTGTAAAAAGGAAATTGGAAAAAGAATACTATTTTCATACGATTAAACAAGCATCTGAGATGGCGTTCACCACACCTTTCTAAGGAGTAGGTAGCCAGCTCGAGCTAAAAAACATTTATTTATTTATTGGCACATAACTAAGTTCACATAAAAAACATATAAGAAGAAAATAACGCTGAATCCGAAAATCTGGTCAAAAGTAGAAACAAATTGTTTCAAAGTGAAGAAATGTGGGTTTTTATGGCAAAAAAACCGAGTAAATTCTAGAGTGTGGCCTTCGAATGCAACCGAATTAAGCAAACCGCCAAGAGCACCAACGTGCTGTCGACTCAGTGACCAGAAGGGCGTAGATCAGCATTCGGCAGAATGGAGGACACTTAGAGCAATTATTATGAGTAGAAACAATTCTAAATATCCCCAGGTGGTGAAATCGGCCATTAAATTATTATCTTAAACGGTGGGTACAGCTTTCGTACGAGTACGCAACCACGAGGGACATTTTTATGTCTTTGCGGACGCGTGAATATAAATTATTGAGAATGATCACCTGTGTGTAAACAATTATTTAAACAATCACGCTCATACAGCAGCTTGTCGGTCACGCACTCCGCAGTGGTTAACGTAATATGGTTAGGAAAATCGAGAGCTATCCAACGAGTGGTGAACGATTTTTTTACGATGATAACTGGCGAAGTTAAAGTTCTGTAGCAACGAATCGGTTGTACGTGAAAATCATTAGAAATTTTTCATAACGCTTTCTTCGTCACACTTTGAGTTATGTGCCATAGTAAAGACATGTATGTCAAAATGTCAAAAATTTAATACAATGGTATTTAATACAAAAATCTGTCCAGTTTTTACTGAGGATGACATAATTGATGGGCACAGTTTAAAGTATAATTTAAACTGTGCCCACGAATGAACTTGTGTTTTTCCGTGGCGTTGCTGGCTCTTAACGAGGGGACCTATAGACGATCGGATAGTCCACGCCGTGCCTGCTCCCTCTGCAATCTGGGTGAGGATGAGGACATTCGGCATTTCTTTGGAGTTTGCCCAGCGCTCGCTGAATTTCGGATTCGCTACTTGGGTGAACGGACCTTGGCGTTGGGACGAATGGTTTGCCTGTTGGATGCCAGGGACAGTTGGCTGGACATAGCTAAGTTCGCGCAGCAATCTTGGAGGTACCGGGCGATGCTTGTGGCTGAATTTAATTGATGATAAGGCTCCCCCAGGTTTAGCAGAAAAATAAACAATGTATAATATAAAGGTGAATAAAGATACAAATAAATAAATAATATATGCAATGTTTAATATAAGTAGTTACAACAATTTCAGGGACAAATCGGCGACTTCAGGCAACCCGGCAGACGGGTTTCACACCCATTGCCAATCATGTTCTGTTATCAAATAAAAATTAGCTATGTAACAATTTAATTGTACAATCTTGTAAAAATAAACATGCTTTTTCTTCTTCTTCTTCTTCTTCTTAGGGTTTCTTGTGAAAGGAACCTACCAGTAGTATGTCCTTTTCAAGAATAGTCACCTCAGTTTGCCTTAACCCAGCGACTGGCTCTGCATCGCGAATTTACAAAGGTCATATCGATGCCTTTTTTTAAGGGAACGTAGCCCATCGTAACTGATGCCTTGAAAAATGCATCGCTGTGTAATTCAGTACGAGATCACCTGTTAGGCTATTCTCGAATAGCGCGCCATAAAACTCGGTAGCGAATGGAACAAACAAACACATAGGAGTCAGAACACCCGTGGAAATGTGAAATAAATAAACTAATAATATTGTAATAACTAATCATATTATGAGGCTGTCACAGGTTGATACAAAGTTCGTCAAATTTTGATACCTCTTTAAATCATTGAAAACATTCGAAAAACACAAATTAAATAAATTAATACGACACACCGGCCTGAAGGGAAAACTTCTTGTTAGTACTGAAAGTACCTACTCATAAAAAGGACTCTTTTCAGGTATAATTAGTTCTAATTATACGTTCAATTCCATGAAGAGGCCCTTCTGTCAAAGGCTATGCTATTTTCGGAGATGGGAAAAAAAATTGTATGGAATATGAAAAATTAAAAGCCAGAGGGCCTAGCGTTTACAAATTAACCGCAGTTAAAAGATGGTTGGAGGTTGGGGAGGACTGGGAACCGAATTTTAATATCAAATAAGTTATTCAGAAAACGATGCCACTCGACAGGTCCAGCTTGAATATTTTGTCAGAACGGGTGGCCCGTTCCACGAGAGGAAAACTTCCTTCGAAAGAGGAGCTAATTTCTGAGAATTTCCCTTCCCATCAAAATTAGCTTTCTCCAGTTAGAGAGGTCGGTAAAATAATTCTGAGTCTTAGAATGAGTTAAGACCGCAACCAGGTGCCTTAAAAGCGCTTGAAATAGCTATTCATATTTTTCACGCTTACTTATCGTGAAGAGTTCATCTTCGCAGCTTCATTCATATTTGATGGTTTGTGATCCGAGGGACTTACAACTTTAATAGTCAAGACGGGTTTCAGGTGAAACAGTCGGGAAACTGTTGAAGAATATGAACTGTGGCAAAATATGAGTGTTAAGACCAGTTTTTTTTTACCTTGTGTTTATTTCACTTATTGCCAGCTCAATTCCATGTTCATGATATTTTCACATATAATCAAATTTACAAATTATCAAGTTCATATTTTTACAGAGTTCACAACTTTATAACCTGATTCCAGCTCTATTCGTAAAGTTCAGTAGTTCTTTCATTTGCCTCGTACTTGCCGCTTTGATAAGTCCTAATCTTCAAGTACTTGTCCCCATTCTTCTCTATAAAATGCGCAATCCATGATTTTGTGGACTATACCTCTTTGACGCCGCAATGCATGCAATTTGGTGAATCTGTCACTCCCATTAGATATAAACTTCGATTTATATTTCCATGGTTGGTTCTTAACCTCACCATTTGGACAATATCTTGGCGGTCGAAGAGAAGGCAGAAAAAACATGGTTTGGGTTTGATGAGGGGTTGTATCAAATAATGATGATATCCGTTATCAAATGATACCTGGTTATAACTCACCTGCTCAGGTCTGCCAATGATCAGCAGTGCGTGTGAAAGGGGAACGGGCGTATGCGTGTATTCTTGTAGTTTTGCTCCGTACATAGACTGCACAGTCAGCCTTGTCATTTCCCATGACATTAGTGTGTCCTGGAATGTACTGGTCGGAAGGACACTCCAGGATGGCAGCTGCGATTATGTACATCAGGTAGTTATTGGACACGTATATCAGGCAGCTAATACCAGTAATTGATGAACATGATCATTTATTGTTTTCTTATTCGTTCGTTTCGTTAGTTTCCTAACCTAATTTTCATGATCTGTTATAGATATTAGCTAGAGTTATTAGCTTGATATCATTGACATTAGTTTTCAAGTGCTATTCAGGAATTCGTGGGAGTGGAAAATGTAAATTTACAACGACATGCTTTCAAATCAATTATTAGTGGGTATGTTGACGGCGATCTATATTTATAACATCGAATGTATTTCCGTATGTCCTTGATAGACGGCCAAACCGCTGAACCGATATTGGTAGCGATTACTCCATTGTGATGAGCAAGTGCCAGGGATGGCTATAGGCTATGGTAGAATCTCCGAAAAGTCCTATTTCGGCAAGAACATGACTTTCCTTCGCGAAAAGTTAAACAATTTCGAAACTACACGTTTTCGTACATAATTTGGTATGTAGCCTCAGCTGAGTGACTCCTAAAGCTGAGTGACTCTATGAAGTTGCAATTTGATTTACCAGTTGTCAAGGTTATTTATCAATACACTAAGTTATTTACGCACCCCAGTCGGGGCAACGCCCGGGTAATCTGCCTAGTTTATTATAAAAATTATCAATACGCTCGCTTACTTGAAAGATATTTTTGGGTAAATTTTTGATCGGGAATATCCTCTCAGGTTGGTTTGTAATTTTGTTCATTCGTTTTTGCAAATTCCTGGAATTTTTATTGAACTCGCAGTTTATTGAACTGATCCAGGGTTTCCTACGGAGAGAAATGTTGGTGAGGAAGTTTGGGAAAGTGGGCGTGGTATTGGTGTTCACGAACTGATGGAATATGACAAAAAGCCCCCATGAGTGATGGATCACATTCGATCGCGTCATCTCCCAAGTTCACTTGGAAATGGGTTTTGCGCGTCAATCTATGCTAACTAGTTAGACACGTGAATATCCGCGTCTTCATAATAGAAATCGGGATCTTCTGAAATGCACGTTCATAATTCATAAATGAGTAGAGGATCCAGATCCATAAACTATTCTAATTCGCATACCTATATGTATAGTTCGCTGTTATACTTAGAGCAGTGATGTTATGTTTGTGTCTCAAGGTCTTGCACTCTGTATGAGTTGCGGTAAAAATATTTTGACGAAGATGAAAATGGAACCTTCTACTTCCTCTTTCAGTGCCTTATATATAAACATAAATTGCTTATTTTTTCCTCCTCCAAGAATATAACTGCGTTCCTTCCTCAGAACCTTCAATTCGGTTAAAGGAGGAAGCGTAAAATTATGAGGAAGTGAATCGTTTCCTCGGGAAAGGAGAAGAACTCCATCAATCACCTTGCTCGCGACAAAAGATAAACAAGTTTTTGCCGCAAGACTTTCAAAAGGAAAAGAGTCACCGTTTTTCCGCTCGTTCAATGAGCCTAGTTCCGGATTAGGGCCCCTTATTAAAGGGCCTTGAGGGTATCAAAAAAGAAGCAGTTTTGGGGCAAATGGAAAAAATGACAAAAATTGTTATCGCGCTAATGAGTTTTGCAAGGTATGAGGAAATTCTCCTTTGATATTGATGATTTCTGATTCAATCGTTATGTACCTACTGAATAGGGAAAACCAAAGTGGATATAGAAGAAACTTGGCTGTTGAGCCGATTTGTCAAGATAACGTCATCTACCGCGCCTCAGACCTGCAGTTCGAATTTCTTTGAATAAATGGCATTCTGCATTAATGGGTCAATGTCACCTTTACCTTAAGAGGTTTTTCGTTCCGATCGAAAACCATATAGATAAGGATTGGGCTTGTCGATGGGAACTTAATGTTAAGACCATTATAAGGAAAATATAATAATATAATACGTGCACTTGATATGCAGGATTTTATTCGTTGACTCTAAAGTTTGATTCTATAGCCTCTTCAACAATACTACCTACAACGTGTATTTCAACTGGATCAATTTCATGTGGGTATGAAATGGCATATACCTGAGCGATGGAGAATATTAACCGTGACACCTACTTACTGGCATCATTCCGTATAGAAGTGACGTTTCCGAAGAGCTTACGTAGTATAACAAGACAGTTTAAATGAAAATCGTCTCTATCGAGAGACAGCGTCGGAATAATTCAAGTGTAAGGAAAACGGAGACGGAAAATGACGACCTTCTACTCGGAATGTGGAGAGAGACACGCGGAATGAAGTTAACCCTATAAAGTTTACGGTGGACCATTTATAATTCAAACGCACTCTCTGCTCAGTGCTTTTAGCTTCGGGTATTTGGAGACGGACGGGTTGTGTCTAATGGGAGAGGAGAACGTTCCCTCTACGAGCTTTAACGCCACGACGATATTTGTCGTTGAGCCGGATGAGGAATTCTTCCACTCGTATATAGAAGAATTTGCTCCGTTATACTGCGTTCTTAATGGAACATATGTATTTGCACGGTAGTTGTACTCGTAAACACGGTTTTTCAATACAGACAAAGACCGAGATGGAAGAGTTATTTGAAAATTGAGTGGCCGTCTGTCTAAGCGTCCACGATGAAAGAAACAGTACCTACAAGTTAAGGACATGCTGGAGTTCGAACGATTCCCAGCAATTTTTTTTAAATGCATTCATATAGTGTTCTAAATTACTGTTGCTAAATACTACGGTTCCTTTTAAGAACATCTTGTGATGGGAACCGGAGCGTTTCTTAGGTAAGGTAAACAAAAGAACATCCTCTCTAGTATAGGAACATAAATTCGTAGCGACATTATAATAATCAAATTCAGGAACTCACGTACATATTACTAAGGATACATGGTCAATGTTCGTCTACTACTACTTACTCTGTTTTATTTGCGAAAGAAAATAAGCTTTTAATTTCTTCTTGCATGCGTTCACCGACATGCCTAGGGTTGCCAGTTCTTTAGGTACTACCTAGGTAGGTAAGTTGATGAATAGAGTGACCCCGTTACAAAGATACAACCTCTGAGCCATAGTAGTTTTAACCGCTATAGTCTTTAGCTATAGTCTTTATTCTATCTCCACTTCTCGTCCCACCACTGAATCTGTCAATTTTCCCCTCCAGAAATTTTTTGTATGTACCTATATAATATTATTATTGTTGTTTGGTCTGCCAGCCGTTTTTATAAGTCGATCCCCACTGGGTAATGCGTAACTTAAAATGGATTGTACAAGAGCATAGTAAAACTGTTTCTTAAATTTGAGTGTCAATTCGGCAGAGTGGAATCAACCTTCTAAGTTTTGTATGGAGAACTTTAATGTGAGAGTCCCAGCCAAGTTCCTGAGAGATTTGAACTCCTAGGTATCGGGATTCCTTGCATAATGTCCAGCAATGTTTGGGAACAATACATAAAAAATAAACTGGACAATGAATGAAAAAATAAATTGTTGTATATCCCTTCCATAAGCACGTTTTACCGTTATAATGTAATAATATTATAACAATTAGGTACACATAAATAAAACACATACTGCATGACACTGAGTTTTTGCACAGAGCATGGTGACCAATTCATATACAATTTCATTTTGTGTATTACGTTTGACATTATTTGTACGAACGCATGAGAAATCGATTGCCAAATCATGTAATATCTGAACCGTTGTCAGAGTGTATGTATTCACAAATAATTTATGATTGAATATTATATTATTATAATATTTATTAGAATATTATTCTTATTTTGTAATTCCATATAAGTATCTTAATTTAGTTTCATTTCAGCGGGTTCACAATAATCCAAACCGGAATTCGAAATTCAGAAACACAGAATGGATTCAGCGCAGTGGTTGAACGGTTCCATAGCCGATGTGGATAGTTCCGAAATCGTGACCTCTTTGGCTCGATGTCTATTGTGGACGCAAAGCGACGCATCTCCTGAAATGGCGATGTCCCCTAATCGATAAACACAGGGTGACATCACTTCTTTCAGAAGACACATTCGCTCTTAAGTTGTTTCGAACGGCTGTCCAGGAAGTTGCCCATGCGACGAGGAGAGTTCGGTCCGGTTCTTGGTTGTCACAGCGCTTTTTTCTAAGGACGCGTGTGTATTGTATTTTGACTTAGTATTACATTCACAGCAACGTGACTTTGAAATCATATTTACACTCAGAGTCACGTGGGGACATCATCAAGCTTTGTACTCTAAAAAGTGCAGTTGTCCAATACAGTGCAGATGACCAAATACGGTTCTGTGCCCATCTGTCTCAGGTCGAATGCTTGTCCTACACAAAACTGAAATTATTTTCATGAATCATGCAGGATGGACCCATAGGAGCTCCATCACCCTTTGAACAAAATCTGTTCATGTCCCAAAGAACCCCCTGAGAACCTGAATATTCTCAAACGATCGTGCTCAAATTTTCATGGTATTTGGAGAATGTATTTCTAATATTAATTTATTTTACAATACCTATTTAATCATCCTTTAAATGATTAAACGATCAATTATTGATCCAAGACACAACGACCTAGTAATGTACTCTATCAAGTAATTCTACAGGAATCGAGAATTAGAAATGCAAAGTTTGTAATGGCATACAGCTCAGGAAACTAGGATCTATGGCAGTATGGTTTAGATTGAATGGGTTGCTCATTGTTGGGTTATATAAGTTTCCGTTGATTCGGAGTCAGCTGGTATTTTCTATTCAAGCACAAGACTGAAAACCACTGGAAGTCAAGTACGTGCTGCATTTGTGACCAGGACCATAAGACCTACACCTCTAGACTAGTGTATTTCATCTGACACACAAGAGGGGTGGTTGAGCTGTAGATGAGGAATTCTATGGAAAGTCCATAGACGTAGTATTTATGCTAATATTATAAACGAACATCAAAAGGAATAATGAGATATTCAAAAGTGAGACGTGCCCTTATTCACACCTCTCCAATCTAAATTCGCGAGTGAGAAGGGATTCTTACGGAAGATGAGTTAATTGTACATCAATTTCTAGTAGAACTAACCCTTCAGATTTGGTCCCATGTGATCAGTTTACTCCGAGTTGACTCCCACAAACAGCCGCCTTACGACTGGTCAGCAACAGGTTTCCATCAAACCGAGGTTTTCCCGTTCAGAAAAATATACTACCGTTGAAGACACCCCCCACTACCCACCTCATCGCTCGTTCGGTGGTTAAATTAAAAGCGAATAAAGCCGAGTTAAAGGAACCAAGATTGCCGTGAAAGAGGGTTACCCTCGACTTTCACGGACCTACCCACAAGCATTCCCTCCAACGGATCCATCAACCCACCGCCACCGACTTTGCTTCACGGATGCTAGCAATTTATTATCCGCAGGAAAACTGTTTGCCATTCCTTCACTTCAAATTGAACCACATTTTTCTTTGATCCCTAGCAGGATTATTCCCAGAATTTCAAGGCGGTACAATTTCTTAGGACATTTTCGTCATTTTCAAAGATTTTGGGCTATTCCATCTTATTACTAACCATTCAATCATATCACTGAACCAGACTATAATTATTTCTCTCAGATTTATGACAGATTATTTCTCTCTTTAAAAAATGCTGAGATAGTTCTTGATAGATCTAAGTATCATCATTATCATTTGGAGGAGACATTGTCAAGATTCATACAAATAAATGTTTAGAACCTTTTAAATATCTCCGTGACAGGAGCAGTTTAAGTGACATGAGCAAACTTGAAATCCCATCTGAACCCTACCTTCTTGAGAATAACTCACGGACTTTGGCCAAAGTAAGGACAGGAAGTGGTTGATATGTCGAACTTTGTTGCATCCTTAAGAATGTTTTGTGTTACTGTGAATGGCTGTCTTGGTAAGAGGTGTTGTACTAATTCAACTTTTGGAGACTTCGCAAGGCGACCGGGCGTCGTTATTAGTCCAAAGGGAATAATAAAAATCAAATAAGGAAAGGAGATGGAAGGGAGCGAAAATTCGTAATCAAGTTAATTTTGACTTAGTCACTTAGAACTCTTGGAATAAAGGGAAAGTCAGAGTCAAACGCCTTGTCGCATTAATAAAACATTATAAATCTTGGGTGTAATCAGCCTGGAGCCAGGGGTTAAGACCAACTTACTTAGACTGTGAGCCTACAAGATGGTGTTGGTGCCTGAAGCCTAACATTCCTCACTTCGTTGAAGACCAACTTGTTACAATTTGATTAAATGGAAAGGAGCGGGAAGAATCAACTGTGGAAGATTCGAGAGAAAGAGCTATTTAGATTGAGATGGATTGAATCATTAGGAGCCAGTAAATATCAGGTCAGTAGACAGTGCCACATAATTCAAGGCGTGAAAAGATACTGTCGTTCCCACAGAAGATTCAAAAGGTAGAAGAACCCTACAAGAAACCTCGTCAACGCCTACCAAAGCAAACCCATCTCGCCGAATTAGTCACTTTGTCGCCTCCTTGCGTCGCCTCGACTCATTACCCGGAAAAGCCCAAAACCCTGTTACCTACCTCCCGGGGAATTACTGAGTTTCCCTAACAACAAGGAACTTCGAGGGGTTGAATGCCCAACTCTCTCGCCCGACTCCGACTCCAGTCAATAACTGGCTCTCCTGCCCTTTGAAAGATATCCGAATTCCTCCCAGGTTTCGAGCGGATTCCGAACATTTCAAGGTGGAGATTAGGTATAGAAATCATCAACTCCGGACGTAATTGGTTTGCAAACAATTTGTTTCAACAAGTTCAATATTGCTCCGGGGAACGTTTATGAATATTGGTTCATATTTATAACTTTCATTCAATATAATATTGTCTATTCATGACACCCAGAAGTGGCACCTGTCTCTATTTATACGTGAAGATTAAGCTTGAGTTGGTTATTAGTTTTGCTGAGACTTACGATAAAACACTAGGTACAATAGATTTGTTCGAACTTCTTTTGTACATTATTGAAACATTCGTTAACGACCCAAGTACTTTCAATTGGAAGGCTCGTCAGTAACACACAGGCAATTAGAGAAGCCTGTACGTTGAGCAGGATACTAGTGCAACAAGAGCGTACAGATCATTTCATAAAGATCCACCTCCATGTTTTATCGATGTTTTTGGTTCGATGTTGCATCCCTAGGGCGAGCATCCAGAGCATCCTTAGCAACACATTTCTCATCACATGGTTAGGGATGGTCCGATATTATCGATATCAATGCATATCGGTATTTTTGTTTCGATATTTCCGATATTATATCGATATCGGAAATGCGATATTATCGTGATATCGAAAGATTATAGTGAATATCGGCTTCCGATATTGTATTTTTATAATTTAAGTATTTCTACAAAAATACGGTTTTTGATCCAGATAATCACGATATGTTTATGATATTCTTATATTCTCCTATATTCCCTTCCTATATTCTCTTATATTCTTATGTTCTCCTATCTTATTAGGCCATAACAAGATATCGATATTCATATCTTATTAGATAAAATATATTGGAATACAGATAGAATAATAATTACCATTTGATTGAAAAATTACAATAAAAACAAACAATATTTTTAATAGGAAATAATATTTCTTATTAAAAATATTGTTCATATCTTATTAGGCTATAAAATATATCGATATTCATTGATATTGAACGTAAGTGTTTACTATAATTTTCATCCTCCTGTACGTTCATTCAAGTTCATTGATATCGATATATATTAGGGCTTAATAAGATATGAACAATATTTTTAATAGGGAAATTTCCTCGAAATAATATATTTATTATTACTTCCTATTAAAAATATTGTTTGTTTGTATTGTAATTGTTCAGTCAAATAGTATTTATTAATCTATCTGTATTCCAACATATCTTATCTTTGAGAGAAAAGGTTTGTGATGGTGAGGGATGGTTAGGGTCGGTCAAATGAAAATTGATTTATGTGCCAACGTTTCGAAGAATATATTTCTTCATCTTCAGGGCCTAAAAACAGTTTCATAATATTACTATTAATTAAGTAAGTTGTATCGTGAGAAAATTGACAAAATTTTTGTTATAGTTATTTAGTTATAGGTAGTTATGCAAATTTTGTGTTTGTGTTCAGGTTTGTGTTTTAATAACGTTTTAATTAATTATTCCAAGAAAAACATTTAGGCAGCTTAAAAAACATTAACAAGAACCGTTCTGCACAAATGATTATTTCGGTTTTGGTACTGAAAATCCATTGTGTGACTGTTTTTGGTAGCTTGAAATAGCGATCTCAAAAATTGGCTGGCACACAAGGTTTTTTCGATGAGTTAACCTCAAAAGTGTATTTTTCAACCACATTTTACCTACTCCACGCGATGGAAATTTATATAAATTATCTGCAATATAATTGAAATCAGTCCTAAATTGTAGTAATATAATAAAGTGAGTAATATAATTCACTTGATTAAAACCGCATTGTCATAAAATTATGAGTAATCCTACAAATATCGCAATATATCATTCGATATTGCCGATATCGATATGTTGTGGCGATAATATCGATATCAAATATCGGAAGATCCTCGATATCGGAACAACCCTACACATTGTACTCCATCCTCCCCTGTCCAAAACTATTGCAAAAATCAATTACTCCACTCATGCTATGGAGTGGCACTCACTACCTATTTACCTGGCAAATGAAGCTATTTCTCAAGAGCATCGGTAAAATAAAACCCCGTTTGCCTTGGCCTAGTCGACCTGACAATGAAGTTTTTCTTTTGCTCCCAGCAATCGATGAGGATCCACGGCGTGTGACAGACTGTGGGCGGTCAAGTGTTGTTGTCAATACCAAGAACAACAGCTCGAGCAAGCTTACATAAATATTTGTTCATCGATTCTTGCTCTAGATGTGGACAAATCCGATATGACGTGCCCCGTTTTATTATCGTGGGATATACCCGGATTACTAGCTATAATTGAAGATTCCTTGACTGATCCTCCCGATACAATTCACCGTTATTATTCAATTCGATCTGTCAACTGAAATGATTGTAATGCAGTTTTTTGGAGAATGACTAGCAAGGCCCGGATTTGGACATAAGCGACACTAGTATTAGAAACCATCTTACAGGCTTACGTTCAAGGTGTGAGACGAACAGTTGTTGTTGAACCCAAGTGAAAAATAGCAGCGCTTTTCGCAATTTCCCCTAAACCCCGGGACACTAAATAAGGAGACAGTAGAAGAGACGCCTTGTGAACTAACCCTACAACTTGACGGATGGTGACACGAAGCCTCAGAAATGGCAGCAATCGTTATCGACTTGGACTTTTAGCATCAACAAGACCCAGAGTAGTAGTTATTTACCCATCGGAAGAAAAAGCGTATGAATCAAATTTTAGACGTAGACTCGATTTCAGATTGATATGAACAAAAATGTTTGTCAAATCCTGCAGTATTTCGAATTAGTGAGTGGGAGGGAGCAGTACGAGCGAGCCGGCGTTGCCAGTATAAATGAAATTCAGTAATAATGATAATTGCTTCAATTAATATTGATACGTGTATAGAATAAATTAAATATCTATACACGTATCAATATTAATTGAAGCAATTATCATTATTACTGAATTCGGCAAGAGACTACTTCGGAAAAAACGCCAAAATCAGGAGATAAAAATCCATTAGAGAGTAAGAATGCCTTAATTGAATCGAAATGTTACTACCAAATTAACCACGTTATGATTGCTATGATGTACCAGTGACGTTACCCATGAGTTGATTCCTATATCAGACCTAGTAAATAACAAGGCGTAATAATCAATGCAATTCGCTTCATAAAGTTTCTCGAGTAGACAATTAGGATCTACGAGTTGGATGTAAATTAATTCAAAATGTGTTTGGACAGCAATCCATATTTTTTTCATTAAACGGAACAAGTAGTAATCTAAGCGGAAAAACAAGCAGATGAATTCCATAACATGAAAACTTCACATTTACATTATGTACGGTTGTTTTGCATTATTCATTGGAAGGAATGTTCTCCTTTCATTCGTGGAATATTCAGCATTCAACAGGTGCGTTGGTTGATTGAATACGAGTCCCGAAGATGGGGTCGCCTGCTCATAGTGCGAATGATTTTGTTAATACTGCCGTTGTGTTATATTGAGTATGATCATACACCTCAGCATGATCATACTACCGTGACGTGTAGTGGACGATCCCATTCAAGGTCGTGTACATTGAACGTTTTTAGCGTCACTATACGTCTCTAGAGTTTCCATTTGTCACCATTTTTCGGATCATCAGTTATTGGTTTATTATCTTCGATAATGAACCATTGGAATCGCCCAAAGAAAAAAAATTTTTAACCCCCCCTCAAAATTTGTTGGTTTACGTTTCAAGACACGTAGATTCAGAAAATCGAATAAAAAAAAATCCGTCCGTCCGCCGTACGCCGTACGCCGTCCGCCGTCCCCCGTCCGCCGTCCGCCGTCCGTGGCACTTTGCCCAGTTAGCGTTGAGCTAAAATTACGAAATTTGGTTTCTGGGTTTGGACCAGCCCCACAATGATCCTCGAAACTTTTCATAACCCTAGGTCAAGGGGAAGGGGTTCAAAACGAAATTTAAAATTTCGACAATGTCATATCTCCAAATATTTAACTGAACCGTGTAATTTTTAGTTCACTTTTGAATGACCTGAAAAATTACGAATCTTTTAAGACCAATTGGATTTTTTTGCGACCAGCCGTTCGTTCACAGTGACCGCGCAAAGGTTTAGGAAAAACACTAAACTTTCGCGTCGAAAACGGCCGTTATGTGACCCAACCCCCAGACGCCCAGAATAAAACTACCTTTTTTCATCTTCCCGGTAAACTACAGTCTAGAAATTTTAACCGTGAGTCGGGGATAGACCACATTGCAATATTCACTCGGTTTCTCATTTGTAAAATTGTTTAAATAATACCTTTTTGTAATAATACAAATTAAATTTTGATGATGAGCTATTGACTTGAAATTTTAAAAATAGGTCAGAACTGGATCACAATGCAATATTCACTCGGTTTCTTGTCTGTAAAATTGTTCAAATAATACCTATTTGTTTAAACAAATTAAATTTTGATGATGAGCTAGATACTTGAAATTTTAAATATAGGTCAGAAATGGATGACATTTCAATATTCACTCGGTTTGTATGACATGGTATGAGTATGGTATGGTATATTATTGTATGTATGATTTGGTATAATACAGTATGGTATGATAGGAAAGAAATTCGTATGGTATGGTATGTGTACGGTGAGAATATAGTATGGTGCCGATTTGCAATACAGTCTGGTATAGACGGAAGGGTGATCTGCACAAGGAAGATGATAAACCGTTGTGTCAAGAATTTGCAGAGTTTTTTTTACTAATAACTGCGGATTTTTAAAGTAAATCAGTTCGCTTTTGGACGACAAATAGAGGAGGTTTGGAGAATTCGTTGTTTCCAAATTGTTTTAAAATATGCAGAAATAT
Source organism: Stenodema calcarata (assembly GCA_963920205.1). Lineage (NCBI taxonomy): Eukaryota > Metazoa > Arthropoda > Insecta > Hemiptera > Miridae > Stenodema > Stenodema calcarata. The sequence continues at coordinate 33,562,411 of OY986050.1, forward strand.
CAAAATAAGTAGACAAATGTGACACTTTGTAGAAAAATGGCCCAAATATGCTCGTATACCCCCGAACCCCAAAACTTGCAGTTTTATGCCCCAAATACTGGAATTCGAATAGTAAAATTTCCATAAACTTGCTATATTTGGGCTTGTTATAAGCTGGCCATATCGGAAACGAAATGTGCAAATATGCTATTGGCCCTAATAATAACAGTTAAATTATTTCGTTGAATATAGTTTGACCTATACGTAGTGCAATATTATTGACTCGAATTTGAGAGGTACCCATACTTGTTTATATAGATATAAATAAGTAGTAGATCTATAGTAGATAGATAAATAGTAGATCTACTAATCAGGGAGTAGAGTGTATTTCCATCGTCTAACTTCATATATTTGGCGTGCTCATTTCGGTATGTTTCTCGAGACATTCTTCTTCTTCTCCTTCTTCAAGTCGCTTCTTCGTAATTGGAGGTTCGGGATCAGCTCAGCGCATCTTTCACTGTCTTGGGCGAGGTTGAACAAATCTGCTGTTCGGGGGATCTACGTCCAGCTTCGTATTTTGGATAATCAAGAGGTTATCTTCCTTCCCACCTCTGTTCTTTCACTGATTTTTCCATCATTGTTTGCAATAGGCTGTACTTGAGACCACGCATCACATGTCCCAAGTATGCCACTGTTCGTTTCTTGGAGTTCGTCAACAGCTCAAGGGTTAAAGGATTTTGCTGCAGGATACAGTCATTCCTCAGTCCATGGAATCCTCAGCATGCGCTGGATCAGCCACATCTCAAAGGCCTATTGACCATGTTTTTCCTGTCCATGTTTCCACTCCTTAGAGCAGGACCGACCATAACATATTATATTTTTCGATTCGCCATCGGAGTGAAAAATTGATGTCCCAGCTGCATAAAATGGTGCTCATATTATTAAACGCTCCTCTTACAACCTCAACTCGACTCCTTAACTCAATTTCCAGTGACCATGTTTCCTACAACCACTGGCCCAAGTACTTGAAACGAGGAACCTGCACAATTAAACTTTATTATCTACAACTAAACGAGTGTTCATATTTCCTGTTTTGGAATCCACCATTGACTTCGTCTTGGAGATGTTAATTTTTAGGCCACAATCTCTGCAGGCATGAGCCAGCTCGATGTTGTCCGCATACCTCAAGTTCGACATAGGTACCCCCCATTAACAATAATGCCGATCTGGCAGACATTGACCGCTTCTTTGAATACCCGTCCCGAATAAATGTTGAACAGCAGCGGCGACAGCGTACATCCCTGCCTCACGCCCTTGGCGGCAGTGACCCGCTCAGATGGATTCTGATTGAATTGAAAATAATGTGATTTCAACATTACTCTTAGGTACCAATTGTTCAGTGATTACTATATTTTCTGATGTTTTGTGGCAGGACCCGGGAACGCCAAGATTTCGTACGAGAATATAAAACTTCCCAATTCATAGATACTCATTGTACGCAGAACGTCGAAGGTGCTTTTTATAGACAGTTGAGGAATCCTTTGACTATCGTGCCTTCAAGATTTTCATCAAATTCTTGAATAAATTTCGACTGAAAATTTCAAAATTGTGCACAGGACGTCATGTTGTCCATTACTACTTTCAATTATTCTCTATCAACTTATGGACCTCGAATATTGACCTTGATCATCCATTTACTTCCATTGGGTTATTAGGAAACGTTATACTAACAAAATTAAGACTAGCTGAAAATGATTTAAGAAGTCACTAACATTAAGAAAACTAAGAAACAATTAAGTAATTTGATTGGATAAAAATTCTATTTGTATTAAAATGCTCAACTTGGGACCATATATTTATGTAAGTGAAGGTTTTGCAAGATAAATAGAAGGTAGGCATTAGTCGTCTAACAACACGAGAACAATTTCCATGATATTATAAGCAAGCCTATCCTTGCCGAGAGGATCCGTTTCTTATCAGTGGGGTGGTTTATTTACCATCTCCAACCCTCTTCTATTACCATTTTACGTGGGATTTCTCCGGCTTATAACCCTGAGATTTCCTCTATGTTCCATTGGAACGGTTCCTTTGTGTTAGAAACGGGTTCCGTATAAATGGAATCCAATCGTTAGACATATCTGAAGGAAAGTGTAGGACGGGAAATATTTATGGGAACGGGGGTTTTACACCTCCGAGCTGCGGCGGTCTCGACCCTTGAAACTGCCTGTTCAACAACCTCTCAGATTGTTCAACAATCTCTCACATATGAAAGCTATTAACAGTTTATGATGCAGCCACTCAATAACGCGTAATGATTTTTATTTTTTATTTTTAAATTTCATTGTTTACTAAATAAACATTACAATTGAGACTAAACAGTAATATAGTTCATGTATAACATATAATTCACGTGGCACTTGATGCAGGAACAGCTCACTAGCTGACCTGCCAATTAGCCTTTAAGGAGGTCACTTCAACATGAATAAGGGTATAGGTTCAAACAGAAAATACAATAAATATATAAATAAATAAATAACTATAAATATTAATAACATTGGTAACTTATAGATCGAGGAAGTTTGAGCCGACGTTGCGTTCTTGGAGGGGGTAAATTTTCTATCAGGCTGGACATCAATTTATTAAGGTGGTACACCATTGAGCCATAAAGTCGCACGTAGTTCTGCCGGAGTTCATCTTGAACGAATGGTATGTCCAAATCGTTGTGCAGTGTCATATTTCTGACATACCATGGAGCACCCGTTATGAGACGAAGAACCCGGTTTTGCGTGACTTGTATGCGATTGATGTGGCTCTTTGCAGCAGACCCCCAAAGCCCAGATGAGTAGTACCAAATTGGTCTAATCAGGGTTAGGTACAGTATACCGCTTAGATGTCAGTGCTAAAGGGGAACGATGGTGGTCCAGAAGAAACTTAAGTTGTCCAATGCGCTGGCGAACCTCAGTAACCAGATACTTGATGTGACTTTGCCAAGTGAGCTTCTTGTATGCACACCAAGATACCTAACACCGTCCAGGTGAGCGATCACTGTCCCGTTGAACTCAACGAACGGTCTAATTACACGGGTTTGGTTAGTGAAAGCGAGTAGCGCAGACTTTTGGGGGTTCATGTTTACCCCATCGATGTATATACATCGATGGTTTACCCTGTTGCCCAGGGAAGTATTTAGGGTCCAATCCTGTACCTACTATACACACACGATTACCCATCACCACCTGACGTGAAAGTGGCTCACTTTGCTGACGATGTGGCTGCGTTAGCAAAAGGAGACTCAAATGAAGCAGTACAAGAACTACAACTTTTCACTAACGACGTAGATGTTTGGTGAAAAAAGTGGAGAGTGTCGGTAAATCCAACAAAGTCTAGGATGTGCTTCTTCACATACAAGCGTACTTATGAAAGACCACTATTAATGTTAAGCAGTACAAGTATACCCGAAGAAGACACCATTAAATACCTAGAGTAAAACTCGATAAAAATCTTTTATGGAAACCACACATATCCCACGTAGTCCAAATGTTACGTTTGCCCCTCACTAAACTACGATTCCTGCTTCAACCATCTTCTACCGTCCCTCTACATCTCAAACGCAGAATTTACTTATCAGTTGTACGTCCCATATGGATGTATGGATGCGAAATATGGGCTTCTGCTTGTGATACTCAAATCAAGAGAGTGCGAACCGTCCAAAACCGTGCCCTTCATCTGATTACCAATGCAACGTGGTATGTGAGCAACCACAACATTCACAAGGACCTGGAAGTACCCACTGTGAAGGACGTCCTACAGACAGCAGCTGATATTGTTACAATAAAGTTATCGTTCTTTAAAAAAACAAAAACATGTTTACCCTCCATCTCCTGCACCACACGGTTACTTTATTGACATTGTGAATTTATTTACTTTATTTATTTATTTACTCATTTATTTATTTATTTATTTACTTTATTGAATTTGTCAATTTGACAAAGTCTTGCAGGGCAGATTCCGCATGACAGAAGTCTTTAGCGGATCCCAAGACAGCTACATCATCAAAGTCCGTTATCCAACACAAATGTTGAGTACAAAAACACGGTCGTTATACGTTTAGGGCTCATTAAAATACTGAAAATTATTTATACGGCATGAACTGGAATAGGGGATCTTCAATTACTAAAATCCTCCAATAGAATGACTGCTTTCTCCGAGATAAAACCACAGGTTCGTTCCAGTGTACGAACGGAATGTATGAGTGGAAGGGATGAGTGAGGGTGAGTCCGTCGACTTTTCACTGGAACGCCAAATACCTGAACGTTTAAAAAAGCGCTCTACGAATAATTATTGTTTCCAGCTTCGAATAATCAGACCCCTGCCTTCACAATCAGAGTTCAAACCGCGGATTAACAGCTGCTCGAACTTGGTTATCATAGATCTTAGTTCAATGTGAACGCCGATCCTAGAACCTCGTTCAAGTTGGTGAAACCCAGAACTTTTCGATCTGAGATCCATCCATCGGTTACGTTGAACTAGGTTTCCAATAAACCGAGTTCATGGTTTATTGGTGAAACCGGCCCTTAATATTTGACTTTTTTGCACACCCCCAGAGTTGTATCCAGTAGGTCCAGGTTGGGCGAAGAATCTGGTTGTATATTAGCAGTTTGTTGTGAAGTGAAAGAACGGAATTTCTTCCCATCAGCCAATACATGCTTCTGAACTTGATCCTCAGTTCCTGCTTTTTCTCCTCGAGTCGAGAGTCAAATGGTTTTATTCTGTGAAACGGGCGATTTTCGTAATTTTAGTGGCCCGCCAAGGTATCAGTTCACAAAATAGTTTAGACACAGTCTTCGAGTGAAACAAGGAGTTAAACGAGCGAGCGACGCGAGCTAATTCAGCGTAAAAACCAATGCGGAAGCGGAGAGAAAACCCCGAGGGACGGAAGCGTCGTGATGGTGAGGGCGCCTGATATACAGATTGGAAAAGGCGGCAGCGACAAACAGGTTGGAAAACCCCCGGAGGAGATGAGCGCTGATGAAAATAATTAGGTCGCGCCCGCGGCGCCTGATGGGAAACGGCGCGATTGGATGACGTCCTGGTGAGGGATCCGATGGCCGGAGGGGTGGAGGGGGGGAGGGGGGAGAGGCGTAGTTGATGATGGGCGAAGAGGTGATGATGGGAGGGAGGAGGGGGGGAGCACCGCGGAAGCGATCGTAAAGCGAGAGAGTTTGATCCCTCATCAAATCCCTAACTCACTTCCTAAACACGAACAAGTGGTTTTCTATCACCTTCAAGTGCTAACAAGTCCGGAATTTTCAAAGAGATTACGCTACTGCAATGACACTTAAATATTTGAAATATTTATTTCTAAATGAATGTTCGATTCAAATCCGTTACTATAGTCCAGCAAAATTAGATCTTCAACGGGGGGAGGGGGGACCTCAAAGTGACCTCGGGAAAGCTAGGAACCGTTCTAAAATCTTAAAAGTACGTTTTGCTCACAGGGCGACTGTAACGATGATCGTTCAGCGATAACACTGGTTTTCGAGAGGGTTGAATCCGAATCCGTTGTCCTTTTTCTTTCAGTTGGGCGATTTTGTCGAATTTTCGACGTTTTTACGATTTTTTACTACAACTTTACGGTGTATTTTTCTAGTCATCACGAACTTCGTCCAAGAAATCTATAATGGAGACAGATTTGTAAGAAATTTCATGCTGAATCCAAATATGACCCCAATTTCTCTATCACATTGATCCAAACCCTCCAAATCCCCCAAAACCCTACTGAAAAACTGCTAAAATAGAGTATTTCGCCTATTTTGGTTTATTATCTTCGATAATGAACCATTGGAATCGCCCAAAGAAAAAAAAATTTTAACCCCCCCCCCCCCTTAAAATTTGTTGGTTTACGTTTCAAGATACGTAGATTCAGAAAATCGAATAAAAAAACTCTGCAAATTCTTGACACAACGGTTCATTATCTTCTTTGTACAGATCACCCTTCTGTCTAGATCACTAGGTCTAAATGTCTAGATCCTAAATGTTAGATTAATTATTATTATCAATTATCACTAATTATTAATAATTTTATCAAGTACCTAGTGAAAATTATTATAATTTATTGTTAGGTATTAATAATTCGTATTTATCATTAATAATAATTATTATTAATTATGATTAATTAATACGATATAATTCTGGGGTTTTTAATACTACGTCGGTAATAATTTTTCTATAAAAGAAGTACCTACCAACAAACATTCGAAATTACCTTCATTTCCGTAGCACGAAACGCACCTCAGAACAACAAACTCGATATCACTTAAGCCATATGATGTTCCAAAGAGCTTGTTAGTATGAAAATGGACCTGTATTTCAACAGTTTGATTCATGATCGTGTTGTGAGGCACAATCTTTGAGCCGTCATTGTGAACGAACGGCTGGTCGTACAAAGCTGCGGATGGTCTTAAAAAATTCTACGGAACAAACTGTATCTAAATATGAAATAAAAAACATACCGTTCTATATGAATTTTTCGAGATATGAGATTTTCAAATTTTCAAAATTCGTTTTGAACCCCTTCCCCTTGACCTAGGGTTATGAAAAGTTTCGAGGACCATTGTGGGGTTGGTCGAAACCCATAAAAAAAATTTCGTAATTTTAACTCAACGCTAACTGGGCAAAGTGGCGCGGACGGCGTACGGCGTACGGCGGACGGCGTACGGCGGACGGACGGATTTTTTTTTTATTCGATTTTCTGAATCTACGTATCTTGAAACGTAAACCAACAAATTTTGAGGGGGGGTTAAAATTTTTTTTTCTTTGGGCGATTCCAATGGTTCATTATCGAAGATAATAAACCAAAAAACTCTGCAAATTCTTGACACAACGGTTCATTATCTTCTTTGTACAGATCAGCCTTCTGTCTAGATCACTAGGTCTAAATGTCTAGATCCTAAATGTTAGATTAATTATTATTATCAATTATCCCTGATTCTTAACAATTTTATCAAGTACCTAGTGAAAATTATTATAATTTATTGTTAGGTATTAATAATTCGTATTTATTATTAATTATGATCAATTAATACGATATAATTCTGGGGTTTTTAATACTACGTCGGTAATAATTTTTCTATAAAAGAAGTACCTACCAACAAACATTCGAAATTACCTTCATTTCAGTAGCACGAAACGCACCTCAGAACAACAAACTCGACATCACTTAAGCCATATGATGTTCCAAAGAGCTTGTTAGTATGAAAATGGACCTGTATTTCAACAGTTTGAGTCACGATCGTGTTGTGAGGCACAATCTTTGAGCCGTCATTGTGAACGAACGGCTGGTCGTACAAAGCTGCGGATGGTCTTAAAAAATTCTACGGAACAAACTCTATCTAAATATGAAATAAAAAACGTACCGTTCTATATGAATTTTTCGAGATATGAGATTTTCAAATTTTCAAAATTTGTTTTGAACCCCTTCCCCTTGACCTAGGGTTCTGAAAAGTTTCGAGGACCATTGTGGGGTTGGTCGAAACCCATAAAAAAAATTTCGTAATTTTAACTCAACGCTAACTGGGCAAAGTGGCGCGGACGGCGTACGGCGGACGGCGTACGGCGGACGGACGGATTTTTTGGTTTATTATCTTCGATAATGAACCATTGGAATCGCCCAAAGAAAAAAAAATTTTAACCCCCCCTCAAAATTTGTTGGTTTACGTTTCAAGATACGTAGATTCAGAAAATCGAATAAAAAAAAATCCGTCCGTCCGCCGTACGCCGTCCGCCGTCCGCCGTCCGCCGTACGCCGTCCGCCGTCCGCGCCACTTTACCCAGTTAGCGTTGAGATAAAATTACGAAATTTTTTTTATGGGTTTCGACCAACCCCACAATGGTCCTCGAAACTTTTCATAACCCTAGGTCAAGGGGAAGGGGTTCAAAACGAATTTTGAAAATTTGAAAATCTCATATCTCGAAAAATTCATATAGAACGGTATGTTTTTTATTTCATATTTAGATAGAGTTTGTTCCGTAGAATTTTTTAAGACCATCCGCAGCTTTGTACGACCAGCCGTTCGTTCACAATGAGGGCTCAAAGATTGTGCCTCACAACACGATCCTGTATCAAACTGTTGAAATACAGGTCCATTTTCATACTAACAAGCTCTTTGGAACATCATATGGCTTAAGTGATCTCGAGTTTGTTGTTCTGAGGTGCGTTTCGTGCTACGGAAATGAAGGTAATTTCGAATGTTTGTTGGTAGGTACTTCTTTTATAGAAAAATTATTACCGACGTAGTATTAAAAACCCCAGAATTAAATCGTATTAATTAATCATAATTAATAATAAATACAAATTATTAATACCTAACAATAAATTATAATAATTTTCACTAGGTAGGTACTTGATAGGTAAAATTGTTAATAATTAGTGATAATCGATAATAATAATTAATCTAACATTTAGGATCTAGACATTTAGACCTAGTGATCTAGACAGAAGGGTGATCTGTACAAAGAAGATAATGAACCGTTGTGTCAAGAATTTGCAGAGTTTTTTTATTCGATTTTCTGAATCTACGTATCTTGAAACGTAAACCAACAAATTTTGAGGGGGGGTTAAAAAAATTTTTTCTTTGGGCGATTCCAATGGTTCATTATCGAAGATAATAAACCAAAAACTCTGCAAATTCTTGACACAACGGTTCATTATCTTCTTTGTACAGATCACCCTTCTGTCTAGATCACTAGGTCTAAATGTCTAGATCCTAAATGTTAGATTAATTATTATTATCAACTATTTCTCATTGCAAACCTGTTCATTGTGTACCCAAGATCCTTCCCTAAAAGACCTGGCAGCGGGAAATATTATTCAACATGGTTTGAAAAGGGAAAAACAAGTTTTGTAAAAAATCCCATTGCTCTAGGTACCTAGTAGTCGATACCAGTGACCAACATTTTCTTCAGTAGTCGACATGGTTTGGCACTAGTAGTCGACCTACATGTGTTAGAAGTCGACAGTATCACTTGAGTCAGTAGTCGACAGGTTTCGTCATTCCATCGTTTTCGAATTTTACGACATCTAAATAAAATACATTCAACTGTGAATCGGAACTTGAAAATAGATTAATAAGATGTAATAAAGTAGGTAGTTATCAGACTTTTTATTTGCAAACAGCTCATTATCAGTCTCAAATTGCAATAAGTACTTAAGTAAAAAGGTATGAAAACTATAGTCGAAAACTCATTGTCAGAAAATTGACATTACAGTTGGGCTTAGGTACCTATTTACATATTGTTTTGACATTTTCATGTCTTTGCTTTGGCACATGAACTGAAACGGGAAAAATTTGTTCCCTTGATTCACCCTTTCCCTCAGATCACGTCAGAACACAAGCGACCGGCGGGCCATTACGTCAGAGCCTATGACGCACGAGCGTATGACGTAAGACGGCTGGCAGGAGGCTAACTAGTACGTCAGAGCCTATGACGCACGAGCGTATGACGTAAGACGGCTGGCATGAGGCCAACAAGTACGTCAGAGCCCATGACGCACGAGCGTATGACGTAAGACGGCTGGCAGGAGGCCAACAAGTACGTCAGAGCCTATGACGCACGAGCGTATGACGTAAGACGGCTGGCAGGAGGCCACTAGTGCGTCAGAGCCTATGACGCACGAGCGTATGACGTAAGACGGCTGGCAGGAGGCTAACTAATGCGTCAGAGCCTATGACGCACGAGCGTATGACGTAAGACTGCTGGCAGGTGGCCAACAAGTACGTCAGAGCCTATGACGCACGAGCGTATGACGTAAGACGGCTGGCAGGAGGCCAACAAGTTCGTCAGAGCCTATGACGCACGAGCGTATGACGTAAGACGGCTGGCAGGAGGCCACTAGTGCGTCAGAGCCTATGACGCACGAGCGTATGACGTAAGACGGCTGGCAGGAGGCTAACTAGTACGTCAGAGCCTATGACGCACGAGCGTATGGCGTAAGACGGCTGGCATGAGGCCAACAAGTACGTCAGAGCCTATGACGCACGAGCGTATGACGTAAGACGGCTGGTAGGAGGCCAACAAGTACGTCAGAGCCTATGACGCACGAGCGTATGACGTAAGACGGCTGGCAGGAGGCCACTAGTGCGTCAGAGCCTATGACGCACGAGCGTATGACGTAAGACGGCTGGCAGAAGGCTAACTAATGCGTCAGAGCCTATGACGCACGAGCGTATGACGTAAGACTGCTGGCAGGTGGCCAACAAGTACGTCAGAGCCTATGACGCACGAGCGTATGACGTAAGACGGCTGGCAGGAGGCCACTAGTGCGTCAGAGCCTATGACGCACGACGTATGACGTAAGACGGCTGGCAGGAGGCCAACAAGTACGTCAGAGCCTATGACGCACGAGCGTATGACATAATACGGCTGGCAGGAGGCCAACTAGTGCGTCATACGACGAGACCTTTTATGTCTCTGCGCCCCCTCCCACACCCACACCGCGTACCTCGTACTTCATTTTGGTTTATTATCTTCGATAATGAACCATTGGAATCGCCCAAAGAAAAAAAAATTTTAACCCCCCCCCTTAAAATTTGTTGGTTTACGTTTCAAGATACGTAGATTCAGAAAATCCAATAAAAAAAAAAACGTCCGTCCGCCGTACGCCAAACGCCGTCCGCGGCACTTTGCCCAGTTAGCGTTGAGTTAAAATTCATTCATTTTTTCATTCATTCATTCACATGGTATGACTATGGTATGGTATATTATTGTATGTATGATTTAGTATAGTACAGTACGGTATGATAGAAAAGAAATGGTATGAGTACGGTGAGAATATGGTATGGTGCCGATTTGCAACACAGTCTGGTATAGACAGAAGGGTGATCTGCACAAGGAAGATAATAAACCGTTGTGTCAAGAATTTGCAGAGTTTTTCACTTACATTTTCGTTTTTGTTGACTCCAATGGAACAATAATTGAGGGCAACCATTCGAAATTTTATACTCTCCTGCGTCAAATGAGACCAACCAAACGGAAAGCGAGAGAGTTTGATCCCTCATCAAATCCCTAAGTCACTTCTATCACCTTCAAGTGCTAACAAGTCCGGAATTTTCAAAGAGATTACGCTATGACACTTGAATATTTAAAATATGAATTTCTAAATGAATGTTAGATTCAAATCCGTTACTATAGGCCAGCAAAATTAGATCTTCAACAGGGGGAGGGGGGGGGGTTTACCTCAAAGTGACTGCTCACAGGGCGACTGTAACGATGATCGTTCAGCGATTACACTGGTTGTCGAGGGTGCTGAATCCGAATCCGTTGTCCTTTTTTTTCAATTGGCCGATTTTGTCGAATTTTCGACGTTTTTATGATTTTTCACTACAACTTTACGGTCTATTTTTCTGGTCATCACGAACTTCGTCCAAGAAAATTATAATAGGGATAGATTTGTAAGAAATTTATCCCCCAATTCCGATAGTAGGTATGACGATGACTCTTATGCAGATCACAACTATGAACCTATGGAAGAAAGTTCTGATGAGAATATTGCATTAGATGGTTATGAGTCACCAGATGAAGCGGATGAAATACTTCTCCAGGTTTCCTTCATTAGACGAACCTTCAGGATCACAACTACAAACATGCGGTTCGAAAACAAAACCACCCACAGCAAAGATGAAGAAAGGGATAAATGAAGAACTGGGAAACCTTGAAGGATGAAGTTTGTATTATAAGAAAAGTGTTATATTTTACATCTCGTTTCTTAATTATTCCCAGGTACCTAATAACCTGCATTTCTAAACAAAAGAGTTTATTTGTTAAAAAGATTGTTTTTAAAACTCTTGTGGTCTCATTTCGTTTATATTTGGCATAAAATGATTATAAAACCCGAGTTTGGCCATCTGCACGTTGAATCGACGTAAGGTTAGCAACGAGGGGGATTAAAGAGGGTTAGCAATCTAGGGATTATGATGTTTGTTGGTTTTTTGTTTTTTTTGTACTTTTTCTAGTATGCTGGTTTGGATGGAGGGGGTGGCACCAAGAGAGAATTTTGGTCATCTGTAATTTAGTAGTAATTTGTCGATAATTCAATAATATTTTCCCTGAGGCACTAGAGGTGGATTAAAGGGAAGTGACACGGGAATTTCTAATAACACCCCCTCCCTCTTCATAATTGAAGGGCGAAACGCGCTCATGAGATGCGATCTCTACCGCTTCCTTCATCAATAATTCGTCAGGTCGATTAACGTTCCGGCGCTCCCAGTTAAGTTGAACCGGCCGTTAACCAGCGACCACTTAGCGGATCTGTCGTTGAAACTCCCAGTTAACTACATGATCAACTGTGTTGGAATGGTCAGACCGAGTTTGGGCCATGACTAATTTTAACAATAGAAAATGTGTTAGTCTGAGTCACTAATGATTTTCACGTACACACACTCAATAGTCGGTAAAACACCCGTTCAGAACCTCTTAAATCATCGTAAAACCTCAAGCTGCCCAAAATCCCCTCTTCGCTCAGATTTGTGAGTGTTTATTTATTTATTCTTCCGGCATTAGGTTGTTCTCCCTTGGAATTGAACACAATACGAAATACGACCAGAAGCTTAGTTTCTGAGGGGTGTCCCACAAAGTAGTTGATAATAACTAAAATGCTGGGGGTATAAGCGTGTTGGACCACTGATGGTCTAAATTTCATCAAAAGCTAACTGTAGCTTTCGTTTGCGCATGCGTAAACGTGTACTTAATGACAAAGTTTAGTGATTTTGAGGCCGAATTTGAATAGGTAATATTAATAATAATATTAAATATTATTCAAATCCAGCCTCAAAATCACTAAAAGTTATTCATCACCCGTTGTTCAACATGGTTCGACAGCGAGTATTGGCCACAATATTTTTGCGATATACTTAAGGCAGACCGTGTAGAAATGAAAAAAAAAAAAAATCTTGGATGATCGAGGATACTTTATTGATGAATCACGACACTGTACACGGGAGAGAGCTTTAGGGGGAGGGGGAGGGGGAGAGGACACTTAAGTGGAGTAAATGTTATGGTAAGAGAAATGGCAGAAAATCCATGTGTTTATGTACACTGTAGTTTTAGTAGACACGACCAAAAATGTTACCATAGTTGATTGTTACCATGATTGCTTGAAGCTATTTATTCTTTCCAGTCAGCTCTCTTTTCCCAGACATCAAAAATTTGAAGATGCACAAGAAAAAGACGATAACGAAAGAAGAATATGCAAAATGCCACAACAAAGTGATACTCGGTGGGTATTTCAAAAAGAATTTTTTATCTGTAATATCAGCGTTAGAGGAATTTGATAAATCCACAAATAAAATGGAAGCTGCTACCGCCAAAGGATTCCTGCTGCAACTCAAGAAGTTTGACGTTTTCTTCGCTCTGCAGTTTTTAAGAGACATTCTAGAATACTCCCAAACGACCTCAATAACTTTGCAGAAGGAAGACTTACTTATGGGCTCAGAAATTAAAGTAATCAATGGATTGAAAACAACACTACAAAACAAAAGATCTGAGCTTTTCTTTAATGAATGTTGAACCAAGTAACGAGAAAGCTTGACCGTGTTCAAACTTACCATCAAAGCGTACACAACAGGTATCCTCAAAGTATGGTGACTCAATTCTCATGTAAACAACAGGCGAAAGGACGTTTTGTCAATAACCCGGACTTGGACGTTTTTTTGATCTCTTGAAAAGTTGGATATTTTCTGATACGTGGTATTCGAATGAAGGTATCGATATGCAATTCGATTGCACATACAGATTAATCCTTCTGGAGATGGGATGTTTGCGTTCTTAACGGACCGCAAATTTAAACGTTGCTCAAAGACTTCACTGCCGCTATTGATTATCGAGCTTACGAAAACTAGGTATCGAGTCGAAAATCAAAGGATAGGTAGAAAATAAGGCCTATGTAGAAATAAAGGCCTATGTAGAAAATACAGCAAAATCAATGTTGTGGCCTCGACCAAGAACATTCGTAGTACGAATCGTAGGTGTAACATTGGACGAGACTGTGACAAATATTTCAGCGAGTTCCCCATCAACGACCACCCGCTCCGAATGACACTAATTGGTACGCGTCCATTAAGACAATCCAATAATTCCTCATCTTGTCCGTCCTTCAAATGAACTATTTGCCGGGATTTCGTTAGCTCGGACGAAAATTATATCAGGCGAAAAACGTCGTTCCGAATCCGGCGTACGTTGGTACACGGGCGAACCCGCCCCAGAACCCCGGAACTGGAAGATCCTTTGATCGTCAACACGGCGGAAGGATCGTTCGTCCGAATCGTCAGGTAAACTTAGTTTGGTCTCATCGCTCGCAGCCTTTCGATGAACCGAATCTGAACTTTCCTTTAGTAGGTGGAGGAAGAACGCATGAGAGAGGTGAATGTCTCACTAATATCAATCTTGTCTCATCTACCGTCCTATTTCAACGAAATTCCAGAAATATCATAAAAATCATCGGAAAGAAATCAAAAACCACCAATACTCATCCATAGTACCGCGGGCTGTGGAGGTAAAAGTGTTTTTAGCGAATTTTTGAAGAAAGGGAAGCTCTTGGTCTCGGTCTAAAATTTATAAAACTCGAATTTACGCAAATTTTTCATACCAAAATCTGTTTCAGACCATCCTGAATTCACGGCCAAAAGACACAAAAAATCATAAGTACATATCGACGGTTTGGCTTGATCTGCAGAATTTGGTTGATAGTCTTTGGGATGGGAGTACTTGTTGGAGACGGGAATGGCATTGAGCTCTTTCTAGAGATTTTAGGGAGTAGAGAGTCCCTACTAATAACCTGCTCTACTAACATCTCTACTAGAAACGGTGAATTCTACCGTCCATTTTGGATATCAAAACCAAAACGGATGCAATCGCGATTTCGTCAATGGCCACGGTTTTTTACTTAGCAGTCAAAATACTGATCAGTCGAGAAGCAAAAGCTGAGTAACTTTCTTTAGGGGGGAGGGTTTTCATTGAAAAATCTGGCCATAGTGACGGCTGGACTATCTATGACGTCATATTCGTGAAGGAAAAATTTCTTGAAAACTTCACAGGTTATGCCGGGGTACGAAATTTGGGAAAGCCATTGGGTTGAACGACCTTTCAACGCGCCACTCCAAGCGAGAATCAAATCACTAGCTGATAAAGGATGGTCAATTAAACAAACCTCAACAGTCGAACACTAATCGTGGGGGTCATTTCCCTCGAGGTCAGAGTTGAAAATCGAATGAAAAGATATAGCAGAGCGAAGCAACATGGCACAGACCCCGCCGATTTATATATAACGGTAACTCTCGAAAGAATTGAGATAAAAAGTTCAAATTTGCACAAAAAATCTGTGTTGCCAATCGAGAGGCTAAGTTTGTAGATGGGCAGAATCGGACCACTCTAAGGGTAAGTGATACTCCTTGACTAAATAATAATGCTTTAAATCAATAATAACTTTTATTTCACATGATACGTACAACTACATAAGAACGACTCCTAAAAAACATAACCACTAGCGTGCGCCATCTTAAAATTACCCATAAATTCAAAAAGTGAAACACTCTGACAAGTGACACCTCATTTTGAAGGTTTGTTCAAGCTGTACACGATGGTGAAGTCAGAATAGGGAATGACAGTGGACAATTTAATAAATTGTTTTCTTGAGAAGAACTCAGAATAATTGAGATAGTGGTAAAAAAAAGTTTTAAGGAAATACTTATTTTTCTGGAGAGGTTTGGAGTCGTATTGAGCGGGAAGAGGGAAGCAACGTACGTCATCTACCTCCCATGCCAATCAGAGAGCACTGCCCGCCACTATCAGCCGCTGTATCAACTACAACCCTCTCCGACCACGTTGAGCGGGATAAGTTCAAATTCGCCGTTCTTTAGTTCGATCTGGTTTTTAAACGAAAATTTTCTCGCTTGAAATTACTCGTTTTACATGTCTTGTGAGTCACCAATTTTCGATTTTCGACCACCACAGAATTATTCTCTGACACACTGGCGTTTCCTATTGCGATATCTTATTCCATTCTCAAACTGGAGCACTTTGGAGATGAAGAAACGTGTTTGGCACTTGAGAAGTTCTTTTTGGGGGACCGGGAGGGGGGGGCTTAAATTCCCAAAATAAAAGTCTGACAAGTGACACCTCATTTTGAAGATGATTTTTACGCTAAACACGATGGCGCCATCAGAATTGCGATATCTTACGAGTATTTCGTTCTCATACTGGAGCACCGTGAAGACGAAGAAACGTAGTTGTTACTTGAGACGTTCTTCATTTTTTCTGCTCTGATCTGCAACAGAAGGAGACATCGCAATTCTGACTGCACCGTCGTGTTCAGCGTTGAAAAATCTATAAGCTGAGGTGTCAGTCGGCGAAAAAACGACATGGAATTTGTTATAAAACCAGTAAAATGGATAAATTTTACATACAACCATTTATTTCTTGGAAAATTTGCTCTTATAGCCATGCTGCATGATTGTGGATTTTTTAAGTTTTAAATTTGGCATTCGGGATTTTACGTGTGTCCTTTTCTCCTTAGCCAATCCAGAAGACACTTATCACCCTCCCAGCGAGTTACCTTCCACTTTGTTCTTAGCAAATCACGAGGCACCTTTCAATTTAGACTTCTGGGGGTTTTGAACAATTTTGGTCTGTTCCAACTGTTTATTATTAAAAATGATGACCAATAGAAAAAATGCTCGTTTTGTGCGCAACGCTAGACCACTCGCGCGTTGTCATTCCCAATCCCACTTCGTGAGACTTGTTGCAGATCGGTTCTTATACTTCCGCCCTTTCGCTCGTCCCTGGCCCTTGAACCCTTGAACCCATCAACCCTCATTTCTAGTTTTCCATCAATCATCCCGAGTCCACCACTCAGCCAAAACTCGCCCATCGCATTGTTTCTTTCCCGTTTCAGGGAGAAGGCGGCCGGAAATCATTTATCTTGGTTCCCCCATGCCCCATTATACAATTTTCTGTCTGCTCTAGTGATTACCGTCCATCTCCACTTTTTTGGTGTCAACTAATCATGACCGGCGTCAGAACTTGGAGAATTGACCCAATGTTTTTCAAAGCTTTTAACATGGAACATGGTTTAGCCTTCACATTTTTGGCAAAAACCAAGCCTCCGATCCCTAATCTGTTTCCAATTTTATAATGATGTTCGCCATTTGTGAACGTACAAAATTCGTTCACCGCTCGTTGAAAAGCTCTCAAGTTAACGAACATTTTTCTGTTCACCGGATTGGCTCCATGTTCCATGCTTATAGAAAAGAAGGGTCCATGGGACGACGGTCTTGGCCGCCTTTGTCTGTTATGAGTTCTGTTCGATGTTATTTTAATCAACGGATATTATCCAATTATTATGCTGAGTAGCGCCGCAGGAATAATATGAGAGGCCCAATACTTCTCGCCTAGTTTTCCTAGGATAATTTCAAACTGAACTCCGCAAACTGGTCTCTAATTAACCGGTGGGATACACCGCGGGAGGTCGGTTACTCTGACTTCGAGTTTTAATTGGTTAGCGACTGGTCCTCAATCGAATCGATGGGTATGTGGCTGGGTTTTGAGTACAACGAATATTTCAATCTTCTACTGCAGTAGCATATTTTAGTTTCTTCGCTGTAGGTTACACGAGGCAGTGTCAGTGGGCTTCAGGACACTCCATGGTAATACGGTTAGTGATGGGTGATACCACAAAATATTCGATACCATTACTCTATACTAGTATCGAAACAAATATTCGAT
Source organism: Stenodema calcarata (assembly GCA_963920205.1). Lineage (NCBI taxonomy): Eukaryota > Metazoa > Arthropoda > Insecta > Hemiptera > Miridae > Stenodema > Stenodema calcarata. Next base: position 33,580,162 of record OY986050.1, read on the forward strand.
ACTACTCAGATATCGAATAAAAATATTCGATACTACTCAGATATCGAATAAAAATATTCGATACTACTCAGATATCGAATAAAAATATTTGATACTACTCAGATATCGAATAAAAATATTCGATACTGAAGAGTATCGAATCATATGAGTACTTTTTCACACAACGAATTAAATTTTAATAAAATGGAAATAACAGATAGAAAAAATACTATTAAACCCTTACGTTATTTATTTACTTTCAAAAAGGTTAACAGGGCATTTCTACATCTAAAAGTTAGTTATAAGATCAAACGAATGGCCAAGAAGGAAAACTTGACATCGACGTCAGTCAGTTGTCACAGGACTGCTTCCCCACTCCACGCAGGAATGTCAATTTGTCAACCATTGCTGCATATCGTTGATGGACTACGCCCATAATATACCTCGCCATGTTAGCTACTCGCACACCTTGCTCATTTTTTCGCACACCTTGATAATTTTTCCCATTCAAAAACACATTTTTGGGCCTGTCCAGGAACGGATTAATGGCATTTCAGTTAATTTTATGGGGAAAATCGCTTAGAGATACGAACAAATTGACATACGAGCAAGGTTACGGAACGAATTAAACTCTCGGAAAAGCAGCTTAAAGGCGATAGGTACCTTAACACAGAGCATGTAAACTCGTATTTCGAGGTATCACTGTATTTGAATTCAAGCGGGATGAGAACGATAGTGGTCGTGTTCGATTATAAGACCAGTCTCGATATAAGACAACGGTAAATCGATACTTCCTTAGTTGCTTCAAGATGCACCAGGTTCATAACGATCGTGGCACTGGTACCAATGGTAAACTACCTCAGACCAGTTACTTGCAAATATATACCGCAAGGTAAAAATCGAAAATAAATAAAGTAGGTAGGTCATTTGAGACTATCCAATTGAGTATTTTTTTCTGATCTCGGGAAAAATACTCGATACCAATACTAGTATCGAATCAAAATATTCGATACCAAATGTACTTGGTATCGAAAGAAGTTATTCGATAGGTACCATACTCATATCGATAGGTATCGCCCGTCACTAAATACGGTGAGAAATCGTCTACTTCTGTGGTGGGGTACATCACCACGCGCCACTCGCTGGTTCGCCCCGCACCACTTCTTGTCACTCCACGCGCTGTGTTCGTTTTCTGTTCAATTTGAGGTCTTCGTAGGAAATAAGGCCGAAGAATACTCAGCAGTTAGTCGAAAGATGATGAATCGAATCTCAAATAGTTTTTAAAATCGTCGGGATTATTAACCCTAAGTTCCCGCAATAACTTCATATGACCATATTTGACACGGTCAGCCAGCCACTTTTTCGGCCAGACTTTTTTTTTCTCACTTTATCTACTCTGCAGGCTGTAGGCACAGTCAGCAGAACACATGCAGTAGCACCTCAGGCATCATCAGCCATCATGAGAAAAAACCAAAGGCAACACCGACAGAAACTCGCTCGCTGACACACTGAATCATCTGGATTTTCCCCTTGTCACTTTGAAATTTCCAAAGTGACAGCGCGCAATTCCACACGACACTATTTTCGGAGGTTTTAAACCACACATGAACGTTTTTTCCCTTATAAAATAACCTACCGCGCAAATCACTTGCAAAATAAAGAACGTGTGTGTATGGCCACAATTCGCGAGCCATCTTTCCTTTCCCGTTCTTTCCCCTCGCGAATCCTCTCCCGTTTCCGCGTGACACGATTTAGCAAGGGAACTTTTTGTCGCCGCGCTTTCCCTTCCCGTTCTTTCCTGCCATGTTTCCTCTCACGTTTCCCCGTCCTGCGATTTTGGAGATGAAAGAACGTCCGTGTATGGCCAGCTATTGAAGGAATACTGCGGAGATCACTCTGCTTCTCGGAATTCAAGATAGGAGTACTCAGGGATCGATTATCGGACCCTCTTGGCGTCTCACGGGCTCAAGTCACTTGAAGCCCGAAGGAGAAATAAATGAAAAGCCCTGAACAGCGTTACAGCAATGGATTTGCAGTAGTCCACTAGATCGAACCAGCTATTCACGAAACTGTTTGCTACTTGAAGCAACCTGCCTCATTGACCTCTCCTTCTGCCTAGAGAGGCGAATTTCCAGGGCTGAGTGTATTTCGGTTTTGTGCACAACCAGCCCACGCACAAGTCCTTAGCGTGCTTCCAGCACTCAAAACTTACAACCTACAACCTTAGCCTACAACCAAACTGCAACATCCCCCAATTGATCGATACTACTGCTAAAATACGAATCGTGGCTTGAACCCTTCACATTGAACCTTCTTCAAAAACTTACACCCCCGAGATAGCAACTATTATCTGCATTTTTGATCATGTCAATCTACCACACGATGTCACTACGTATCGAATTACTAGCAAAAAGAAACTATAAGTTGCAAAAGTAAATACACAAGTGCCATCAAATTCCATTCTACTGAATACCTTCATTTCCTCATCTAGAACATACTTGAGGCTTCATGATTAGGGTAAATAAATTATATCTTATAATATCAGAAAAAAATATACAAGTGCCGTTCCTATAATAAAAGTTGTCCAAAAATGACCCCACCCTCAGGTTAGTTTTCTTTTTTTATACGTTCATCAGTTTTGTAATATTGTAATTGCACTTCGAAAATCCAATTTTGGAGAACTTGTGCGATCAAAACATCCCAGAAAAAAACACATCCAATTTCCCGGTATTCTGCGAGAATCAAGATTGAATGCACTGAAAAATTGGAAAAAAGGCAACTGTTCAGGTACAGTAATTCAGAATTCACTGCACGGGCTCAGACAGGTCGTTTCGGGAGCGATAACGATATTAACAGGTCGAGAGGGAAATTCGATTAAAGGAATTTTCAGCTCCCAGGGCCCCGCGAAATGGATTTGATTGGGGGTTATTGGATCACAGTTCACTGCAAATGAAGCGATTTCCGTTTAATCGATTTTAGTTGCCGATTATTGCCTTTTACTGATTTGAAAACGTCAAGACCAAGGCTGAATTCGTAATGTGAATTGATAGTTACATCTCATATCTTACCGCGAATAAAAATATGATTTATAATAAGCACTTGTTGATTTGATTTAAAAATCAATTTTAAAAACCGATTGATAGGTAACATTGGTGGTAAAATTTATTTTCTTTGATTTAGTTAGTTGAAATTTTACAATTTCCTTTGAAATACAAATTCATGGCTAAATGCAAACGCAAATACATCTCAACAAAACATTTGTGGCAGTTAAGTTAATCGATTTGTTATTATGTCATCTTCTATTTAGAACTACAGAGGTCGCACGATATCTATTATAAGTTCATCTGGAGCTTTACCCTTAGCTGGAAAGTTATTTTTAGAGGATTGACATTAATCATACTGATCTGTCAACTTTGAGATCGTAAAGACTGGTAGAGCAGGAATTGTAATGTAATGTTGTGGGTTTGTAATTTTACCCTTCAAAAACTTTGATTATAATATAATCGTATATAAAAACTTTGATTATAATATAATCGTATATTATACGTCAGGAGGTGTGATGAATCTCACCCTCTCATCACTGAATTTCGGAAGTTATAGCCTAAATTTACAGTACCACAGGGGTGGATCCAGACTTTGATTTTGAGGAGGGGGGGGGGGGGGCATGAGGTTCATAACCTAACCTTACTCAAGTTTTTTAGCGAAGTAGAGCGTTGAGGGAATCAGGCAATAACTGAATTTCTCCCTAACTCCTGCTTGTACATCAGTAACGTAGCCAGGAATTTCGTGTGGTGGAGGGGGGAAGGGGGTCCAGGGGTATCCCCTCCGGGAAAATTGTTGACAAACTGGGTTCTAAATAGAGGATTTTAAACTAATTTTAACACTTAATCGAAAAAAGCACAAATTTTTGGGGGCATCATTAGTAGTTAAGTAAATACTACAAAGTTATTATTATCATTTCATCGCCTGTATTACGTTGACAACTTTAGAATTACATTCACTTCTGAAAGTTCCGTGAAATGATGACTCTAAGGGGGGTTTTGGGGAGTTTTAGGGGGGGACATTCCTCATAAATTCCCAAAATGACACACTCTGACAAGTGGCTCCTCATCTTAGAGGGTTTTTTTTATGCTGAACACGATGGTGAAATCATAATAGCGATATCTCCGTTCTCAAACTGGAGCACTTTGAAGATGAAGAAACGTGGTTGATACTTGATATGAACTTCATGTTAAGTCTGCTCTAATCTGATAACGGAATGAGATATCGCAATTTTGACTTCACCATCGTGTTTAGAGTTGAAATATCCAAATGCTGCGGGGGGGTTTGGTGAGTTGTAGGGGGGGGGGGGGGGGTTCACTCAAAAAATGAAAGTCTAACAAGTGACACCTCAATGTTTTTACACGCTGAATACGATCGTGAAATCCGAATTGCGATACCTTATTTCATTTCATTCTCAAACTTGAGTGGTACTTTGAAGATGAAGATACGTGGTTGATACTTGAGATGTTCATGTTTACATGAAACCAATTTTTTATTCAAAAATTCGCTCTTATAGCCATGCTGCATGACTGTTTTTTTTTTATATATTTGATCTATGGTTTATACCTACGCTTGACTAATTGACCTACTTTGTTTGAAAATCGGCTGAACCTGGAGAAAATATTTTCCCTCTTCCTGCCTCGCCATTGACATCCCCTCTCCCCTCCTCCCCCCTTCATATCTCTCCACAGTTGGTTTTCTCCAAGTTTTCTCACAATGTTCGTTACCGCGATCGGTTGTTGACAAACAAAGGAAAACGCAATGTGATGAGGGCGGGGCGGAAAGTCGCTAGAACGAGAGTCGCGTCCTCTTCGTATCGGATCCGATGAGTTGAAGGATGACGTTTCTTTCCGATTGTCACCTCCGCCCCGCCCCGTCACGTCGTCCTTCAGGTGATTGGAAAATGAGCGAATAATTAATGAGTTGTGTCAATTCGTTCATTGAAGTTTAAATAGTAATTATGAGTCTGTGTACTGACCTATGACATCGTAGAGTGACTCTTCATGACTCGGCGGGTTTCCTGGCTCCTGGTTTTTTTTTTCTTTTTGGGAGATTTTTATTTTATTGTATTTTTTTAAATTTTTGGAGTTTGTAAAAACTCTGTAATAAGAGCGATGGTGGGGGAGGGCGGTTCTGTCTAAATCGCCACGGGGCGGGAGGGGGGCGTCCGGGGTCTTCACGAGGTCGTCCCAGGCAGACTGGAGGCCCCCACAGGAAAGTGCCCTTGGGGCGGGCGAGTCCCGGGCCTGCGCCCTGCCGCTCCCTCCCCGCCACCCCCCTCCACCCTGGTGGCCCCTCGGTTTTCCCGTTCACTGCCGCCCCCGGTCACTATCTGCGGGGGTGTTACAGCCCCCCCGTCCCCCACTACCGCCCCCCTCGCAGCACCGCTGATCTACCCATCTGGGCTCTCTGTTGCGATCTCTATAAGCATTGTCAAATAGAGATCAGTTTTTATGCACATGCATAATGGTTTAGCGAATTTTCGAAGAATAGAATGCTATTGTTCTCCGTCCAAAATATTAAAAACTCGAATTTCCGAAAAAATCTGTGAAGGACGAAAGAGCGAGCACATTTCAAATACAGGACGAAAGAGCCACCATCGGAGGACGAAATGAGCGAGATTCGCTACCAAAAGAGCGACTATAACACTCCCGAAAGAGCGTGTGCCCACAAAAGCGAGTACAGTCCCTGAAAGTGCCAATATAGAGATATAAGAGCGAATATTTCACCCAAAAGAGCGAATTTCGTCTCAATTCTCTAGTGATTTTAGGGTTTTAGGACTAATGGAATAACCAATAAATTTAGAGTTTAGTACAATCTATATTTACATATAAATATCATGCCAGTCAGTATTCTGCCGCCGTAAGTTAAAACCACCTATCTCCATTTTTTTCATGTCGAGAAAAATGCAGTTAAGTGAGGAAGGGGGCCCAGATCATCAAACTGGAGATAAGATAAAGTATTTTTTCGAACCTTTCCAATGGAGATAGGAAATTCTACCTTGGCAGAAAAGACGCGCCACGTCGAGATCTACGCAGCCATGTGTCCAAATCCAAAATCACCAAAATGGTCGATAGGGGACTTTATCTTAGCACGGCAGTATTGTTGAACGTCAATAAAAAAAATGCCGCCGGAATATCGAATTATTTCAGTTTGGACGCCTGCTTCAAAACTCCAACTTTTTTTAAGTAGTCCGATCTTGAAATTTTGCCAGTGGAGTAAGAAACCCGGATATCGAGAAGCACTGCGCGTTGTTGTCGTTGGCGGGATCTGGTGGTTCCTTCTGAGCTGGAAGGCTCGCTCTTTTGACCCCACGGATTACATCGGATTAGCTCTTTATGGGCTGCAGCCGAAAAATTGTCATACCGAAATCCGTTCCAGACCGTCCTGAATCCACTGCCAAAAGACACCAAAAATCATATAATATACATGTAATACATATTATTTTGCAAATAGAAAATGAAATGGAGATCACATTTAAAGCGAAAATCATAGAAAAATATACCTCAATATTTCGGCTGGTGGCCGTGATCACGATAATATACATGTAATACATATTATGAAATTTCATGAATTTATGAAATTTCATTATTTTTTTACGCTGATAGACGTGGTACTATCCATTTTTCGATCTCATTGCAGTCTAACGGCAGCTAAAAAACGGTGGGCATTGTGGCAAATAAATCACAATTTTTCGAATTTACTGCAGAAAAACGTTTAATTCATTTTTTAATTAAAAAAAAAAAAAACTCTTCCAGAAAATAAATAACAGCGGCTTCTCTCCTGAAAGTTATAATGAAATGAAAAGAAACAAATGAAACAAAATTGCCGCTAATTACAGAAAATTCTCAAATTGGTGCCCATCCTCGTGGACACAGGCGTCGACCCTTCTCTCCCATTCGGTAGTCACAGCATCACTGATGGTGGGGAGATACTGATGCACATGATGAACCTATTCCACACGTCCGAAATAATGTGCCGACCGACAATCGACAATTTTGGAATTCGATAAATGTACGAAGATGTTCGTTACTTGTTCCTGTAAATTTTACGAAGAATCCAAATCTAAAATAAAAAAAGGGGGTTCCCATTTGAAAAAACGAAGTTGGGGTGCATTGGGCCAATTTGACCGAGTCGGAAAAAATTGGATCAAATCAAAATTCGCCAACTTGAGGGTGAATCAAGCGGCAGCCTGTAAGGTTTACATTCTAATAGCACATAGTTTTCAGATATCGAGTTAATTCATAGTAATTAATAATTATTATTGATAATTATTATTAATTACTACCTATGAATTAACTCGATATCTGAAAACCATGTGCTATTAATAAAATCATGATAATTATAATCAAAAATAATTCATAAACGTTATTTTTTAACTAACAATAATTAACATTAATTTTCAGTAGGTACTTGTTTTTCAAGTACCCGATGAGCTAGGGATTTGAAATTTTAATATAAGCCAGAACTGGATGAAAATGCAATATTCACTCGATTTCTTGTCATTAAACAAACTAAATTTTGATGATGATAAGTCTTGAAATTTAAAAAACGGGTAGAGTATGGATGACAATGCAATATTCACTCGGTTTCTTGTCGGTAAAATTGTTGAAATAATACCTATTTGTTTAAAGAAATTACATTTGGATATTTGAGCTATAGCTACAGTTTCTATAGAGACTTGAAAGTGTAAACATGGGTCGCTGTTGGATGACAATGCAATATTCACTCCACAGAAAACCCTACTATACTACGTATTCACTCAGTTTCTTGCCTGTAAAATTGTAAAATTGTTCATTACCTAAATTATTTGTGTAAACAAATTAAATTTGGATGTTGAGCTGGAGACTTGAAATTTTAAACATGGATCGCAGATAGATGACAATGGAATATTCACTCGGTTTCCTGACTGTAAAATTGTTTAAACGAAACCTACAAACTAAATTGGGACGTTGAGCTAGAGTTTCATCTATCAGTTCGTTAATTAGATTAGAGTGATCTGCCCAAAGAAGATAATGAACCGTTGTGTCAAGAATTTGCAGAGTTTTTTGAAAAGAGACCCTCACTTCAACCAGTCGAATATTCCCGTGGCGATCCTCCGAAGAAGCAGATGGGAGAAGAAAATTAAATTTCTTACAGGAATTCGATGTTGTTTGAACGATTAGATCCGCTGACGATCGCAAAGAGAGAGGAGGATGAGGTCCACATCTTATCGAATAGAAAACACTGAGCTTCTGGAGGTCGCAAAAGCAACAGTTGTCTCAAATCCTGTGCGGTAGTTTTTCTCATCAATACGTGCATTTAACATCACGTGCGTTCTTGTAGACGTTGCATAATTTATTGATGCAATCCGTCGCTCACGACCTGAAACAGTTGACGCAGGCTCAGATTTGAATCTGATTGTACAGGGTGGAAACAATCGTTGCTTTGAATAATTATCGGAGCTCACATAATCCAATTCATGTACTGCCAAGGGAGGGAAAGCGAGGAGGTTTTCAGAATGATAACAGGTATTGATCCGTCCCACTCCACCTGTTGGTGCCTTCCCATCGCCGGTACCTCACTCCCTTGCTTTTCCTCGAACCCGCAATACGAAGGTACGCAGCGGCTCAACAATCTCCCTTGGGTTTGGATACTGTAACAAAATTTTTGAGTGTTTTTTTTTGGTGGTATTGTATTTAATACAATACCACCAAAAAACACTCAAAAGTCACCGCGCAAATATCATTTTACTTCAGCCACTTTCCCCGTCCAGCCCTTTTTTTTCCAACTAAATAGATGTCCTAACCACTTATTATGCACCTTACCCGTTTCGAAATCTCCCCTTGGCGCCATGGCGAGACGTTTTTATTACATACTACACATCTATGTATTATTTCATGCTTCTAATATTTTCTTGGGTTGAGATAGTGGGTTAATCTTTCATTAATCTTTCTAATTAAATCTTTCAAACGGCACTGGTTCATGTTATAAAGAACGTCTGCGCAAAATTTCAAGTCGATTGGTCCTGTTACACAGGCTGTCAATTCGTTATAGTGGACAATATCAGTCTAAAATGTGTGTTTTTTTGTTTCTAAAATTATTTTGGGTTGAGATAATGGGTTAAATCTTTTAAAAGGCTCTGTCTCAAGCTGACACGAAGCTCTGTGCAACATTGCAAGTCAGTCGGTGAAGGTGGAGAGGCTGTAGCCATGCCTGTCTGAACAAGAAGAAGGACAAGAAGAAGAAGAAAAAGAAGAATAAATAGAAAATCCACAGCCATGCAGCATGGCTATAATAGCAAATTTTCGAAGAAATTACTGGTCTCCATTTTACTGGTTTTATAACAAATTGGTCTCCTTTTACTGCCGAGTAAGCCCGCAGTTTATGGAATTTTCAACGCCGAACACGATGGTGAAGTCAGAATAGCGATATCTCATTTCTTCATCTTCAAAGTGCTCCATTTTTGGATATGGCATTACTGATTTCACTATCGTATTCAGCGTAGAAAAAAAACCTTGCGCCCCCTCTGTATCCGCCCCTGCAATAAGGATGATAAATACGCTTGCTTAGGACGGTAGGTATATGTAGGTACTATAATATATATAATATATATAGTATATATCATATGATCCGGAATTTGATAATGATAAAGGACGTCGTTCCGTTACCTCCCGTACATCTGGGATAAGATGGAAAACCTCCGACCTCATTGTGAATTTCGCCCACAAATCTCATGCCGCCGGAGAATGCTCTTTGATGTCAGAGGCACGCTTGGAAGCTGAAGGCCCCCTACACCTCCCAACACATATAAACCACCAACCTCGTCACCGTTCTAGGGTCAATTGTCAATATTAAGGGCTCCCCGCGTCTTATTTATGAGACACCCAACACCGAGAAAGATGGTGGGCACCTTGAGGCTTATAACAAAAATGGGTTCTACGTCGATAAATAAATAACAGGCAGCCGCGATAAGCTTGAAATGATACAGTGAAGTGACCGAAAAGACGAAAACTGGGGTCGAGTAACACCCACAGTTTGAAGAATTCTTATTTGTATGACCTCAGTTCGTCCAGAGAAAATAGCATCTAGTACAGGGGTCGGCGACCTTTTTTTCGTGGCGTGCCAATTTTTCCAAATTCGCAAATTCATGGATTCTTCAAATTCATGGATTCTTAGGGAGCCGCACTCGAAAATCATGAAATTTCATTAAAAGTGCTCCTTTTGCTTCTTCTAATAAAAAAGGAAAAACTCTGCAAATTCTTGACACAACGGTTTATTATCTTCTTTGTACAGATCAGGGCCGGATTGAAGCATAAGTGCGGGCCCGACAATTAAAATGACAAAATAACGTCACTGACCATGTGTCATTATTGTTTTCAGGCAATACAGAATGAATAAATAGTTTATATAACATGCACCAACAGAGTATGAAACAAATGATAAACGACAATAAACGGTACGGCATGGTTAAAAAAAACCGTCTGCCGGAGGTTTGTTAGTGCTTCCTATCAAGTACGACGTTACAGTGAATCAGTAAAATAAAATGGGAAAACAGCTAGGTTGTGGTTGTTGACACAGACAGATGCACAAAACGAATGTTCATAAGTTTAATTGTCTTATCAGAAAATTCCTGTACCGCTAAGCTAGCTGAATAATAATCAATAAGGGACGACCATTCAATGGCTATAGTTCTGTGCGACACTGACCTACGTGGACCGGCAGGGGTGGATGACGTAAGGCAAGTGGCCGGCAAGAACACCTCACAGGATATGATGACGTACGTGGACCGGCAGGGGGTGGATGACGTAAGACAAGTGGCCGGCAAGAACACCTCACAGGATATGATGACGTACGTGGACCGGCAGGGGGTGGATGACGTCAGACAAGTGGCCGGCAAGAACACCTCACAGGATATGATGACGTACGTGGACCGGCAGGGGGTGGATGACGTCAGACAAGTGACCGGCAAGAACACCTCACAGGATATGATGACGTACGTGGACCGGCAGGGGGTGGATGACGTAAGACAAGTGGCCGGCAAGAACACCTCACAGGATATGATGACGTACGTGGACCGGCAGGGGTGGATGACGTCAGACAAGTGGCCGGCAAGAACACCTCACAGGATATGATGACGTACGTGGACCGGCAGGGGGTGGATGACGTCAGACAAGTGGCCGGCAAGAACACCTCACAGGATATGACGTACGTGGGGTCAAGGGGAGCCAAATATTTTAAACCTCCATTTCTTCCTTACTAATATTAAAAAGCATTATGTAAATACGGATCGTAATCTTGAATCTACTTGTACTCTCAACAGTTCCATTATATAAAATATCAAATTACCGTCGAGTTAAGTATTTTTTAATAATTCCTATTTCCATCATAAAAAAATTGTTTCTTCATACAAAAGTTGCTTAACTCAACACTTCCTTCGTTAAATACATTTAAAAAAAAATTGTGTCTTCCTTAAAAATAACAGTTTTAAAATCTTTGTACAGATCACTAGGTCTTCTGTCTAGATCACTAGGTCTAAATGTCTAGATCCTAAATGTTAGATTAATTATTATTATGAATTATCACTAATTATTAATAATTTTATCAAGGAGGTACCTAGTGAAAATTATAATAATTCATTGTTAGGTATTAATAATTTGTATTTATCATTAATAATGAGTGTGTGTGATTTAGTTTGACCGTCAGTAAGAATGATGTTGAGGGATGTCGAGGGTCGATCAAATGAAAATTGATTTATGTGCCAACGTTTCGAAGAATATATTTCTTCATCTTCAGGGCTGTTGTTGGATGAAACTGAAGAAACTGGGGCAAAAAAAAAAGAAACTGGGAAAAATCATTCTTACTGCAGTACCGTCATGACGGTCAATCAAGCACCCACCAGCGTAGCATGATACGTAGTATAGTAGGGTTTTCTGTGAGCATGATACGGTATGGTTCGGCAAAGGGTGATGAGGAGGAAGCGTAGAAGGAGGAGGAGTTGTAAGCAGGAGGAGGTGTAAGGAGAAGGAGGTGTAGGGAGGAGGAGGAGTAGGGAGGAGGAGGTGTTAGGAGGTGGAAGTGTAGGGAGAAGGAGGTGTTGGGAGGAGGAGGAGTTGTAAGAAGGAGGTGTAGGGAGGAGGAAGTGTTATCTGATAAGAACCGCCAGAAGCGCTAGCGCATTTCGATTTTCGACAATTGAAACCCTCTCTTCCCCACGTCTTCGATTTACGACGATTCGACGTTCGAATCAGACCATCTCTCCTATTTGCGGGTCGTAAAAAAAGGTCTAGGGTAAGTAAGATAGCTTAGTTATGTGTATTTTCTACAGTGAGAAGTGCAACGTACTGGTTAGCACCGTCTTGCTCGCCCCAGGCTCACCAAACAGACAGCTGTTTAGTGTTGTCGTGGTGTTGGTTCACTGGATCGCAGATGATAAGAGTTACGAGCCCCCTCTTTCCCAATTAATGTTATGACTTGAGTTAAACTACTGATTATTTATTATCGCGAATTGTTTACACTACACAGACTGGGAAGATGAGCTGCCGAGTCGCCCAACGAAATTCTCAACAGTGAAAGGAAGTGACGTCAGACGATTCAAAGTGACAGTCGTCAGTGCAGAAGTGAACATCTTCATCTAATATCTTCAGCGGGCTCCGCCCGGGTCAGCTACTATGGAATCTCTGGAAACCAAATACAACACTAAAATTCCTGGTATGTAGAATATTCACCTCTCCTAGTACGTACTTCACCTCTACAAACGTACTACGTTTGTACCAATATTGACCCGTTCCAATATTGATCTAATCCCGGCTCGCAATTCAGTAAACGGGACCTCCATCTCGTCTTTGTAGGTTTGGACAAATAGTAAATTGATGGAAGCAATTAGGATGTCTATAACCCAACTGTTGGAGATTAGCTACCGTTCATTTGACTAGAAATGTATGTTCGTAATACCGCTGTCAAGTGTCAAGTCACCACGTCCTGTCCGACCCAATTCACTGACAAAGTTCAACCTGTTTAGCACTAATTTGACCCAATACGTAAAGAAGCCATGTATGACGTCGTGTATTCTGAGTGACCTCGAACGTCTTTAATCTGAAATGAGATATCACGGAATACGTAGATAACACAGCCCCACAAGTGAAAATGAAATTCCGGAGACCACCATAGTGTAATCCTATGTATTTTTCGACGCTGAATCCGAATCTGAGGTCCTATCAAGTCGTACCTATACCCCCAACTTTATTACTCTTAAATTCAAAAAAATGAAACAGTCTGACATTCTTTACGCTGAACACAATGGGGAAGTCAGAATTGCTTATTCCGTTATCAGATTAGAGATCGAGCAGTTACATCTCGAGTAACAACTACGATTCTTCATCTTCAAAGTGCTCCAGTTAGAGAACGGAATAAGATACCACAATTCTGACTTCACCATCGTGTTCAGCGTAAAAAAAACCTTTAAAAAGAGTTATCACTTGTCAGACTGTTTAATATTTGGAATTTATGGGTCCCCCCCCCCTTCTCCTAAAACTCCCCTAGCGAATACATTTTGGGGTATACGACTTGTTTGGACCTCAGATTCGGATTCAGCGTCGAAAAATACATAGGAGTTACACTATTTTGGTCTCCGGAATTCAATTTCTGTTTTTTCATAATATGAAAAAACAAAATTTGTTAATATTATATATTTAATATTATATTTAATATTATTTAATATTATTATATATTTAATATTATGTGGGGCTGTGTAACAGAAGATGACGTCTTCAGACATTCATTCACTCAACGCAAATATTATTTGCGTTGAATGAATGAATGAAAGTGAGTTTATTCCGAGACACAGCAAATTACAAGAGCGAGTATACAATCATAATGTGGCATTAATATTATGGAACATACACCGTAACCACAGGGCAAGCCCTGTGCGGTTAAGGGGAGATGCTTGAGCTAACTGTGAGATCGCAAATTTGGTGGCAAGGAGCGAATCAAAAATGGCATACTATGTGTTTAGAGGTACTCCAAGTACTAGTTTTTGGTGCAGGAACTACAGCTTGTGTAGTGAGCCGGAAGGCGTAAGGAGTGTTTTTAGAAAAGTTAAAAAATTCCGGGTGTTTGTGATAAAAGGTGAGCGCCGCCTTAATATACAACTGATGGATCTACTGTAGGAAATCTACGTGGTTTTTTGTCATTACTTTGAGAGTGGATTTTTGCATGATATTCAGAGGATCGCTGAAGTGGCTCCTGCCCAAGCAATAATTCCAAAACCAATGATGCTCTGGACAAGAGCCTTGTATACAATAATTGCGTTGAATTGCCTCGGTCAGATTGCAAGATTAATAAATCAACTGGTAGATTCTTCAACCCCTCAATCGGCACCTAAATGTATATTGCATTTAAATCGATATAAATGCCGTTAAATAAATTTTTTCATTCGATATAAATGCCGTTAAACGCTGTGTATAGATATAACCTTTTTGTTGGTATAAAGAATTGTGTATCGCACAATAATAAAGATGTATCTACAGAGTAGGCCGACATAATTATAAGCATAAATGAATTATGAGGTAGAGTTTTTATATAAAATTGTGTTAATTAAGGTGCTGAAAACGACTCCACCCCCCAGCGCAAGTTTGTACTTAAAGGGGGGGAGAGCATATTGTCATTGTAATTTGTCAGTTTACTGCCTTGTAATTTAATAAATATATGCATTTAAAAAAAAAAAAAAAAATCAAAAGGTTTTTCATCACAATTTCCGCCTTTGTAGGTTTTCTTCACACCAAATACGAAAGGCCACAAATATCTAGACGTATACTTAGATACGCGGTTGACGTTCAATAACCATTATATTATAACCGAACTCATTAAGAAGGTTTGGAACCGAGTGTCTTGCCTGAGGTCGCTGTTGGATAGTACGAATGTTACAATGCAGTACAAAGTAATCATATATAAGACGCTTATTGTACCAATTTGGACGTATTCAATAAACTTTTGGGGGACTTGTTCGCGTTCACAATTCAGAAGGCTGGAAAAGCAACAAAATTGTATTCTACAAAAGCGGATTATCCATACTCCTGATTTTGTGAGAAATGAGACAGTATACCATGACACTAGGCTGAACTGAGACAGTATACCATGACATCGGGCTAGACACTCCGTCCGAAATTCTTTCGCAACACCTAACGATGTTTGTCCAACAAAGCCAAGCTCACGGAAACCCACTTTAGAAAGGCTATAGACGACCGGATGCACAGCGTCACGTCATGGACTTGATCATCCCAGCATAGCATGAGCGTGATCATATACATCTGCAAATCTAGGTACTCGTCATAGTGAAGTGCTAATTTGAAGAACAATACCAGTCACTTGAGAGTTCCTCCATGAAGGAACTCCTACGCGTGGAGCAATGAAGTGAAATGCAATATTGGCAATGAGATATGTTTGTTTTAAACGGACTCCATGCAAATAAAAAGGAAAAAAAAAGGTTTTCTTCTCCATGTATGCGCAATGAAGTATCATGCGGTAGGTTCTTATTGGCGAGTAGGTAGGATTTTCCTGCTAACAAGATTTTGGTTTATTATCTTCAATGATGAACCATTGGAATCGACCAAAGAAAGAAAACTCTGCAAATTCTTGACACAACGGTTCATTATCTTCTTTGTACAGATCACCCTTCTGTCTAGATCACTAGGTCTGAATGTCTATATCCTAAATGTTAGATTAATTATTATTATAAATTATCACTAATTATTAACAATTTTATCAAGTACCTAGTGAAAATTATTATAATTTATTGTTAGGTAAATCGTATTTATTATTAATAATAATTATTATTAATTATGATCAATTAATACGATATAATTCTGGGGTTTTTAATACTACGTCGGTAATAATTTTTCTATAAAAGAAGTACCTACCAACAAACATTCGAAATTACCTTCATTTCAGTAGCACGAAACGCACCTCAGAACAACAAACTCGACATCACTTAAGCCATATGATGTTCCAAAGAGCTTGTTAGTATGAAAATGGACCTGTATTTCAACAGTTTGAGTCACGATCGTGGTGTGAAGCACAATCTTTGAGCCATCATTGTGAACGAACGGCTGGTCCTACAAAGCTGCGGATGGTCTTAAAAAATTCTACGGAACAAACTCTATCTAAATATGAAATAAAAAACATACCGTTCTATATGAATTTTTCGAGATATGAGATTTTCAAATTTTCAAAATTCGTTTTGAACCCCTTCCCCTTGACCTAGGGTTCTGAAAAGTTTCGAGGACCATTGTGGGGTTGGTCGAAACCCATAAAAAAAATTTCGTAATTTTAACTCAACGCTAACTGGGCAAAGTGGCGCGGACGGCGTACGGCGGACGGACGGATTTTTTGGTTTATTATCTTCGATAATGAACCATTGGAATCGCCCAAAGAAAAAAAAATTTTAACCCCCCCTCAAAATTTGTTGGTTTACGTTTCAAGATACGTAGATTCAGAAAATCGAATAAAAAAAAATCAGTCCGTCCGCCGTACGCCGTCCGCCGTCCGCGCCACTTTGCCCAGTTAGCGTTGAAGTTAGCGTCCTGCCACATTCACCCTCGCTCGGTGGGATTTTCAACTTGAAGGCGATGTACCGGAGGAACTTATTCTGTACTCTCTCCAAATTGTACCTGTGGACAGCATAATAAGGCGACCATACGGGAGAAGCGTACTCCAGCAGTGGTAGTACTAGGGCTTTGCTTTGTCCAAGATAACAATGGCCTGACAGTTGGTAAATTCGAGGGTGTTCCTTTTGAGGAAACCCAAGGCCTGCAACGCGAATGTCAGCATCCCATCAAAGACAACCCCCAGATCTGCCATATCCGATCGTCTCTGGAGGACAACATGTCGAGGGTCTCACGGCAACACCCCACATCGTCACTTTTGGCCAAAATGAGTTCTGCATACCATTCGAAGGGTCTTCCCCCGGTGGATCGATCTAACTAAGTATGAGTTAGGTACCTAGGGTTAGGTAACACTAAATCTCACGATTTACTCGTACTTTACTGAATTACCCAGTAAACATAGTCATTGGCTGAAGGTTTTTTGTCTCTGCTGAAAAATCGCCAAAATGACGATGTGGGAAGTTGCCATGAGACCCTCGATGTAGTCATAGAGGATCGGCTGCAATACTCACTCGGTGGAAGGACTTGTAGTGTAATGAAGAATTCAAAGTGAATGGGATGGGATTTAAGGCTCTGCCTACAAGATGCGATATGTCGTGGTAGAGCAGATTTTTGTATTCCAAATATTATTTGAACACTCATGCTTCCGCTTACCTAACTCGTTCCATTGATTCACCTTTGTCGTTTTCCAGCCGTGAAAAGGCTCATGAGAGAGGCTTTTGAGTTGAAGGAAGCCACAGAAGAGTATAACGCTCACCCCCTCGACGACAATCTCTTCGAGTGGCATTTCACAGTGCGTGGATCACCTGCCACTGAGTTCGAGAATGGAATCTACCATGGCCGGATCATCCTACCTAATGAGTATCCCATGAAACCACCCAACATCATTCTCTTGACAGTAAGATTCTTATTAGTCGATAAGTCCGTCGTTCAAAGTTGCGGTCGTTCCTATTTAACCGATGATGGTCCAATGATAATTCTGTCATCCATCTTCTGCCCAGTCATAATGGACATCAAACTTGACGCATACGCAAGTATCTACGATTTTTTTATATGTTGTTAGGACCCCTAAGGGTAGTATGTACGTAAATTTTCAAGCCTGAAAACCTTGTGCTAACTACATGGTGCTCGGAAAACAGCGAAATTTATGCACAAGGTTCAGTTGTTGGCCAAAAATGTAGTGACGCAGTCTCTTAGCGAAAAAGGTTATACCATCCTTCTTTAAAGTATGTGAAATTCCCTACAACTTCATAGAACTTCGTAGAACTTCATAGACCAAGTAGAACCCGAGATAGAGCTCTGCAAAAATAGGCCAATTTTTCCCAGAAGTGCAATTTTATGTTAAGATTTTATGTTAAATTTTATGTTAAGTTTTTATGTTAAATTTTATCTTACCGTCATTTTTCTAGTCTCGTACCGGCCAAACTACTGGTCCTACAACAAAGTCGTGGGAGAAGGATTTGAACACACTTTAATGCACTTTAATTTAAGGTCAAAATTGTGCTCCTAGACCGAATGGTTTCGTCAAAAACTGTAAAGCGGAAAACCGGTGTTCTGGACCCAACTAACTTGAAATGAGTACGGCGTCATGAAGAGGTTGTATATCAAAGTCTTATGCTTTACTTTCTTAAACAGCGGTAAATTCTGCGTTGATGAACCCCAGAAACATGAAATTTGGTCCACCAGTTTGGCCACCACTTGCGTTCAAAGATTGGCTAATCTGCGGTAGGCTGCACTTCTCTGCGAAAACGTTTGCCGTTCTCTTTTGGCTATAGCTCCAAAACTACTTGTCCGATCCAAAAGTCCTTATTTTCATCTTGAAGCCGGTTAAATTTACTATCACATCTCGAAAAAATTTTTCGATTCAATCCCACTAAACATGTAGCGTAAATAGCGAAAAATCTCCACATTTAGCGTGCTGGTGGGGTTTATTCGAAATTACTCATATGGCGTCTGATAGTGAATTTAACCAGCTCTTAGTTGGAAAAAAAAGTTTTGGATCGGACTAATATTTTTGGAGCTATAGCGAAAACACAACAGTGCGGATTTGTTATCGTACTAGTGCAAACATTTCGCTGTTTTCCGAGCACCACGTAGTTAGCACAAGATTTTCAGGGTTGCAAATTTAGGTACATACTACCTTTAGGGGTCCTAACAACGTATAAAAAAAATCGTGGATACATGTGGATATACAAAGTTGGTCGTTTTTTAGTCTAATATGACTGGGCTATTACTACATGATTTACGAACTGTCTTGTCATCGCTATGTTTGAACCATTTCAGCCGAACGGGCGGTTTGAAGTCAACAAGAAAATCTGTTTGAGTATATCAGGATACCATCCAGAAACGTGGCAGCCATCGTGGTCTATACGGACGGCTCTATTAGCTTTAATCGCGTTCATGCCTACGAATGGAAAAGGGACTATTGGCTCACTTGATTACACGCCTGATGAAAGAAAAATATTAGCACGGAAGTATGTCATTGAAATCTCACTGTATCTGGCCTTATACGCATTTATTTATTTTTGTTCATTTGATTTGTCTTCTTTGTTTAATTAATTTGTCAGGTCTCAGAAGTGGGAGTGTACGCAGTGTGGACCAATATCCAGCCTTCTCGGATCGAACATAGCTGAGATAACCACAGCTGAATCACAACTGATAAAAAGTGTGATGTTCAAGGTATGAGAAACTTGAGAGTAATTGAGTAATTTTGGGTTTTCCAATTTTTAATCAAGTCATTGAAATGTTCTGACACTATCTGCATCATTTGTGAAATTTGACCAATTTTGTCGGAGGCTAATGTTTGTAAATGCATGAAAATTCTAAATTCCTAAACAATGTAAGGTTTGTTTTGTAATGAATGAGTCTGATTAGAGTTGAATTACTACGAAAATGATTAATATTCATAAAATATATAAAACTATATTATAAAACTTATCTTTGTATATTTTATGAATATATAATTAGGAAATTTAATGCTAAATCCGAAAATGAGGTGAAAAATGGAATTAACTGACGAACAAGTTAAGAAATAGTGATTTTATGACGAAAAAAATCGTAACTCTCGAACAAATAGAGGGTCTCACGGCAACTTCCCACATCGTCATTTGGGCGACTTTTCAGCAGAGCCAAAAAACCATCTGCCAATGTCAAATCGTGAGATTTAGTGTTACATACCTTGTACTTAATTAGACCAATCCATCAATCCGCCGGGGGTAGACGCTTCGAATGGTATGCATAACTCATTTTGGACAAAAGTGACGATGTGGGGTGTTGCCGTGAGACCCTCGAAATAGAGATAGGAGACTCGTTCAGGAGGGGTTGTACTACATTTTTGATGCAGATAAATCAGTCAATCTATGGCAAAATACTTAGTGCCAATGCCTTTTAAATGTAACCTGTTTCAGCCTTAACATAACTGGCAAAATCCGTTAATCTATTCCCGGTTGTATAATGATTTCCGATTACAACCAAACCGTTGCTACGGAAATTTATCTTCGCCATTTTCGATCGTAGAAAAATCGTTCACCGCTCGTTGGAAAGCTCTTGAAACGATCATTCTCCTGTTCACCATAACTCTGTGACTACGAATATGGGCATAACAGTTTTTATAGTATTATAAACAAAATATTATTCAGTTTACAAACTATGAAGCTGTAATTTGGTATGTAAGTACCAAAAGAGAAAAAATACCTTATAGAAATTTAGCCAATTCCCGTGGTGGTAGGGACTTGAAATTTGGCATACAAGTAGCCTCCTTAGGACTTGCACTTCAAGGGCTTGCAGGACCTCGGTTGGAAGGTTTTGAAGGACTGTAACTTGAGGCTGCCTAGACCCCGGATCAGCTGAGTGATTCTTGAAGCTAATTTCTATGTTATTCCCACTATGAAGCTGTAATTTGGTATGTAGCCTCCTTAGGACTTACACTTTAAGCAGCATAGGGCTGGGATAGCTGAGTGGCTCCTAAAGGTAATTTCTATGCTATTCACACTATGAAGCTGTAATTTGGCATGTAGCCTCCTTAGGACTTACACTTTTAAGCAGCATAGGGCTGGGATAGCTGAGTGGCTCCTAAAGGTAATTTCTATGCTATTCACACTATGAAGCTGTAATTTGGCATGTAGCCTCCTTAGGACTTACACTTTTAAGCAGCATAGGGCTGGGATAGCTGAGTGGCTCCTAAAGGTAATTTCTATGCTATTTACACTGTAAAGCTGTAATTTGGTATGTAGACTTCTTAGAACTAACGGTTTAAGCAGAATAGGTGCAGGGTCACCCGAGGGGCTCCTAAAGGTAATTTCTATGCTATTCACACTATGAAGCTGTAATTTGGCATGTAGCCTCCTTAGGACTTACACTTTTAAGCAGCATAGGGCTGGGATAGCTGAGTGGCTCCTAAAGGTAATTTCTATGCTATTCACACTATGAAGCTGTAATTTGGCATGTAGCCTCCTTAGGACTTACACTTTTAAGCAGAATAGGTGCAGGGTCACCTGAGGGGCTCCTAAAGGTAATTTCTATGCTATTCACACTATGAAGCTGTAATTTGGTATGTAGCCCCCTTACGACTAACACTAAGCAGCATAGGGCTGGGATAGCTGAGTGGCTCCTAAAGGTAATTTCTATGCTATTTACACTGAAAGCTGTAATTTGGTATGTAGACTTCTTAGAACTAACGGTTTAAGCAGAATAGGTGCAGGGTCACCTGAGGGGCTCCTAAAGGTAATTTCTATGCTATTCACACTATGAAGCTGTAATTTGGTATGTAGCCCCCTTACGACTAACACTAAGCAGCATAGGGCTGGGATAGCTGAGTGGCTCCTAAAGGTAATTTCTATGCTATTTACACTGTAAAGCTGTAATTTGGTATGTAGACTTCTTAGGACTAACGGTTTAAGCAGAATAGGTGCAGGATCACCTGAGGGGTTCCTGAAGCTAATTTCTGTGCTACTCACTCAATGAAGCTGTCATTTGGTATGTAGCCTCCTTAGTACTAAAACTTTAAGCAGAATAGGCCCAGGATCAGCTGAGTGGCTAATAATCGTTCCATGCTTACAACAATTTGCCGGGGGGGTATTTCAGTATTTTTTTTAGAAATGCATTCATTTTGTAAAATACACAGTTAACATCATAGGAATACAGTGCTGGTTCTACGAGAAAGAACTTAGTTCGTAATTTTTTTCTAACAAAGAAGAAAAAAATCATAGCTGTATAATGTACAAGTATATACCTTCGGGACAAGAACTCTGCACTCACCTTCTTATCCTTGGAAGAATACTGTGAGTAAATTGGTGTAACAATCTACGTAAACTTTAATCATCGCTTTGATCTCATCATTTCAGGCCGAAGAACAAGTTCCAGCCAAAGCCAAAGATGAGTCCGGGAGCCGCCCCCTTTCTTCGCCTCAAGTCCCCATTCTACAACCGGACCTCGCACTTCAAGACGCTCCTGAAGTTTCCGGCTTTTGGCTGACCGATCGAACGAGCACATTCCTTATCACCATTATCGTCGCAGCCATCTCTGTTCTCATCTACCGCCGCATCTTTCTCCTTTAACACGTCACCACCATGTTCTCGATGTAAAGACACTTTCTAGCCTTCAAACCAAAGAAGATATAAATTGTCATTTTGAAAATATAATCCTACATTTATTATAATTTTCTAGTTCTTATAAGATTGAGTAAGTAGTTTGAAGACCAAAACCATAATTTATTCAAACGCCAAAAATTATTCCTACTTATTTTAGTATCACTAGCTAAGGGTTATAAAAAACCAGTAATTTCTGTGCAATTTAATTAGTTTAGAATGTGATTATAAAATAGCACATTACAAATCTCGATTTCGACAAACTTCATTCAACTATACGTTGTTAGTTTTATAAACTATCATTAAGTTAAACTATACCTCGTTTAACATTGTTAATTTTTAAGAAATGTCACTTTTTGGTTCTCGAGCAAAGAAACATTGTTGAATTCAGTGATTTTGATAAGTACCTACTTGTGTGATGAGCGAATTGAGTGATGTTTCATAACGATTATTAAAAAAACGTAGAAACCAAGTGTTTTGTTTTAATTTCCTTCATTGACCTCACCTATTATTTTATTAAGGTTTTAATACCAATTCACAACTGCACTGTACGTTTCCTGTGATAACTACCGAAATTATGAACATTTGTGAATTATGAAATTTGTGTGGCACTCACTTCTTCTACAGTTTACTCATTAAAAGTTCAATCCTTTGCCGATCAGTATAGAATTGAGTGCAGGGGCAGATCCAGATTTTGGTGGGGGGGGGGGGGGATTGAGTGGCTCCTAAATCTCATTTCGTTGCTATTCACACTATGAAGCTGTAATTTGGTATGTAGCCTCCTTAGGACTTACACCAAAAGCAGAATAGGCCCAGGATCAGCAGGATCCACGTTTTCGTGGATAGGATTGTGTGTGAGTTTCCAGGGATAAATTTGTGGGTAGAACTTAATTTCTTCCTTACAGATCATGAATAGGTATGTCTGTTGGCTTTGGGTGCCTCTCAGCTGATCTTGGGCCTGTCCTGCTTAAAGTGTAAGTCCTAAGGAGGCTACATACCAAATTACAGCTTCATAGTGTGAATAGCATAGAAAATACGAGCTAGCTTTAGGAGGCACTCAGGAGTATCACGCAAATTTTGGAATGACCCGCAGCCATAAGACATATGCATGTCCAAACGCGTCATTAAGTATATTTCTATTAATAATATAAGCAATTATTGCTTATCATTGTGTAACAGAAGTGGGGCCGCTGTAATTGAAAATATGATCAAATCGAGTTTTGCCAAGTTAATTTGGTTTACAGATCCGGACCAACCCCACAATGATCCTCGAAACTGTTCATAACTCGTCGGTTCAATATTCATACTGACCCAGCAGATATCGAGTGAATTAATAATAACTAAGTAATAATAATTATTAACAATCATTAATACAAATTATTAACAACTAACAATGAATAATAATCATTTACAGTTGGTACTTGATAATAACTATTAATAATTAATGATAATTCGTAATAATAATTATTCAATTACTGAGTGATCTAGAGAGAAGGGTGATCTGCCCGAAAAACATAATACCTACTTGAACCGTCTGTAACAGAAACTTAGGGCCCTGGAGAAAGGTGAGAAATAATAACATAGGTACCTACTTACTAGAGAATGTGAAAAGTTAGGAAATGAAACAGTTTTTTTGATCTCCTAAAAAGTGGCCAAAATCAATCATCAATCAATCAATTTTGGGCAAAAATCAATCATGTTGGGATTTCAGCGAGGCAAAGAAATCGTAGAAAGAGGAGCACAAGGGGCGTGGCCTGGAGCTCAGAGACTCATCTGGCCCCGCTTTTCATGCTTAGCTGGAATTGGGAATACCGGAATTGGCAATACCGGTTATAACCTCCTTGCTACCACACAGAAGGGTTTCTTATCACTTATCTGATAACCCTTCTATACAGCAATTTTTTATATCCGCCAAACCTGTGTGTTAGTTTATGTTTCTGAACATATAAGGTAAGAAATTGATTTAAAACTAAGAATAATAATAGTTATAGTAGACAATCACAAAATTAGGAAAATCTCTAACACCAAGAAGCAAACATATTCTTCCTCCATGAAGCATTCGGTTTTGTCAAAGTTGTTGCGGGGGGCGCTAGTTTCGCATAACCTTCTATTTGCCTGAGAAATTTGCCTCCTCAACATTTCCACCATTTGTAATTTGAGTGGTCTCTCTTGTGTCACAAGACTTGTGTATTGTGACAATTGTCACAATGTGCTGAAGCTTTATTTTGATTTCCTTTTTTCAATAATAAACTTCACAACTACGTCGATTTAAAGTTACTTGTATGTAACAATCACTCGTGGCTCATGTTCACATTAAGATGTGGACTATAATTACTAGTGAACTACCGATTCGGTTTGATTCTGACAATTTTTGATGAGCGGATCGCTGTACACTCGGATACCACCATGCTACATTCCCGTAAGTATTTTACTATTGCGTATTTGAATCTTCTTTGGTAATTGCCATTATAATATAATATGTAAACAAATATAATGTGGCGTTTAAATTATACTTGTAAGATGTGTAGTCGATTTTAGGGAATAAAACAGTGTAGCGAAACTGCGTAGTGCATATTAGTTAGTACATAATAATATTATTATGTACTAAGTAATATGCACTACGTAGTTTCGCTCCACATAATAATATTATTATGTACTAACTAATATGCACTACGTAGTTTCGCTACACCGTTTTACTCCCTAAAATCGACTACACATCTTACAAGTATAATTTAAACGCCACATGATATTTGTTTACATATTTAGATTGCTGAGGTCACCCACTTTTCAATTTCTTCCACTCCTATGGTCTTGAAGTGCCTAATCCACTCTCATCTTTATATTTAATTCTCTGTCACCCACACAAACGCCGAAATCGCTCTTTGATTTCTTGTGTGTTTTCTGACATTCTAGCCAAACATGGCTAAGAACATCGAAAACTATGAATTTATTCGCAACCCTTTTTTTGCCGAATGTGTACTGTAGTATAGTGTTGACGTCAGTTGATTTTAATGATTTGTCTCAATAGTGCTGTCAGACGTGAGTTCTGTCAATGAACTTCGGAATAATATTCTATGGGTAGCCAGAATTATACATTATTATTTTATGCAAAGGAAGGTCTTCCTACCTACCCATGTTACTAGAGGCACTTAAGTGGTGGTAATTACGATATTGTAAATTTGTACTCTTCCTATTTAGATATGTGCGGTATTGTAGAGTGAACTGTATAATATACCCAAGGTATTACTAATCGAGTGTCTCACAGTAACTTCCCACATCGTCATTTGACCGACTTTTCACCAGAGCCAAAAACCATCTGCCAATGACTATGTTTACTGAGTAATTCAGTAAAATAGATCGTGAGATTTAGTGTTATTTAACTTAGGTACCTAACTTATACTTAGTTAGATCGATCCGCTGGGGGAAGACGCTTCGAATGTTATGCATAACTCATTTGGCCAAAAGTGACGATGTGGGGTGTTGCCGTGAGACCCACAAATAGGCATATACATACGGTACGAAAATTGCAATTGAGAAGCCTAATTTTGCCTCGACAAATGGAAAGGGGAATAGAAGAAAATTAGGGGATTTTCAGGTGGTTTCCCTGGGAATGTTTCCTCGGATTTTGATGGGTTTCATGCTACTTCTACGGAAGAAGATGAAGAAAACAAAGAACATGATACAACTATGGACTTGTAGTCCGTCTGCCGGAGTGATAAGAGCGAGAGATATTATAATATATTATATTACATACTTATTATTGCATTTTGCTTACTAAATAATTTATTATTATATCTTGCATTTATTATAGGTTCTTATATTTATTCGACATATATTTATATTTATTTATTAATTCACCAAGATATTTTTCACCAATTGAACTGCTGAATGAGGTACGCACGGTACCTCCAGGAATGATATGCATACTGTGCCACTGCTCACTGCTGTCCAAAAGCGGCACCATCCTTGACACACCGAACCCAGGAAGCGGATCATGAACTCCTGGAGCGCAGGGCATGTCCCAAAGAAATGGCGTACACCCTCGTCTGCCTCCATGGAGCACAGTTTCCTTGATTCATCCGATCGCTAATATGTCCCGGCATTGGCCGCGAGCAGAGCACCCCTCAGCTTTAGAGGACGCATAGAGGATGATATTTTTCTTCTAGTACGTTTCCAGGTCTTACCTCTAGGTTCAGCAGTGGGTACAGCGGATTCCTCGATGACTGGGCACCAGCTTGCATGTCTTCCATCCATTTATGGCACACTGATCCCACCAACAGATCCAGCTGCTTCGGCCAGTGAAGTATCCTCTCCACATCCCAATGAAAATCGCATTCATGCCGCTGGGCCAGTCCAGTGAGTGCTCGGAACCATGATACTTAGGACCTGACAACCTCTCGCGCAACCACGCCAGGGTATCTACTGTGCGGCATCTTCAAGGCCTTAAGGACGTACCTACAGGTCATGGGAGAAAATGGGCTGCGCACCACTCTCCAAATAAACAAAATAATTAGGCTTATTCCTTGGCAGACAGTAAACAAGCTTAATAAAATGCCTCAAGACTTGCTCAATGGTATTTGCTACGTCTACGGTTACATAAGGAAGGTGGTTAACATTAAACCAACATGCCGAGTGATCTCTTATTATGCTCAACATTTCTAAACAGTAATGCAGTGATGTATATATTCTTAGAAATGCCCCTTATGGTACAAACCCTATGTTAAAATAAGCTGTACCTCAAATTCCAAAGTTTGTACTGCCCATCAATCAATAAGAACCTTAGAATAAGCCAAGTGCAAAGTGCTCCTACATGAATCAACGCAGGTTTTATCCATTATCCGTCATTAATCTTGTTGATTGTTACTATTAAATTAGATATTAGTCGTATATTTATATATGTATGTATGTGTCATTCCAGGGGATAACTCTCGATAGAATTGAGATAAAAAGTTCAAATTTGCTCAAAAAATCAGTCCTAGCAATCGGAAGGTGTAAGTTCGTAGATGGCCAGACTCGGGCCACTCTATTGGGGGTTTATGGGAATTTTAAGAAAACGAAGATATTGATCTCGGTCCATAATTTGTAACACTCGAATATTCGAAAAAGTTTCATACCAAAATCCGTTCTAGACCACCCTGAATTCTCTGCCAAAAGACACCAAAAGTCATATGTTCTCATTATCATTCCAGACGACAACTCTCGATAAAATTAAGATAAAAAGTTCGAATTTGGACAAAAAATCTGTCCCGGCTTCGAAAGGCTAAGTTTTTAGAAGGCAGAATCAGGCCACTTTAAGTGGGGTTTTGGGGAGTTTTAAGAGAGGAAAAATTACCCATAAATTCCAAAAATGAAACAATCTGACAGGTGACGCACCATTTTGAAGATTTCTTAACGCTAAAAACGGTGGTTAAGTCAAAATTGCGATATCTTATTCCGTTCTCAAACTGGAGCACTTCGAAGATGAAGAAACGTGGTTACTTGAGATGTTTTTCATGGTTCATCTGCTCTAATCCGATAACGGAATGAGATATCGTAATTCTGACTTCACCATCGTGTTCATAGTTGAAAATTCTATAAACTGAGGTGTTACTTGGCAAAAAAAAAAAAAAAAAAAAATTGTTATTAAAAACCAGAAAAATTAAAACATTTTACTAAAAACCAGTTATTTCTTAGAAAATTCGCTCTTATAGCCATGCTGCATGACTGGATTTTTTGTTACAGGATAAAGAATTCAAGTTTGCTGGCCAAATTTGATCATGTGACTTGAATGAGGCAACAGCGGTATGTTTGATTTTCTTATTCAATATTAAATACCTTAAATTTTAAGGTAGGCGATTGCAATTGGGTGTTACTTGGCAAAAAAAGGAAACAAAATTTGTTATAAAACCAGAAAAATTAAAACATTTGACTAAAAACCAGTTATTTCTTAGAAAATTCGCTCTTATAGCCATGCTGTATGACTGGATTTTTTGTTACAGGATAAAGAATTCAAGTTTGCTGGCCAAATTTGATCATGTGACTTAAATGATGCAACAGCGGTATGTTTGATTTTCTTATTCAATATTTAAGGTAGGCGATTGCAATTGATGCACTGGGATGCACAAGCCGTTGAATACATGACCCGAATTCCCAAAAATTCGCCAAAGGGTCTGTAATTACAATAGGAAAAATAAAATCGCAGGCTATGGATCACAAAATAGTTCTACTTTTAGTAGACGTCATGAAACGACCCTACGAATAGGTCGTTACATTTGAAATATTGAGAAGTGCAATTGTAATCGAGTGACACGAAATTAGATATTAACAGCTACTATTGATGAATTTATCTGTAGGGACTTGAATTTGTTGAGTAGGTAATACTTTACGGGTTTGATCTACTTCCACATGGATGGAATGCTGAATTGATTTTCGGAGTTTTTAGCGTACATTCTATCCACCCACCAGATTTTAGGTTATATCAAAAGTTCGTTCAGTACGTCATGCTGCCTGATTTCAACTCCCTTTTGGTGTTTGGCTAAACTGAGTAAACCTAGAAATTCGTGCAGCGTTGTGTTATTTGTTTAAAACATTCTTATTTTCCTCAATCACTGAGCCGTAGCAAGATCCAGTAGGTACTGAAAGTTTCTTCAGCTATGCTCCGATCTCCCTAAAGGAAGAGTTTCACCATAGAACAGTAAAAACCACATTTGCTCCTGTCCAAAATCAAAGCCAATGGCGCCAGTCGAAAGAGACAGTAAATTCTCGTAACGGTAGACATCTCAGTGCCTCCAGTTGAATTATTATTATTTTTTTCTATTGACATTTTATGTCATTTTATGTCTTTGCTTTGGCACATTAAAATAACAAACTGTCACGAAAAAGTGTCCTCAAAAAGCGTAACCTGAATTTTACGACAATTTTCACTTATTTTAAGCCGTTGCATGGGAAATGAAACTTCTGTAGTTTTCATCGGACAAAATCGTTCTCCATTCGATCGAAAGCTCTCGAATTATCACGCATTTCTTACGTATTTGTTCTTGGTATTTATGTCAGACTTATATATATTTTTATGTTATAAATTGATATAGTGAACACTGCCGCTTGTTTTGTGATCAATAATTATTGCTTGAGGTTGAGGTTACCTACATTTCTGTTTTCATTAAAATAATACTACATCCAAACAAAGTTGGTCGTATAGGAAACTGTGATTCGATGTTTTGTTATTGTTAGTTTTGATTTAGCCATCAGCGTGAATACTTGTATGTGTGCTCCGAATCTTACATATTTTATTTGTGTAATTGGTTTTAAAGTGATTAATTACTGACCAATAGTGTTGTGATTTTATTTGTTGATATGGAATCGGAAGAGTTTCGTAAGTTTGTTGTCGATACTCCTTTCTCGTCGCAAAAAGTATGAACAATTCATACGTACCAATGGAGCGAACGACGAGAAAAACGTCGAACCGATTAACAAAGGGAAAACAACGCTAAAACGAAATTTGGCCTCTACAGTAACTGTAAAAAAAATAAAAAAATAAATAAATAAAAATGCCGATAAAAAGCGTGAATATCGACTTTGCAAGAAACTTGATTTAGGCTAAATAGATATATAGATATATATATAGATAAATATCTTGAAGATTGTTTGTAAGTGTAATTTTTACTAGGTATTTATTTTTGTGGGCTGTGAAACCGTTCAAAACTTTGTTTACGTGGGGGAAAACCTTCCTCAGTTTCAAGTATTCAAAAGAATCCACCGCCAGCCTCCAGACAATAAAACTGCTCTTTCAAAGTGACATTCTCTACTAGGAAACTTACCGTCCTACGAAAAGTGTTGATACTCAAGTATGACCGTGGAATCATGAATAAATTGAATAATATATTATCCATACTGTAGTCTGGCAGCGGTAGTAGAGTGTTAAATGATGCTGAGTGATTCTGTTCTTGTACCAATCGTTAAGGACGTAATTATTTCCGTAAGTTACGTTCCTGAACTCCACATGGTGCCTGTACGGATAACATTCCATAACATTCCATCGCTCATAAGAAGATGTGATTCTAGATTAAAAAATGTTGGCTCAACATAGGTTCAAGAAAAATTGAGAAGTTGAAAAAAACCTCAGATAACTGCTTCTTAGAAACAGGAAACGAATAATGAGCTTGCAATTGTTGTACTGTTGCAAATTTTGCCTGTAGAGGAAAGCACCTAAAGATTGGCAAATTTCAGGATAATATCCAATAGCCATAATATTATTTCAGGATATTATGCTGTTTCTTGAACAGTGGTAAATGACACTAGGCATGTAGATATTAGATACATGCTAATTGATTGCATTGCAGTAAACCGGAAATTCTTTCCATCCGAAAAATCATGAATAAAAGATGCCTGAAATAATGGAAATCTCTTTTTTTGGCATGTCTTTCGGCCAATGTCAGAATGGTGCCGCGATACACCTTCACACTTTTTAGAACTAAGATTTGGGTAATTGGTTAAACTTTGTGTTGTGTTGACCAGTTTTTCATTTTGCAGTTTGCTGATAGTTGCCTGCGATCATGAAACCACATTCTCCCAGCTCCGAGACGCCTCAGCGTCGCAGCATAGGTAGACAATATCGCCAGTCCACCAAGAAGTATTTCAATGTGAGGTACCCCGAATATGTCGTTTACGGCTTGGGTGACGATGGTGTCACCGACGAATCCGGGGACTTGAAAGTGAATAATCGAAAACACGGTGTATCTACTGCCAAACGTAGTCGGTGCAGCCCTTTGGCAGAGAGTGACCCCATTGACGTTGCTGTCTTGAAGAAACCGCGAGAAAGATTGAAGACGACTCCAGTGACTCGGAAATCTCTTCCCAAAAATCCTGTTGTAACTCTGAAAAGATTGGGAGATGAACTGATTGACTGCTTGAATCAGAGTGGTTTTGTTTCTGCCAGTCAGGCTATGTTGGTAATGGGCCTTACTCCTTGTGTAACTCAGGCACAAACTAAAGTTTCTGAAAAGCATTCTTTTCATAGTAAAGAAGTGTGTGAGTATTCAAGAAGTGTAAACCATTCAAAACCACTCTTAGGATTTGGTTCACTCAAGTTGAACCAAAGAGACTTGAGTTGTGAATCTTCTGATGATGAAAAGAGATTGGAAATTGAATTGCACGACCTGAGTCCCACGAGCAAAATGAACGAAGGCCCCATAATGCTCTCGGCTATTCCACCCAATAATACCACTACCAAACCGAATGATCGTCGATGCAAGCAATCGTTGGCGAAGAGTCGAAGCAGAAGTCAAAGTGTTGAGAAAACGGACGACGCCACTGAAATCCTTGAAAATGATCAGGAAGCCGATGCAGCAGGCTTACTTCACAATCACAGTTGTCACTTACCAGTCTTTCAACTTGTTCCTGGCCACACAGTTTCAGAATTTTCCAAAAGTCGTCGGGCCGTTGAAGGATTCAGGAATCAATACTATGACACCATTTCGGTATCATCAAGTAGGGAGCCTTCAAGTTCATCTGATTCTGAAAATGAACTAAGAACTAATTTAATGGCGCAGTCTTCGATTATTAACGAAGTAGATGAAGATCTGGATTCAATATCTCCTGAGCCCCAAGATATTCGCGTTATTCAGGGAAAGGTGAAACAACCCACTTCAATTATTGAGTCGGGAGATGGTTGCTGTCGTCCTGAGGAAACTAAACTTGACGAGTTTTCGAGTGGAAGTTATTTGAAGTTGGGTGTTTCGTCCGAAAAGCAACGACCCAGGTGTCCTGGAATAAATACCTCGTGTCCAATGTTCCATCCATCAAACCAGGCAGAAAATGGCTCCACTGAAGAAAAATTGTCTTTCTGTTCTGGTGAAAGTGCACTATGTAGTAAAACCAGTTTCAGTGCAAAAAATCCGATGCCTCCAAGTGATAGTGATTGTGAAGAGCATCAACCTCAAATCAGCTGTGAAGGCGCTGTTGAAGAAATCGGTCATTCTTGTAAAACTGCACCAATAGAACATCTATTGGCAAGTCAAGAAGGCTGTTATCAGCAAAATCCCTGTTCAGAAATGAATGACATTCCAAAAACAGTTTCTGAAAAATTACCTGTTCATGTGCCTTCAAATAAAGGTGATGAACCTCTGGAGCTCCTGACTAATCCAGTTGAATGTGTTGTGAATCCGTCTGAGCTTTTGTCCTCAGAGGTACCTTCAAGTCTCAACGATTTCTCGCTTCATAGAGAAGAGCCAGTTGGCTTGTCTGCGGTTTCTTTGGAAATGGAAACCACCAGTGAGTCTGTCTGTGATGTGGCGTTAAACGAGGAGATGAATGAAATCAGCTCAGATATTTCGGTCATTCTGGAAGAATTTACTACTCTAGATAGTAGTCCAACTGCCTCAGGAAGGAAGAACGCACGAACACCCCTCAACACCTCTGATGTATCTGATCACTATTTGCCACCAGTCGAAAAGCCTATAAAACCACACATTGGCAATGGAATCAGTCCAATCCAAAACCCGTCTCTTGCTACTTCTTGGGTGACTTCGTCCGACACATTGTGTCCTAATGAGAGCTCTGTAGAGGGTCATGGCAAATATATTGATGGTGGCAGTGCGTTGGGTCAACATGTTCCAACCACCGAAGAAGCGTTCAATATAGATGAAAATCTGATTGCCACTAATGATCCAGTAATAAATGAGGCAGGCTGTCAAATGACAAAGAGTTCCTTCTACAGATTGCCTTTGACTAAAATAACAAATGGAGATCAAATTCAACCCCGATCTCCGCAATTATACGCCAATGAGTCGAATTTTGATGATTTGAGCAGAGCTTCCACCTATGAATCGTCCTCAGATAATAAGTGCACGACAAATCAGGTTATAGATTTAAATGAAAACGTAAATGATAAAAAGAGCAGAGATTGCGGCAGTACATCACCTGTAAAAGAATCCACAGGTCCTGATGAAAGTCCTAAGCTGGCCGAATCTCAAGCAGTCTCACCAGCTGCAACAGTTGGAAATGTGGATCTAATTGGTGGCGTCGTCTGTCAATGTCCTTTGAAAAATGAGTTTTGGCACGAGCTGAAACACAATCGATCGAGCATCTCACCTGCTATAACGAGGCGATGTGACAAAATGAACAACGACATCGGTTTTGACAAACTTACCCAACCATCTTCGGTTGAAATAACCCAAAGATGTTCGTTCCTCAGGTTGCTTTTAGAGGAAATCTCTCACATTACACCAACTGAAACCGCTGAACGGTCAAACGAAGAGTGCTGCATTTCAAATGAGCTATGTGACCTAAGTATTTCAAAGTGTACGTTATCTGTCAGGCAGCAGCAAGAAGGTGGTGAGCCCATATTGCGAGATCGACCCTCTTCGGAAAACGGTTTCCATCCTCCTCTTTGCAATTCCAATGAAAATCCAACGTTAGAGACGAAAGGCATTTCTTGTGATTCGCCTTACCAGTTGCGCAATGATGATGAAGCATTCCACTGTTCTGTTGAAAATGACTCATCTTCAAGGAAGATTTCCAACTCTGTACAAGTGCCATTGTGTTGTAATATATGGGGAAGTTGTAATATATGGGGAAAGCACTTGACGGCTGAGTATGTTAACAAAAAGACTCCTTTGGTGACACAAGTAATAAATGAGGCTTTGGTTAAAGACTGTCATTCAAACTCGATAGAGATCAAAGTAGGGGGTACCCTAGCAAATATAGTGAATATTGATAATCATCTCAACCAGGTTGAATTCCGAGACAATAAAAACAGTTGTGACGTAGCAAATTGCTCATTTTTAGAAAATACGTTTTTCCTGGGTGATAGTTACCAGGATTTGATTAAGAAATGTTCACAGGGAACTTGTGTCACCTTGACTCCACCTGCTGAGTTTTTGGAGATGAGTGATTATACAGAGGCTCTTGACGATGCATGCTTGCGAACAAATTTGCCTGAATCGTCCAACGGTTACCTCCCTTCGGTCCATGTAGTCGAGTCAGCTGACTTTCCCTCACTACCTCATACTGGTGAATTACCTGTGGAAACTGCTTGGGGTAGTGAACAACGAACTGAAGCTACTGGAGTGGGGGTTTCGGAAGAATTTGGCACTGAATGCTCGGACCCACCTCGTTCACCAACTACTTGCAATCCAGCGGATTTGGATAATCAGAATGTATCAAGGTCGCCTAACGTTACTCCTAATTCGTCAGAATTGATCGTTGACGGGGTTTTTAATTCTACTGATGTAATCTACCTTCCACCAAAAGGATTATTGAATGACGTATTAAGTCAGAGAGGTTCGAAGTCGAAAAAATTACCATCATCCCAACTCAACGACGTCAATTCCACAACAAACACTGATCGTTTCACAGAAGTAGTTGCGTTGTTGAGTGCAATACAGCGAGAAGATGTGATACCATCGTCGGAACTGATTCAGCCATCTTCCTCGCAGAGAATTGCTACTGAACTCAGTGAGGGTCCCGCCGACAATATAAGTGGCCGTAAGGTTAATGATTTGTTGTTTGATGAAGAATTTGAACTGAGTATTAACGTCACTCCCACGAAGAGAACCAGAGTTAAGAAAACTATATCGCCGGTCCCAACTGGAGTAGTCACCTCCGGCTCATCAGAGCTTGTGTTCGATGAAGAGTTCGAATTGTCCAACAATACACCCGTTAAAAAAATCAAAGTTGGGCCATCAGTAACAGTTAGTTTGCTCCCGAGAGTATCTAATGACTTGTTGTTTGACGAAGAGTTTGAACGGAGTAACAACGTCACTCCTGTCAAGAATGTGATACGTGGGAAGAGGCAGTTAAGGGAACCCTCACCCTCAGTGCAAGTCACTTCTTGTGGACTGGTCAATGATTTGGTAATAGATGAAAACGACAAACCTCCACTAAATGCAACTGAAATATCTGTGAGTGACAATGAATACCCGAGCAGCACAAACATTGATGGAGGTTGTGTGGTGATATCTTCCGACGAGGAATCTGAAACCCCTTGTTCTAATAATAACCCAACCCTTAATAATAAAAGTCCTCCAAAGATGGTTAATAGACCTGCCGTTCGTTCACTATTCAAGCCTGCAACTACCAAGGTTAATGGTACAATAACGGAAAAGACGAAGGGGAGTTCAACAATCAGTTCAACGATAATAGTTGTGAAGACAAGCAACCCTCCTCTGAAGCAAATTGGTGCCGTTGACCGTACACTGGACGAAATTAGCCACATTGGCCTGAGAGATAGTGAATCTGTCCATAGTCTGCCGAGGTTGTACATTAAGGCGCCTGTAAGTACTGAAGGGAAGGTAGCAGATGGGTTGGAGCTTAAAACTAATAGTTTGAAAGAGGGACAAGAAGCAAAGCATTGTAAGCAAGAATTGTCTGAAACCCCATCTAAATCAATCTTAGGTTTGGTAACTCCTATTGAGTCTGGTAAGGTTATCCCGAATGATTCTAACTCTCAGAATAAGCCTAAGCCTCCCTGCATTAGTATTAAAACTACTGCAGTGACTCAGAATTCCAAATGTGTCATTGACTTGATAGACTCTGACTCGGAACCTTCCGAATTTAATGTCGATCCTACGTGTTCTATTTTATACTCGGACAGCGACCTCTCGGTGGGTTACAACGACGATTTATTCGAAAATGACGATAGTTTCATTTCTAAGAACAATGATCTGGCCGAGTCGTGTTCTTCGCCTAAAAAAGCACTGACTACCAAATCTTTGTCGACCCATAGGCAGAATTCCGTTGAAACTTACTCCCATCAACTGGTCAAACTTGCGGAAACGATTCCCCAGAGGAAGAGATCAGACGAAAGAACGTCTTCAAAAGCTCAAGACATGCAAAATTCAAAATTGGTGGCATCCGTCCGAGAGCAGTCCCCTGAGTCACTGTCTGATCGTGATTTCATGGACAGCGACGATAGTCTCTGGTCCAGTGATGAAGATACCACCCCTTCAATCGAGCGTCTTTCGTCGATACCAACGATCAAATCGACTAAACAATTTACGCCAACGACACTTCTGAAGTCGAAATTCCCTAAAAACCCAATCTTGACGTCCAACCACAACAAGATTGATTACTTTTTTAGTTCTGACGAGGACGATATGCTGAATCGGCTAATGCCACCGAAAAAGTCCCAAGTGGTGGCAAAGCGAACATCACGTGTTGTGGCAAAATCCACTGTGGTATCCAAAAATAGTACGACATCGCGAACTGCCGCTCCACCGAAGAAAGGAACCCCGCCATCTTTCAATGTGAAGAGCTTGTTGAACGACCGAGAAAATCGTGGTTTGAAAAAACCAACTCGTACGTCGTCTGTTCCGTTGCCCTCAAAATGTGTTTTGGTTCCCTCAAGAAAACTGACGTCAAACAGTTTAACTAAAAGTTCGGTCAACTCTGCTGCGATGCATAAACGTTCACAGAATGACACCCTCCCTTCGACGTCTTCGTTGGCTAAAGTACAACATGTTCAGGGTGATGGTGGGATTAAATCGGTTTCGTCCTCATCATCGCTTCCAGGGTCATCGAAGGAGCACCAGAAGATCTCGAGGAAACGTGCGCCAACGAACCTTTTAGCTAAGCCTTGTAAGCCTATTTCTAAACATCCACCGATACCCCCCGCTTCCCGAGTAGAGGGTCTGACCTCATCGACTGACGATGGGATTCGCTCGGATGACGATTGGGACTTGACCTCGTCAAGTGATGACGATCACAGATCGATAAAAGACAGAGACACGTCGATTCCAGGCTTCCTGGTGTCAAAACTTGCATTATCGAGGCAATCGATGAACTTTATTAAAAACATGACTGGTAGACAATCAAAAGTAAAAGTCAAGTAAAAACACCAGTAGGTATACTCTCATCGAAACCAGGAGAAAAACAAATCCCTGATCCTTTCAAACGCACACAAAATGCAACAAAGTGTAAAGCGCGCTGCGGAAGGATTTCCTCACCTTCAACTACGAACAAACCGTTTTCTTAACACGGATTGAAATGATACAATAAGACGTAAGTTGTAAATATTGTTTTATAGTCGAAGCCGCAGTTTTCAAGTTAGAATTAGACCTGTTCATTTTATGTGATAAACTCTACTTTCCTCCTGAATAATGTAAATAACCATACAACTGAGAGTGAGTTTTCCAACAATAATTGTTAACAATTTATTTCGTTATATAATTCTAGTCCAGGCATTTAATGGGGAATTTGAAATTCAATCAAATTCCTTTCGCCTTTTGAGCCGAAATACTTCAAAAATCCACCAAACGAACGCTAAAAATCGATAAAAAAATTAAGGAACCTTACCTACTACAAACCTTACCTACTACCTACTACAAACCGAAATCCCGTTTTTGACAAAAATGAAGATACCAGGTCTCAATTCTTCACCGTCGATATGAGAGGTCATATAAATGGCTTCGAAATGACACAAATGTCAACTTTCTATCTTGCCTAGGGGAGATGCTATGTTCATATGAAAATGTCGCGGAAGGTCAACATTTTGCGGGTTTTGGAAACTTTACACAATCATATTTTGGAAACCGTTAAAGATATTGAGCTGAAATTGGGCATTTTCTTAGTTTTTGCAAAGACAACGTATGTACCGAACTTCATCGGAATCTGAGATGGTGAAGGAAAAACGTGTGTTGATTTGACATGGAACGACCCCCTGATTCCAATTTAGCTGTTGTACCTTCCTTAAAAAAATATATATATATCGACCCCTATTCCAATTAATAATTTACAATTATTGACCCACTCGATGTTATTTACCTTATTCATGCTCAATGTATATTCGTGTTTCTATGATTGTATATATGTAAATAACCAGTGTAAGTTCCCTTCGAGGATCATTCGGACCTTCTAATTTAAATTTCGTGTATTTAGGTAACATTTATACTCTGATGTCCATTAATATGTTTCGGATCATTGGATTTTTAAGGCTGTGTGTGAGCCCTTATAGAAGCTCAACGTACCCCGTACACGTATTATGGCAGGTGATCATTGAATTAACGTTCTTCGAAATCCTGGCCAATCCCACGAGTAATTTTAGCTTAGGTACTTGTATGTTTGCGTTTCGACTTGTTAATGCTAAGATTGAAATACGATACTTGCTACTAGATCGTAAATAGGTTTTTATTGTATAGACCAACTTACAAAATTACCAGTGTTGTTCTATTTTTTTTTTTTTTTTTTTTTAATTCGCCCTTTGTATGTATTTTTTTCTCTCCAAATTTTGGGCAAAGTGGAATCATTGGCATTACTCTCGTATGTTCATAACGTGGCGATCAATAACCCTATGCTCGAAACATCCAAAACATTGGATTAACCTCTTTTCAAAAGTAAAAATAAATATTTAGTTTTGAATGGTTTTTTTTTTTTTTTTTTTTGTCCATCATCTAACTCAACCTGGAATCAATTACCTACTTCTGCAATTGATTAACTCAAATATGTGAATTCTGAAGTTTTAAAATTTGGTGCAAGAAAGGGGAAAAACAATACGATTTCGTACAACTTGGTTTGGAAATGGTTTATTCAAAATGTGGTTTACAACCCAACTATATATGAAATCAACACTCAGGTGTTCTAAGCATGAGTACTACCGAGTGTAGGTTCCATGTTCTGATTATTCTGATCCCATACTAGGCTGGTAGTTTGGGAACCACATGGTGCCTGCAACCACAGGTGTGTTGAAAATAGTTCGGTTGAAACTTGTTCAGTTCCCCAACTCCACATTCTTCAGGGAAGTTGGGGAAACAAGAAATTCCACGATACCATCAACATCCACTAGGATTGACGAAATTGAATTGAGTTTTCTAGAAATATTGGGTTTGTTTCTGCATGTCGAGGGTGAAGTGGTAACAAAAATTTATTTATTTATTATTTTATAAAAATTTACAGGAGACACAAAAAACTGTTTATTTCAGCAATTTGGGAACATATACGTGAATGTTTGCAACTATAGACACTTCTGGGAGCCAATATATTACACAGAAAACTTACGGGATGATGAATAATTTTAATCTGAATGCCGCTGAATAAAAAAAGTCAATATGCCGAAAAATGTCAGATGGGACATGTTATTCTGTACTATTTGAGGTAGGCCATGTTGACCAGCCCTATCTCAGGTAGGCCTTGTTGTTCAGTACCATTTGAGGTGGGCCTT
Source organism: Stenodema calcarata (assembly GCA_963920205.1). Lineage (NCBI taxonomy): Eukaryota > Metazoa > Arthropoda > Insecta > Hemiptera > Miridae > Stenodema > Stenodema calcarata. The sequence goes on from OY986050.1 coordinate 33,619,539, forward strand.
GTTGCCACTTCACCCTCGATATATATTTATAAATACCAAGTGAGTCGTTACCCTCATGCACGAAAGAACCTCCGTCAGGTGGGCGTTCGTGCAGTTTCTTGTAGATTTGATATGACATATATGTGGAGTTCCCTGTCCGTAATAGTCTCATCTACTTCGACTTCTGCTGCTTGAGCGGTCATTCTTCAGAGCTGGATGCGGTCTACAATACATGGCACATACTGCTTTTACTGTAGAACGCTATCATCACCGATTTACTGTTGCATTCAGATTTACCCTATATCCAAACAAAAACCATAAATATTGTACTTACTACTGGTACCAATGCTCATGCATTTACTAAAGCTCTAGTCAATAATGGTTAGGCCTAGGTTTCAAACAGGCCTTTACATCAGTATCTTCTTATTCGTTCCTATAGTAAATTATCGCCAAAATTATCTGGTAGATGGGGTAGTTGAATTTGAACATGTGACTCAGAGATTTAGCTCTGATACTTTCATGTACAAGGTTTTTTCTGGTCATCGAAATTTACAGTAATCTCAGGTTGTTACAATATTTGTGAAGAGTAGGGTGTACGCCAGGGGCAGGGAGGTTGTAGGCAGTTGTTCCACCCGTTGTTGTTCCAAGGGTATGACGGTCTCTGTGGTGGATAGTAAGGCCTGTAACAGATTAGGTACCTTGTAAGTACTATTCTGTGTATTCAATTATTCACAAGTTGAGAGAAAATCACGTTAGGTCAAAAATTTGACTAATACAAAAAATTGCAACTTTTTCTAGTACCTACTAATAACCAAAGGTGACCATGAACAAAATAGTAAGTAACCATAATTGTCAAAAACGTTGATCTCGCCGTAACCATGTTCAACATTGGTTTTGGATAATGAACCATTGGAATCGCCCAAGAAAAAATATTAATCGTTTTATTGACAAAAAACCTATTTTCCGACGTTTTTGAGCGTTATTAGACAAAATTTGTTTGGTATTTAATACCAAACACTCATCGGAAACGAATGAGAACTCTGAGTAAGAAATCAGTAAACCAATGCATGCAGATTCATCGGTACCTACATGGATATGTCTCATTTTCTCTCTGCAAATTCAATGTTTTGTTTCTCGATACAAATTAAATAATTTCAATACGTCAAGTAGGGATATTTCTAATTGCTTAGCATTGTGTAATAATTGCCAGTGGGTGTTTATTGGTATCGCGTTACAATTTTTTTTCCCGTATCACAAAATGTTTAGAAATTAGGTGTAGGAGCCTCTCAGCTGATCCTAGGCCTATTCTGCTCAAAGTGTACGTCCTAAGGAGGCTGCAGCTAATATACATAGGTACCAAATTACAGCTCCATAGAGGGAATAACATAGAAATTAGCTTTAGGATCCACTCAGCTGAAACTGGGCCTATTCTGCTCAAAGTAATTCTAAAAATTAAACTCTCTAAATGTGTATCTAAAGTATCTTGTTAGGCCATGTGATTCAATTTCCCTCGCCCTTTCCCAACCCAGGCTTGGGAACGGCTAATTTAAAAATAAATCCTAGTCCTCGATAATTTTTCTTCTAAACTAAAACAACAACAAATTCCTTCTCTGCCATCGAAACCTTTGGAGGAATAAATAGAGTCAAAATTAAGATAATTTTTTACGGCAGTCGTACAAATTGACGACCGTTGTATTCCAAAATCGATTTCTAAGCCAGCCTTAGTCGGTCCCAAGCCTGGGTTGCGAAAGGGCGAGGGAAAATAAATCACATGGCCTTAACAAGATACTTTAGATACCTGCCTAAAAACTCACCTAACAGTAAACTGATCCAGATCCAGGATAATGTTTCAGGCTGTAATCCCGGTTTAATCAAGTCCAATAAAAAGGAGATCCTCACAAAGAAATACATACATTCCGAAAAGAAAGATTTTTGTTTCTTGTCACGTAAGGATTTTAGCAGGGGGGTTAACAACTTTTGAGACACCATGTATAGGTGTACCTCCCAGTGTTTCGAGATATATCTCGAATATATATATGCATTTTTCAATGTTTCAAAATTCGTTTTGAACTCCTTCCCATTGACCTTGAGTTATGTAAAGTTAGGAGGGTCATTGTGGGGGTGGTCCAAACCCGTAAACCAAATTTCGTAATTTTAGTACAACGCTAACTGGGCAAAGTGCCGCGGACGGATTTTTCTTTGATCGATTTTCAAAATCTACGTATCTTGAAACGTAAACCAGCAAATTTTGAGGGGGGGGGGGGGGTAACTTTTTTCATGTGCGATTCCAAAAGTTTATCATTGAAGATGATAAACCAAAAAGTCTGCACCACCTTGTCCAGTTAGAACTGTCCTAAAATGTCGAAATGTTTCTGGGTTTCTTCACAAACGTTGTACTCTCACCTGTACGGTGGGGGCCGAGGAATGAATTCAGGTCTGTTCAGGACTCCTTGGGTATTGACGGTTCCTGTATAAACAGGCACTTCATCCGTCTTGTTCTTGTTGTGGAGAGGCACGACAGCATTCACTTTGTTATTGATCGTGTCGTTGACTTCCTTCATGAATTTATCCGTCTCCCACTGGAAAATGATTTCTCCATATTATACAGTAAAATTAATCATCAACTCCCAATAGGGATTGTACTAATGGTTTCGAGGATTCCTGTATTACAGTTACACTGGGATGGTTGATAGTCTCACTTTGTCCGTAGGTATGACTCCTTGAACGACAGGGACGGTGCCCTCCTTGGACTTCTCAATGAGGTCGTCTATCCGCTGAACGGCCATTACCTTGGACGGCGTGAAGTAATACTTGCATAGCTCTGTATTCACGGCAAAAGGACATTTCTGGGGCACTGTCACTGACACTATACCATTGCCTGATTCGTCTTGCGGACCTGTTGTAACATCGCTAATTTATATAATCTGCACTACATTTACCTATAATGTAATCTTAACATAGGTACACATGAGGCATGTCGGTTTTTGAATCGGTAAGCTCGAATCAAACTCGCATCCACTACGATAAGATTGTTATTTTAACACTTTTAGAAACACCACACGTGCAAAAATGTCCATCATATGCACGCTGCAGAGCGACTTTCACTACTTTTATCCATTTACAACTATGAATCTTTCATCATCTACAAGTGTCCCAGACACCATGCACCTTTCCAGATCAGGTACTACAACTTTATTTCGAACTGACGGTTTTAGTTGAGAAATCAGGTGGGTTACCTGCAGCAGGAACAAAGTTTATCTCGTAAAAGGCCTTCACCAATTGTGGGCTGATGCTGGAGTCCAGAGCAAGGACGCCGTTGCTGTTCTTGACGAGTAGCGATGGAGGAGGGTCCACTTCGAGTTTTGAGTCTATCGTAATGCTCCAACCTGAAACAAAAATTATCTTTGATCCTTGGGATAATTTCGAGTTTATAATTGCGTGCTTTTCAACGGGAGGTTGGTACGTGAGTTCACTGTGACAGGTGAGGATCCAGACCACGGATCAAGACTGGTGGAAGATGTAGAAAGACGATGCCCATGAACTAAGTTCTAAGTTAAGTCTAAGTTCAAGTAGTTGATTGAAATCTCTGTCTTCGAATGTAATCTACAGGGTGTCCAGATCACCGCTCTCCAGAATAAGGTCCACTAAAACGGAATGTAACGTAACAAGTTAGGTTTTTGTTTTGAGCAAGAGAGAAGAATAGAATAAAATTATATTTGTAATTTTCGAGGTCTTGAAAAAAGGCTGAGGTTTGGTGTTCATATGAACCTTATTGCAATTTTGCAGACTATTATTCATTGAGAACCGAGTGAATATTGCAATGTGGTCAATCCCCGACCCACGGTTAAAATTTCCAGTCTCTACTCACTGGGAAGATGAAAAAAAGGTAGTTTTATGTTGGGCGGCTGGGGGGTCGTATTTGATGTTGACAGTCAACAGTTGACCCACCCAACGCCGTTTTAGACGCAAAGTTTAGTGTTTGTCCTAAATCTTGGCGCGCTCACTGCGAACGAACGGCTGGTCGTACAAAAATCCAATTGGTCTTACAAAAATCGTAATTTTTCAGGTCATTCGAGATATGACATTGTCGAAATCGAGCGTTCAACGCAGAACTCCCGTTTATCTGAGTTTAGGGTTGAACGCCTGTGGTGGACAATCTCCGTTCACGAGTTGAATCGTGATTTGAACCGAGATCAACTCCTTCGTTTACGTTGGCGAAACCTGCCCTAAATGGTCCCTCGAGTCAGTCCTCACCCTTGGATTTCTACTTCTGGGGAAACTTGTAATCTAAAGTATATGAGGTCAGAATTGACTAATTATACCGTTGGAAAGCTGAGGCTTTTGCGCCTTTTTAGGCTTATAACGTATCACTAGGATTATGGGGGACTAATGAGCCTTTAAAAAAGTTGTTTGTTTTTTTCAAGATTGGACAAAATTTACTTTTCGGGCTCATTTTTTCACCCTTTAGTTCCCTATAAGAAATTATTGTTAGAGACTGAGTAGAAACGCTCTTTCCAACGGTATCCTCATTTTTAGGAGATAAGGTCAAATATACGAAAAAAATCTGAAAAGTTAAATAACTCGGAAACGAACCCTCTACAAAAAAAACTCTAGGAAGCACTTTTTGTCGCAAATTAGTTGTAGAACACGAGGGTGACGTTTTTCGGATCATAATCTGGACACTCTGCGTAAATCTGCGCTTATGTCGCACTTTACAGTACCGATTTGAACACAACTGAAGCTATTTTTAAAACATCAAACAGAAATCTCGAACCCTCTTTTTTCACCCAGAAACTGATGAACCTGAGTATTAACGAAGGTGATTTTGACATCAAATAATTTGACTCCAGGATTCAACGACTCGATGTCTACAGGCTGTTTATATGAAGAAAAAAATAATTTTGGCTGATCAAATAAAACAAAGTAACATAGCAAAGTTCATAAAGAGACGTCAGACAATTTAAACGTCTACGTGTTCGTCCTAATAACTCAATTGAATTTAAATAAAATTTCTAAATAAATTTTGTGAGTCTCTTAACAATTGACATTAAATTTAAAAAAACAAATTTTGTTTATATGATCATTTACCCAAGAGTGAAGCGTGAAATTAGGAGGATACACCTGCAACTCCGTGTACTGATTACTTGTACCTACATCTTATCTTTTCACGCTTCACACTTAGTGAACTAATTGTTCGCTAGTTGCTCAATAAAAATTACAACAATGCTCCAAAGTGTGGTAATATTCATTGTCTTCCCCGTGCAATTGACCATTATACTGGTATTTGCTGTAGGCAGCGAGTGAGATGTAATGATGGTTTACCTACTTTTCCTAATGAATATTGCGAAATGGCTAAGGTTGTTCCGTAGATCGGAGAGGAACATGTGGTCACCTACTCTAACCATCACACAATAATATTATTACACTTTATGAATCCAATTTGTTGAAAAATAAAGAGAAGTTTTTTCATACTCGATACAAAGAAACTGTTGCCTCGATAAGACGAACTGATTTTCAAGGACCCTAGAAATTAGTCTTATATCGAGTAGGTACTCGTACATAGGTATTCGTATTTTGTAGGTATAGCTAAACGACCTACACTGATGTTGTATACAGAACAGTGAATATGTTTAGAGTGATATATACAGAAATTAATATACCATTGTGGAATAATGTCCAGCATTGTTTGGAGAAATATGAATGGACTAGCCGTTAACCGTGCGTTGCACGGGTCCAAATGCATTATTGCTCTCTCAGGTGATGCGACTTCCTCCCAATCACTCCCCCGAGGTCTCATGAGGATGTGTACCAAATTTCAGCGCCCTGAACTTTTAGATTCGTGAACAAGAGAGAATTCAGCTGTATCGCTCACGAAGCTGATCTCAAATCCTCCCAATCACTCTCTAAAGATTGTGTACCGAATTTCAGGGCCCTAGGGTGAACAGGAGAGAATTCTGGTGTATCGCTCACGAAGCTGATCTTAAATCCTCCCCATCATTCCCCCATGGTCCCAAGAGATTGTGTACCAAATTTCAGGGCCCTAGGGTGAACAGGAGAGAATTCTGGTGTATCGTTTACGAAGCTGATCTTAAATCCTCCCCATCATTCTCCCATGGTCCCAAGAGATTGTGTACCAAATTTCAGAGCCCTAGGGCGAACAGGAGAGAATTCTGGTGTATCGCTCACGAAGCTGATCTTACATCCTCCCAATCACTCCCCCATGGTCCCAAAAGATAGTGTACCAAATTTCAGGGCCCTAGGGTGAACAGGAGAGAATTCAGGTGTATCGCTCACGAAGCTGATCTTAAATCCTCCCAATCATTCCCCCGTGGTCCCATGAGGCTGCGCACCAAATTTCCGCTCTCTGGATGAACAGGATGGAAGCTAGAACCAACGTGAAGTTTTAGAACCTTGGCCAACTTTGCTTGACAGTGGTTCGCTTCGCCCACGTAACAGATTTCTGTAGATACGTAGACACAATGTGAATATGAGAATTCACAACGGAGAGAATCTAATGTTGACAGAAACCATCACTACAACTTGCTGATCACAAAGGATCAGACCCTACCAAAATCGGTTTAGCGGTTTGGCCATCTATACAGAACAAACAGGCAAACTTAGAGATTTATACAAGACCATCCAGACCGTTGGAAGCTTCGAAATTAAGAATTCTGCCTTTCTGGGTGGCTTTTAGCCGTAAATGTAGTGTTGGTCGCGGGCTCTTGATCTTCACACCTCGTTGCCGATCAAGCAACAATCAGCATGTTGGTGACGTGCGATGAGTGGCGAAAGAAAATGATCTTTTGATGACATCGCTCAAATGGCAGCTGGTTGGGTGCACAGAACCAAGAAATCGCCCTGACCTTCGCGGAAAGGAAGCTGAGCGGTTTATAATAATAGAATTAACCAATTACTCGGAACTCCGCGGCGTAGAGACATCCTTTTGTTTTCATGTTTTACTTGATATAATCAGCGCTCTGGAAGGTTGACCGTCCTCAGTGGCCGGTAACGACGGAAAACCAACACTCGTGGTCCTCAAAACAAGCAGTATCTACACCTAGAAATGGTACTGATGCACAACGTTTCATCTACATTAACATAATAAAACTGCACTTACTGCCTATTGCAGATACATTACTACTCCGTGTGCCTAAAACGCCAATAGGGAAGTCGTACACGTACATTGAAAATGTCTTCCCATGTATTTCCGGTTAAAGACCAAGTAACCGAAGATACTAAGATTTGGACCTTTATCGCCAAAAGAGCTACACTTGCCAACAACGTTGAGCCCGATCTGCATAGAGGCTTTAGGTCATTTGAAATTTTTTTGCAAAAACCTTTTACTTTGGAACAAGTTTTAGCCTTCACATAGCTGTCTGAAGCCGCTGGCGCCACCCTTTCACCTGACGCTAATTCCCGTCGTAGTAGAGAATTGAAATTTGGCACGTAGCCTACTTCGGACTTACACAATCAGCTGAGTGGTTCGTAAAGGTAATTTCTACGGTATTAATACCATACCAAATTAAAGTTTCATAGTGTGAATTCACTGTAGCCTCCTTAGGATTATCACTTGAAGTGGCCCAGGCCCCGGATCAGCTGAGTGGCTCCTAAATCTCATTTCTTTGCTATTCACACTATGAAGCTGTAATTTGGTATGTAGCCTCGTTAGGGCTTACACTTCAAGCAGAATAGGCCCAAAGTCAGATGAGTGGCCCTAAGGCTGAATCAGTGGCGGATCCAGCTTTAGAGTGAGGGAGGGGGGGCGAAATACACTAACCGGGGGGGATTGGGGGCTCCCTCCCGGAAAATGTGGAAATTTTTGAAGCAAAGTGGGTAGTTTTAGGCAGTTAAAATGTGAATTCAAAGAGACATAGATTCTGTTATATTTTAGAAATTAAAGGTGAAGCACCCCCAACCCCAACTTTCATGAACTGTAATAAGACAACATTTTTCATGAAGATTGTGCGAAAGTGGTGACTAATATAAATTTTAGTGGACACAGTGATTGCGCGTCGGAACCGTCGGAACTATCGGTCATGGTAACATCAGTGCCACATTTAAAAAGCCCGAGGGGGGGGGGCGGTCGCCCCCCCTATGGATCCGCCACTGGGCTGAATTCACACTGCCCGCGATGCGATGCTATGCGAAGCGAAAGGAGGCGCGAATTGCAAAGCGATGCGATGAGGTGGTCATATTCCTAGCGATTACAGGCGAGTAGGCCAGTCGAGTGCTTGGTGTCCCACGGTACTTAGATTTAAATTGTCAGTGAATGTGGAAGTGGGTGAGAAAGAGGAAAGCGTGCAGATGTAAGAGGTTGATGAGGAGATGGGTGGGGAGGGGTTGTCTGTAATCCTTAAACCCTCCACCCCCCACCCACCCGTACATAAAATTTAAATTGTGGGTGGAAGTGGGTGAGAAGGAGGAAAGCGAGCAGACAAAGGTGGTTGAAGAGGTGATGCCACGGGTGGGAGATGTGTTGTCTGTAATCCTTACACCCCACCACCCACCCGTACATAAAATTGATATTGCGGGTGAATGTAGAGGTTGCGGGTGGAACGAAGCCTTCACTACTCCCCCTCCCTTTTTCACCACTCCCACCGCAGTTCCACGAATATTACGAATCCAACGTAATATTCAAGATTTTCCAAAGAGCGCTACAACCCGGTTTCACCACAAAAATCGTTGGAAGTATTTAACAAATTTTGAAAAAAGAGTTTCAATTTAAAACTTGAATAATTCAAGTTTTAAATTGAAACTCTTTTTTCATACATTTTACGATCTCAATGAGTTTCAATAATGAACCATTGGAATAGGCCAAGAAAAAAAGTCCCCCCCCCCAGCCTAAAAATTTGATGATTCACGTTTCAAGATTTCTACGTAGATTCAGAAAATCGAATTAAAAACTCTGCAAATTCTTGACACAAACGGTTTATTATCTTCTTTGTGCAAATCTCCCTTCAGTCTAGATCACTGAATGATAGATTAATTGTTAATAATTATTATCAAGTAGTTTAAATTATCATTAATTATTGTTGTTATTGATAATTTTTATGAATTATTATTATTATTTGTTATTAATTACTTCGATATCTGAAAACCATGTGCTGTTCGAATCAGCTGAGCCAGTATGAAAATTGGCCCGACAAGGTGTTTCATGATTAACCCTCATGTTGACAGCTTTTGATACGCTCCAAATTTGAGCCCTCATTGTGAACGAACGGCTGGTCCTACAAAGCTGCGGATGGTCTTAAAAAACTCTAAAACATAAACTCTATCTAAATATCAACTACAAACTATATCGTTTCATCTGAAGTTTTCTAGTTATGAAATTTTGAAATTTTCAAAATTCGTTTTGAACCCCTTACCCTTGACTTAGGGTTATGAAACGTTTTGGGGATCATTGTGGAGTTAGTCCGAACCCGTAAAGCGAATTTCGTAATTTTAGCTCAACGCTAACTGGGCAAAGTGCCACGGACGGCGTACGGCCGGATTTTTTTTAAATTCGATTTTCTGAATCTACGTATACCTTGAAACGTATACCAGCAAATTTTTAAGGGGGGGGGGGGGAGAAGTTGAAAAAATTGTTTCTCAGGTCGAATCCAATGGTTCGTTATCGAAGGTTGTAAAACCACAAGCAGCTGAACGGTGTAAATACGAAAGAAGGTTTGAGTGGGTTGAACGAATACGATACTCGTTCATTGACTGCTCTACGATATTACTAGTCTTTACATTACAGTACTTATTAACCAACTCCACAAGCTACACCCGTCATATACACCGTTATACACAAACCACAGTAATTATTCCGAACCTTCAATTTCGGAGGACAAGGTACAATCTTAGACTTCGCGTGGGCGCCTCATTGTAACTGGGAATTGACGTGTTTTTGCCGGAATCAAAACACAGTGAATTAGGCAGCCACAAAGAACGAGACGTTCATTAAAAATTACTACTTACTCGTGAACGCGGGTTTTGTCTTTCGTTACAGGGTCTTAAAGGGATCCTTTCAACGGTTGGAGCGTGATTTTCGAATTCAATTGACTTTAAAAGGTCACAACTTTTCAGGCTTGACACCACCTGACGCCAAGGGCGAGCATTATAGATTCGACTTGCATTTCGATTTCCTTCGAAAAAAGTGATCCTACGCAAAAAAGTGATCGATATAATCGAAGTATCGACATTTTCAACAGATTACCAATGTGTCAATTATTACGATTATTAGCATTTTCGGATAACTGATATTTACCTAGTATCTACACGTTCTTATGAATATATCAGGAGTAATCTATCAAAAGAGTAGATCCACTTTTCGGAAAAACTCGTTTTTTTGCACTTTCTGTATGTATAAGATGGACTTGATTGAACTCCCAGGCTCCAGCACTCCAAACGGAACTTTAGATTTTAAACTTAAATCTTGCTTTTCAATAAAAATGTGACAAATCCATCCCCTTGGAAATCTGAAACATACCTATCCCAGTTAAAGCCGTCGAAAGAAGTTTTTTTTCCAAAAGGGCACATAATCAACAACTAATGTACCTACCGCATTCAAACTTGAATTTCTCCATGAAATCGATAAGGAATCGCAAAGTTGACAATACCATTAGAAAGCTGATTAAATTGAAAGTTTTCCTGAGATCTGACAGCTTCCAGCAGGTTTTTTTAGAAATGCAGTTAACGTACTAGTATTTTCAAAAAAAGCTTTTTTTAAATTGTCAATGCTTGAACTGCACTTGCGGTCCTTAGAAGTTCATTTTTGAGTACGAATGCACATAAGGCGTTTATAAGAAATAACGCTGAATCCGAAAATGTGATCAAAACTTGAAAAAAGTTGTTTCAAAGTGAAGAAACGTAGGTTTTTATGGCAAACAACTTCAAAAAATCATATCTTGGGAACGGATTGAGATAGAAAGGTGCGGTTGGCGGCGTTCTTCTCCATTTTCAGTCTAGTTTTACCCAATTGTTTCTTTCACACCAAGTGACGAACACCCTGTATACTAAACTATACTAGAGATGTGTCTCACCGAAAATTGGCCGTCGCACACAGTGTGTCGTTTCACGAATCTAGCTCGATAAAATTATTCTTCGTCCATTTTACATCTATATCGACCAATTACGAAATGTAAATATAGAATAAACCAATTTTATTAATTAAAAATTTAATCAAAGAGAATAAGTGGAAAACTTGAAAACAAAGGCCTATTCTTCCGAATAAAATTTATTCAGTCATATAAATTTTATTCAGAAAATCTCGTATATTCACTATCGTGTTACACATTAATCTAATTTTTAATTGTTAGATTAATGTGTAACACGATAGTAAATTCACAGGATTTGCTGAATAAAATTTATTAACTCCTATAAATCTCGTCAGTTGCTTTGATTTCCGCAGCAACCCATTCATCACAAATTTTGGAGGCATAGTTAGCCAACTTCATTTTGATTTTCCTTTCAGAGTCACCGGTAAGGTTTTCAAATTAAATTTAGACGGAAGGAACTTGAGAGAGAAAAGAGTTTTTATCATCCTTCGGGTGCTTCAACCATTCTTCAACTAAGTCCCTCCTCGAAAAAAAAAAAAAAAAGTTGTACGCGAGTGTACTGTTTCTAACACGTCTTATTATCAATGGGAAAGGTGCAGCTATTATAATATAATATTAGAATAATATTAGAATTAGAATATTATGTAGAAAAACTAGCTCGGGTACAAAAGGTACAAGTCATTACTGTCCCTTTAAAGTTATAATTCAAGGAAAAAATCATCCGTTCATCTTGAAAACTGTTTTAAAAATATTGTTAGATTATCATTGAGAATTATCATTAGATTGGCAAAAATTAGCTCTTAACACCATTAATATTCATCTTCAACAATTAATTCATATAAAATTAGGAACACTTCGATTTGTGTGTTAGAAATGATGTCTGGAATTCAACTGATTTATTCAATTTCGATATGGATACATACCTTTTGACCTTATTACTCACGAGGTGGACTGTATCAGACGAATGTTTTGGAGTATTGTTTACATCATTCCAATACCAAATTTTCGAATTCTGTACATGACTTTTGTCCACCTTGCTTGTACAATCGAAACACCGTGCGTCGGGGTGGAGCCGGTGATCGGATCTCTAATTCGGGATGTAGGTGAAAAGGTGAATGCAATCAAATATATTCGTTACTTTCATTACCTGGCGTGAAACGGAGAAGCAGCGTGAGACAGAGTACAAGGCGATCCATCTTGAGCGATGTGCAATTGGACTACTGTCTTGATATGAGTTGGAGGTTCTGAGATGAAGTGGTCGGTGGCAGTAGAAAAGGCAGTCCCGTGAGAGTGGGGTCCTGCCTGAGGTCCTTCCAACGGTACCGGGAGAGTTAGTTATCACCGTCAAGAGGGTCACTCCCGACCAGGACTCCACCAAGCTGAAATATATCCTAGTTCATTTCGTCTCCTTGTCGAAAATATTTTGTCTTCAAAAAGCGAAATTTCAACTCGTTTCAATCATCAGAAGGTATTTCACTTGGCAGGTCCCTCAGGATTGCGGGTGCGAGATTGTGGAATTCCCCCCCCCCTTCAGTGTCGGTCATGCCGTCGTCTCTCCACCTTTCAGAGTTAAATTGCAGATCATTTTGTTCCTCTTAATTCATAGTTTTTAACGAATTTTTAAAGAAAATGTAGCAGACATTTGAAATTTGTTTGAGCCCGTCCTGAATCCAATGCCAAAAGACACCAAAAATTATATCTACATAATATATACATATGATGCATATCGAGAGTGAAGTGGCAACAAGGCCTAACTCAAAATGGGCTGAACAACATGGCCTACCTGAGATAGGGCTGCTCAACATGGCCTAACTGACATTTTTGGGCATATTCACTTTTTTTTATTCGGCGGGATCCAAATTAAAATTCATTAAAATTATTCATCATCAAACTGTCTGTGAAATATCGAGGGTCTCACGGCAACACCCCATATTGTCACTTTTGGCCAAAATGAGTTCTGCATACCATTCGAAGCGTCTTCCCCCGGCGGATCGATCTAACTAAGTATAAGTTAGGTACCTAAGTTAGGTAACACTAAATCTCACGATTTATTTTACTGAATTACTCAGTAAACATAGTCACTGGCAAATGGTTTTTTGGCTCTGCTGAAAAGTCGCCCAAATGACGATGTGGGAAGTTGCCGTGAGACCCTCGATATATTGGCACCCAGAAGTGTCTATAGTTGCAAACATTCACGTATATGTTCCCAAATTTAAAAAATGGATACAGTTTTTTGTGTCTCTTGTAAAATTTTTAAAACACACTTAGGTCATGTTGTACAGCACCGTTTGAGGTAGGCCTTGTTGCCACTTAACCCCCGATATATATATTTAACATATACATTTTATATGTTTATGTATGTTTCACTCCAGACGATAACTCTCGATAGAATTGAGATAAAAAGTTCGAATTTGCACAAAAAATCCGCCTTAGCGAAAGGCTGAGTTCGTAGATGGGCAGAATCGGGCCATTTACACGGGAAGTTTTAGGGAAGGGGGGGGGGGGGGGAATTACCCATAAATTCCCAAAATGAGACAGTCTGACACTACCCATCATTTTAAAGCTTGTTTTATGCCAAACACGATGGTGAACTCGGAATTGCGATATCCCATTCAGTTCTCAAACTAGAGCACTTTGAAGATGAAGAAACGTGGCTGATACTTGAGATGTACTTCATGTTTAGTCTACTTTAATCTGATAACGGAGTGAGATATCGCAATTCTGACGTCACCGCCGCGTTAAGCATTAAAAAATCTATAGGCTGATGGGGGGGGGGGGGGAGGTTACCCATAACTTCCCAAAATGAAACAGTCTGACAAGTGACACCTTATTTCTAAGGGTTTTTTTTACTCTGAATTCGATGGTGCAGTCAGATCTAATTCCGTTCTCAATCTGGAGCTCTTTGAATATGAATGAATGTGTTTATTTTTACAAAGCAAAAGAACAAAAATATAATTACAAAAACACTATACGGCACTAGCCATGCTATCAGCCGGAGTTCAGTTCGTCTCCCAAATAATAGTAATCTCCTGCACTTAACATTGAGCGTACACATACACAAACTTGAAAAATTAATCCCAATCAATATTAAAAATTAAATTCCACTGTAAGCGATTTTCTGTAACATAAAACATCTTTCAGAAAATATGACAAACTAACCCAATTTTTTCCTTTCAGGTACGCTATAGCTTCTTCTTCAGATAAATAATACGGACCAAGAAATGTTCTCCTCATACCTTTCAAAATATGACATTTGGCCATGAAGTGCAAAACACTTTCATCTTCCCCCGAATTACACAGCGAACATGTGAACACCTTATCCTTCACCCAAGGCTTAAAGTTTAGGACTAACATTTCACACCTAGCGCGACAAATAAGCCTTACCTGAACAAACGACAGGGAGCTGTGATGTATGAGTTTGCCATCAAGATGCTTTTATATACCTTGTGGTACTGGGCCAAATCAGCCTTACTCATACATTCTTCCCTAAACCTTTTCTACATTTCATCTTTAATCAAACTCATATTTTTGGCAATACCAATAGAATCCAGATCAGTTCCTAGCTCCATATCAACCCTGACAGCTAACTCTCTCCAAGTCCTCCACCAAGACACATTTTTCTTTATAACTTCCAGGGCTACTATTTTCGCAAAGCTAGCGTTCGTACCTTTTAAAATCTTGGTCACATAATTGACATTGAGATCTAGTGTGTACTGATATATAGATATATAGTATTGACACATTAGGTGAACTTTTGACAAATATATTTAAACTTTTGACAGATAAATTTAAACCTTCGACAAATAGATTTCAACTTTCTACAAATAGATTTCAACTTTCGACAAACAGATTTCAACTATTGACAGATAAATTTAATCTTTTGACAAATGGACTTCAACTTTGGACAAATAGATTTCAACTTCAAGCGGAACGAAGAAAGAAATAAGAAAATTAACCAAATCACAAAATTAACGAGTTCTGAAAACGAATTTCGATGAAGTGGACGTCCAGCTGCTGCGGATGGTAACGTTAAAAACATATCCATGACGTAATTGGAACAGTCATTTTGAGTTAAGGAGGCCACACTTTGCGACGGTATCTACCGGAAGGTCCTAAAACAGGTGAACGGAAAACAGAATCTGAATCACTCATCACGGCTGTTTTGTGCTTGAAAGTGCTATGATTAGAGATTATGCCACCCATGCAGAAGAGATTCAAACCCCTCGCCCGCAGGCACAGCGAAGGTTTACCTATGCAACGAACGTCGCAAGAACGCAGCCCTGAAATCGCTAATATGTATAAATAGTTGAAATCTATTTGTCCAAAGTTGAAGTCCATTTGTCAAAAGATTGAATTTATCCGTAAATAGTGGAAATCTATTTGTCGAAAGTTGAAATCTATTTGTCGAAGGTTTAAATTTATCTGTCAAAAGTTCAAATATATTTGTCAAAAGTTTAACTTAAGTAGTTTGGGGTATTTATCGGCAGGACTAAGAGCTTCTTTACAAAGTACTTCTAAAGCATTTCCACTTCGCTATATTGCACTCTTTGAATATAAAGCAACATGGTTGATACATAAATTGTTCTTCGAAAATTCACTCTTATAGCCATGCTGCATAACTGTGGATTTTTAATTTAATTTTACTCGTATTTAATATATTTTTTCTCGTCTTCGCATACCTACTCACTTTTTCACCATCACCTTAACCACTGAAAGTATTGAATATTGTATTTTTTCCATTTTTTTCTCATTTACGTTTACACTTCTGTTTTTAATAATTAATGCACTAAATAAAGCGAGTCGTTTTTCTCCAGTAATTTGTTTTTTGTTAGATCCTAAGAGGACCCAACAAGGGCTGTTTCTAATGTTGCTGCCACAAATAAATGTTCAAATGTTGAAAGAAAAATAATAATAATAATTACATAATTGGTTCTACTTGCATCTGTTTTTGTGGTCGCAAATCTTAGTAACGAGCTACACAAGAAAATGGCCGTAACGAGCAGCAATTTGGAGGTGTCTGCGGAGCTGACTCAAGATAAGTAGTCACCTGTAAGCTTGGAATCCTCGTACCACTGATTACTACGGCCATATTCACCAAAATTCCATAAACTCGTAAAATCGCCACCGAACTTTGATGTATAAAAAAACCTCACATATGTCAGCTCCGATTATCCAAAATCACACAGCATGATCATGTTCTCATGATGTGGATAAGAGGAAACCCAGTTTTACCTTATTGACTGCACACAGTCCAATATTCGCATTGCACTGAAGGAGTGAGGGTCACATGATGGCACTATTGACAATGGTGATGGAAGGTGAATGGTGGGCTTTGTCAATGTTTGGTCGAAAATGAAAGTGAAAGTCACGACGAGGTTGAGCCCAGTTGCCCGTAGTCCTACAGGTGATGTTGAACCGATTTACATTCTATTACTTGGTATTCATGTGAGTCAAACGATGACCAGCAGAGAAGCTCTTACCAGCTGATGGTTCGAGTCAGTATTCGTTATACCATACATCATATTACTATGATTGTCCCTTTCTGTCACTGGAAGTCCCACAGCATAACATCGAATTTAGTAATTCACCTTGTCATAATCCTACCATGTTTTAGTTAGTACCTACCTAGTTTTCATCTATACCGGCGGTTTCGTGATTTTCCTAATAAACCACCAAACCCTGCACGAAAAAAGTTGCTGTAAAGAACATTCTCCGTTTTGAACCACGAACCATTTTTTATAACCGTTATTGTTCAATAAATTGTTGAAAGGCCACACCTCAAGTAAGTATACCCACCTATTTCTTGACGCCCTATTTACCGTACTTTGTGTAATAACTAATTTGGGCCTCGTCCAAATGGCCGTAACAACAACTGACGTGTAATAAACAATCAAGAGCAGCGGTTCTCAACCGGTGGTACGCGTACCCGTTGGGGTACTGCAAGGGCTATGTAGAGGTACGCATAATATTATCACCGACTAAATAATTATAGAACGTATTTCTTAAAGATCAGAAATCTGCTTTGCAACACAAAGTCGCATATCTTGCCGACATATTTACAAAAATCAATGATTTGAATCTTAAACTTCAAGGGCGGAACAGCAACATAATATGTTATATATAAGAAAATATGTTATATATAAGAAAATATTATTTTCTTCCATTAGCTAGCCATACTCGGACGGATTTCGTTGAGGGATCTGATCAGGCAGATCTGGTTTGAGGGATCTGATCTCTCGTGTCTCTCCGATCCGTCAAACCCGATCCGTCGCAAATCTGCGGATCGGATCCGACGGATCTCCATGGCGGATCGGATCCGAGGGATCTCCATGGCGGATCGGATCCGAGGGATCTCCATGGCGGATCGGATCCTGCTCCTTAACAAACCGTTCTGGTTTTATTATGTTCAAATTGAACTAAGCCGCCAAAACTTGGCGCTCATTTGACTTAGTTGTTCAGGTCTCCACTTGGGGCGCTCCCGCTGTTGGGATCAGCTGTAACCTACTACTCAGGCAAGCTGCGAACGAAGTTGTGTCATTAAAGTCTTTCCAATCTAACATGAGTTTTTTGTTATTTATCGAGTAATCAAGTGCCTTGAAAACATAACAATTTTGGCGACGAGGTGAAAAATGAATCAAGAATTTACTTATTGTGACAAATGTGTGGTGTTCACCTAATATTTACGGCAACCTGCGATCTTCAACACGAGGTTTTTTCGGTCGAACGCCTAACCTTCAACACGTACTCACGAAATTCGTCGTATTCTTCAAAACAGGTGAATCAATCTTTTGATATAATTTTCAACATTTCCTGAGTGGTTAACATATATTATTCGACATGGATCAAGCGCAATTTCAAGCCCTTATGGAAGCTTTCAATACCCAACAAAAAACGCTCATTGAGACCTTATCGCGAACCTTCGTTGGTCAATCTCCAAAGAGTGGCCTCCAAACTCAAACCCCTGTGAATCCTCAAGTGCTAATACCTCCGTTCGAGAATTTCAATGCTTCCAAAGAAAACTTTAAAATGTATAGAGCTCGTTTTGAGAATTATTTGACAATGAAAGGCAATGTCAATGTCTTTGACAATTGAAAGGTTATTTGTGGGATCTATTTCGGGGAAATTCGAGGAGGCCTTCGAAGATCTAGCCAAACTGGCGTCAAAGAATACCAAAATATATCTTTGCGGGGATGTGTTTGGCCAAAATCTGCAAAAATCTGATTATCTCTACGGCGACAAAAAGGTCCCAATGCCTACACTTGTTCTCGGACCGTGGGATCTATTTCGGGGAAATTCGAGGAGGCCTTCGAAGATCTAGCCAAACTGGCGTCAAAGAATACCAAAATATATCTTTGCGGGGATGTGTTTGGCCAAAATCTGCAAAAATCTGATTATCTCTACGGCGACAAAAAGGTCCCAATGCCTACACTTGTTCTCGGACCGACTTGCCAGAAAGAAGGAGAATTTTACGGTTGCCGTAAGGAAATTAGAGAAATCATTCCCAACGTGACCTATATGGGGAAATATGGCGTCGCACCTCATCCAGGAGGGTGTTTGGTTGCGTACTTAGGCGGAGTGGAAGGGCCGGACAGCACTCTGTGGTCCTTTAATGAAAAAGAAGTGAAAGATTTTGTGGGGCTCTGCCTTTGTTATCCGCGCATCGATGTGCTGGTTACGTACCAATGGCCAAAGATAGAGGGTATTGAGTGTGATCCGGGAGACAATTCACAGTTTCTTCTCGTGTTCAAAGCTGATTGGCCAATTGGTTGCGACCATCAAGCCAAGGATGCACGTGGCTGCCAGCGAGCAAAGGCCGTTCACAAGCCCGTACATGGTTCATAATGACGAATTTGAGTCAAAGACCATATTTCACGGCCTTACAAGCTATGAGAAAGACAAAGAAGGAAAATGGGTGTACGGGATCAATCTGCCTCTTGATAGACGAGCGGTTCCTTCTAACCAAACCGTCCCCCTGCCATTTTCAAAATTCCCCGATAAATTTATGAAATTGTACATTAGTGACCCGTCACAGACACTAAATGGCCTCAGATTAATCAGTGACAGAAGAAGAATTATGAACCTCGTTTCACCCGGTCGAGGTTGCTGGTACTGCGTTGGCAACGCCGATATTCAGGAATCACTGGTTGTGGCTGTTGGTCAGGACGCTTACATGGCTCTGGCGAAGGACCCCCTTGTTAACGGCCACGTTAATATTTTGCCAATCTCCCACGTTGACAAACTGGCAGGAGCCCCGCGTTCTGTTGAGTCGAACATCGTCCAATATCTCGATTCGTTGTTGCAATACTTTGGAAGCAAAGGGAAACAGTTGATTTGGTTTGAGACGCGCTTCAACTGTCCTCACATGGTGATCAACGCCCTTCCAGTAGACCAGGTGCTACTCACAGATAAGATTTTGCACGCGTTAATACTGGAGAAGTGCGCTGAACATGGACTTAAAGTGACTGTTATTAAACGACCGAGAGTTCATAATTTCAAGCCAGGCACCCAGTACTTCTCCACCCAGTACTTCTATCTACAGGTTGGGATGACCAAAGGAAGCAAATTTCAACCGGAAGCAAATTTCAGGCAAATTTGTGAAAGCAAATTTCACAAAAACTTCGGGCGAACGCTCGTCTGTCATTTGTTGAAAAATACACCGGACAGTAATTGGCGGCACTGCATTCGAGATCCAAAGACTGTACGACGAAACGTGCAAGTTTTTACAGAAGAATTCAAACCATACGATAATAACAATTTTCCCGCTGTTGGGATCAGCTGTAACCTACTACTCAGGCAAGCTGCGAACGAAGTTGTGTCATTAAAGTCTTTCCAATCTAACATGAGTTTTTTGTTATTTATCGAGTAATCAAGTGCCTTGAAAACATAACAGGTTTTGTCAGGTTTGAAACCGTCGAGCCACATCCGTCGATAATCTGCCCGTGTGTGGGGCAAATCCGTCGGATCTAGGACCGTTCACAGACCAAATCTCACGGATCCAGATTTACGAGCATGTACGTCGGATTTCTGAAATCCGCCACGGATCTAGTGTGCTAGTTCCCCTGGGTAAGCGATGTCTTAAAGGTACCTCTTCACGTCAAATTGCTGCCCTTGCCTGTGGTATGTGTGTAGTGTATCATATCTTAAGGAAAAGGAGAAATCGCCAGAAGTGGGTAAAATCATGGATAGCTATGAGGCAACAACTGAGTCATATGCCTTTGATTAAACAATTGAAGATGAGTGAACCGCAAGACTTCAAAAACTACTTGCGGATGAATGAAAGCGACTTTGAATTTCTTTTATGTAAGTTATTAGTTAGTAAGTTATAAGATCCGACGGATTCCCTTCCTTCAAGGACATCTGCCCGTTAGTGGGGGACACTCAGATCCGATCCGTCTCAGATCGCGCCCTCCCTGTTCTCCACTAACGCGCGGATTTTAAAGCCGAAAATCCCTGGAAAAATCATTAACAGTCCGCGCCCTTAAGACCGTACCCTCTTGCTTCCCCACTAACGCACGGATTTAGATCCGTTGGAGAAATCCGTCCGTGTATGGCTATTGGCATCATGAGCGCTTTTTCGTAAAAAAAAAAAGAATTTCTGCCGTACATCTTGCAATCTCCCCAACCATTTCACGTTTTTGTGAAGACTTGAACATCGATCTTTCAATCTTTCCTAATATCAAAGCATTGATCATCGATCATTTGAAGAATCTAGAAAACGAGATTCTCCGATATTTTCCTAAAATTCTGGATTTTGGATCCTTTTTGTGAACAAAATGTTGATACGGCAGAACGTTCTTATGACTCGAAAGAGAAATTATTTGAAATTGCGGCGGACAGAACTTTGAAAGCCAGAAGAGACATTCCTGGCACAGTGTGCGTAACGAATACAAAGACTTGAGTAACAGCGTTTTCAGCAACTTATTTATGTGAAGTACTTTCTCGGCTTTGACTGCAATAACAACTAAAGAACGAAACCTGAAGGACCGACTTCAGCCTGAAGGCGATGTTATACTATCCGTCAGCAACATCCATCCTCACATCAAATCCTTGATGGGACAAAAACAAGCCCAATTATCACATTAAAAAGGTAAGCACATGCCATTATGAAAATATAAATAGTTGTATGAGCGAACTTATGCGCGAGGGGTGACCAGCGGTCATAATTTCATCCTTTCGGGTACAGTCGCGTAAAAGGTAGAGAACCACTAATCAAGAGGATCAGAATTAAATTCAAATTTGGTCAGAATTAAGTAAGATTGATCAGAATAAAATTGATAAAATTTTGTTTGTTCAAACACTAACGCTCCCAAGCCTCCTGTTACCTGACTGTCACACAAGGCTCACACTTCATGGATAGCAATGGGGCCTTCTCACTTCTTTCAATTTTAGGTAGTTTTCATTATTTGGATTCCATCACTAATTACTACTTTCGTGACAATTGTGTTACTCTAACTATATTTCCTAAGGGCATCGCCCTAAATTTTATTTTGCTACGAACGAATAAATAAATCTGTGAAATCAAGTTGGTATAACCGAGCATGATTGTGGGACTTATGCGTCGTCATAGTGTAATAATTATTGCACTGAAGCACGATCATATTGAGTATGACAACTCGGATACTCAAGTGTAGAACTGAAACTCATGCGAGGTATAAGTAGGATTTTGATCGTTTTTCTCCTCCTTCCTCCTCTTCACCAACATAAAGTCACCTTCTACGAATTCCTTCACCGCCCCTCCCTCTGCCGTGGTATACCTTTTGTTTGAAAATATTCTTGTGGTAACCCCCACCTTGCAAAAACCTCCTGCAGCACTGCAATTGTCCGTTCTGCTGTAATATGTTTCAAGGGTACTATGTAATATTTCCAACCATTTACTGGTGGCATCCACAATGAGTAACCAGTATGGCCCGTCGAATGCTTCGGCGAAATCCACATGGACCCGGGACCACACCTCTGAAGGGATATTCCACGAGTAGAGCGGAGATTCTTGGTCCCATGGTCGATTTTCTTTGCACGACTTGCAACATCTCAGAAAGTTTTCGATGTGTTTGTCCATTGTACGCATTTCCTCTGAGACGATGGATTTTGACGGCCAACAACTCTGTAAATACTGAACGACTTTGGACAGCAGAGGATCATCCAAAAGCCGACCCAGCAGCAATCGCCTTGAAATTGAAACATCTTTTAATCTCATTAGTGCAATTTTCCTCCCTACGTCATCCTTCTTTATCAGGGTCCGGCAAACGCGATAAAACATCTGTATTGTCCTTGCCTGAGATAAATTCTATGCCAAAATCATTATAGCCCACCTGCTAAGCCTACACATCGCTACCTTTGGCAACTCAGACTTGTCCCCGAATATGTATGTCAAAGGTTTATGATCGGTTTTCAAGATGAAACGGCGTCCATACAAGTACCTTGCGTTAGCGCTCCTGAAAAACAAAATCAGTTCTTATCCTCGTAGGTGTCCACCATTATCAATCCGAGGTTGTTTATGAAAATAAATATGACATAGTATAAAAATAGTGTTTATATACACGTGTTTCGAGAACCTACCATAGCGTCGCCCTCCTCTCGAAACTTGACATTTCGAACTTGAAGTAATTGAATAATGAATGAATGAATGATAGAAAGAATGAATGCATTTGAAAGTTGAAGTAAACCAGAGAAATTCGAGTTCTTATACGATAACACGAGCTTCGGAAAGCTGCCGCAACGATCGCTGCTGCATTTCGATTCGACATGACTTTCGACGCCTTTAGCAGTCGTAAATCGAATCGTCGAATTAAACGGAGCGCATGCGCATTGGCTCCCTTCGAAACTCGCGTTTCAAAGATTCAACGTCGAATTCGGCGGGCCATGAAGACCCTTATTATGACTTTGAATGAGTATTTGTATTTCAATAGGTGAAATAGTCACCCACGCTCCAACACCCAATTGATTAATTATTTTCAGTAGTGAACCATTAAACAACCTAAACCAGAAATGAACCGCAAGGGTTATTACCACGACGTAGGTACTGATAATGAATGGTGCAAGTCAAGTTTGATCACAAGTGTATTGAGATTGGGATATCCACAATTACTCACATCCTCAGTTATAAAAATTACTGCAGTTTAACTGTAAGTAGGAATATTTGAAAATGGAACTAATATTACTGACTACGATTCACCATTTGCTAGAAAGGAAATCGAGTAAAAAAAAACCAAAAAAAAAAAAAAAAAAACAGAAGCACGGCCACCATGCGGCAGAAATGAAATACAATTTACCGTAAGAGTGAATAATTTAAATAAATTGATAACATTTAGAAGAACAAAGTAAATAAATTAAATTAATAGTATAAACACGTCATGCTGAAATCTAGCCTAATCAAATGGACTTTGTACTTACAAACAGGACGTTCCATTGAATACCGTTTATAGCCGTACTTGATGAAAAATATTTGCACAAGAACATAATTTATTAAGTATGTACGCAGCATGTCCCGACTATAGTACGCAATTTTTTTAAATTTATTTTTTTAGCGTAACGGACTACAGAATATCCATATTTTGTTCCAAAGCTAATGATCTTTCCAAGGACAGAAGAAGGCCGATGCGGTAAATAATTTTAATTAGGCTGCAAATTTATGTCAAAACACAGCCCAAGTATCCTTGTACTCTCCTTTTAAATAATAAAATTACATCAAGTACCCTAATTATAGCACAAAAGTACCTTATTGAAATACAATTGCGGAGAAACAAAACGGCAAATACATACACATGAGGGGGTTTTAATACAGAAGAGAAATTAAGTGACAAAATTTATCGGCTAATAAAACGCACAATTAATAGTTACTCCTAATGATTCTAACGGCATAGACATCCTAATACTTAGAAAGCAGGAAAAAAAACAATTACAATTAAGAAACTCCCACACAATAATAGAACCACAGGATTTCAGACAAGAGTTTTCATATGCGAACTGAGATCGTCATTTCTTCAGCTTTCTTGTTTTGAAAGTAAACACACCTAGTTAAATTGGATTGATTTACGATTGCGACACTTGAATGTTCTAAAAACTATACAGAGTCAACGGGATACAATGCGGTTTTTCGTAGGGATTTAAGAGACTTTTTCATCGCATTTTCTCATATTAGCAATTAATCCGAAAATATAAGGTTTTGTATGCTATGAAAAACTGAATTTGATAATTTAAGTAGGGCTTAAGCACCGGAAAAAAATATTTGTAATTGCGTTGAAAAAGAATTAGGATCACTTATATAAAGAAAAATGTACTTCGTTACTTTGGCATCATTGATACGTTGGCAATAACAAATTGCAGCAAATAAAAGTATTTTGTAAAAACTACAGAAACATTGTAATTTTCCTATAAAGAAGGTTATTTCCTACCTGCTACCAAAGAATACATAAAAAAAAACCTTCCAACGAATTAAATAAATTCTCTGGAAAACGGTTTGAAAATAAATTTAAGAAAAGCCTCAACCCAATAATGGAAAAACATATTTCAATCGTGTTTCATAATTAAAATTATAATCTACTCAATGTTCACAACTTTTCACTCGATCATTCAGAGTTAGAGGTCTTAAAGTAATGTTACATCTAGGGGTACCCTATTCGTTAATTTCGGGGTTTAAAAGGCAGGAAACGCAGGTCTTCAATTGGTACGGCAGATGTCGCGGTTAGGAAGTCTGTAAGGTCTGAATGGCATTTTTTGATTATTGAAATCGATTCGGTAAAATATTTTTCTAGAGCAGTAAATAGATGCAGGGTGAACGAGAGCGAATCGAGAAAAACTACGGAATGGAGTATTTTGACTTTGAATAGACTTTGCCAGTCTGTATCCTCAAATCGAATAAACTTGGAATGACTAAGAAAAACTTTTGATAGATAACCTGACTAAACGTAAGTTCACTTTTTGATTAAAATATTTTCGACACCACTCGCACACTACACTCAAATATGACTCACAATTTATTGACACTAATAATATAATGAAAATAGTAAACATTTAAGAAGTAAACTCGTTCAGAAGTTGATTGTGGACTATTTTGATCGGATCTAACTGTAACACTAGAACTACGATCTTATAGAAACAAAGGGTGATCAAAATACAGTTTAACTGAATTCAAAAAGTAGGATCAATGTAGGAAACTAGTTCGGCTTAAGAGCCACTGAGATGAAGTTTCAATGCGGCGTCCAACTGTATTGACCATAACGTGCGTCATATTGAACAAATCTACTTTTGTGTCGTCGAATAGAAAGCTGTACCTTTTATCAGAAACAAGAAGGGACATAAATTTGAATTAACTACATCTCTTTATTCGTGGTTTTGCTAATGGCAAAACAACCCAGTCTACGAAATACGTTCAATTTGAAGAAGATATCTGACAACTGAAACCCTAAAAACCAGTGATTAACGTTTAAATGTACTACACTGGTACCAAGTTGTCTAGTTGATGGAAAATGATACGAACGTTGAATTCCACAAATTCCTCGAAACGGAGTGTTCCGAGGCGATATTATTGCACAATAATATGAATGAACGAAATGTCCGTGAACCCTACTATTCAGGTTTTATTACGAAACTGTAGATACGCAGTCACCCTTAAAATAATGTTTATCTGTTGACGGTAACTCACGTAATGCGACGAAATAGTTGAATTCAGATTTTACTACACATACCCTACCAAGATATAAACTACCGAAACCTTGACCACCCGACATGCGTTCCTGCATCCCAAAATTTTTTTTAACATCCAAATAAGAAAATAGTCAAATGATAAACCAGTCAAATGAATGATGGACTACAACAAACAGATCAATAAACCGTTCAAATCTTGAATGAAAACCAACATTTTTTTTTTTTTCAGGGAATGTCTACCAAATGTACCTTCCTTAGTTAATTTTAAATGGAAATTTGTTTTGTTGAGTGTGCGTGATTGCATATACCTCATATACAGCAAACCTCATATTTATAGGAAATGGCCTTAAATCTCTTAATGTACCTCGTTATATCACATTACATTTAATTAAATCGTTAAAATGCACAGATTTCCGTTAATTACGCAGGTAACAGTATTTTTTCTATTCCACTTAAAAATTAAACGCCATACGTTGGTATCCGTTCAGAATAACGATAATAATATCAATTTGTATATAAAATAATAAACGTCGACTTTAATTATCGTTTTTTTTTATAATCGCTATATCTTTTTTTTCCGCTTTTTTATCAAGTTTATAAATATAAAATATGATTCTCCGGTGTTCTATTTTTTTTTTTTCTCTTTTTTTTGTACTGGCGAGGCACTATCGTGAGTACCGACCTGAGGTCGATGCGTACACTGTGCTTGGTTCGATGCAAATTCTTTTGTTTGTTGTACCCGAGCAGTGTACAAGGTTGGAAATGTTAGTCACGATACTGCTCTTACTGCTACCTCCGCGGTGGGACGATTCCGTTGGTCTGTGCAGACATCGTCGGCGTCATTTCCAGCTCAACCAGGAGAGGGAAATGGTCTGAAATGAGAAGAAAAGACGTGGATATTGAATCAGAGGACAGAATTTAGACAGGAGACGAGAGGAAGGCCGTTGACAAGGCAACTTGCTGCAAATGAGTTGGATACAATAATTGTATCCAACTCATTAGCAGCAAGTTATTGCCCTTTGTGTTATACAGGGTGTCTAGTGTAACTATGCAACAAACTCAGGGAATCGACTTAACAGGTAATTTGCAACAAGAAATGCCTCCCAGAGTGTTTTTCTTACTCACCTAAAAATTCAACTTTTTTTAATTTTAAGACTTTTTTCGTCTTCTCAACCTTGTCTCTGTAAAACGGACCTAACTCCCTTAAATTAATGTGTAAAATAAAAGTTGAGGATACAGTTGGAAAGAGCGTTAAATTTGCTATCTCCCTAATATACAATCCGATTTTTTAAGACTCAGTACATCAGGGAGGTAGCAAATTTAACGCTCTTTTCAACGGTATCCTTAACTTTTATTTTACAAGTTAATTTAAGGGAGTTAGGTCCGTTTTATAGAGACAAGGTCGAGAAGACGAAAAAAATCTTATAAGTGAAAAAGTCAGAATTTTGGTTGAGTAAAAAAAAAACTCTTAGAGGCATTTTTTGTTGCAAATTACCTGTAAAATCGATTCCCTGAGTTTGTTACATAGTTACACTAGACACCCTGTATAACACAAAAGACTTCTTAAATCATAAGACCAGATAATCTCGAAGTAGGCAATCAAAATTCACCAAGTGATCATTTTACCCTCTTAGTGATCAAGAAATGCCTCTTAGAGTGGTTTTCTTACTCAACTAAAAATCCGACTTTTTTTAATTTTAAGACTTTTTTCGTCTTCTCGACCTTGTCTATGTAAAACGGACCTAACTCCCTTAAATTAATGTGTAAAATGAAAGTTGAGGATACCGTTGGAAAGAGCGTTAAATTTGCTATCTCCCTGATATACAATCCGATTTTTTAAGACTCAGTATATCAGGGAGGTAGCAAATTTAACGCTCTTTCCAACGGTATCCTCAACTTTTATTTTACACGTTAATTCAAGGGAGTTAGGTCCGTTTTATAGAGACAAGGTCGAGAAGACGAAAAAAATCGGATTTTTGGTTGAGTAAAAAAAACTCTTAGAGGCATTTTTTGTTGCAAATTACATGTAAAATCGATTCCCTGAGTTTGTTACATAGTTACACTAGACACCCTGTATAACACAAAAGACTTCATAAATCATAAGACCAGATAATCTCGAAGTAGGCAATCAAAATTCACCAAGTGATCATTTTACCCTCTTGTTAGGATTCAAGTCTCTTTTGGGACATTTTCAATCCCTCCAGATTTCTATTTTTTTATACGTGTTCCATTTCTTAGAGACGAGTATTATCTGAATATGACAAATGTATGAAGAACACCACAAAATATAAAATTTGTTTGGTGATTTCGCATACCACCCAGAGGAATAAGGTCTATCCATAGGAATAATAGAATTTGTGTACACATTTTGACAGCCTCAACAGCCGATATCAGGCTTTAGAACTTAAATATTGGCCTAATAGCAACATGTTATAGGGTATTCTACGAATACAGAGGTGAAGCCGCTGGCGGTGACTTCTAAAATTCGTTCATTAAATAAACCAGAATAACTGAAACCTTTCAACAATGTGGAGCCTCCAAGCGAAATACTTGTACCCTCCGGCCTCTCCTTTTGCATTTTTAGCGAATTTAAAAAAAAAATGGTATACCAATATCCGTTCTATTTTGGGGAGTTACAGAGGAGGAAATCACCCATAAATTCCAAAGATGAAACAGTCTGACAAGTGTCACCTCAATTTTTAAATGTTTTTACGCTGAACACGATGGTGAAGTCAGAATTGTGATATCTTATTCTAATCTCAAACTGGAGCACTTTGAAGATGAAGAAACATGATTGTTACTTGAGATGTTATTCACGGTTCATCTGCTTTAATCTGACAACGAAATGGAATCACCATCGTGTTCAGCGTTGAAAAATCTTTAAACTGAGGTGTTACTCGGCAAAGAATGGAGAAAAAATTTGTTTTAAAACCAGTGGAATGGAGATTTTTTACATAAAGCCAGTAAGTTCTTCGAAAATTCGCTCTTATAGCCATGCTGCATTACGGGATTTTTCTTAGCATGTGATGATCCTTGTCCACTCCACACTCTATCCATCATCCACCATTATCCATTTCCTCGCAGGATCGGCTTTAAACAATAATTACCACTCGTTTCCATGACACCTCTATCAGCTCAGGTACCACGAAAAGCCACTGCCCATCATCATACGACCGCTGTTTGTTTCGTTGACTCATCCCAACCACATACTCATACAAGTTGTATTTCTTCGTGCCTCTTAGCTATTTGGCTTGTTGGAAAAAGTCGACAAAATATGAAGAAATAGTTAATGGCGGATGACGATTCCTTCATTACAGACTGATGAAATCCTCTTGCATATCTCCTGCGTGTTTGCAAGAGGCGACTAAGAGCCCCACATACCAAGACATCAGGAACTGGCCCGATCTAGGGTTTTGGTGTCGATGGCAATGGCCTAATCATTAGTGAACCACGTCTCGTACATCAGCTTTACATCGCTCAGTATAATGAGCACCATAAGGATCTCCCAATAGGGATATCGGCCGAGATTAATGACACTGACCTCCGTCAGGGGAACAAGGGCTCTAGACCCTTAGTAACCTGAGCCTGAGATATTGGTTATCCCAACCAACAGTAGAGCAGAATAAGTCATTACTTGGATTCTTTTAGCGAATTTTCGAAAAAAAAAAAAAAAAAAAATGAAGCGCTTGTTCTCGGTCCAAAAACGTTTAAAACTCGAATTTCGGAAAAATTATACCAAAATCCGCTTCAGACCATCCTGAATCCACAGGCAAAACACACCAAAATTCATATGTATACGGTGTCAGGGTCAAGGTCGTACCACCGCCGAGGGATCGATTCTACAACTAATTTCTGATAAAAAAGTGTCCAATAACTTTTTTTGTACTAGTTAAAATCCCACTTTTTTCACTTTCAAGATTTTTTTCGTATTTTCGACCTCAAGTCCTAATGTTCAAGTCAAAATTCAAATGTGGTCATACCGTTGGAAAGAGCGTTAAATTCCCTATCTCCCTAGTGAGAAATGAAACTGTTTAAAGAAGATTCAAATGTCTTTTTTTCTGTCTAGTTTAGGTAGGTCATGGTAAACGTTACTATCGTTGACAATCAGGTCGATGTAGAACGTTTTTCAAGCCCCCCTCCCCCCATCACAAGTAGACAAACCAGCCAGCTCATAATAACACTAGGTTCCGAACATCAGTAAGTGATAAGTTCGAGACCTGTCAACTTTTTCGACTTAATAATTTCCCTACATGCTGCTGGTTTAAGGTTCCACAAACCAAAACGCCAGTGAAGCTGTGCGGGAATACCAGCGGCGGCTCCCACACAGGCGCGTACCCAGCAAAAACGTGTTTTAAGGGCTGTAACCGGCTGACTGTGCTGTTCATGTTCTGTGTTCTCTGTGCGTCACTAACAAAGAGGATAATATCCTCTCAATAACCTATGTCATTAGCTGAGATTGGAATAAGCCTTTCAAGATTGGGAAGACACAATTATTGAAAGGAGGATTCGATACTTACATTTGAAATCCGTTGAGCTAAATTGTCTCAAATGTAAGTATCAAATCTCCCTTCAATATTAATTATTGAACGGAGGATTGTGTCTTCCATTCACTCGAAAGGGTTATCCCAATCACAGCTAATGAGATAGGTTTAAGTTTGTTATTGATATCTTCCAGTTTTATGAACTGCAGACAGGTCACGAACTGATCACTTAATGATGTTCGGGAACTTAGTGGAAACGTTTAACATAAAACCAGTTATTTCTTCGAAAATTTGGTCTTATAGCCATGCTGCATGGCTGTGGCTTTTTCGGTAGTTCTCTCAACCATCGGTAGAGTAAAATGAGTCTTTCCTTAATTTCTTTTTTATAGTTCGGCATAACCATCTGCACAAGCACATAAGTAATCATTTAAGTGCGTTACGTTCGAAAGGTCTCGTCATCGAGTCTTGCTGCATGGTCAAGATTTCTTTCAATGATATTGATGCAGGATTCACTCCTCACAAACTATAACCTAACGATTTCTCTTCCTGTTTGGAGGTCACCGCCTAACCCTTCCTTTTACCCAAAGTTAAAGAATACAAGCTTCTGGTTCACACACCTTTGTGCCAGCCCATTTTTCTGTATTGTTCACGTTAATATTGAAGTTTGAGATCAGGAGGGGAGGCTGACGACCAACCGATGGGTTTGTCAGTTCCATTACATCCGTTTGATAATACATTCACCTCTTCATCGATTGGAGTAATTTATTCAATTTATTCCCAGTTTTGATGAAGGTATTTATGTACTATAATAAAATTTGATATATTTACTCTAGACGTACCGGATGGAATATGCGGGTGAGGGCAACCGATAACTTTGTTCTCCTTCAACCATTCGGACGCCAGTGGTCCAAGGAGCCCAAGGGGAGTCATGGTTTGTTTAGGATAAAATATGTAATCGATTATTCCTTTGAAATGAAACCTGGAACAAACAAAACACGGTTAATTCAAGGCCAAAATAAATTGGGTGGGTGGGTGTACATGGAAAGCCGAAACATGCCAATTCCAGAGGAGGCGATCAGCTGTTCAGGAGAATGTGTATTTTCTTGTCCAGTGTCAATATCTCACTGGTATTATGCCATTTTTTAACTTTTTCTTATTTTTTATACAAGTTAGCAACTTGAACTACATAAGCAGTGTTTTTTTTAAAGGTTTTAAATTGTCCATCAATGTTTAATATCAACACAAAGTGCTATTTTTTCATTCATCTGGCTGTCCTATGCTGGTATTAGCACAGTTCTTACACTCTGACTGAAGTGTTTCCTTGAAAATTGTGTTGGTTAACATCTCTAGTTTCAAGGGAAAGTCACATCAAATCGCTATTGTTGTCCTAAAAGCTTCTGCATCAACAAGTGGGTGTGTCCCATGGGTTCACCTTCATTCATCTGGGACTTCGAATTCATGCCTCCCTTCACTGAACAAATGGCGTTGGGAACATTTTTGCTCCAAGTTTGGCACCATTGGTTACATCTACTCTTTAATTGCATCATCAGTGGACAACAATGAGTCCATGGGTGAAGGTACCTCTAAAATCATGTGAGTATTTTGTCTTTCATCCTTCTGGTCACTCTAATTGTTTGTTTTTTTGTAGTTTTCAAACAAACCTCTAGTGTTTTCTGTGTACATCACAGAACTACTCTCCATTGAGTTGGAAATGCCTAATTATTGCACCTACCTTAGTCCTATATTTGATGATTTGTTAAACCTTTTCATTCATCTGGCTATCAGTGACTGTTGAGAGCCAGAATGTTAGTTTATTATGTTGTTGAGCTGTTATTTGTAGGTTAAACATAGTAGTCAATTTTTCTTGAATGTAACTGTTATTTTGTAGATTGAAGCGGACTAACAACGTCCAAAAAAGGCTCCACGAAAACAGGCTACGTCGAGAGCGGAGAAACTCAAAAGAAAACTTTCTTAAAAGTTTAAAATTGTTACGAAAGTATAATAAAATGTTTCTTTCGTGTTTACGTTATTATATTATAATTTTTCCTCGCCAAAATGAAATTCATTCATCTTCAAAATTTTCTAAAATAGATTATGGTAGTTGATCTTACTATCCTGAGCTGCTGGTAACAGTGTGTACTAAGGAACTCTAGGAGAGCGCCAATTTGAAAGAAAAAGGTGAGTTTTATCGTTTTAAATTCAGAAATTTCTTCCTTAAAAAATACACATTTTCATAAGGAGCGGTGGCTTTCACAGTTGGAAAGGAGTAGAAGCAGAGCAGTTGGATGTCATGGAAGGGACGTAGCTGCTACTGCTCTTAGGCTTGATAGTATGCATGAGTAGCTTCATCTTGAATAAAACGAAAATACTAGACTATCAGATTGATTGCTCCATCAGAAATATGGTCAATATTCATTTCATAAACTCTCAGAATAGAAAATTTTAATATTACGTGTAATTTGTGTAAGGTATGATGTCCTCCGTGTACGCAGAGGCTAGTTTGAAGGAATGTGTAAACTCATTCGGCTTGTCACAACCTGAGATCTTTTGAAGAACCGATTTGTAAGGAAGATCTTTGAAGTCTTGGTGATCACTTAGTACCCGACCTGATGTTAAAAACTCGATTACACCTGCAATAAAATCCAGTACAGTAAGTTATCGAAATTTGATGAGTAACAGTGCTATTATAGTATGTGTACTAGTATACTAGTGTTAGACAAAGTATTGAATCACCACTACCGTACAATATCAACGGGGAAAAATTCTAGTTACCTGAATCAGGCAGAGAATTGAAATCACCGCACAGAAGCAGCTGAACAGGATTCACACCAGCATTGGGCCTAAAGTGATGACTAGCTTCTTCAAGCACACCTTTCAGTGCATGCGATAACATCATGACCTGCAATGCACGAAATTTAATTAGTATCTTCATATTTCTGCTATAATTATTGGGTTTACGAGCTCCACACTACGTGGTAAAGGGAACATGCGAAACCTCACGAAAGTCATCCCCATAATGCTTTGTACGAGGGCCTACCTTTCGACTATTGGCAATTCCCTGAGTAGCCAATTAGGTACACCAACAACCGATTATTCCAAATACACCATTCAAAATAGGAAAATAGAGGAACTAAAAATACTAGTTACAATTTTGTCAGGAATGTTAGTGACCCCTGAACATGAAAAAATGAAGTCCCAACAAATCCCAGTGTCGCGGGGTGGTTTAAAGGTTCAATTTTTCGTTCATAACTCGAAAACCGTGCGTTGCAGTGAAAAAGTTCCTCAGTACTAACATATTATGATTCGGATTATGATCCGAAACACTTCACCTTCTTCTACAACTAATTTGTGACAAGAAGTGCCTCCTAGAGTTTTTTTTAGAGGCTTCGTTTCAGGGTTATTTAACTTTCAACATTTTTTTCGTGTTTTCGACCTTATCTCCTAAAAATGGTCCTAACTCCATCGTTTTCAAAGTATTCGCTAATCGGTATCAGATTTCAGATTTGCGAATACTTTGAAAACGATGGAGTTAGGACCATTTTTAGGAGATAAGGTCGAAAACGCGAAAAAAATCTTGAACGTTAAATAACTCTGAAACGAAGCCATAAAAAACCCTAGGATGCACTTTTTGTCGCAAATTAGTTGTAGAAGAAGGTGAAGTGTTTCGGATCACAATCTGGACACCCTGGATATAATCTCTATCAATGAGGGAATCCATCCATACTCTACTAAAATTACGAGTTGGTTTGAAACAGTGAAATGCGTGCAAGACGTACCTATTCAATATAATATATTATAAAACTGACAATATAAAACAAATCGATTCTACAATAGATACAAGTGGTTACCTGGATGAGTTTGACATCACAGAATTCGGGATCCCAGTGGATGTGAGCCGTGCACACGAGGATCGCTTGCTCAGTGATTTGCGAACAGTCCCGAGGACCTGCACATCAAAACCATTAGTACGTGATTGTTAACTGTATAGATTTGACGTAAGTAATAATTATTCAATATCCAGTAGGTTGAAATCAACTTCCAACGATGTGGGTTCCTTTCCAGCAGCTTCCAAGGGAATACTGGCATCTGGTTTGCTTCAGGATGGAAAACCGCAGTAGCTAGAAAGTAGTTATTGAACCATTAAGTTCTTTATCTGCAATATAACAGCCATGCGATAGGTATAGGATATTTTCTACGACCAAGTACCAAACGTTCCTCCCCCAGTAGGTACACCATCAGTCTTCAGAGTGTAGGACGGCCGAACTCCAGCTCTGTTCATTTATACAGAAACCTGCTCAACACATGAAGCCCAGTAATGATGAAGTACTTGTGGAAGAGATTATTTTTGGATTCGATGAGGTGGTGTGGCTAACAACCTCTTAACGCTCCTGCTCTCCACTACTTCTGTATGAAGGGCAACCTCACCTACTGCCAACTTCATGTACACAACCAAAACGTACCTCCACTGGATGTAGCTCCTTGTAGAGTTCCAAAGGTTGCATCAATTTCCCACAGCAATTTAGCTTAAAGGTATCCTCACCAGATTCGTTATACCCTATTAATATAATGAGGCATACTTCACTAGGCATTGCCTTCCCCACCTTCAGTTCTCTCAAACATAAACAGCAAATCGCAAGTGCTAGGAAGATTAATCAAGTACTATCACTTCTAGGAAAATGAAGCTTCCGAGTGATACAAGGCAAGATTTCCCCTGAGACTTAACAAGCCCGCATATTCGCTACAATGTATCTCTAGAGCGATCTACCTCCTCTGTTTTGTACACTTAATAAACTATTTATCGCCAGATGGGCTTTAATATTCACTATTGCTCTCCGCTAGGGTCCAAACCGCACCATCGTTTCCACTTACTACTGATCCGAAAAAACAGTTTCTTGAAAAGCAGGTGATCAGCTGGATGTTCTCTTGATTGAGTTTTTTTATGCAAGCGCATAAAAATAGAATAGCAATACCAAATGGGGCTGAACAACACGGCCTACCTCAGACAGGGCTTGTCAACATGACCCAACCCAAATAGTACAGAAAACATGGCCTAACTGACATTTCAAAAAATTAAAATAAAATTATTCATCGTCACGTAAGTTGTCTGTGTAATAAGCTAATCACAAATGGAAGTGGACCACTCATCAAACGTTAGGTAACTCTCTTTTTTAACCATACTCTGGTGCTTAAATACATAACTTATCCATTGTTAATGGTAAGTTGCTTATTGGAATTTGTCTCATAAGGTCATGTTTGTTTGTTTCCACTTGTGTTTTCTCATTTCTTCATTTCCACACATTAACTGACATTGTGGATAATCCTCCATATGGGCAAGTCCGTGGTGGAGGAGGAGTCTCCCGAGTTCTTCAACACTAAGTCATCGTAAAGGCATTGTAACACACTTGTCTAGTGGAGTCCTGTGTAGTACTGGTTGGAGTAAGAACAAACAAACAGGATCTTATGAGACAAATTCCAATAAGTAGCTCAGCTTTTAGTTGTGATACTAAGACTTTGTTTTTTCTTAAATTTTGTTTGATGTATATTTTTGTTGAACAAATACCATTACTGATGGATAAGTAAGGTATATAAGCACAAAAATGACCAAAGTATGGGTTAAAAAGATAGTTACCCAAATTTTGGTGATCCACTTCAATTTGTGAGCAGTTTATATTGGCAGCCAGAAGTGTCTATAGTTTCAAACATTCACGTATATTCCCAAATTTCAAAAATAAACAGTTTTTTGTGTCTCCTGTAAAACTGAAAAAAAAAAAAAAACAAACACTTAGATCATGTTGTACAACACCATTTGAGGTACCTAGGCCATGTTGTTCAGCCCTTGTTGCCACTCCACCCTCGACATAGAGGTTATCATCGCATACACCCACCCAGTATGGTAAAACAATTTGGTTGATTGAATACTGCTGCAAAAGATTCTGCTTGTTCCTTGGCATACCTGCAACAAACTATGAAGGTCTCTACCTACGCTATAGTTCACAACTATTTCCATCAAATGGTACTGGGCCAATTCGGTTCCTAGTTTCCATAGGTAACCCAACATATCCCCCTCCTCTAACAGTATGTACCTATTGAATAAGGAACTCTATGATTAGGTTAGAAACGAGCTACCTAAGCAGATGTCAAATATGGCCATCAACACGAAATAAATCCACCAGAATTTGTTGGGGCGACACAAATTGACGATGAACATTGTATTAATGATATTTTTATTACCGAATTGGTAAAAATATAGTTCTTCAGTTAACAAAATCAAAAAGGGGACATTGTGACAGTAAATTACAGTTAAAATATTACAAGTAAGGTAAACACGCCGTAGAGAATGGCACACGGGTAAGCTACAAGTAATCTCTGATCACTGGGCAGGATGGACGTGAATTCTTTGCTAGCAGCAAGAGCAGACCAAAGGATGGCCAGGATGGCAAGACCAACCCCAAAAGGATTCGTTAGCTTCAGGAAGATTCCCAAAGTGGACAGCGCGACGACTGGTATGAGACCGTAACCCATGACGGACGCAACAGCCACCAACGACGGTTTTTCTTGCTGGGACATCAACGTCAACAGAAAGTACATGAATATACAGGAAGAAACACCGATACCGTACACGTAGGAGAAGTTGATCCGTCCCGCCGAACAGAACGTAGTGATGCCGAAGAGGAGACAAAATATCAACGGGCCACCCAAATCGTGATCTCCGACAGGCGGATTCAAACAAAAAGGATCCAATACTGATTTGATCTTTTTGTAAATCAATTCCGGGTATATTTCCAGCTCTTCCAAAAGTGGTGGTTCGTGTTCATAATCGAACCCTGATGGGTTCAGCATTTCCACATTGGGCTGTTCGAAGTTCTGCGGTTGATCGTAGAAAAACGACATTTTACTACTCTGAGAGAATTCCGCGGGATTGTCGAACGACGATTGTTGGAAGGAAAGCTGGTCAGCGTTTAGAACCATGTCATTGTTTCCGTAAAACTGATACTGCGGCTGTGCCCCTTGCTGTGTGTTGGCCCACTCGGAGCCCTCCTGATCCCACATATTGTCGTTGAAATGCCCAGACATGATATTCTTCCGAACTGATTAACAGAACACTAACATAACGAGCAATACGTTATGAACACAACAGAGAAATAAATTAATCACTTCACGTAAAGTAGTGTCAGGTTATTTTGGTATAAAACTAATCAAGAAAGTTGACGTCAACAGAACTCACAAGAACATCAAGCGATAACTCGAAACTGTAAAAATCGATTCGAACTACATGAGATCGTTGCCAACAAAACAAACCTTTCTGGGATCGACTTGTCCAAGTTTCATTTCCTCCAACAAGGAGGCGACATCTGAATCGGCCGCAAGGAGCGCTGCCTACGTGTAAGAGACATACCCGGCGCCAATATTCAAACCAGGGACGAGTATCGAACTACAACTCGATATTTTCACTAATCAATCGATATGTCGATCAATCGACGTCAAATAAATCGATTAATCGACGACAGTTTGGAGAAAACCATGAAATCTAATTTCTTAGGTATGTATTGAAATGTAACTACTAGACCGTTTTTGACAAAAATGGAGATACGAGGTCTCAATTCTTCACTTTCGGTATTTACTTACTTGGAAAAACTTGGTAAGAAACCAGGAAAATAGGGGGCCCATGATGGCTCTCAACGGCCCTGTTGGCAGAATTCTCGAAGTGTAGGTGTAAATAATGATTAGTTGGACAGTAGGCCCACAATAGATTCATTTAAAAACCCATAAAATTACATTCCCGATTTCAACTTACAGTTTTCCCACGCAGCTTCTTTGGTTTTGAGCAACGCCGCGAGCCCGATGTTGTCTTTGGGCATGACCCTGTTGAGCATGTCGTCGGATCCCTCGCTGTTCGCCATTGCAAGTTGATTGAATTCCACCAAATGCTCTTTGATGAGTGTGAACCTGTCGAATAGTGGAAACACACGTGAATATCGTAGGCATAATTTTTGAAATCTACATTTTAAATTTTACATTAGCTACGTCCATCATCGATTTCTAGAGTTCACATGGTGAACCCCCCCCCCCCCCCACCGCAATTAAAGAATGTAAGAGCGAATTTTCGAATAAGTAACTGATTTTATGTAAAATGTGATGTTAAGAACATCTCATTCAAATACGAGCAACCTTGAACTTGTAGAGTAATTGAGGCGTTTGCTATCAAAACCAGCTGATTCCATTTTTGGAAATTTTACAGGAGAGACAAAAAACTTCTCACGACCAAAGTTCTAAAGCTAAACTTTTTTTTAAAAATTTTTAATTGTAGGTATAACTGCCTAGAATTTGATTAGTTTTTCATTTTCATTGCAGGTGCATTACCTTAGGTTGGAATGAGCTGATTTTGATGCAAAACCACGATTTTCCATGCTTTGTTTTTTAGTTTTTGGTTCAATTAAGTTGAGTGAAATTAGTTTTTTCCAGTTTACCAGTTAATATTTATGTCTTTAGGAGTTTTAAATAAATGACATCCACTTAACTTTTTCAAATGATCTGAAATGTCACAGTTGAGACATCAACTTTGGTACAATGTGAAAAAAGGTCATAAATTGCAACGCCAAATGGAGCAGGTTTTTTTTTTTTTTTTTTAATCAAAGACAAATAACATTGTAAATAAAATGCAGAAAGCAAGGAGAGAAAGGAAAAAGAATGGTGGATGCGAGCGCTCCTGGTGGGAGATGATAAAAGCTCGGAATGAGCAATTTCAGCTATATCCCTTCGTCAGGTTATGAAGGACCCTCTAAACTTTCAAAATATGCAAAAAAGTGGATTTCAGAAAAATATGGAATGAGCTGGTATTGATAACAAACGCCTCAATTATAGGTATTCAAGTATGAAGGTATTCGGTAAATTCGGTATGAATTAAGAGTGGTGCTCTCTGACTAAACATCGGTAGGTACTTACAATAGTCTTCTTAATAGTTACTTGCCATCTTGGAAAGAAAAGGTTCTTCCAGTTCCCTGAATGTCGTTTGTGTTAATTATAAAATCTTATTACCACTATAATAATAATATGAACAATATAGGTACCAACTTCAATTGTTATGAGCAATATGCCATCTTCATCTAGACGGAGGTAGGTAGTGGATTCATGCGAGGAAATGAGACAGTGGGATAAACTCTATTGAGGATGTTTCCATATCTAGAATTTTGATCAGGTGAAGCATGCAAGAAGGGTTTGTACCTCTGGAAAAAATCTCAACCAATTGAAGGTACAAAAGTGTTGTACCTTCAAACTAGTTCACCCTGATGGATGGGAACATAAATGTCCAATTTTGCAATGTCCCCCCCCCCCCCCCACCAAACTCCCCAAAACCCCTAGAACTGATTTTGGTATAGAAAAAGTTTTCGAAAATACAGGTTCTAATATTTTTGAACGGAACAATAGCTTCCTATTCTTGGAAAATTCGCTATAAATGCTTAGCATTTATTCAGGTTTATTTAATGAAGGAATTCTATAATTAACCGCCAGGCATAAATTAATAGTTTAAAATTCGATTCGGCTTCACCTCTCTATTTAAACCCCCCTAAAACTCCCCCCCCCTTACAGTGACTCTATTCTGCCCATTTACGAACTTAGCCTTTGATTGCCAAGTCAGATGTTTTGTGCAAATTTGAACTTTTATCTCAATTCTACCGTGAGTCTGTCTGGATTGACAAACACATATACTTACAATTTTTATTTCGGAAATTCGAGTTTTAAAAATTTTGGACCGAGAACAGTAGCTTCTTCACCTTCGAAAATTCGCTAATACAGATATAAACACCCCTCACCCGTTCATCCACTTACTTGGCGGTTCTGAAGAAAATGGCGCATCCGTCCACGTACTTCCTCTCTGACTCGGACATCGTCTTTGCTCTTGACTTGGGTGAAAATATACCGTCGTAGCCGTCTCTTTTAAGCTCCGGAAGGAAAAATTTATAAAACTGGTCCGTCTCTACTTCCTGCAATGAAAACACGACAGGAGTAAAAAAAGGCGCGATAGCAGTCGAAATGCATGTTATGTAGCATCCTTTGAATTACACCTTTCGCACCTTGAATTTAACTTTACGCTAAGTGAATTAGATTTTTTGCAAAATGAATTTATCCTTGGGCAATCAACAGATTTGCCCAAGTCAACAAAAATTTTTAGTCAACAGTTTAAGTCAACAAAAATTTTTAAACTTCGACAAACATAATTGTATAATTGTAAACACAAATCATGCAAGTGATGGAACGAACACAAAAAGTGTAGATTTAAACATAATCCAGCACCTCATGAGATTAATCTGAATTTAAACTATTTATTTATTAATAAAAAAACTGAACTTGCAAAGTATCCTTCTACAGGTGACATTTTAATAATTAAAATTATTTTGGCACAGGAATAATTCTAATAGGACTTTAATAGGAGTCTAATAGGACTTTATTAATAATAATAAAGTCGTTTTACTAATTATTAGTAAAGGCAAAGGTTAATGGAGAGGTCGTCCAAGAGCAGTTGTAGGGAGCAGCCGAAACATAAACATATCAATCACGTAGTTTCCACTATCTTGTGACGTGATGGAGCGTACACTTTCTGTGATGACCTCTTGAAGTTGGTGTTCTCTTTGACTGCATAAAATACCTTTCACGTATGTAGGGAGAATTCAATTTTTGGAAAGATTAATTCAATTTTTGGAAAGTTTAATTCATTTTGCGAAAAGTTCCCCCCCCCCCCCCTTCACCGAAGCAAAAAAATATATCGTTACTAAATTTTGTTGTTGGACTTGATTACAACTCTTGAAATACCTATTTTATTAATAAAAAAAATGCGAGAAATGAGAAATGAGTATAATTTATTGTTATTTTATTGTACGTGATAAACTGTTACAACCTAAACGACAATGCCACCTCCCCCTCCCCATCCTCAAGTTTTGATATCCTGGGTACGCCCTTGACACCAACACTTGAAGATCAGATCATAAGTAGAAGGTAACAGCCAAAGATAGAGATTGAGTAGATCATTAACACAAAAATGATCAATCCTATCAATCTAGAAGGATTTTTGGGTGATAAAATGTACAACTCTATTGCTTCGATATTTCCGCCAAAATCTCACCTGAAGGCTGATTATGTCGGCAGTGTAGTGTCTTATTTCGCCCAAAATGGCTTTTTTCCGGTATTCCCAAGCCAGCGCCCAAGTGGGGCAGTATCCATACATTTGGCGTGTAGCGTACTTGTCGCATAGAACGTTGTAACACATGACCGTCATTAAACCTGAAAGAAAAATTTTAATGGTTTAATTGTTGAAAAAATATAAAATACTAGCGGGTTACCCGTGCGTTGCACGGGTCTACATGCATTATCGCTCTCTCAGCTGATGCGACTCCCTCCCAATCACTCCCCACAGTATCAAATTTAAGACGAACTGAAGAGAAGTTATCTTTAGCGCATTCGAGACACAAAATGGACGCAAATGGACACACAAAGGAAACATCATCATCAAAATGAGCATATTAAAATGGGCAGTAGTTTCGTAAGAAAACATGGGTCATTATAATACCTACTATTATAAATTGCCAATTTCAGGCTTCAGCAGAGACCGGCTTTGCAAAACCTGAATGTGTTCTAAATAAGCTGCTATTTTGCCAGGACCTTCACTGTGCCTACCTATTTTAAGGATCAGATGGTGTGCAGCGAGTTTTTGAAATATCGTCTCATTTTTTCATGGATATTGTGGAAATTAAACAAATCTGAGCCCCGAGAGTGTTACGAGGATTCAACTGCTGATGGCACGTTGAATAAGATTCAACCTATTAACCAGCAAGATTATTTTCAAATGCAATACCTGAGGATACAGAAGACTTCATTGGAAGCGTATCACAAATGCCTTCAAATATAATGTTATTAAGTCATGTTAAAGAAAAGCTCAAGTGTCGCACTCAAATTTTCCATGAACACCATAAAATCAAGTCCTCAATTGTTGGCGTCGCATTTCACGTGACTGATTAGGTACTATTGCTGCAACCCTAATTCAATTTTCGGTCAGCCATTGTAACGATCATATTATATTGCACTTTTTCAAAGTAAAAACTTGTTCAGACTATGTAACACTCATGAGTCACTTCAAGTCTTCCTTGATAACACTTTTTTTCAGATCCTTAAACCCCCGTGTCTCTATGTATTTTTGGTTGAGTTCAGATGGTGGCGCCATCTACGAAT
The DNA here is from genome assembly GCA_963920205.1 of Stenodema calcarata. NCBI lineage: Eukaryota > Metazoa > Arthropoda > Insecta > Hemiptera > Miridae > Stenodema > Stenodema calcarata. Next base: position 33,661,900 of record OY986050.1, read on the forward strand.
TTTGTAAATCTGAAGTTGAACTCGCAATCAAAGACCTCAAAAACCCCCGAGGATGGATTTTCACAGAAAATAAGCCAGTGGAAAATAGTTTTTTTCTCGATCGTTGTCAGAATCTACAGTCCATCCTTATTATAATTGTAATACAACAAATTTGTTCTAAAAAAGATCAAAAGAGGAATCATCAAGATAATAATGCCTATTTCAAAGTTTTCCGAGTGTCACAACGAAGCAATCCCTATCAAAATCATTCAGCGGTTTGGCCGTCTATAGAGAACAAACAGACCAACTTTAGGGTTTGCCTGTTTATAAGAGAAGATTATTGTCGCAAGTGGGAACGTCATATAAAGTACCCCACGCAACCGGGAAACTAATTGGGGGTTCGTAAATCTAGAATGACTGAAATGATGAGGAGGAAATAAAAAATTCCCACAAGTGTTCCTGATTAATACCGTCTTTTTAAAAATAAACACGAGTGTGAATAACCGTGGGAATGCATTTTTAAAACCGCTGCGAACTATTATTTTATTATTTGTCTAGTTCATTATTCAAATATTATTATTATGATTAATTATTTACAATTCACTTGTTTCAATATTGTTCTGAGGTTTTTTCTAGTATTTAAGTCAGCAATAATTTATAACACGAAGTACCTACTAACAAATAATCAAATATTTCTGGCTAGTCTAGACCACTGTTCTAAGAACAGTGGTTCCCAACTGGTGGTCTGCGGAGGATGGACTCAGGTCATCGACACATGTTTTGTCAGGAATTTGGATTACAGTTACAGTTTGTAGTCAAGCGTAAATCAGTGTTATCAGGGCTCAACCGTGGGAGACGAAAATGGCTGGTGAAATAACGTGACTATAGTTTTTCCAATCTTGTCACGGTTTTTTGTACTTAAAGATGAGGGCTGTATGTTCCTTCAAGGAAAATGTACAATTGCTTTGTATAATTGCCTACTTAGCTGACGCGTTTGAACATTTAAATACTCTGAATGTAGATTGGTGAGGGGACTACGTGGACTTGTTGAGAGTTGAAGACGAAATTAGTGCTATGGTGAAAAGTGTCAGATCTGGGTGACAAGGGTGGAAAAGGATTCATTAACAAACTTCACGAATTTAAAAGAGTTTTCGACTTCATCCGAACTTAGTTTACCCCATCAAGTGAAAGAACACGTTATCATTCATCTTCGCAACTTAGCTACGATTTCTCGGGAATATTTCCCAGAGCCCTATCCTGACAATAGTTGGATCCGAAATCCGTTCAGCTGCCTGGAAGTAACAAAGATCTGGACCCTCACAGAAGAGGAACAAGACCAACTTGTAGATTTATCAAGTAGCGGTATAATGAAAACAGTTTTCAGCGATGAAAAGATTGCTGAGTTTTGGGTGAAAGCCATCAAAGACTACAGAGAGCTTGTCAACGAAGCAATGAAATGCATTCTCCCATTTGCCACTACTTACCGGTGCGAACAAGCGTTCTCTACAATGTTTTTCATGAAAAATCAGTGCAGGAATAGACTCGACATGAAATCTGAATTCAGAGTAAACATTTCAAGCTTGAAGCCCAACATTTCGGAAATAATGGATACAAAGGAGCAAGTCATCACATTAAACTTTAAATCTGTAAATCCTAAACTGTGAATAAATAGAATGATGTTCATGTAAGCAACAGCGATTTTTTTCGGGGGTCCTTGAAAACCCTGGTCTAAATCCTTGAGAGTCTCACCATGAAGAAATGCTGTAAAATATTGTTTGAATAGATGAACAGAAGGTTATCTCCTAATCGGCGAGGGGAGGGGGGAGGGAAGGAAGGAGGTCAGTAACTAGCTCAGCGATGGACTATAATAATTATTATTATCAACAAGTAGTAACTTCAATATATTCAAAATAACGTTCTTCCCTTAGACACGAAGGGCTGTTTTCATGGAGGGGGTTCTTCCCTTCAAAATCACAAAACCATGTGTTCCTCGGTCTGAACATTGGCGATTTCTACCGTTTGATTCACGCTCATGTTGACGATTTTTTTTTATCAATCCTTTGGGCCTTTATTGTGACGGGAAAAGCTCCGGATGGTCTTGAAAAATTGTCTGAATTGAACTCTTAAACCCGTAAAATTCCCCTTAAACCCCTTCCAAATGACCTATGATTACGAAAAGTTGCAAGGAGTTTCTAGGATCATCCTCGGGCTGGTCTGTACCCGTATCCCGAATTTCATATTTTTATGACAATCCTAACCGATACTATTGGAATGGGTATCGAAACCATTGGAATCGACCAAGAGAAAAAGTGAACTCCCCTCAAAATTGGGGAGTTTACGTTTCAAGATAAGTACGAAGTTTCAGAAAATCGAATTACAAAAAAACCCTATAATTACGTGTTTTACTAGTTAAGAATTCACTTACATGATGGTTTGTTGGTGGAGGGCCGAGCCAAAGGTATCCAAGGTCGTTCAGGCGGTTGAGGTGTTCGCACTGCAACAGAAGAAATATTTATTGTTTACAAAACTTGAATAAAGAAAGTGTAGTACTCGTAAATGGCGTGGAATAATACTTGAAAACGTAGTACCAGGAAAAAAACGGCCACGTAATGTAAAAACAACGGATTTCGTCTAACGAGAGCGAATTAAAGCGGTTTGAATTCAATCAACAGACCGATGCTGAAGGGAAACAATTTGGAAGAGAAAACGACGCAATTTACTGATCGAATGGACAGAAAACAATATCAATGAAACAACTACGGAAGGAACGATCCACCCCGACGGCCGAGGCCAGTGAATCCCCTCCGACTTGATTTGACGAGATCCATTATTTATGGAGTAAAGGCGTTAACACGGATAGTAAACAAGGTTTGATTAAACTCAGCGTTGAAATAACACCCTTCCCCATCTCCTGGTGCCACCTCCGGCTTCTCCTCCGGATTTGACGTGAGCATTTACATCGACTCTACTCATCATCTTCTCCCTTCGCTGCGGTTCATTATGAAATTTGAATTTTACATACTTGGCATAATTGGTTGAGGGGCTACACTACAAGGGCGACTAACGCAATGGGAGGCATATAGAAGCAAGGAAAATGGCTTCAGGCAAATTTTTTGTTCGATTGACAGATATGTGCTACAGTACACTACCAGTAGCCCATTCAAGTTTTTTTCCTCCATAGGGCAGTAAGGAAATATTCAAGATCGAAATGGGATTAGCGGTTACGTGGGACTCAAACAGCACTAAAACCTTATCAACGAGTACCGAACAATAAATAGATAACAATCTTATAACCCCAGTTCCTAGACACGTTTTATGTTTCATACAAACAACTTTTCATGTCAAATAAAACAATCAAGGCACACCACATAATCAATTGTATTAGGGAGGGATTGGGAGGAAATTTTGAATCGAAGTTAAGCGGCCTTATTATGCCGCTTCTTATTTCTATGAAATATCGCTCACTCACAATTCTAATTCCGATACGGGACGGAATGTGGATACAATTGGTTATTATTATTATTAGATTACTGGAGGGCATATCCAGGAGGGCAGTAAATATGTTTGGCGTTCATAACATCTCACATGCTCTTCATGACTGTGTTCAAATGAAACATTTCTTATTCGATTCCAATGGTTTATTATTAATAAATCCACAGTCATGCAGCGTGGCTACAAGAGCAAATTTTCGTATAAATAACTGGTTTTGTGTAAAATGTCTTCATTTTACTGGTTTTATAACAAATGCTGTCTCCATTTTTTGCCGACTAACACCTCAGTTTATAAATTTTTTAACGCCCAACACGATGATGAAGTCGGAATTGTGATACTCCATTCCGTTATCAGATTAGAGCAGATGAACCATGATGAACATCTCAAGTAACAACCACGTTTCTTCATCTTCAATCAGATCCAGTTTAAGAACGGAAAATGATATCGCAATTTTGATTTCCCCATCGTGTTGAGCGTAAAGTAGACTGTTTAATTTTTGGAATTTATGGGTATTTTCCCCCCTCCCCATAAAATCCCCCTGAACTCCCCTTAGAGTGGTCCGATTCTGCCCATCTACGAACATAGCCTTTCCATTGTCCTTTGGCAGTGAATTCAGGATGGGCTAAAACGAATTTTGGTAAAAAACCTTTCAGAAATTCGAGTTTTAAACATTTTGGACTTAGATGTTATATATTTCTTCAAAACTAGATAACATCTACGAAATATATAGGGTGGATGGAGAAAAGAAACGCTAAGAATCGGTTACATAATTTAGAGGGAGTTTGGTTATGGAGTTTTTTAGGACCTGCCTTCTATAGAAATTTGACAATAGGAAGACTTTCTGCTAGAGGAAGGCAGTTCTGGAACGCCTCGTATATCTTTCTCTCCCACTTCAGCCAGGGGATTCCTTCCAATCACCTTTACTTCAGAAAATAACCCAATTTGAACTGAAAACTCGAAATAGAAGTACTTTGCAATCCTCCTCCCACTTAATCCGAGCTGATGTTTGGGGACAATCGGGGAAGAAAAACGAATAACAGTAACAATCAAGGTACCTAATCCGCGATCTGAATTTCAATCCCTTTTCCTTCCTTGTTCTTCCAATTCCGGGGACGAACCACTCGGGCGGCTAATTACTCGTTACCCCCTAGAGATTCTCCCTTGAGTTCCATTAGTATGCTTTACAGACCTGCCCTAATAGCCACGGAGTACTTTTCTTGCTATCCCCCTTTTTCCTCCGGTTGGTTTCAGCTTTGTAATGTGAAAAGCTGTAAAAGGTTTTCTAGAACGTACATTGATTGCCAACAACGATGCCGCTTGAAGAAAGTGCTGGGTCGCTGCAGCGCGTCTACCTTCCTTTGGGTAGGTACTAGGAACTGATGCGAATTAGTAGTGAAACGTCTGCGAATTCACATTTAAACCTTCTCTTTACACAGACTATACTGTCTACCCAAGAACGCCCACAGATAAATGTTTGCATTCATATCATTCAAATCTCAAGTTCACGTTGGAAAAAAACGTTAACGTCATGTACTTGATACAGACGGGCTCAAACAGGAATTGAAAATGACTGTGATGGCGCTACTCTCGTTACATATTTCCCCCTGCTAATAATCCATCTTCATGAGCAATAAGTCATTTTTAGCGAATTTTCGAAGAAAATTATTGTTTTCGGTTCAAAAATGTTTGAAAATCGAATTTCCGAAAACTTTTTATACCAAACTCCGTTTCAGACCATCCTGAATCCACTGCCAAAAGACAACAAAAATCATATGAATGATATTATACTGGATATTTTCACAGGAGGAGAAAATAGAAAGAGAGCAACACAAGAGCGATGCACTTGTTCTATGGTTGAGTGGTTTTCTCTGAACCCAAACTGGCGGTCGGGAATTAGCTCTTTCTCATGAACGATTGGTTGTAATCTGTGTTTCAGTAATTTCTCAATGGGCTTAGACATAACTGGTAGTCGTGATATCGGACGATAGGACTTTTTGTTCTTGGATTCTTTTCCATGTTTCAGTATCATGATAATTTCTGCCACTTTCCAGAAGCGGGGTACATAATATTATTTTAGCCTCAATGCCGCGTTTATGATATACAAGAGCACTCGCATGCCTTCTTCTGGTAGTTGCTTAATTATATTTCCTGTAATGAGGTCATATCCTGGGGCTTTATTAGTTTTGAGATTGCGAATTTGGTCAGCTCACTGAGCGTTACTGGTCGCATGGAGTTCATATTTGTGGAGAAGAATACCACCGGTAAGTTTCCTTCATCACTGTTCCTAGAGGGTGGCACAAACGTGTTCTCGAGGTGTTCAGCAAAGATCTCAGCCTTTTCGATAGGGGTTTTTCTACACCTGGTGTGTATTTCGGTGCGAGTGTTAGCGAAAAGAAACAAATGGAAGTAGTGAGGTCATTCTGGAGCCCTTTTCCCTAGAGATCTGAGACAATATGCTGAAAATGCCAGACTCGTGTATTTTGTACACAGATCACGTTCCAGACCTAGCGGAGAGTACATTATGATACGCACGTCTGTAGGTCCACCGCAACGTGGTGAGTGAGACAAGACCATGTGAGAGAATGAGAGAGGATGGTTACGACCAGGATGGGTTTATACGCGTAGTTGGTAGAGGACAAGTTCAGCTGACCAAAGATAATGGAGTGGTTGGCCAGCATGGCCAACTTCCCCCAAAGCGCTGAAGTAATTTCCGCGGCTCGGTATCACATAACCTCCCCACTCTCTAAAACCCTGGTTTTCGAAATATTTGCCTTGAGATTCGCTTCTACCGCCGCACTCCCGCGGTATTGCCCGTTCTATAAATTTATTCATAAGGAGATAACGAAGTTTTACGGACAAACAAAAAGCCCCCCACGTTCAAACAAGAGCTGGACCCTTGGATAAGCCAATTCGCATGTGGTAGTTTGACCTCACGTTTTGCTGAAGTGTATCTGGACGGGGTGTGTGTGTGTGTTAAGAACGATGAAGTGCAAAACTCCCAGGCTAAACGAGTGAATTTGTCGACCGACGTGAATATGACATAACAATACAAGAAATCCGTTTAAAGCAAAGTTTAAAAAACAGTAACCACCACAATTCACTGCGTCAAGAAATTTACGCGCGGCAGTAGTTGAAGTACTATTAACATGGCGAAGTTAATGTGTTAAATCACAATTGTTTTCTTCTTGCAATTTCGATCTGAAAATTCTCCTACAAGGGTTTATTATCTTCTGAACAGATCACCCTACGCTTGAAATTATTACAATGATGTCTATGAATTCATGGTCGGATTAACCTGGCATTTCCATTTGGTAAATTCCATGGTCGCATTGCGTACTCAAGGACAGCACGATATTTTGGCGGTTTATCGTATGTGTTTATGCCGACAAATGTCGCTAAGATGAGGTTTGTTGAATGTAAAATCCACTATAAATCATTTATCAAACACATTTTGACGGGGGTATGTCTTTTACCTTTGGGTTTTTGAAAAAAATTGTGTGACGTTTGTTTCAGCTCAGCCCGAAAAAGTGTAAAGCGATACCAATAAACAGCAACGGGCAATTTCGACATGGATATGTCTTCACTCTGTGAAGCTGTAATTTGTTATGTAGCCTTCTTAGGACTTTGAGCAGAATAGGCCCAGGTTCAGCTAAGTGGATCCTAAAGCTCATTTCTGTGCTATTCACTCTATGAAGCTATAGTTTGGTATGCAGTCTCCTTAGGCAACAGAATAAGCCCAGGATCAGCTGAGTGTCCCTAAGGCTAATTTCTATGCTATTCACTCACTGAAGCTTTAATTTGGTATGTAGCCTCCTTAGGACTTACACTTTAAGCAGAATAGGCCCAGGATCAGCTGAGTGGCTCCTGAAGCTAATTTCTATGCTATTCACTCTATGAAGCTGTAATTTGGCGTGTAGCCTCCTTAGGACTTATAGTTTAAGCAGCATAGGCCCAGGATCACCACCTTCAGCAACCTCAACTTACACATAATATGATTGCAGTGTTCAGCGTCTTCAGTAGCAGGAATTCATTGTTTAATGACAACAAAGTGGACATGAAATCAAATATCAGAAACTTGAGTCTTGAAGTAAAAATTGAAGACGACCCCAGGAAATGAGCTCACGTCGTTTTGTACTCCCACATTTAGCGTTTTTTCACCACGGATGTAAGAGTGTTTTGGACCTCTGTGAAGCCAGTCGTCACCAACATGGGCTGCGATATGCGATTAGATCGAGGGGACGAGACGTAGTTATTGAGATGCAAAATAGAATCTATTGGTGAGTCTGAATGAACAGGCATTTGCGAATTCGTATCTTGGAGCATCATTGACGGCATAATATTAGAGACAAGACGTAACTCAACAAATCGAATACCATCACCGTCTCTTCCCTCGCGGCCTGATGGGCGTTCTGAATAGACCTAAGTACATTTCCATCCGCCAGCACCGCCACGGCCTCGAGATGTCGTTGAGATGCGTCTAAAAAGAAAGTGCTTCAACGTTATCAAGTTGGCTCACTCCCGCAGCCGTCTCACACGCTTTATTTGATTCAATACACCGAACACGCGCTCCCCTGAATGTACGTCATTGCTCTGCCATTCGCGCGAGTTCCTAACCACGTTACTGACTTCACCGAGTGCTCGGGACGGCGAACAGAATTCGACGGGAAAAGCGCGAGACCTCAATCTTCCGCGCTTCTGCTCTGATCCTTTCGCCTGTACCGCGGGAAAATGCGGCTTTATTTCGCCTCTTAGCTCATTAACTTGCAGGACGAGCTCACCAATAATAACGCGAGAGCAAGAAAAACTCTGCAAAGTCTTGACACAACGGATTTATCATATTATTTGTGCAGATCACCCTTCTGTATAGATCACTAAATGATTGAATAATTAGGTACTATTATGAATTATTATTGATTATTAATAATTATCAAGTAGTGTACATTATTATTAATAATTATCAAGAATTAAACACTTTTTAAATGTGAACTAAACACTTTAAATATTAACAATTATTGACTTCTTTGGTAAAAAAAAAAAACTACACCGTTTCATTTGAATTTTTCGAAGTATGAATTTTTCAATACTTCAAAATTCGTTTTGAACCCCTTCCCATTGACTTAGGGTCATCAAAAGTTAGGAGTATCATTGTGGGGTTGGTGCGAACCCGTAGACCAAATTTCGTAATTTTAGCGCAACGCTAACTGGGCAAGTGCCGCGGATTTTTTTAAAATTCGATTTTCGGAATATACGTATTTTGAAACGTAAACCAGCAAATTTTGGGAGGAGAATTTTTTTTCTTGGGCGATTCCAAAGGTTCCATCGAAGATAATAAACCAAAATGAAAGAGAAATTTCAATAATAATACCTCGAGTTTAGGTACAGCTGAAACCCAGACGGTAATGCTGAAATTGTTTACTTGGTGTTGAACGAGCATCGTAATAATAGTCATTATTCATCATTTTACAGGTTAACCCCTCCACTGGTTAATCCATGAATTTGTTTCACACTATCTCGCGCTCTTCAATTTAATGGAAGCAAGTTACATGAAAATCCCAATCATACTTGATGTGAAACATCCAATAATATTAATTGTGAAATAGAATTGAACACGAGGCTTGTTGGTGCGATGAAATATATTAGTCCAATCAAATTAGAACTCCGGGGGGCCGTAGTAGGTTGCAATTATTGTTGGAAAACAAGAGACCGCTTTAACAAATTGAGTAGGCCGGAGTATCATGATAGCTCTCCGAAAAACCACGAAACGTTTAGACGGTTTTTTTTTTCACCGAAAAGGCTGAATATGCCCCCCCCTCCCCTTCCCTCCTTAGTAAAGAGAATAAATTTTAAAACTTTGTAAAAAGTTAACCTTTCGTCGACTGGAACGCTTTTACGGCTCCTGTTATTGACATAACTTATAGAATGTACGTTATGGAGCCTGCATTCAGAAAACGAGTACGAATTCAAATTTCCACAGAATTCACTCATGAAACATTCGTTCGCTTTTTATTTTGAAATCAGCGATTGATATCCAATCACAATGCAGCAACAATATCCGGAGTTCGTTAATTTTGGAAGCGAACCGGCTAGGCAACGAAATGCATGACATATTGGTCGTGCGTGTTGCATATCTCAGAGCTCCCCACTCGCCGCGACGCTATCAATAACCAAATGCTGGACTAAGCGCACAGATGGCACCACGTTCATTCAAATAAATTAATCATGATTATACATTACGAGTACATTCAGCTTATGAATAAATCTCTCGGCGACTGGAATGAATTATAGAGCGAGAGACAACGAGAGAAAGTTTGTTTTCATCCCGAACCAACTACTCACAATATTACAGGGTTTTTTTTTTTAATAAGCAACAAAGATAGGCAATTAAAAATATTATTTACCTAGTACATACAAATTGAAATCGGACAATCAGGACAATAGATTCAATTGGATTTGAAGAGAATTAAAATCAAAATATCGAATGAGTCAATTGCAAAACAACTCATAAAACCGCAATTGTGTAGTGCAGCAATCGGATGGAGCGGAAACGAGCTGGAGGCAAATGTTTACTTCACACTTGAAATACTTGTGTACGAGTTGTCTTTTACGAAAAGTTATCAAACCCTAAATTTAACCTAAACCCTAAAACTCCAAACCCTAAAGTTATTAATTCATTGGTTTTAAATTTAACTTTAGATAATTTAAAAATAATTAACGTCCCTTCAATACGTGTTTTTGTTTAAATATAAGGAATTGAATATTTAAAAACAAATTAACTAAACAAAGAAAGTTTGTGTTGGGCGTTAAAAAAACCTTTAAAATGAGGTTTCACTTGTCAGACTGTTTCATTTTTGGAATTTATGGGTAATCTCCCCCCCCCCCCCTTGAAATCCCCATAAGCTCCTCTTACAGTGGCCCGATTCTGCCCATCGATTGCCAAGACAGATGTTTTGTGCAATTTTGAACTTTTTACCTCAATTCTATCGAGAGTTATCGTCTGGAATGACACATACAGACATAAATATACACTCGTATATACCTACATATGATTTTTGGTGTCTTTTGGCAGTGAATTCTGGATGTTCTGAAACGGATTTAAAAATTTTTTTTCTCGGAAATCCGAGTTTGAAACATTTTAAACCGAGAACAACAGCTAAAATGACAATTTTCGAAACGATAGGAAATAATTCCTTGTTCGGAGGGAGGTACTTATCATGCTACTGAATGAAGGTAATTTCTCATGTTTGTTGGTAGGTACTTCTTTCATATAAACAAGCTGGCAACTTGGGTCTCTTCAGGGAACTGAGGGACGAGGAACCCGATGATTTCCGGAACTACCTACGTTCACAACAACTAATACACTGAAACACCTCGTCAAAACATTTGGAGAAAACTGCGGAGACAGACATGTGCGTTTTTGGTGAGCCCATCGAACTAAAACTCCAATTTTGAAACCAAACATGATTTTTATGTAGCTGATTTCACTCAAACGGGATGCAGATTCGAGCTGTGAAGAAGGTGTTCAAGAAATTTAATGCCTATCATCAATGCTCGCAACATCCGAATTCTCGTATTATAAACAAAACATAATTTATTACATCGCCGGATAATATCGAATATTATGTAGTATTGCGAGCAGAGAATAATATTCGCTACATATTATGTTGAACTGCATTGAATGTTGCGATTATTCCCCACATATTGCGATTATTCCCCACTGACAATGATTACTCCCCACATACTCACTTCACGGATTTCGTTTCCAAGGGAAAATTAAAAAGAACATCGGCTGAGCTGCTTACAGTTGTTAAATTCATGTATGCAATGGTGAACCAAACCACGCAGCCAGATGTCAAAAATTGAAAGTTCGTGTGGGTCGCTGTTAAGTGATTCAGATCACACGAGTGGGGAGAGTGAGGGAAGTGATTGAGTGACGCGGGGGGTGATTTACTGATGACGCGAAGTGTGAGACGACGCGGGGGGTGTCGGCGTGGTGAGGGGGTAACGGCGTGGCGAGGGGGTGACGGCGTGGCGAGAAGTGACGGCGTGGCGAGGGGGTGACGGCGTGGCAAGGGGGGTGATAGAGGGGGGAGAGTGTATTTTGTCTACGGTTGTTTTCTCTCAAGACTTCTTCCTCTCATAACCACCAACTCCCGCCACCGCCCCAAAACTCCCCCCCCCCTTCATCAACCACCACCCTCACTACAAATTTTATCTTTGTTGATATCCTCTCAAAACTTTTATATTTACAAGATGCCCCAAAACACTACTTTTTCAATATAGGTACCCTTTTTATCGGTTCAATTCATAATTAATTGAGCTTGGTGCATTCTCACGCTCTTTGTATCTTACACGTACATTTAGTTTAAATGATAGTTGTGAAACTACATAACTTACTTATATATCCATCAATTTAGAATCCCAATTTTCTTGTAAAAACACATTGTATAAATTATGTCAGATAATTAGTGACCTATAAAGATAATCATGAACTACATCCGTAAACCAGTTTTGTCTCCATAACATACCCAACCTCACAAATTAAAGAAAATATTAAAACCAAACGGTGGGTACAGCGTTCGTACAAGTACCCAACCACGAGGGACATATGTCTTTGCTCCCCCTCCCACACCCACACCACGTACCTCGTACTTCAACAATGATAAGGTGAACTTCATAAATATTTGTGTGTAAACAATTATTTAAACAATCACGCTCATACCGCAGCTTGTCGGCCACGCACTCCGCAGTGGTTAACCTAATATGGTTAGGTAAATCGAGAGCTATCCAACGAGCGGTGAACGATTTTTGTACGATGATAACTGGCGAGGTAAACTTCCGTAGCAACGAATCGGTTGTACGTGAAAATCATTGGAAATTTTTCATAACGCTTTCTTCGCCACACCGTAATGTCACACTTTTGACATTAAATGTCAAGTTAAATTTTCGAGTTTATGTACCAAAGTAAAGACATAAAATTTTTATGTCTTTACTTTGGTACATAAACTCGAAAATGTAACGCGGGACATGCAACGGAGAAATGTAACGCGGGTTTCTGATGATTTCCGCTTACAACCGATTCGTTGCTACGGAACTTTAACTTCGCCAGTTATCATCGTACAAAAATCGTTCACCACTCATTGGATAGCTTTCGATTTACCTAACCATATTACGTTAACTATTGCGGAGTGCGTGGCCGACAAGCTGCGGTATGAGCGTGATTGTTTAAGAAATTGTTTACACACAGGTGATCATTCTCAATAATTTATATTGTCAACACGAATGCAAGCTTCATATAATTCTGATGGGAGGGGGCGCAGAGACATAAAATGTCCCTCGTGGTTGCGTACTTGTACGAAAGCTGTACCCACCGTTTGTGTTTATCTATTTCTTTAGAATTTTTTCTTTGGTAGTAGAAAACTTTATTTAAACGGACATAGCAGCTCTCCTAGACAAGATAGAGAGTTGAAATGTTTATGATTTTAAAGCCATTTATATGGGATTTCATATGACATGCACCTATAGGGGTAAAATGAAGAAATTGTTCTTCTAACTTCAAATTTTAATTTAGTTGTTGCCGATAAGTGTCATAAAAATTATTTTTATGACACTTATTGACAACAACTAAATTATGAACCAACTTCTCTCCCATCATAACTATTATGATGGGAGAGAAGTGAGTTCATACTTCTTACGATTCACCCTTTCCCTCAGATCACGTCAGAACACAAGCGACCGGCGGGCCACTACGTCAGAGCCTATAACGCACGAGCGTATGACGTCAGACGGCTGGCAGGAGGCCAACTAGTACGTCAGAGCCTATGACGCACGAGCGTGTGACGTCAGACGGCTAGCAGGAGGCAAACTAGTACGTCAGAGCCTATGACGCACGAGCGTATGACGTAAGACGGCTGGTAGGAGGCTAACTAGTGCGTCAGAGCCTATGACGCACGAGCGTATGACGTCAGACGGCTGGCAGGAGGCTAACTAGTACGTCAAAGCCTATGACGCAAGAGCCTATGACATCATTGGATACGGAAATAAACTGAATAAATTTTGCCTAGAAGCAATAAACGACACTGAAATTTAAAAGTTTGAGTTATGTGCCATAGTAAAGACATAAAATGTCAATAATCAACTAAGTCCCCTCCCGGCCCCTGGATGTCGCTGAAAATACTTGAATGGAGGTATTGTCTACCACCACTTTTAGGACGTTCTGCATTGATCATCTTGTAGGTAACTTGCTCATGCGGTCACGATGCATGCCGGAGACGTTTCATGTTATTCTCGTCAAGGGAACTTCATACTTTTTTGGTCTGCGAGTGAGGTGCTTATCAGAGTCGAATCGTTATCGTTATCAGATTCTGTACCAGCCCCCCGGGGCGAATGCCTCGGGTCGTGTAAACGAGGCAAAAATGAACGCACATAAAAAAACTCAATTTCCATCACTTACCCGTGATAAGTGGATTTTATCTTATAAAAAATTTAAAAAAAAACCTCCAACCGCATTCGACACTGAAGCAAGGGAGGAATCGAAACGGTTTAGAATTAGACCTTTGGTATCCTCACAATTACCGTTTAGGGTTCAAGGGAGGGACGGGAGAGAGGCGTCTAGTGGAAGTGAGGGGTAAGCCCTTCTGCCGCCTAATTGTTTGCCCTCTCCGTCCCCACTCTGTTTCTCCCTTTTCCGTCGGGAATTGCGTTTTTTATCGCCAGGAAATGAAACTGGAAGGTTTACTGAAGGTAATTATTGTAAATCCTCTAATTAATGACTCCCCATCTCAACTAAACTGGCTGGGAAGGTCACGGGCCGTTGTCATGGCGGTTTCCCTTTATAGACAGGTGGACTTCACCCTTATTTTTTTCCCTCTCTCCCTCTTCTCTCCTCTTGGGGAATTACTTTGAATAATTCAGCAAAGCCGTAGTTAGTTGTAAAATAAACCACTGCTTCGCCTGGATTCCCAAAAGCTCTCTCAGCCCTAAAATCCAAGACTATTAATCAAAGGGAATGACCAAAAAAACGGAACACTGAAATTGGAGACCCGAAACACTAACGAAACAAGAATAATTATTTCTATCCGTATATCAACTTGGTTTTGATATTACATCACCAATAAATAAACGTCAGCCAATTAGATTAGATTAGATTTTAAGCAGGGACTCAGGGTGGATCCTATCCCCACCCGACGCACTGAAATCTGGGCTTATCGTGCGGAGCGTTGTCCTTGTTACCAACTCTGGGTCCAGTTCACTCCCTCCATCAGACTGACGATCCCCCCAACCAGGCCGTTTGCCGATACAATCTCTTCTGGTACTAGAGACCTGAAGATTTTGTACCGCCGAGCTTCAAGTGCTGGACACTCAAAGAGGAGATGAGACGCAGTTTATTATGCATTTAATTGGAGAATGTAACGCTTCGTGGATGGAATTTGTGTTCGCCGGGGGGTGGTGTGTAGGGATGGCAATCATACATCGATGTTATTGAAACATCGATGTTTTTGCGGGACACATCGATGTTTTTTCATCGATGTTTTCTGTGTCGATGTTTTTGGAACATCGATGTCGGGGTTTCGATGCATCAGCACATCGATACATCGATGTTTCAATTTTTGGTTTATTATCTTCGATAATGAACCATTGGAATCGCCCAAAGAAAAAAATTTTTTAACCCCCCCTCAAAATTTGTTGGTTTACGTTTCAAGATACGTAGATTCAGAAAATCGAATAAAAAAAAATCCGTCCGTCCGCCGTACGCCGTCCGTGGCACTTTGCCCAGTTAGCGTTGAGCTAAAATTACGAAATTTGGTTTCTGGGTTTGGACCAGCCCCACAATGATCCTCGAAACTTTTCATAACCCTAGGTCAAGGGGAAGGGGTTCAAAACGAAATTTAAAATTTCGACGATGTGATATCTCCAAATATTCAACTGAACCGTGTAATTTTTAGTTCACTTTTGAATGACCTGAAAAATTACCAATCATTTAAGACCAATTGGATTTTTGTGCGACCAGCCGTTCGTTCACAGTGACCGCGCAAAGTTTTAGGAAAAACACTAAACTTTCGCGCCGAAAACGGCCGTTATGTGACCCAACCTCCAGACGCCAAGAATAAAACTACCTTTTTTCATCTTCCCGGTAAACTACAGTCTACAAATTTTAACCGTGAGTAGGGGATAGACCACATTGCAATATTCACTCGGTTTCTCATCTGTAAAATTGTTTAAATAATACCTTTTTGTATAATACAAATTAAATTTTGATGATGAGCTATGGACTTGAAATTTTAAAAATAGGTCAGAACTGGATCACAATGCAATATTCACTCGGTTTCTTGTCTGTAAAATTGTTTAAATAATACCTATTTGTTTAAACAAATTAAATTTTGATGATGAGCTAGATACTTGAAATTTTAAATATAGGTCAGAAATGGATGACATTTCAATATTCACTCGGTTTGTATGACATGGTATGAGTATGGTATGGTATATTATTGTATATATGATTTGGTATAGTACAGTATGGTATGATAGGAAAGAAATTCGCATGGTATGGTATGAGTACGGTGAGAATATGGTATAGTGCCGATTTGCAATACAGTCTGGTATAGACAGAAGGGTGATCTGCACAAGGAAGATAATAAACCGTTGTGTCAAGAATTTGCGGAGTTTTTTTGCCATAGGCTGCTGAATGTTTTATTCTAACGTTTTTCTCACATACCTAGGAATATTATTTCTGAATTTGTATGTCCTTTAAATGAAAATATCGAGGCAAAAAGTATCGATACTTCCAATATTTCGCCTGTGGGAAAGCAGCTGAAACAGGCTCTAATGTCAGGATTTGACTCAAGATTTAAGGGGCGGGAAAGCTGTCACTTGCTGACCCTACCCATGTTTTTGGACCCACGTTTCAAAAATATTCACTTTTCCGATTCCATCGCATCGTCAAAAGCCCTCACTCAAATTAAAAAACTGGTGGCGTCTGATGATACTTCTAATTCCCCGTCATCTCAGCCATCTTCAGAATCGGACCGTGGAAGTCCCGTTGACATATGGGCCCATCATAAATCGCTGGCGTTCAAAACCAACAAGAAAATGTCATCTTCTCAGAGCTTATCGGTGAACTTAGACACGGAGATATAATGTATCTCTCAACTCCAGTGGCATCAAACATTCGTTCAAATCCCCTTGAATTGTGGGAAGACATAAAGACAGTCTATCCCAAGCTGTACACGTTATCAAGAGAATACTTGGGGAGGGTAGCCACCTCTGTACCGGCTGAAAGATTATTCTCCAAGGCTGGTGCCACTCTACGCAGCAGAGAAATCGCCTGGGGGGCAAATTGCTTGAGTAGAAAATTTTCATAAGTACACGTTTTTGGAACGTTGGCTCACTACTCCACTAACTCATTTTCATCTTTAAGACGCGCCCTGATGGTATGATCGATTCCTGATATTTCATCAATGTTTAGCCTTATTATAATCCAAAAGCGTCATCGAATATTGACGAAGAAATAAAAAAAGAAGAGTACTTAATAATTTCGTACCGTATTATTTGACTATCTCTTTCCCTTATCCATCACCGTTCCTAAGTTACACACTGCCCACATCCTTTCCAACTGTAATTGATATTTGGATAGGGGTAGCCTAGATCCCCGTTTACTGGAATACCACTCAGATCCCCAGAGAGCCGTCGTTTTCCCTAAGATGGTTTCTAGAAGACGTCGAGTCAACAGAGGGCGGCCTTAAGCGACAACATTATCAACTCAACAATGTGGATTCAATTTCCTCCGTACTCCGTGCACCATATCAACATTCCTGAGTTCCCCTCTATATCATACCTTCACTTCACCAACATAAACGCCCGGTATACACTCACGGAAATGCGGTAATTACAAGTCCCGAGCCCGGATACTGGTTTACAAACAACGATTAATAACAAAAATATGTCATAATTTTGTTGTGAGAAAATAGGTGAAGAGTTACACCGAAAGAATTTTGAGCAAGTCCTCAACCACCAAGACTAAACACACTAATACCGAAATGGCGAGAGAAGACCAAGTGCCATCAGGAGTATGATCTGAATAAATAATAAGTATGTAACAGGTAATGATGAAGATCTGGGTCATTTATTTGAACAAAACAAACCAACTTCTTTAATGATAGCAAGAAACTTAGAAACTAGTTTTATAGACTCAGATCTTTACCAAATTTTCGACGAACATGATTTATTTTGATGAGTCTGGCGGACATGAAAATGTTGCAATTTTGACTTCAACAGTTCTGCCAAAGGCTTGGAACTAATGGAGCGTCATACACATGTGTCATGGAAATACTGTGTCATAGGCTGCTGTGTAGGGATGCAAATAAATAATCGAATAATCTATAAATCGATTATTTTACCCCGATTGATAGATTAATTTTAAGTATTAATTTTTAATTTTAATTTTAGTTTAGCTGCCGATTATTTTTATTAATCGATTATTATTACTGATTAATCGGTTTTCGAATACATCAGGATTTGATAAATTCTAATATGCTTAAAAACATGCTTTCAAAGCCAGATGTATTCGAAAACCGAGTAATCAGTAATAATAATCGATTAATAAAAATTAAGACAAACATTATCTTGTTATTGTTACTACCTCCATTAATGAAGGATACCTCCTTCAATTTTGAAAAGAAGTAAAGATTGGATAATATCTGCAGAAATGGCGACTGTCCATGTGTTTGAAGTTGGCTGTTTGTCTTGTGTGAGTCAATGAGAAAAATTGAATTAGTTCAGCAATATAATATAATCTTTACTTCTTTCCCATCTTAGCCGAAAATACTTGTTAGTGACTTGAAACAAGTACGCAAACATCATAATACGGTATTTATGTATATTATACATAAACAAGTATTTTCGGCTAAGATGGGACTGTTTGAATTCTACGCTTGAAGAGTAGAAAAGTTTATTAAACTCATCCAGCAAACTGTAAATTGACTGGGCTTCCCACAGTTGGAATTTAGTGATCGACGGCAGGAGGAAAACCAAGCATTCGAAAATCGGGAAATGGACAGTTGTTTGTCTTGGATCGTGTCAGCGCTAGGGAGCAAGGGACGCCCATCCCATATTTGGATTCGGACAGGAAATAAAACGGTAACAGCCGACGAGCCCCGTCAGCCAAGGTAGGCTGAAAAACATGGCCGGGCTATTTTTCCATTTGACCCCTTTTGCTCACCCTCGCGAATGTCAAACCAATCGCCGATGAATCCCGCATTAGCTTCGAATACTACGGGAGCGCATGTCATTCAGAACGACCTCTATTCCATTTCATCGTATATTGATAGCACCACGATGACTGATTGATCCATCTTTCATCGAGAATGCGTCTGTCGCGGTAGACAGTCTCGGGGTACTTCAGTAATTGAGTTCAGAAGCGAGCAAAATCAAATTCCTGACAGACAAGCCGTTTCTGGGCGAAAATGTCGGCGGATTCATTGTCAGCGCTCACAGGCATTGTTTATATTTAATCGGCAACATTACGGAATCACGTATATCTAAATGTTGCTTTAATAAAACTTCTACACACTTCAAAGTCATATTGAAAGGTAATATAACTTCAAGCAAAAACTAATTTAACCAAGAATGTTGGGGGGGGGGGGGGATGAACTTGACAGAACTTTACTAATTAATGAACGAACTTTTGTTTTCCTTACCCAACACGAAGAGTAATCGGCAAGTATTGTAATAACTCTAGAAATAACCTCTTAAATGATCTCCCTGGACATGGGTCTTCATCCAAGTTTCAGACATGCGTTCAGACATGGGTTCATTAACGAGCTTGCGGGATCAATAGTAAGAAACAAATTGACATAATGATTAGGTAATGGTAAAGATTTATTTACAGGTTGATTTTTATTGAAACAATCAAAACACCAAGATGAATCCTAGAGGTTTCAGTTTCTCTGAACAATTAATGTATTGTACAGATCTAGGGAGGCGGGAGTAATAAGAAAACAGCCAAGAAAACCGAAGCCCAGAAACGAAGCGACTGAGACACTGATTGGAACAGAACAAGTTGGGTTTTTCACCCCCCTGTACCTCGGCCCCCTAAGTGTCTCGGGAGTTGATTTTTTGTACACAACTCTCTAGGTGCCTGTGAGGACGTAAACCAAATTTTGACTCTCGGGACCACCAGATGTCGGGGGCATAACAGTTTTAAAATTACTATTTTTCACGTTTTTCATTTTCTTCTCGTTGTTCATCGAGGTGAAATATTGCTCACACGTTTGTTCTGATCCAAGGGAGTGCCTTTAATATTTTTGGTCCCCATCCCACCATTTCACCCCCCAATTAGAGGGGAAAAGAGTAATTTGCGGGAATTTCAAATGGTCATAACTTCTTCAAAATTGAAGCTATTTCAGACTTTCTTTTTTAGTTTGATGTTTCGAATTTTTGAACCATCATCATATCGAACCACCATGCAAAGTACCACTGTACCAATGCAAAAAGATGTGATCCCCCCCCCCCCAACAACTCCGTTGTAAAAACTGGCCCGCCAAAAAACCTCCGCAGTCGCAAAAAGGAATGATATCCATTTTGCCCGCCAACCACGTATATAGGATGCTCGGTGCTTCGCCAATGTTTTCCTGTTCCCTGTCATCTTCCCACAACCCCCCTTTCACCCTCCACTGTTTCCTCTGTTGCACCAGCAGGGAGCTTTTCGCTTCTTTCAATGCTGTTGGCGGGAGCTTTTTGCCAGATGAACAAGCCTGAATTGAAGCATAGCTCATATGAAATAGCTCATTACTTCACTGTTGTACCACCACTTAGCACTCATCACGAGTATCATCTAATTCTCAGAAGCCTTGCAAAAAGCTCCCGTCAACAGCATTGAAAGAAGCGAAAAGCTCTCTGCAGGTGCAACAGTTGAAACAGAGGAGGGTGAAAGGGGGGGTTGTGGGAAGAAGACAGGGAACAGGAAAACATTGGTGGTGGTGGTTAGGGGTAGGAGGATCAGGTTTCTATATGCACACTCAACAGCGAGGTGCGAAGCACCGAGCATCCTATATACATGGCTGGAGGCCAAAATGGATATCACTCCTTTATGCGGCTGCGGAGGTTTTTTGGCGGGCCAGTTTTTACAACGGAGTTGTTTTTGGGGGGGATGATAATTTACATCACCGATAATACAAACACACAAAATGCAAAACAAATGCAGTCTTGGTAGCTGATTGAATACATCTTTCATTGCTCCCAGTGGCTATTGCGTCATAACGCAGGCAAGTCATCATTCCTTTCTTTCAATTAGGTATTTTCAAGGTTCAATCCGCAAGGTATTGATTACTTCGTCCAATTTGAACGGGAAAATGCTACGAGAACCTCATTAAAAAAAATCTTTCCCTCGGCTCTTATTACGAAGCAATTTCTTTTGTGTTCACTTCGCCCGCAAGGAGATCATTTTGGTGACGTCAATTTATCGGGTTCAGACGAGGGTAAATGGTTACGTTATACCCCTGTTACGTAGGACTCAATTTATAAATCAGTAGCCCTACAACGTCCTTTACAAACTACCCTACAGCGAAGTCAAGTCCCTAACAGCGAGTTACGTAATATAATAAGGGATCGCCACGGCGATGACATTTTCCGAAAATATTTTTCGCCCCTCTTCGGCTTGTGCGCAAGTAAATGTCTGCCCCACGCCGCCGCCGCTCTCTTGGGCTTTTCAGGGCTTTGTCCTCTGTCCCATCCCAAATGTCTTTTATAGGTCACCAACCTTGACAAGAAAATCTGCCTCTTGTCTACGATCTTCTACAATAGACAGCCGCCGCTCTCCCTGTACTATAACTGCGACCCTGCCTGGCACTCTTGTTACGTGTTATCTCTTTCCTTTACAGCAGTCCCTTTAGCCTTTTCTATTCTTCTCCTGCACAAGAAAACCCATCACCGTTTCACGGTTCCCTAACAATATCCGCCATTCTTGCCGTCGGTGTTGTGTCACACACGGTGCCGGAATATGGACGAAGACACGATGATGCGCCAATCCCTCATCGTGGTACTGTTAACCTTCACTCGTACTGGTGATTTATTTAGAAGGGAACTCCAAAACCAACGACAAAACCGTCCACGAAAATTGGGGACCAGATGAACACCGGAATATCACCGTTTAATTATACATAGGTGCCTAATCATAAATAGAGCGTAAAACAATTGGTTCCATCCAAGATGGAAGGCGTAAAGATGATTTATAGGCACCATACACCACACCCATCCATATAATCTAAACCTATATTATAAACACGGTATAAGAGCGCATCGAAACCTACATCTAGCCTTGCACTTTACATCAGCTATTTGTTGATTAGTGGGGAGTATAATTCACACATGTGCATATGGAGTGATAGCAACCTACGATCTCTACGATCTCTATTGCACCAAAGCTAGAGGCTCAGCGGTGACGTTAGTGTTGCTAATAGCTTCCGTCTGATGTCATTCTTCACCCGGTCCCACCGCACCTGAATTTCTCGTGAATCGACGTTTTATGAAACAATTCAATGATACACCACGAGTAATACGGGAAATATGGTACTAAGTAGCGATAATGGAAACCTTTGCTGGTAATCGTAACGATTCGTCGAAAAATGTTTAGCTTTTTCGGTAGGGAGGATTTTCGGTCTACAATTCATCGATGTTTAAGTAGAAACCACACGGTTCTGGCAGAATGATTTTTGGATTTCCGCCATCTTGAATCTAAAACGTCAACATCAAAATGATTCAAACCTTTTCCTTGAATGTTTAAAAAGGTCAACAGATTATTGAACAATGACCCACGTTATATCCTCGAAATTGGGACATAGAAAGACAGTAAGTTAACTATTAAAAAATGCATGAAAACCGTAGTATAGGTAATTTATAAGGGTAGCGTAAATTCAAGAAAGAAGTAGCTGAGACCATCACAGGTTTCAAGTAAATAAAATGTACTCGTAGTAGACAACAACTTGCATGTCTCAATTCGTGTCTTCGAGTCCCGAAGGAAGAGTATTCATGAACTGAGACCTTCATCCAAATCGTTCAGGTGGTTTTGATATGGAAACTTTGTTAATACATTTTGTCAGTCACCCCTTCTAGCTGTTTCCTACATATGAGAATTCCGTACAACCCGTCGACCTGTATCTGAACTCCCTTCAACTTCACTCACATCATCAGGGTGAGTTTCATCCGGAAGGGTACTCTGTGTAAAGTAGTCGTCTGAATTTTGTAATCGACTGAACTTCGACTTAGTTGAATTGACAAAACGCAACAACTAGTTGGTTTAGACGAATAGAAGATAAACATTAAAATTCACGCTGCACTACTAATATTTTAAAATTACTTGTTAATACTAAATCTGATTAAAATCCCAAGCTTGAAGACAATGATTATGTAAGTTATAAAGAAAATAATAAAGAAGACTTTCCATTTAAAAAGTAGTACCTACTTATGCCTGGCTGATGTTGCGCAGCATTCAAAGGAACATTCATTAAAGAAGCATACAAATGAAAGTAGGACGATAGTTCATACCAGGGTAATAACTGGTTCTCTTAGAGTAGATGTTTGGAGGAGACATTTTCGTCCGTTCAAGCCACAATGTCCGAAGAAATGCTAAGGCCTACGGAAGATAATTTGTTAGCGCTAATGTCTCGTTCATCCAGTAAGCAGTTAAACACTTGAAATGGAACTCATTAAGGAAATAGTCGGAACGGAAGGCCAATCTACTAAAATTATCCTTGAAGCGGATTATGCATGATTTATATGAAACACTAGAATGGGATGAGTAAGTGCTGAAACTGTTAATATCGCAGAGAATATGGTAAAGTGGCTGTATAAACAATCCAGTAGGTGGCCAACAAAGAAAGAAATAGAATGGAAGAAGGAACTTGAATTTTTCGTACTACACAAACATAAGCCCTGAGCTCACACAACGTGTTATAAGTCATAATTCCACAGTTGTATTACGTGGTGATGGTCACAATCAATGGAGTGGGATGTGACCACTCTCATATACATGTATAAAAGTGGTACACTAATAACGTTTCGGTTCTCATCTTTCCGAGAGTTTCCTGGGGTACAGGCAAGTCGTCTCAAAGACAATTTTCTCAATGAATATCTACAGTTTGGCTCATGGAACGCTTTCGCAGAGATTCCTCGACAAAGGGAGGTTTTTCCAAAACCTTGGAAAAGCGATTAGGATAGTTTCTCTCTCTGAGAGTTTCCGGGCCATTGTTTCTAGAAGGTTCCATTCCATGACTACGTGATTCTTCATTCAAGAATTTATCATATTCCGTCCACCAAAGCACAATCTTTCGACAATAACCCTGTTTCTTAAAGATCGCAGCAATTCCGCTTTCGCCGGGAACTGGGGTTAGGGAAGCTCGTAGAAAGGTTTTCGCGCCTCACTTTGGATGCAAATCACTTTTTCCACTGCTGAGAGACAGATAGGAGAGGGGCGGAGGTGGAATATTAGTTCCTTAGTCTCCAAAAGATGAGCAAACCCCTCTACTTCGAGCTCCGCTCCTTCCGTCAGTGGAAGCCTCTTCACAAAATCCTCTCGTAATGTCAGTAAATTAGGGTGGAGACAGCTCCCGAATTTCATTCCCTCAGGGGGGAAAGGTATTAAACCTCCTGGCGGCCTGACTATTTTCAGACGCTCCCGGAGCAATATCGAGGGTGAACTGGCTTACGTATGCAAATGGATAAACAGAGGTCTTCAAGCATCTTAATTCATGAGAATTTTCCAATTCAAAGTCTAAACCTAGAACCACTAACAGAGCAATTATTACCCTATAAACGCAGTAGTGGTAAATTAATGCCGATAGAAGGTTCTATCTAGATCTGTTTAGAATCGATAAACTGAGAGTATGCCGATCTTCGAAGAGACTGACATGAGTGGATTCGAACGGTCAAACAATCCAGAAGAACTAGAAACTTACATTCCTTGATTTCGAACAGTTCACTAGTTGTTCCAACAGTTCGAGTTGATACCTACTTTTTCATATTAAAACGGTTGGTAACTGTACGCTGGATAGGACGTAGGTTTCTGGAGCACTATACATTTCCGAGCATTGCATTTGGTTCGGAAATTGATATGGAATCCGGACACCTGTAACGTTCAGGTGATACGGGACGGCCCTCAAAAGTTTAGCTCTATAGCCAGTTTTAAGGTAGAATGAATGAAATTACACTCTGCATTTGATGGAATTCTTATGGCACTGGGTGTGTAAAGTTGAATAACAGCACTTTTTGGGTAGTTAGAGAGATCTGCGGATAGATAGGGATACATATTTCTTAAAGTAAAAGTAAAATAAGTACAGTAAAACCTAGATTAACCGGGGAGCAGTTTTTTTAGGACAGGAGTTTTTTGGTTGGATTTATATTTTGGTTACAGTAACGTAAGTGCACTAGCGAAAAAGCATTCATTTATACTCTTTTACAAGCAGGTAAAATGTACTTTACACTTAAATTAGGCCTAATCTACCTATCAAAACATGGTTTCTTTCATAAATTATGCACTTCAGCTTCTTTTTTTTTTAATCAGCGGCTTAATCGAGATTTCAATTATCGACGTTCTAATGTACATACATATTCGGGTGCATTCGAAGCGAACTCGGAGAGTAAAATACCCATAATATTATATTATGTTCGAAATAGAACTTTCCATCTCTACCAGCCTAACTCGACCACCCTGAGCTTCAAGAGTTCAATAGGTGTGGGGAATATTTAACGTAACCGCTTCAAATAACCTAATACCAGAAAAACCCTATTACTGGAATAAATGTTTTGAGAACTTGGGGGAAAGGCCTTTGAGGGCCTCTTTGTCGCCGGCCATTCGGGATTCCGTGATAATAGGATGGCTTGGACTATTCCAGGTAATAGCAGGTAATAGGTTACGGAAAACGAATGCGTGAAAGGTGTGCGATCATAACTGTCGACAAGTTATTTGAAAGAGAATTGAGTCAGTTTCAAGTAACACCGACCGTCTGGTGATAGGTTGTGGTATTAGGTTACCGGCTATTCGAGAACCTGTTACCAACATAACCTTATACCACAACCTATTACCAGACGGTCGGTGTTACTCGATAAACCAATACCAAGAAATAACCGTATTAGCCATGCTTAGTGTTCAGTGCACCTCGTCCCAAGACGCAAACCTGTTTTGGTACGCCCCTATCAAATAGATTTTAGATAAATGGTGACCATGTAGGAGGTTTACACGATTTTGATGCGAACATCTTCACGTAAGGAAAGGGTAACAGTGGAGAGAAAAGTTAATTGTCCGATTTAAAAAGTTCATACTTCTAAAGCTCTTTTCGTGATTAGTTTGCCATTCATTCATCAACGTAAGTTTCTAACAGTCTTCGAACATCCGGCGAAGATGGCATAATGTGGATCTTGGGGAAGACAAACCGATAGACGCGGAACCAATTTTGATTTTGGATAACGTTTTTTGTTTGTTCTTGAATTCACGGGGGGACAACGTGGGCCGTCACAATAGCCCATTTTTCGGTCGGACGAACATCTTACAGCACATTTTTCTCATTTACTATTCAAGCACCTCTGAGTTCGCCTGTAGAAGTCTCAATGAAATTCAAGATCATCGTCAATAGTTCATTCTCTCGAGTTGAAAAGCGAGCGACCGAAAACGAGAGAGTTTTGAGGGGTAGCTGAGGGACGGCAGGTGAGTTGAGTTGAGCTATTCTGGGCGTTCGTTAATTGCAAGGGTAGTGAATGGGGCGCTTGATTGAGGAGCCGCCCCTCGTTACGAGTAGAATAAGTTGACTCAATTACCTACTAGGACAGGAGCTTCGGGCCCTGGAACACAGGAACTTCCCTTTTCGTTATTTCTTTCCAAGCAAAAAGAATACTCAAGGCGAGAGATTCTACGAGGAGTTGTTGAGTTGGCAACGGGGAAGTCAGATAATTTGGTCCTCAGAGTTTCAGTCACTGCTCAGAGATATATAGAGGGGAAGACGAAAGGAACTTCTCTTTGCTTTCAATCCTTCAGATGGCCACGGATTAGGGATACTTTGATATCAAACGTAGATAATCTCACACTGAGAACTCACTTAGTAACTAGCTCAGAGACGGCCTCGTCAGTTTTCCAATTCAATTCCGAGCCGACCTAATAATGGCTTTCCGATAAATAATAAAGAGAAAAATATGTAAGTTATAAATAAAATATATGGAAACATCATAAAGAAAATCAATATACGTGGTGATTGATTTTTGTATCCGTATAATTTTTAATTGAAACCCAACTACTTCAGTCGTAACTCACGCCGATATACCAACCAACAAATATCCGGAATGATCTTTTATAATACTGATGCGATAGAGCCCCCCTTTCAAAATTTAGTCAAGCAATTTGAAATTCGGCACGCGTGCTCCGGTTGGGCTAAGGATGATTCTTGAAAGTTTTCACTCAGTAAGACCAGGTCAGTACCCCAGGTCAGTGAGGGTAGATACAACGTTATAGTAGTTTTTTTCCTCATGAGGGAGGGTTTTTTAAAAACTTTCAAAAAGTAGTTGTTGTCCAACAGCCTCAATTGGTAGCGGTATGCAATAGGAACATATCTGTTCCACAGTTTGCGCAATCCTGAGGAGTGATATAGGACAAACTCGTCCATGACTGGTGGAAGATGGTGACTCGACAACTCAGTGTTCGCCATGAAGTCTATTTGAACTTGAGGAAAACCTTTTGAACAGGGTTCAGCGTGAGTAGGGCGGTACAAACTTTGTTGTGGAAGTCACGAAGAAGGTTTCATCAGAGAGATATGAAAACCTAGATTCGTCATATAGAGTTCCTTTATGATGATTTGGTGCGGGATTCATTTAACTTTGATTAGTGCCCTATTCCCGTTTCGATCATTCTTTTTTTTTTTTTTGTAATTAGGTAACTTTAGATGTCGAATAGGAAGTGACGAGACCCAAGCAGCACAATTGGTCGGATTTCACGACTTGCTACCTAATCTGTAGTATATCCGACGTCAGAAATCTGTATGTCAATTATTAACGTCATCACGACGTCGGTACGACGTAGAGATTTATGTACACAACTGCTATTGGTTGCCACGGCGTCGGAAATCTATAGTACAGATAGACGAGGTCGCCACGACGTCGGATATTTGTATTACAGGTTGACGAGGTGGCCACAACGTCGTATATCTGTACTACATAACGCTGAGGTCGCCGCGACGTCGGATATCTGTAGTAAAGATAGACGAGGTCGCCACAACGTCGGATATCTATAGTGAAATGGCGATGGCGATAACACGCAGGTGGGACGCTACAGGCGCTCATTCTGTTGTACCGTTTGAGAACTACGTTACTATAGATTTCTGTACATGTTTTGTACATCAGCCGACGAGAGGTAGACTTCTGGTCGGCGCCACTACAGAGATATGTACAAACAGTTCGATCCCTAGTTCGCCATCTTTTTCCATCTTCCATTACAGGTTAGGTTGAGGTTAGATATCAATTTAAATAATTTTCCAATATATTCATTTCTGAAATTCAAATTTAGTAATAACTCTGTTAGTTACCAAGGAAATACATCAGTTTAATAGTGAAACCAGCGAAATAATAAGTCGTCATAACATTTTCACAATAGTTACCAAATTGAAAAAAATATTTACAACGTCTCAAATTCGGAGGGCACTGGTTTTTGAGAGACAGAATCGAGGATTTCACGTTAAATTTTTCTCCGCGGATGATTTGAAGAGACTAGAATTTACATACGGGAGTTGGTAGGTACCGTTTAATATTCACCATGATTTCCGTGGAGAGGAAACATGAAGGAACTCCATTTTGATGAATGATTTTTGGCAACAGCTCCTACATCATTCAATACCAAAATAACATGTTTTATACAGAAATCTGTATAAACAACCAAGTTGAGTCGTCTTGCGACCTTATTCCGACCTGAGGTCGGGCGGCGACGTCGGTACGACCAAGAAATCATTCCCCACATTGGTCGGCATTTGGTCGTAGTGAGGTCGGTACGACGTCGTTGCCCGACCTGAGGTCGGGCGGCGACGTCGGTACAACCAAGAAATCATTCCCCACATTGGTCGGCATATGGTCGTGGTGAGGTCGGTACGACGTCGTCGCCCGAGGTCAGGTCGGATTTCCCGACCTCTTACGACGTCAGACCGACGTCGTTGTGCTACTTGGGGAGCTTGCTCTGAACACTGACTGCTGGTCGGTATGTAATGAGGGCGAGACGAGACAAAACTGGAATGAACTGCTGAACGAACTCAAAGTATTGGCACAATAGGTCTTACTGACATTTAACTTTTCACCCGTACTCTTAATATAAAAATATAAAAATTCACAGTCATGCGGCATGGCTATAAGATCGAATTTTCGAAGAAATAACTGGTTTTATGTCTCCATTTTACTGGTTTTATAACAAATTTCGTCTCCTTTTTCTGCCGAGAAACACCTCAGTAATTTTCAACTCTGATCACGATGGTGAAGTCAGAATGGCGATATCTCATTCCATTACCTGATTATAATAGATGATCCATGAAAAACCTCTCAAGCAACAACCACGTTTCTTCATCTTCAAAGTCCTCTAGTTTGAGAACGGAATAAGATATCGCAATTCCGATTTCACCATCGTGTTGAGCGTAAAAACCGTTTAAAATGAGACTTACCAGTGTGACCAGACAGACTGCTTCATTTTGGGAATTTATGGGTAATCCCCCTCCCCCCTTAAATCTCCCCAAAACCCCCCTCAGCTTACAGATTTTTCAACGCTGAACACAGTGGTGAAGTCAGAATTGCGATATAACATTCCGTTATCAGAATAAAGCACATTAACCATGAAGAACATCTCAAGTATCAACCACGTTACTTCATCTTCAAAGTGCTCCTTGAGAATCGCAATTCTGATTACTCCATCGTGTTCAGGGTAAAAAAAAAACCTTTAAAATGAGTTATCACTTGTCAGGCCGGTTCATTTGGGGAATTATGGGTAATCCCCCCCCCCCCCCGCAACCCTGAGATATTGCCCGATTCCGTCCCATCTACGAACATAGCCTTTCGATTGTCAGGACGGATTTTTTGTGCAATGTATATAAATACATATGATTTTTGGTGTCTTTCGGTAGAGAATTCAGGATGGTTTGGAACGGATTTCGGTACCTAAGAAAATCTTTCGGAAATTCGAGTGTTAAAATTTTTGGACCGAGATCAGTAGCTTTCTGTTCTTCGACAATTCGATGAAAATAGCCAAAATAACTACCCTTTTGAGCAGTAAAGACCCCTACACACGATCAAACATGTTTGACAAACATGGGTTGACAAAAATTTTCTTCAAACATGTTGGCAATCCGTGTTTGTCAAACATGTTTGATCGTGTGTAGGGGCCTTAAAACAACGCTAGACAGAGTGACACTGTTACTGAGTATACTGATGATCTATCATTACCATGTAAAAATCAGAGTGAAACATTCGTGTCTCTCGTTAAATCTGGTTCTCTTTCATTTTGAGTAATTCCTTGGAAACGCGTTACAAATTTAAACCCCACTTTACGCTCCGTCAGACTCCTTTAATGCTTTATCCCCGGGATGCTGATCCTTGGTGATTTAGCGAGACCGCCGCCCCAGCTAAATTGCGTCCGAATACCTAAGTGAAATCCCCCACTCCCATCGAGCTGGGGAACGTTCAAGTTTGATGTTTATAAATTACAATTTACATTATTCGAGGAAGATCAAAGCGGCTGAGCAATGTGATTATCTCAGGCCCTGTAGGGGTCTCTATAGTAGCAGTTTCCGAGGTGTGGTATTACAATGCCAATTAGTGGCGTCTCATTGTGCTTCGGTAATTGGATACCATTACCGACGACTGGCCGGGTGGTGGTGGTGGGGGGTGAATGGGGGGGGGATCTGTTTGTGAAGCTCCAGATAGGAGGTCATCTATCAACGATTTCGAAGCTCCCTCGCGCGGAACAGCGCGTTCTGATCCTCTTTTGAGCGTCTCGATAGACGCTTCAAAATTCCTCGATGCGAAATAATTCGGATAGGATTGCTGTACCTCATATGAGGGAGAGGAAAGCGGCTTACGGTTGCAGAATCAAGTGATAACCAACAATGCATAACAGTGGTTTTCAAAAAGCCAATGTCATGGATGACAAGGAGCCCTTCGCACAGAATTCCCCAAACTCTGACATACAACATACGTAGGAAGTGTATTGTTCAATTACGAGCGAGACAAGTGAAAATACCAGGTGAGTTAAAATTGTCGATTGGCGGGATAAACAAAGTACGAGAAATGGGTTTGTTTTGTTGAACTATGTTATCTTTTTTAAAAGGTTAAACTGTTGTCCATCAAAATGTCCCATTTTTTCCTCGTAGTGGATAAAACTCTGAAAATTCAAAAATGAAATTCTGAAAGTTGCAGATTCGCCTCCTAAAGGATGAAACTGGGAGATTTCATAGCGATTGGACTTGTGAATAACTCGTCAGATTTTTCGCCGGAAACAGGGAGAGGTCATCACAGAATAACTTTTACCGTCCACATTCACATACGAAATACTGCGTTTCAGGATATACAACGGAATACTTCTTTACGTTGGTAGTAACGAATGATTCTGAACATCGTGACCGTGAATTCGGCCTCAGAAATGTTTATTCAACTCACGTCACTTGGAGTGGTACCCAGTCTCTCTCACCTGAAATAGAATAAAAAATTCATTAGCTAATACAAAGAAAAATGGAAATGATGGCAAATTCATTAGCTAAAAACGAAAGTGAATACAAATGATAAATTCATTGTTCTGTGAGTACCTCTTCAAAAACAATTGGAGGAACAAAGACACAAAACATTTAATGTTCCATCTGCTCCCAACAATTTATTAAAATTGACATCAAGTATGTCAATGTTTCCAATGTCAGGTTGGTAAAAGGCTTTTATTCTAGTTGTTCCTAAGAAAGCAAATACAAATATTCACTATTATGATAAACATAAATGTAACTAGCTTGAACAGGAACGTTGACAACTATATTGCCACCGCAATGTACGAGTATATTATGCATTGCAAAATAGTCAATTGGTAAACGTCGTCTTATTATATCTGGATGGAACCTGGAAGGTAAAGATAGCTGTGGGAACTCGACGGATCTTACCCTAGATGACACCACTGCTATGAAATTTGTTCATGATACGCAAAAACTTCGTCTTCGTGTTATTTTCCCGTGGAAAACTTGAAAAAATTGCAATATTACGAACTTGTTTTTTTTTTTACAGGGGCGCAGCCAGTAAATAATACAAGTAGACAATCCGAATGAATTCACTGCTAATTTCAGTGAATTGGAAATGGGATAGGCAATCAACTGGCATTGGCTACACATTTACTGCCTGCGCTCCACACTTTCCTCTTCAAGTATTACAAATACGGCTGAGCAAAAAGTAAGGTTCCCTGGGCTATAAAAAATACTAATTTAATCAATTTTTTAATTTTTTTCAGATTCATCAGGGTTTTATCTTTTTTTCTACATATTCACCATTCCTTTCTATGCATTTTTTGAACCGTGGCACAAGCTTCCGCAATCCATCGTATATCCGTAGCCACTAACGAACCTCCCTCAAAATTGTATAAAGAACATGAAACAATGTTTTACACTTTTTCACTCGTTTTAAAAACGTGGTACTTAGGTATATTTAATAGTTTTAGGTGTTTTTATGTGAAACTCAGTACCTACGGAGACCTACTAGTTTTATAACCGACCATCGGTCAAGCCAAGGGATTCGACGTATAGAGTGATGATTGA
The DNA here is from genome assembly GCA_963920205.1 of Stenodema calcarata. Taxonomy (NCBI): domain Eukaryota; kingdom Metazoa; phylum Arthropoda; class Insecta; order Hemiptera; family Miridae; genus Stenodema; species Stenodema calcarata. The sequence goes on from OY986050.1 coordinate 33,694,158, forward strand.
GATGGTTTTTTCCTGAGAAAGTTTCTCAAAAACTACTATTTCTCTCTTACTTAAAACACCTGATCACGGATCTGATGATCCCCTATTATGCTTTAAGTGTAAGTCCTAAGGAGGCTACATACCAAATAACAGCTTCATAGTGTGAATAGCATAGAAATTAGCTTTAGGAGCCCCTCAGCTAGTTTGTGCTGTATTGTAATTTCAATAGACGTTTTTCTAATGATTTCTGATTTCATTATTGCATTCTAATCGAATTTGTTTATCGGTCTCGCGTTACAATTGTTTATGTGAAACTTGGGTTGAATCAAAATAGAATAATCCACAGCATGGCTACAAGAGCAAATTTTCAATGAAATTACTTTATAACAAATTTTGTCTCAATTTTTTCCCAGAACACCTCAGTTTAGAAATGTATATAAGATCTTTAGCTCCAGTTTGAGAACGGAATAGGATATCGCAATTCTGATTTACCATCGTGTTTAGCGTTAAAAAACCCTTTAAAATGAGGTGTCACTTGTCGAACCAGATCAATTTTGGAATATATGGGTAATTTTTGCCTTCCTTAAATTCCCCTAAACCCATCTTAGAGCGGCCTGATTCTGCCCACCTACGAACTTAGCCTTTCGATTGCCAAGACAGATTTGTTGAGCAAATTTGAACTTTTTTATCTCAATTCTATCGAGAGTTATGGTCCATGTATATGTAGGTCCTATTTGATTTTGGTGTCTTTTGGAACGGATTCTGGTACAAACATTTTTCGGAAATTCGTGTTTCAACAATTTCGGACTGAGAACTATAGCTTCCTCAAAAACACATGGCCCATAGACATCTCCATGGCAAAAACAGTTTTTGATTCAATTTATCATTAGTGTATGTATAATCGACCAGGTTTTATTCGATTCCCATCCAACTGTCACTGTATGTGCTGTACCTACTTGTTACAGAACCTCGTCGAGATGTGTGTTAGGGAGGAATCAAGGCACCGCATACATAAATATCTCAGACGATAGCGCCTATGAAAACACACAAAACGCATATATGATATATCAATGAGACAAGTTACTGTTGAGATGCCTTCGAGCAATCAGCACTCGTGATGTCCGTTGTCGTGCTCATGTGCCGCCATGCACGGCAAGCCGACTCGCCAAGATTCTGGGACACAGATAAAACGATGCGAAGGAAATTAACAACCCGTCGACTTTGCAGACGTTTTATTAGCTCTATATGCGGGCAGTTAGGAGGTTGAAGTAGAGTAAAGCACTTCGGAACAGCGGTTTTAAGATGTTCGTGCCTTGGAGCTACCTGAATAAAATTAGAACCCCCTAACGTCGTTGTTCTCGAGTTGGTCTTAAATATTTTAAAGTTCTGCTCCGTTGTTAAAGTTGGTAGTGTGAGCCGTGCAAAGTTGTCACGGGGCCCGAGAGGGTAAAAGAGGACTATCGACTTCGTCCAAGTGACAAAGGTGGCTGCTGCACGTTTCCCTCAAGCACCGTCGTTCTGTCCCCCTCACATCCACTCACTCCCTCCTTTTCACGTGCTTATCGCATTCGAGATTTACAGAACGAAAGTGTGTTCCTCATGCGATCTGGGAACTTTGCTCTTTTGCGCTTTTCCAAACGTCTGTCTCCAACTAGTGAGCAAAGAAAATGGTTTTCTTGTGTTCAGTGACTTCAATAAGATCCCTCGGACCTATTAATTTAATCACTTCACATCAGTACCTGTTCCCCACCAAAAATTCATGTTACAATATTTTAATGATTAATAGTTAACTAACACCTCTCTAGAACACACGTGGTTCATACTAGCGAATTTTTCTCGGTCCAAAATGTTCAAAACTCGAATTTCCGAAAATATTTCGTACCAAAATCCGTTCCAGACGATTCTGAATCCACTGCCAAAAGACACCAAAAATTGTATACATATTTATAGTTATGTATGTGTCATTCCAGACGATAACTCTCGGTAGAATTGAGATAAGAAGTTCAAATTTGCACAACAAATCTGTCTTGGCAACCGAAAGACTGAGTTCGGAGATGGGCGGAATCCCGCCACTCTGATAGGGGGGGGGGGATAATCTGACAAGGTTTTTTTTAAACGCTAAACACGATATTGTAATCAGAATTGCGATTATTTCGTTCGCAAACTGGAGCACTTTGAAGATGAAAAAACGTGGTTGACGATTGAGATGTTCTTCATGGTTAGACTGCTCTGATCTGATAACGGAATGAGATATCGCAATTCTGACTTCACCATCGTGTTCAGCGTTGACAAATCAATATCTGGGGGGAAATTACCCATAAATTCCCAAAATGAAACAGCCCGACAAGTGGCACCCCATTTTAAACGTTTTATTTTTACGCTGAACACGATAGTGAAGTCAGAATTTCTATATCTTATTCCGTTATTCGGTTTTCAAACTGACGCTGAAGATCTTAGGTATATAAATCTATAAACTGAGGTGTTACTCGGTAAAAAATTTAGACGAAATTAGTGATAAAACCAGTAAAAGGAGACGTTTTACATAAAACCGGTTATTTCTTCGTAAATTCGCACTTATAGCCATGCAGCATAACTGTGGATTTTCAAATAGACCAAGATGAAATTTAATCAAAATATCCGACAGGGACTATTTGGTACTAACTAGAGTACTAGTTAGCACTTGATTGATACTAGTAGGTAAATAGAGTGATCTGGCATGAGGGTATATATCCTCACACACCATACTATGGACGTACATCTAAGATCGGTTGTTTAACAGTCAAGTCGTTTAACGATAATATAAGATGTAATAATATACATAATTATTTAAAGTGTTGAAATCCAGAGGGGTATTTGGTATAGTTTGAAAAGGATTGATATTGAAGAGAATGCGTTTGAAGCCAAAACGCCTCATCAGGCGTAGTTCCCCTCCAGTTTGTGCTATCAAACCCATTTTTTATAGACACATCTATAATGCTCGAATTGACACAATTATCGAAAAAATCGAAACAAATCGATTTTGAAACCAAAAACTCTACTTAAGGCGGGGAAATCAAATCGAATTGATTTTTTTGCCATGTTTTTGAAGGTGAACCGCCTTAACTTGCATGTAAGGCGGGCGTGTGTTACCGACCTCTTGTTTTTTAAGGTAAAACACCTCACCTCTACAATTCAGGATAACCTAATTATATTTTGGGGAAAAAGACCTCATCGCTAAACCAGCTGTGTAAACATTTGAAAGAGAAACACCTTGCAATTATCGAAGATTCGTCTGATCCTAAATCTGAAGCCAAAAAAAGTAAACTTTTGAAGATAAAACGCCTTATCCCGATTTTCGCTGAGTTAAGGCGTTTCACTTCAAAAATATTCACGAATCAACATTAGTTTGAGGCGCTTTTGAACAGAGTTAAGGTGTTTCACCTTAAAACAGTTAGATAAGGCGTTTTACCTTCAAATTCAACGATGTTTCGATTTCGAGGGTAGGAATTACCCCCACTTATAAATGAAATGTTAAAATGTGGAGTTCACCATCGAAAAGAGCATATCAAAAATGTGGAATTTTTGTCAACATTGGAGATAAGGCGTTTTTGTTTCAAACGGCAGAATGTATGCGAACTAGTCCAATTTGCAGAGTACCATCATGTGGAGCCATGGCTGGTCACATACACAAAATGGATTTGTTGTCCAACTGCTTGAGTGCTTTGCGGTCGAATGGCGAATATCCAAGCAAGAAACATTTATAAATCGTGCACCTCTGCTGTTTATCCGTCGGCAATAAATTGTGGATTTAGTTCGCTCTCCAGTTACTTGGGAGAACGTGGATGACGTGTGGACGAGCCTCGATACTTTTTTTCTCGAAAAGAAAATCGGCAAGACTCAAACAAATGCTTATTAGACACTATGTCATGTTCTGAAAGGAAGGAAAGCCTTTTTCGGAAAACATGGTACATTAAGCTCCCTGTTTATTTGCTCCGAACGTCTCCATATCTACCAAAGTAGACCCTCTTTCGCTTCGTCTCTGGATTTTCTTCGTATTTCCGCCTTTTCCGTACTTTTTGGAGATGGTTGGGAGAGGGAGCGAAGTTTTTCCTTTTCACCCCTAATTCCGTTGGACCGAAACCGCCCTGAGGGCACGAAGAGGAGAAAAAAAAAGGTCTCAGGATGAGAGGAGGATGTTCTGGCCGGGAGTATATAAATATAAGAGATGGCATTAAACATTCAGGCTTCCCAGAGCAAGGCTGACCCATATCGAAGAGGATTTACCCCCACCGCCGTCCGCGCTACTTCGTATGATTCAACACCACCCATTCTTCCCCTGCGCTCGAGGGCAACTTTAAGATAACACCGTTGCAAATACATAACTGAATTTATGGAAGGGTAGCTTTTCCTCTATCTCCCCTAACACTATCTCCCTTCTCGTTAGTCACTGAAGCCCCTTTCAGCTTTATTGCTCCTCCCGATGACCCTGCTTCCTTCACAGCTGGGATCTGAACCACAACAACTTCCACACTTTAACGTTATCTTGGGCGACGAAGTTCTTTTGTTCCGATATTTATCTTTTGCCCTCGACAACGTTAATAAAAATTATTCGTTTCAAGTTTTCAGAATGGACTGTAAATACCCATGGTGCCCGATTCATGTGATTTGGACCAAGGGTTCATATAACTTGGTAGCAACAAAATCTGCTTCTATCTCCTCCCGCTTCAAAGATCCTATTATTCCCTTCCACGAGAGAAACAGTAAATGGGAGAGTTGCAAGGTTTTCAGAAGTATTAATAATGTATCTTTTTAAAAAATTGTTCTTGGCTGTTTTCGAGTAACAATTCAAGCCACTAAATAGTCCTCAACGAATCCCCGCCTTGTTGGCTAGTTGACATCATAATGTGAAGCCACTGCACCTTATCACTCATATATAAATAATTTAAGGGAATTATTCCCTTTATAAACCTACTCTTCCCTTGATTTTTATACTTTTTGTATCAGATACAATATTTTTTTTTTATCAGGGTTTGGAAATCCCTGAGAAGGAGGATGATAGAATGGTATGAAGAATGAAGGGGGGAATATAGAAGCAGAGGGGTGAATACAGGTGGAATGAAGATTAATAAGGTTAGCAATCAGTGTAGAGCAAGATCCATATGAGCTACTCATACGCGTATCTTCTCCACGGTCCCGAGAGTCCTTTTGAATAGCTTTTTATTCAGAATTATTACAACTTTTTCCCCGCCTCTCATTGTTTACTCGGCTTTCCATAAATCAACAGAGTAATAAATTTAAAAAAACCCTTTCAGGCTTGTTCATTGTTCAACAATATATAATTTATTGGGGAGAGTCAGGCATTCTAAAAATTAAATATTAACGTTCAGATTTGCCGAGACTGGTGGCAGAATTATCCTAAAAAGTTTGCTAATTAATTTTTTCAACTTTTCAAAGGCAGTTTTTGCATTTTTAACGCGATTTTTGTAGGTTTTTTAGGTTTAACGAATGAGGAACAACAAAGGCAAAGAAAAGAGAAACGAAACAAATTTTTGAAATACTGTTTATATGGGTAATGCACTGTACGATGCTGGTGAAGACGCTCAACTAGTGAACAATAGAGTAAATGAGTTGATAACGTGATGATTGGGATTATAAAGAAAACTTTAACGTCTGAGATTATCAGAGTCTCACAGGGTCTGAGTCTCATCATCTTCCAAATAGCTAAGGCGGTCTAGAGATGAAAAATAACAATCATCAATCAGTTTAACAGTATTATTAGGACACCAGAGACTTAGTGCTCGCCCGTGAATTTTCCAAGTATGGATTTTCGTACTAGGAAAAATGCTTCTTTGATCATCCCTCGTATTTATGCACTTATTTTAGATTTATTGAACCCCCCTACAGTGGAATTTATTTTCAAACTCATGTAGCGGGTTATAATTAATTTTTCGAAAACACCTATATCAAATCCCTTGACCGTTTTTTATAAGAGAACCCATTTGAATCAATATCTTCTTCTGAAATAGGGGAACGATAACCAGAATGACAGTCAATTGTTCCAAATTCATGTGCATTGAATTAAGATTAACCGTCAAACAAAAGAAACTAGGGTCCGTGCCAATCTTCGACAGCGGGCGAAATAGCGCCCCTTAAGCAACGCCGTTTTCGCTATATCACTCCAAAGTGGCTCACTTATCGTCGGCTGAACGATCTACTACACCAACGCCCACCCCTAACCGTCTCTCACTTATTCCTCCATCGAACTTCCACTTTCTGATCGCTCAGAAATCCACTTTGCTCGGTCGAAAAAGGAATGGAAGGGATCACCAGAGGGGAGTTGGGGCTTTTCCCTCCCCTATTCCACTGCCAGCGATATAACGCTCCGATGAGCATCGCATCTCATCCACCTATACCTCTAACCTCATCTTCTCCGTAACTTGACGTTCACAAATTTCGATGACGTCAGCGGTTCAACCGCTCCCATCATCATTTCGCTCAACCTTCATTTAGAAAAAAACCCGCTTTTTTCTTCATCCTTCCCTCTTTTTATTCTGCCCGGCCATCCTGAAAAAAAGAGATGTATTTGACATTTTGTGCATTTTCTCGTCGGGAATATTCAGATAACTTTTTTCATTTCGCCTTTACCTTTTTGAACATCGGGTGACTTAATTCATCATATGCCCGACCTACCCTTTTCATTCCTTCAATACATTTTTTCATCGCTCGAACGTTTTTCCGTCACAACGATTTGTGTTGGTGAACCTCCCCGAATGCGTGGGTCGGTTTATTTCGTACCACTGTATTTCTCTAAATCGCAGGGTCGAATAATCGCAAACCTTTTATCGTATGAGAGGTTTAATGGAATATATTGCACCATCCGATTTGATTCACTTAGCGTGATTCTATTGAATAAACTCGTTTCTCCGCCGATTTAACAGAGCTAACGCGTCTGACGTAAACCAATTAGTACCTAATCTATATAGTAATAATTCGTGGTGTCGTCCCTGAACCCATTCCATATCTGTATATAACGATATCATTATATAATTATAATACCTATACAAATTATATATACATCTATATCGAAATAACCAGTGTGTCAGAGAATAATTGTACTAGTTGGCCTCATGCCAACCGTGTGACGTCATAGGCTCTGACGTACTAGTTGGCCTCCTGCCAGCCGTCTGACGTCATAGGCTCTGACGTAGTGGCCAGCCGGTCGCTTGTGTTCTGACGTGATCTGAGGGAAACGGTGAATCAAGGGAACAAATTTTTCCCGTTAGTGTCTGGACTCGGTCCTGTTTCTTTCGATTATGAGTCGAGTACTTAACCTCGAGACCAGAATTGATTGATTGATAAGATTTTATTGGCATAAAGGTACATACATTGGTTTAAATTTAAGTGCCTTAAGGTACATAATATATATTATATGAACAATATCGGCCTGCCGGCCTTAAATGTCTCGTAGTCTCAAAAAGTATTGTATTTTGTGTCTTAGCGTAAGAGGGTGGGGAGATGGTGGGGTGATGGTGGGGTCTTAAAAATGTATACAGAGTTGGCTTAGGGGTAGACTGGTATGGGATAACTCAAATCCGCACCCGTGTGTTTTGTCCCCATCGGGTTTGCGATTTATGTTAATATGGTGGAGGAGGGAGTTTGGGTGTGTTCGTAGTTTGTCTGTGAATTTGTGTTTATGTTTGGTGATGAATGTTTCAAGTGTATCTATTCCAAATTTCTTGCGTAGTTACTCTGTAATTTCTCTGTAGTTACTCTGATTCGAAGTGTTCAATTTATGTTGTGAAAAACGAAGTTATCTGAGAGCTGCGATGGTTCTGGTATTTTGAATTTCGCTTATGACATGAAATATTGAAAATTTACGAAAGTTATAAAAAAGGTTTTTGTTATTTGGTTGAGTACCTAATGCGTTTACAGCGTTTTCTGAAAATGGATGGTCATTTTATAGACCCTCGATGCATACCGGTAACGATTGTAGCTTATAAATTGATGGTGAGTGAAATTCAGTCACATCTTCGGTTTCACGAATACCTAATACGTCTTCCATTCTGGTGTTGATAACGTCACCATCGGATTCCTCACTCGCTAAACCTTAAGGTACCGTAGTTGCCTGTATTTTGAAGAGATAAATGTGTAGGTGAGAAATTCTGGCAGAGTATTGTTTTGGTATTGTTCAAGGGTTCATCAGCCATGGATAAGTGCTACCGTACATCTTTTGTGTGGTAGAACATGTTAGTCTACTCTCCCGAAAATAGTGGCAAAAGAATTAATCTCTAGGAAAATTTACTGGGCGAAGACATGGAAGCTGATGTCGCTGAGGTACGATCTGCCCAACAATCTCGCCTCCTTCGATCCGTTAGTTCTGAGGTCGGACGTGGGACAACTTCTGGTCAGGTTTAAGGAAGGAAAGCGGCACACTGCTCGGCAGAGGGCCTACAGGGAGCTGGACACCAACAAAAAGCCATGCAGTTTGGTGGATGACTCCGAATCCGACCCTAACACACGCAGATGGCTGTTCAACATCCGAGGCGAGCTGTTACATTTGAATGGAAAACCATGCGCAACAGAAAGATCCGAGGAGTGTTCCCTATGTAACAGGCACGAACGCGAAGACACATACCATTTCCTCTGTGGTTGCCCAGTTCTCGCTGAATTCTGAATGGTGGCATTCAACCGTCCGAGTCTGTCGCGTGATGTGGCCATTGGTCATCTTAATGGTGATGGGTGGCCACAGATTGTGAAGTATGCTAAACTTGCTTGGAGCTTTAGACAATCGATGGTCCGCGAGTTCAATTTCTAATTTTATTTGTTTATTTATTATTTATTTATGTCTTTATGCTGGTTTCCTCGCTATGCGTATGCCTATCACTACCAATATTTTTCCATAAAAATGATACTTCCGACAGACGGTAAGATGCCATGTCGTAATGTTTATTTTGTTTGTTTTCATACTGTATGTATTAATTATGTCTTTTCATTTAATACACTTTTTTCTTCTTCTTCTTCTTCATGTTAGTCTGTACCGTCTAGTTAATGGGGTCGTATGGGTTGGAGTAATCCTCACTTTCCAGGCAGATATCATAGAATCTAAGATACCTGAAACTGACATTTTCGATCGATATTTTCCCGAGTTTGAAAGGGGAGTGATATTTAGGGAAAGACCACAATACGAGGTATGGGGGAGTGCGATGCAAACAGTAACGACCCTCCTGAACCCTCCGATGCTCCCATTAGAGAGGCCTTGTGTTGTCACCTTGTCCGTGTCCACTGTCCAACCTCCAAGGATCACAAACACCTGCTCTCTTCTCGTATAGCGTCGCCTCCGTCGTTCCTGCTCTTTCCGATCGTTTTCGTCCTATCGCCTGCCATCCCCTCGAATCCATTTCTCTCCCTGGAAATCTCAGACGTTGACGCTTCCAGAGCAAACAGCGTTGGCAAACAGCGGGTTATGCGAGGGCTGATGGCACTAGAGCGGGTGAATGGGTTCATGAAGGCGTCTCCTCCCGTTTCCAGAGTCTACAGCGCACGCGAGAGGGATATCACGTTACATTGAACCACTAACAAGCTTTTGCAATCGATTAGATTAATAAACTACTTCTCGAAGCCACTAACTTTCGAGTTATATTCGTGTTCATTCAATTTTTCAACGCTGAAAATGGTTCCACAACGGTTTACTATATTTTCTGTCAAGACCACAATTCCATATCCTTGTGAGTCCCATAACAATACGAAATAATGACTGTGAATAATATGTGACTAGATAGTCCTCTACGACAGTGGTTCTCAACGCGTATCAAAGGGTTGAGGAAGGTCGATACTTGCTGTTGATACGAGTTGATACTTCCAGCAGCCCTAAAGCACTAAAAATTGCAGAAGTAATGATGGACAAGAAAGCAGTAGATACGGTGAAAACCATCCCACATTCGGATGATACTGTGTCAAGGAAAATTCGTGAAATGGCTGACGATATATAATCCAATATATACGATATGGAATTGTGGTCTGGGTTGTATGGAATGGGGGTATAATGCAAGTCTGTGAGCAGATTGAAGACAGAAAACAATTTGCATTGCAATTTGTCACAGAAACAAGCCCAATTATTACATTATAAGGGTAATCATAAGCACATGCCATTATGAAAATATAAATACTTGTATGCGCGAGGGGTGACCCGCGGTCATAATTTCATCCTTTCGGGGTACAGTCGAAAAACGATTGAGAACCGCTACTCTACGAGTTGATAATTCACTGACGGTCTCGTCAATACTCCAATTGGATTCGTTGCCGATCTACATTCGAGTTTTTCACTTGTGCCAAATTATGTCGGCCATAATAGTAAAAGTCTGCAAATTCTTCCACAACGATTTCTTATCATCTGTACAGATCACAACCAAGAATCAAAGTAGACTAATCTTAATGTTATCAACAGTTAAAATTAAATTTACTAAAGTGGATAAATTTGAGATAAAAATAGGAAACACATGATTTTTCTGAAAACCTTTAAAAAATCATATCTCGAGAACGGATTGAGATAATAATATGAAGTTGGCGGCATTTCACGCCATTTTTGATGTAGCTTTACGCTAAAGTTTTTCGCATCTACGACCGGATCACCCTGAATTATTCCCATCAGAAAAATGAATAATATCGATATCTTTCGCACAGGAGCAGCTAGGATTTCAGTTCCAACGGGGTTTTCACCTAAAATCATCAAAGAATATAGCCGTCTTTCCAGTTTTTGTCGCCTATTTTTCATGCCTGTCGTCCTGTGGGCTTGGTTAATACGGTTATTTCTAGGTAGGTAATAGGTTCTCGAGTAACAGCAACCGTATGGTAATAGGTTGTGGTATTAGGTTACATTGGTAGTAGGGTGCCGACGATTCGGGAACCTTTCCAGCACCCAACTGGAAACCCAGTCCGCGTTGTGAGCTGGATAGGTTCTCTAATAGCTGGTAACCTATTACCAAAACAACCTATTACGAGACGGTTGCTGTTACTCGAAACTAACTCAATACTCACACAATTATTTCAGTAATAGGTTATCTGGTATTAGTTTACTGGACAGAATTAGGTTATTTGAAGCGGTGACGTTGAATATTCCCCACCCATAGCTTCCTGCCCACCGTGTGCAGAAGTTAGATATGAAATACGAGTATAAGGCAATTCATGAACGAATTTGAATTACCAAGTATGTGGATCAGAGATATAGCCATTGAGGTTCATCTTCCAAAGTGTGTACGTCCGCGTTCATTCCAAACAAGGCTTCATTTTGGCAATGTAATGTAGTGTCACTTAGAATAGAATTACTCAAGATAAATTGATCCCTTGAGAGTGATAGCTCAGAAGCCAACTACGTTAGTCGTGGATCCATGGTGTGCAGTGCGACCTATTCACCGTTACCTATTCACCACACAGAGCATAAGGTACCGACAGTTGAACGAATGTGTTCAGGGGGAACAAGGATTATTATTTCAGCAGCAGAGCTAACAATACAAGCCGCAATAGAGTCTTCTTGATTCAAAATTCAATTATGGAGAATAGTTTCTAGAAAGAAAACCCTTTTAAGGATAACAGAACAAGTCATGCTGCTACACTGTTTTTTCCAGCGTGGGAGGTTAGAGTATACCTACTAATTTCATTACGGGAGAGTACGTAACTATAAATGTGAAGATATGCATTCAACCATTCGGAAAATAGGTACATGTTTGAACGCAAGGCCTTATCCTACTTTGTTTCTGATTATCACTATTTTATCATTTTCTACTTCCTCCAATTGTAGGCAACGAAACAAGATTACCTCACTTCCTACTTAGAGAGCCACTACAGAGAGCCACAAAGAGTTGCAGTATTGCACTTCAAAATACACAGTCAAGTTCGAGTATGGAAACTCTCGTATTTTCTGGGGAGCTAGATATGATGTTACACATCTGCAAAGAAAAATTACAGGTATTCCTCGTGAATTGTGGGGAAGTTCAGAAGAAACATCGTAGAACTAGCCCAGTAATGGACAGTCTATTTGATTCTTCACATGACTAGTATTGCACAACATTTATTTATTTTCCTAGTATTCTAAAAATTTGTTTCCGTGTATCCTTGTCTCTTTCTTTTAGTTATAGCACTGCTAAACTAAAAAATCATCATGTATAACGAATGAATAGGAAATAATGTGGCAATGGGGGGGGGGGATTATTCCTGTTGATGTGATTGTAAACATATGTATAACCAATCTGCACATGAAGTCCATACATCAGTCGTAATGTTCACAACGCAACCTAGAAGTGAAGTGTTGAAAGTTCTTCCGAAACAATATACAAGAGTGGTATAACCTTTGTGGATCTCAGGAGTTTACCGTGAAAAAAGGCGTTATGGCCTTAGAGCTCCATTTGGTTTGTTTTATTCAGTATCGATTGTTACTTCAGTCTTTGCCTCCAGCAAAAAAAGAAAAAACGGAGGATAAGAGTTGATCCCGCGAAGGTGCGGCATAAATATTAAATCCACTTAAGATTGCTTCCTTCCGTCTTCTACCACTCCACAGCATTAAACTTGGGTGATAAAGGGAAAGACTTAAATGTTTATTGCTCCTCCCCCATCCTCATGGTTTACTGAGTAAAGCTACGGAACGGACTTGCTAATCACCTTAGGGCCTATTTAATGACTTGCTCCTCGCCCTCGCATTCATTTACAAAGAACTAATCCGCTGCCAGTGAGAGAGCTTCCTGACGGCAAGGCATGCGCCTCCATTTTATCTGCTATTGAGGATCTGAATAAGTGATGCAGGGTTGAGAAGGTGTAGACTTCTTCCCTTACACGTGAGAATGAATGTTTCATTGAGTGAGCAGGGCGAATTGTAAAATGTCATGCTATAGGAGGTAGCGAAAACACAGTAAATTTTCTTAATCACTCCTTGAAACGACTGGACTTATGTCTCAATGAATCACATTGCTCTTGAGCTCCTATAGATAGTTTAACTCGAATATTATGCAATGAGTATAATGCAACATGTTGGCAAGAAAAAGCCCCAAAAACATACACAACGAAGCTTGTTCGTAGATCGGTAACTTTCCACCGTGGGTTAAGCAGATTTCATCGCGTTCCCATCTTCCGAGAGCTCACTCACTTCTGATGAATGGACGATGGTCGTAATGAATTGGCATATAGAGAAGAGAAGCCAATTAGTTGTCGAATGGTCAATAACACGAGTATTTTGAAGAAAGAACATGAGGGTTTCACAGTAGTCTTTTCGTAGTCAAAATTGTATTTACCACTTTTTCTTCACAACTCGAACATATCCAATTTCAAGCTTGGAAACTTGAGTAGTAAGTAGTAAGGAATCGGCACAGAAGATGAGCTTGACGATATTTGATTTCTATTGCCTCGTATGGGTGCGATATCACATTAGAAAACCAGATGACACCAAGTGCTTTTATTCTCCACCTCTTTCTCTCCACTTCTGTCTATTTTCATCCCTTCAAAAAGCACCATATTGAAAAGCTCTCCTTGATCTGAGATATCAGGCGCAACTTTTCACCCGGTCAACAGAAGAATAAAACGAAATTTCGAATCTACGAATCGGAGAACTGGCATTGATTTTTTGATTTTTGATCACAATGCCAGTCCCTAATAACTCAGAGTTACTTTCATGCCAGATTCTGGGATATTCAACCGTGATTCACAAGTTTCACACTTGCTTATAGTCATTGCAGCTCTTTAATGGCATTCTTAACTCCGAGAGTGTTCCTGATTCATTCAGGGTAGCCATCATTTTTCCTCTCCTCAAGAAGGGTGATCCTTCGATTGTATCCAACTACAGAGGGCTGTCATTCATCAATTGTTTGGCAAACATATTAGCATGCGCGCTATCAAACCGATTAATGGCTTATGTGGATCAGAACTCCATTTTGTCAGAGTGCCAATCTGGTTTCAGAAGAAGATACTCCACGATCGACTCAATCTTTACTCTCACATGCCTTGTTGAGCTAACTCTATGCCGTCCACGTGGCAAATTCCACGCGTTTTTAGTAGAACTTAGTGCGGCTTTTGATCGGCCGAATAGAAACTTTTTGTTCTGTAAGCTGTTCAGTCAGGGATTGTCGCCAAAATTCATAGCCATGATTCGCAGTTATTACTCCAATTCCAGGTCTTCAGTTTGGACGGTCTATGGAAGAACAGAGTCATTCCCAGTGGCGAGTGGTGTAAAGCAGGGGTCTCCACTCAGCTCTCTTTTGTTCACACTCTTTATTAATGATCTAGCGGTTGAGCTGGCTAAAGGAGTAGCAGTCAGAGAAACAGTTGTCAAGATTCTCGTCTATGCCGAAGACTTGTTGTTTTTAGCAGAAGAACCTTTGGAGCTACAAGAGAACATTGATGTCCTGAAGTCCTATTGTGACCGATGGGGACTCAAAGTCAACGTGGGAAAATCAAAAGCAATGATTTTTCAGAAAGGAGGAAGACGCAGGGCAACTGAAAAATGGACGTACAGCAATGATGTTATGACCATAGTCAATAAATACTGTTTCCTGGGTATCACGCTGACTCCACGGATCTCGTTCCCGAAGCACTTGAAGCTGAAGGCTGAATCGGCGAAAAATGCAATGAATTATGTGTGGAGGGATGCATTTGGGAATCCTGGGATCCCTGTGACTGCTAAGATGCAGGTTTTTGAAGCTATTGTCAGAGCCATTTTGTGTTATTCAGCCCAGATTTGGGGTTTTCGAGAGTATTGCTGTGTTGATAGCGTTCGGTTAACTTCAAACCATACCTCGACACCCACACTTTTTGTGCACATGCTCGGTGCTGGCAGAGTTCAGGAGGACCGCATTTCAGAGGAGTGTATTGGAGTGTGAAGAGGCGTTTTTTTTTTACAGGTTCATTTATAAGACCATTACAAGAGTAATATAGCTTAGCGGAATATTGAACACTACGGATTAGTCCACAAGGAAGGAATAGGTGATTCAGCTTTCTAAAATGTCCCGAATATGACGCCGCCGTTTCTGACGTGGTGTTGTGAATGCTGCAAATCTCTCGTTGACAGTTTCATTTGGATGATCTGCGCTTCGACATATGAACGCCTCTGTAGCCTTCATTAAATGGTCTCATTCCTCACAAACTTGGGAGAATGAACAATATGTCGCTGGAGAGTGGGGTTTTGCTGCGACTCCACTTTCTTGAATTGGCTGGGAGAGCATGTGCATACCTACAAAGTATGGGGAGGGCATAAGTCCAAATTGGCCTGATTAGGACTTTGTAAATCAGCATTTTGTTGGTTAGTGAAACGCATTTGTTGTCTAGTAGACATCTCAGTTGTCGAGTTCTATTTTTCAGGCGTTTCAGCGACGCTGCAATGTGAACAGCAAAGGTGAGCCGCTGGTCGAGTATGACACCAAGATATTTATGGGATTTGGCCTCAGGAATTGTCCCTCCCTGGTACAGTAATGGTACTTCAGAGAATTTTCTTTTGTAGGTATATGATACAGAACAAGACTTGCTTGTGTTTATCTTTATCCTCCATTTCGTGGGCTACCTGAACAGTCCACAAGATTGGAGAAGAGTCCAATCTGTACTTCAGCGTTGCCGTATAGAAAGATACTCGTCACGGAATTCAAAGTTTGACAAAACAATGATCCTGATGAATACTATCCATTGTATTTTTTTTTCTTAATTTTTTTACCATTTTTGCTTTACCATTACTCTTTTAATTTGTTTATTTTGTTATAACAAAAGCTGAAGAGTTCCTTTGTATTCACTGTAATATAAACAATATGTCGACAAAAACCCGGAGCTTCCGACAGGCGGTTCACAGAACCAATTCGTAATGTTTATTAGGCTTTATTACTAATACTAATAGTTTAATAGTTTATTACTATTTACTATGTACAGGTAACCTTAATTTTCAATAAACTTTTTTCTTCTTCTTCTTCTTTTAGTCATTGAACCGTGAGTATTACCGTTGAAATACTTAATATAGCGAAAGATCTGCCACACGTTCATCAAGTTGGTGCACAAAAGTCCTAATGGGACACATATGAAAACTCCGTCCTTTAGAGTCAACATGACCCGAGATATCTGACCCCGCGAGCTTAGGGGCCTTTAGAGAGAAAGAGCCCGGCAAACTGATCGAGAGGTTATGAGAAGGTCAGGTGCTCGGGTTTCCTCATCGAACTTGGTATCTCCCTCTCGAATTTCAAAACCCCGTGTTTTGTTATCGCGTAGTATTTCTTCCCTTGGTTGTAAAGAGAACTTTCCTGGGGGGTCCCGTATTAGACGTGCCTGAGATGAGGGGAAGCTCTTTCCGTGCAAGCTATCGTAAGGGGATGGAAGGGATAGAAGAGAAGCGGGGACACAACCTCTTCATATCAGAGGATTTCCTTTCATTATTCCTTCCCGTCCGAGTTCTCTCCCGCTCTCCACCCTCTTCGGAATTATCATCTTTTTACTTGAAAGCCTTCCTTCCTGGTCCGTCTTTCTGAAGAAGAAGAGATCTTTTGAAAACAAGCTCTTTCATGACCCTTCTCTCCCACTCCTTCCATCTTTTTCACGCACTTTTTTGAGGATATTAAAAAAAGCCCGAACAACAAGCTGCTGAAAGCCTCCGAACTGCTTGGAAAAGAAATGGAAGTAAACCTTCAAGTGTCAAAGGGAACTTGGATTTGAGAAAGGTGAATAGATTAAAGTAACTAAGATGGATTACAGTTCGGTACACAAGATGCTTAAAATATCATTTCTTCAACGGCTTTCAGGCCGTTTTTTCTAGCAGCCTTGTGCGTTGTGTTCAGAAGCTCTTTAGACACTGATAATAAACAAGAGATGTCAAGATGGGATGAAATTATTTTAGGGCATTATACAGCTTGGAAACGAAGTACAAATATTGACTCTACCTGCTCTCTGGAATTCAAAACGGCTCGAGGAAACCATTAGGTGTACTGATTACGTTCGGATAATGATTCAAAAGCTCGTCAACAGCAACATTGATTTCTTCTTCGCCCCTCCAACGTTATGTATAATTAGGGTGACTAGAAGCTCATTTTTTTTGGAAGGCTGCTCAAAGGTCCTTCATATTTATATCTGAACCTTGAATCGCTTTTCGTGTCAACGGTTATTTCGAATATTTGGTGGTAGGTACATTTTAACTAACATACGTCAAAATGGTTGTGGCTCCAACACAGTACAGATTTTGTAGACCCCTCACGTTCCTACGTCGGTACAATTCATCTTCCACGTTGAGGATACGTACGACGTTAAACTGCCAGCACCTGCGGGCTACGTAGAAAATGTATATTATACGATGCATACCCACATACTGCATACCTTCGCACGTTATAACCGAAAACTACGCCCTGAGACCGTTTCGCAATTCATTCCATTTTTAATTTATTAATGCCAGAAACATGGATAATCCGTTATTCTTATTATGGATTATTCCATTTTTGAAGGATTTTACACGAACACTAAAACGTTTAAACTCGAAATAAATATTTTCCCCACCCCACCTTGCTTCGTCGTTCGTGAAAAATACTGAGCATCTTGAACTGTTCGCTTTAAGCCTGCGTCATTTGTGGGACTAACGTAGTGGTATGAAAATCTCTCTATTAGCGCTAGTAAGAAGCGTATTTGGTGACGATTTTGGGGAGCTGAATAGATTTTTCAACTGCTTAAAGTATCTCGAAGTTGTTATTGTGCCACCCTCTCAAAATATTGTCAATTTCCATTAAATCATCAATATTTGGAGAAGATGGTAATATGCAACAATTACCTACTAATTAATTGATGAGCGAATTTTCGAAGAAACGTACCATCCTAATTGACTTTTCAACCACCAAAAAAGTGTTCGGTTTAGTCTTACATTTCAATACAGAATCGATCGAACTCCATAGAGCATGCCGAATCAGGTCTCAGTAAAAAATACGTATCAAATGTTATTTCCATTTTTTAAGGAGTAACACCTCAGTTGATAGATTTTTCATCGTTGAACACGATGGTGAAGTCATAAGATTATGACTTATTATGACAAAATTATCGCAATTTTGCGATATATGATAACCGTGAAGAAAATTTCAAGCAACGACCACGTTTCTTCACCTTCAAATTGCTCCAGTTTGAGAACCGAATAAGATATCGCAATTATGACATACCATTGTGTTCAGCGCTAAAAAACAGATTTACAGTTCAAATTTGAACTTGTTATCTCAATTCTATCGAGAGTTATCGTTTGGAATGGCACCCACACACAATTTTTGGTGTCTTTTGGCAGTGAATTCAACTTAATCTGGAACGGATTTTGGTATAAATCTTTTTCGAAAATTCGAGTTTTCAACATTTTGGACCGCGAACAATAGCTTCCCTTTCTTCGATAATTCGCTGAAACGGTTAGAGGGGTTCAAGAGGATTTTCAGTTAAGAACGGTGGAATATGTTGGATGATATAGTAAATTGTAAGGTAGATCAAAGGGGTACGTTCATTTGACTCGCTGTGGGATTGGTCTGCTTGAAACATCATTTGGAAATAAAATAAATGGGCAAAGTGGCGTGGCGGACGGACGGATTTTCTGATTATACGCGTCTGAAACGTAAACCCGCATTTGAGAGGGAGTTAAAAGTTTAAAACTTTTTGGAACAAAAGCGAGATGAATGGCACTTGCAATGGTCTTATTTCCAGTTCCACAGGTCCTCTATTTCATGTAGGAAAATAACCGCGTCACCGTAGGTTTACACATTTTTTCACAAAAACACTTTCACAATGTTCATTATTTTCCTGCGCTGTGATATAAATATAATATAATTATTGTCGCTAGGAAGATACTTTGGAGAAGTGATAATTTGTTCCAGGGCTTGCGTACAATGTATTAGATGAGCCTGATTGAGGACGAAAATCACGATGGATTTTTCTTGTTGACCTACTTGTCCGGCTAGTTTCCAACTTTTGTACGGACAGTATTTAAGAAGACGTTCCCGTTACTATTTAGGAAACGACGATTTTTCAGGACTTATTTCCATTTCCGGACCCTGACTTTTGTCCGATGACTAAAAAGGACCTGCTAGGTACCCATTGAAAGAGCTCACTCTGCTTTTCACCTAATTAGGTTATTGTTTACACGAATAAGATGGGCCTGATTGAAAAGCAAGGCAGGGACCTCCCTTCTGGGAACAAGATCCCGTAGGTTCGAGTTGATTGGGGCTCTTGTTCAATCGTGTTTTTTCCCTCCTGTCGGAGGAAGAGGGACTCCGAACCCTGAGTTACTGGTTTAATAATGTAAGGCGACAATAGCGAAGGTATCCTACCCTTGTTTGGGGGTGATTGGTGATGTAGACTCTCTAATGGATCGCGACTGCCTTGAGTTTAACCTGCTCTTCCTATGTCCCAGCTGTCCCTCGACCGGAGTCTTGTTTTCATCGTCCAAAACCGAGGTTGGCGTCGAACACGGCTCTTTACAAGGGACTTGCTGTACTACCAAAGAAAAAACAATTTCTTTGGTTCGTATAGGTTTCATAAGAGAACTGTTGAACCGATAAGTAGTGAATTGAAAAAACGTTGGTACTCGTACATACAGATTTCCAAGGACTAGAAACTCAGAGAGCCATCTGGTCACTTACCTACTCAAACAGACACCTCAATATTTTACGCCATTCCTTTATTTCTTTTGGTGAAGCTCAAGGAATTACAAGAAATTGTCCACTGAACGGTGATCTGGACCGAAGAAAAACTTATATTTGCACTAATACAGGACTTTTGCAGCTTTTCCAAAATGTTCAAAACTCATATTTCCGAAAGATTTCCATATCAAAATCCGTTTCATTCCATCCTGAAATCACTGCCAAGAGACTCCAAAAATCATATGTATTTATCCATATTTATATAGGTAATATTTTGTATTTTGTCTTTATAAAGATTTTCGTGCAAATTTGAACTTTGTATCTCAATTCTATCGAGAGTCATCGTCTGGAATGACACTTACATAATATGTAAGACGATAGAATTGAGATAAAAAGTTCCAATTGGTACAAAAAATCTTCTTGACAATAGAAAGGCTATGTTCGTAGATGGGCAGAATCGGGCAGAATCTAAGGGGGAGTTTGGGGGGGGGGGGGGAGGGAAATAGCCATTCTCAAAATGAAACAGATAAAGATTTTTAATGCTGAACGCGATGGTGAAGTCAGAATTGAAGGAGAAGAAACGTAGTTGTTACTTGAGATGTTCTTCACGCTTCATCACAATCGTGTTCAGCGCTGGAAAATCTATAAATTGAGGTGTTACATGTGTTTGAAGCAAACAATTGATGGAAAATTTGTTATAGAACCAGTAAAATGGAGGTATTTTACATAAAACCAGTTGTTCCAACAATTCGCTCTTATACCGATGCTGCATGAATGTGGATTTTTTAAACGAAATAGGGTGTGAAGTGATCAACTGGAAAGAACTTCACCCCGGGACTACAACGACAACAAACCAGTTTTTCTGGCGCAAGTTGATAGATAGACTTTCTTCAAATTAAATAGGAACATTCATAGTAAAATTTGGGGTAAAATTTAGGAAATTAGACTACAACCCTTAAAGAAAGCTGGGACTCTATCACCTATTTAAACATTGAAGGTTTCGATACTAAGAAATACGTTTGCTCTGTGAACTGAACAAATTCTACGACTCATCAACATGACGAGGGTCTCACGACAACACCCCACATCGTCAATTTTGGCCAAAATGAGTTATGCATACCATTCGAATTTGCTTATTATATATATATACTTATCTAAAGGTCTTTCGATGTTGAATATCGCCAATTTATTGAACTTTCTATAATATATTATATCGCTTTGTATTTTTTCAATTTGATCGCAAATGCATTACAGGATTTATCTCAATGGTTGAGTATAAAAAATGATCATTTTAGTTAGTTACAGAAAGGTAAACACCATCGGCTAAATTATACGAATAAGACATACCTATAATATAGGTTTGTAAAAATACTTTAAGCAGTTTTTTGGTCACAAGTAATAGCGTTCAATGTTGCTAGGCCGACAAGTTTGTAGCTTATTTCGGAAATTTGCTCATTAGGTAACGCTCCACGGCTAGAACCTTTTTGACTGCCTTCGATCTACTCTCCATCAACAGAAACCTCCGGATTACTTGCTTTAAAGCTTCTAATTTGGTGCAGCCAGATAATGTTCAATAATGAAAGTGTCAAATTTCACCTTCTTCGATCAAGGTAATATGTAGAACAGCCGATGTGGAGCTGGTAATATGTATGAGGGCCTTGTACCTTGGGGGTGATCCGATTCAAGTTGCCTTAGGGCATAAGGATGATCCCAAGGTGACGAAAGAGGAGGCTCCAGAACCCTGTTACCTTGTAACCTATTGGGCAACTCCAAAGAGAGCGGTCGTGAAGTTTAGGTCGTGCGAGCCGTGTTCGAGAAGGGCTTCATATTAAATGCGAGCGCACGATGCTAAATACGTTCCACCAAGGGCCTCATGTTCGTGCTTTCTTGGAACGCGTCGCTCTAATGTAATCAAGAGACATCCTCCACCCTTTTCCCACAAATGCAGCTTTCCAAGTTCTTTTGGATAGCAAACTCTGCCAATAAGCAACAGACCACGGATAAGTCATGAACCGTTACAGATGTTTTGTTTCTACTATATCGTAAAAACGACAACACACTTCGTTAGCACAATCAAATACATAAACTAGCGCGTATTTTTTAATCCGTTGTCTGGAGCAAGGGCTAATTCATTTTCACTTCACAATTCTTCCCCAATGGGAAATCACTAGAGTTTCATCCTCAATGCATGCAACTGACGCACTAAGCTCCAACTGCCCAACAAGAGAGTCCTCGAGTCAAAAGCAGGACATTTCCTGTTTTTTGAACTAAATTCCAATTCCAACAGAATATTTTTTTAGTGAACTTCTCCTTCGGATGTTGATTGACAACAATACTCGTACCTCATTCAAAACTCGCTAGAAAACTAATCAATCGCTAGAAAATTGATTGCTTCATAATTCAAAGTAGGAACATGGTAACTTCTATTTGATTAGTTGAGGCTGATTTGGAAACATCCGCCGAACGCACGCTATAGTTTAAATGTACCTACATAATAATATATATTATGTATGATTGAATATTTTCAATCTTGAGCAATGTTGGGATGTTCCTAATTTTCTCCTGATTCTGTGGTTGCGCGTTCGGCCCATAATCACGGCCAAACCGATTTGAATACGGTGCTTTGAACCTCGTCAGTTGGTATCATACAATTGAGCACCATATACAACTGAACATTACACAACTTAACACAACAATATAATTTGTATATGCAATTGAATACAACAATATAGTACAATATAATTCTACTTACCATATAATATATAGCTTTTTCAAATTGAATTCGTCCTTTTACAAAATGAATTACTCCTTTTTTAAAATGAATTCGTCCTTTTTCAAAATGAATTCGTCCCTTTTCGAAATGAATTCGTCCCTTTTCAAAATGAATTAGTCCTATTACAAAATGAATTAGTCCTATTACAAAATGAATTCGTCCTTCATAAAGAGGGACCAAATGATATGCAGATACCTTTTCTCGGAGAATAACAATTTATTGCATTGGTTTGCATAGTTAATAAATATGTAATACCTAGAAGAAATTTACAAAGTTTACAAGGAATGATGTTGAGGGATGTCGAGGGTCGGTCAAATGACCGACCCTCGACATCCCTCAACATCATTCTTACTGACGGTCAACCTAAACCACACACACTCATTTACAAGGAATAATTGATATAAGAAATCTACGGAAAGTTGGCAAGACTTTCATACAAAGCCAACGTACGAGTATAACAAGGTTTTTAGAGTGGTTTTTAATCTCAATGTAGAGGCTGCCCTGACGCTGCTCTAGGCATGAGGAAAAGCATATGCATAACAAAGTCATCGGGGGTGATCGCGGAGACACCCTCTATTATTGTTTCACGCAAAGGATGTTCTCCCGGACTTCCAAGTGTCCCTCGAACGACGGTTTTAATTTTCGAAAACGCCTGCTCGAACTGAAGGACAAAAATGGTTTGGCTATCACGGATTCGAAGATAAAGGAGCTCCATTGAGAAGATGTGCGGGAGATAAGGGATGACATGTAGAAGATTTCCGCGCCCTTGCATAAAGACCGCATGCACCTACCGCCACCGTTTTCCAGACGCCGCCCTTATTACCTTCAAGATTTGGTCCCTCTTTATGAAGGACGAATTCATTTTGTAAAAGGACGAATTCATTTTGTAAAAGGACTAATTCATTTTGAAAAAGGACTAATTCATTTTGAAAAGGGACGAATTCGTTTTGGAAAAGGACGAATTCATTTTGTAAATCGACTAATTCATTTTGTAAATGGACTAATTCATTTTGTAAAAGGACGAATTCAATTTGAAAAAGCTATATTATAACCTGAATCCACCAGAAACCCAATCCGAATTCACCGAACAATATTATTATTCAATAAATCCAGACCAAGCCCCCAGCAAACCCAAACCAATATTCTAATACATTCAAACAAATTTCTTTTAGATGAGAACAAATACATTTCTTCTAGCTCACTATACCATTACACTCACATAGCAACAGCATGACCAACAACATGAGACTGATGACAGAGTGACATGGCAAATTCCAATGCTTCCACACCGTTCGCCATCCTAACAAATGAAACACAACTACAGCTTGATCAACAACAGAAGACTAATAACCGAAGGAAGGTAAAAGTGACCAGACAAGGGTGACCAGGTATCCAAGTACATATCTAAGGGAAGCATGTTTAATACACACCTACAATCTTGCATGTAACTAATAGTTGAATAATTCATAGTCTCTCAATTATTGAGAGACGAGATAATTACGGTATGGGAGAGCACTTTTTAGGTACTTACATAATCCGTCCAGATCCTCACCATCCAACACTCGTACAATCCTGTCCAAATGAGTTCACTTTCTCCGAAACAGCTCAAGCGCTGTGCTTTCAATACTGGACATCTGCCCAAAAAGTGCTCGGTGGCCTCTATTTCATTCAGGTTGCACAATGAGCACAACCAAACAAAGGAGGAAGTATATGACAAGAATGAAACTGTCGTGATGGAATCCGTCGATGGTGGATGGTTGTATGAAATATTTTGGGCAACTTTCAAATGTGCCATCCAGGG
Source organism: Stenodema calcarata (assembly GCA_963920205.1). Taxonomy (NCBI): domain Eukaryota; kingdom Metazoa; phylum Arthropoda; class Insecta; order Hemiptera; family Miridae; genus Stenodema; species Stenodema calcarata. Next base: position 33,718,291 of record OY986050.1, read on the forward strand.
TGATTAACAATTCGTTAGGGATCAATTTGAGGAAGTTCTTCACCACCGTCAATTTTGTGTATTGGTATGATGGGGAATGTGGTATCTGAGAATGTGGTGTTTGTGTAGTTACCAAATCGAGAAAACCGCTAAGTGGAACGGTTCAGAACCCCGTTGATTGCCTCGTTTAATTACAAGCGTTTGCAGTAATTAGAAAATATAATACGGAATGAGCTGTACGAAGAGACATGTGCCACTAATGAGGCAATTTCCTTCATCGGCACTCCCAACAGTTGGGCGCGATGTATATAGTTGTGTCGAGTAACATCCAAGTCGCATTAACGATTTGTAGGGCTCACCCCCTCTCTCGTGAGACCCTCGCTCCCACATAAATATTGCAAGGCTGAAAACACGATATCTACTTCCGACCCCCAATAAATTCCTCTATAACGCTCTACTTCCCTCTCACCCACTCCAAGCGAAACTTTGGGAAACAGTTAGGAATACGTCATGAACCCCAGAATAATTATTGTTTGAACAAGGGAGGACATAACTTCAGAGGATCCGAAGGGGGGTAGGGTAAAGGGCTCTCTCGATAATCCAATATGGAGATCCAGGGGGCACAATTACTACAGTCATGAATGGGCTATAGAGACTGTCAGTAGCTCGAGCTGGTGATGTACGTGAGAACCTAACAATGCCTCGCAACAGCAGCTCAACCCTGCCCCACTCCCATCACTCTGAACCCGTCTTCACAATATCAGTTGTCATTCCAATCTCGAGAGCCACTGCAATCGAATAGCTGCGGACAGAGGATTCACTCGATTAATACAATGGCCAACAGACCCCTTTAAATTAGCCATTTTGTGTGAGCCAATTTGGACTACGATGAATTTCCGTCCTTCAGTACCAACTCAATCCTCGAACCCACGTAATCCATCAAGGACCTGCTGAAAATTCAATTCAACCGATACTGGAGGCGGGAACGTGAGACCCATCCGCGAATCTAATCTTAACATTAAAGCCAAGGTGACGTCAATCACGATGAAATTTCGCACATCATTCGTAAACCTGGAATAGTAACGTCTTAATCATTAAAGGTTGGGACTACATAAACCACCGTTAAATACCCGAACAAACAAGAAAAGCCCTCAACCCTTTAAAACAGATTCTGATAAGTAGAACTTCAGTATTATTATTGTGAATTGGGTTTGAACATGGTTGATTTTATCGAGACGAGGTATATATCGACTGTCTCACAGCAACACCCCATATCATCATTTTCGCAACTTTTCAGGAGGGCTGGGAAACCGCCTTCCAATGATTTTCTCCTCCCATAATCAATACATTTTTTAAATTTTGGTACTTTTACAATATAAATACCCATCTATATGAACTTATGAAAGAAAGTTTGTTCAATGTGTAACGAGAGGGCGCATCCATCGAAATGCATCTCATTTTCGTCAAAAATGATGATGTGGGGTGTTGCTGTGAGACCGTCGATATGTGCCTCACTTAAGCAGAAAAGTTGTTATGCGTGTAAAGGTCAGCAAGGTCATAGATATCAGTCAGTACTGCTCCGATTGCAAATTCATACAGTGGGCCAACCCAATTCAATGCACTCAAATTCTGTGAAAATTAGACGACTAGTCCATACCATACTGTGATTACACATTCATACTCAACTACTTAAAACCCTCAGTTGGAAATTGGCTTGAATGATGGAAAACAGGTCATTTTTTACGAGAGCACAAAGAACAAAGGCTTGGTCGAATGTGGTGTAAGACATGTCATGTGTTTAGGGCATTCTGGATTTCTATCATTCAAGCACACTGAGTTATCGTAACCACCAAATCATTTTGTCCATGCGAGATGTTACATTGACGTATACTCGTATTCAAGAAGTTCGAAAACCGAGTCTGGTCCATCCGAAGTTGTTGCATCCGTCAAGTTTTAAGTGCAAGGGTTAAAATTTTCCCGGCTTTTCCGCTTCCCCAGGACTTGTGAGCCACTTGACAGGAGAGGAGTGGGATGATGGTAATATTCGTTCCAAAGTTACTCCCTGATTCCCTAACAGCTAAGTCGGACTGAGTTTGTCCATTAGGGTCATTACCAAGCGAAACTAATGCCCAGTCTACACGAGTCCTCCTTTCCTTAGTCAGTTAACGTTGACATAATCCCAAGATAATATAATGGTGGAACATTACACCAGCTCCGCTCTCAATGCATATTATAGTTTCCGTAGGGAAATCATTGAAACTATTATATGAGCTCGAACTTCGCTAGTTGATTTGGGCAAAACCCTTATTTGTTAAAAAATGATGTGCACATTTTGATAGTGGATGTATCATTTTCTGTATGGAAAATCTGCCTAGATCACACGACGAAGAAATTGGAGAACTGTGTTTGAATATTGTGTGTCCGTTTGAGAAGGTACACTGAAATGAGAGGTAGGGAGTTTTTGATGGCTCAGGTCGTTACAGGACTACGTGAAAATTATGAGCATAAAATCTCGAATATAAATCAGACTAGAGAATTGCGATGTACTCTCGTCCTGATCAAACTCCCCGTGAATTTTTCAATTATCTGTTTTTTCCCCTGAAGTTCAAACAATAACAGTTTCGCTTCTTCACTTGACCTTATTCTACATAATTGGATAAACGAACGAACAAATTCTTTTTCCTAGTCTCGGCCCACTTCCTCGCTCATTTGAGATAAAATTAAAACAATGAAAACCCCCCACCCGAAGATATTCCTCATTAATTTTATCATTTTCACCTCAGAACGAAGTGAAGCGGAACTCATTTAAAACCAATCTGAAAGGTCGCGGTTTCTCACCAGTTTAACAAAACTATCTGACTTTATTCTCTTTCGGAAGCTCAGAGGTTTCCTACCGCGAATGGTATTCTATTCAAATAAAGACTAATTGGATGTTTCATAAGAGGCCTAAGTGCTCCGGAGTGGGCAACGAGGCTCTTGCTGAATAAGTTCTCATGTTTGTAAACTGTGGGAACCGGGAACACTAGAATCCCAGAGAAGGGGCGAAAAGGTTGACCGCAGGCTGGTGCAATACAGGCTTTGAAAAAGCTACGCATCTACTTAGCATTACACGGCCTACGGTTTAAGCGGCACATGTACGAGTTTCGTATCTAGCTCCTCTCGCAGAGGTCTTTGTATACACACGAAGGTGATAAGATAATTCTCGGGTTTGGTTCGATGGTTGGGTATATTTATGAGGGGTTTAGACTCACTTGAATCGATTAGGATACATTTCTATAGAAACATTTTTGAAATGTGTAGCAAATAACATAGGGCGAGCACCGAGATACTCGTATGTGCATTCACATCTAGGGATGGCAAAAAAATGAAAATATCGATGTATCGATGCATCGACGGGCCGGCATCGATGCTCCAAAAACATCGGACCCCAAAAACATCGATGGAAAAAAACATCGATGTATCGATGGTTTTCAATCAATTTTTTTCTATTCTTTTTTCTCACGCAAGACGGAAAGAAAAAATGATAAGCTCTGAAAAAGAACAATACTTTTATTATTTTCAATTTTATTTTTTTTGTTACCATTATAATTCAGTTTCAAGAAACAAAATTGTATACCTAACGTGAACGTACCCAATTGGGTAGGAAACGGAATCGAAGCCAGAAACGAGAAGGAGAAACGAAAGCGATGCCGTGACCATAAAAGTGGAAAAAAGATGTGATGGGAAGGGAAAAGGTTATTATAAGGCTACAGCGTCAGGACAAAAAATGAGAAGAGAAGAAGAAGGTTATTATAAGGGACGTCACGAGACTTCCGATACATCGGAGATATCCGTACCTATCGATACTATTCGGAAGAAATATTGGAAGTATCGATACTTTTCAGCCTACACGGCTCGATATTTTCATTTAAAGGAAATAAAAATTCAGAAATAATATTCCTAGGCATGTGAGAGAAACGTTAGAATAAAACATTCAGCAGCCTATGGCAAAAAATTGAAACATCGATGTATCGATGTGCTGATGCATCGAAACCCCGACATCGATGTTCCAAAAACATCGACACAGAAAACATTGATGGAAAAACATCGATGTGTCCTGCAAAAACATCGATGTATGATTGCCATCCCTATTCACATACATCATAAATGATGTTGAACCAACACTGATAAGCATCCGAAGATGCATTAAATTTTCTTGTCTTTGACAGTGTAATCATGATGCTTCAGATTCTTGAAGTAGATTGAAAAGTATTTTAATCATCCTGAAGACAAAGTTGTGGAACTCATCCAGAAACTCACCCAAACTGATTCAGTCCAAATTGAACCCGAAGTAAATTGGAAAAGACCCACGGACCTGTAACTCCCGAGTAATATCTATATTCTAAAAACCCTCCATTATCGTTGACCACTGAACTCGTCCAGAATACGAACTATAGTTGTGTGATGCCTTAGCTTGAATAAACTTATCTAACAAATTAAGATCAGTGAATCTTACCTTTCAAACAGAATAATATTCATATTATGAAGTACAACTCGGCATTATAGGTAAACTAGTCCTTAATTACTTTCTTTGAACGTCGTGCTGAATTACAAGTTCCTTACGATTTAATTAAAAACCTTAAAACATAAAAAAGTGATCACAAAGAAGGGAACTTAATTACCTGTCACTTGCAATATAATAAACGTAAGTTTCATCAGAGATCAAAGCCAAAACTAGTTCTTTGACCGAAACCGAAACATTTGTCGGACACTACTTGGGAACCTTTACAGCAGCCTGAAGAACTGGTAGGGTACTCCAGAAGAGTATTCTACTGCCTGTGTCCTAAGGAAAAATGAAGTTGATAGGACGCGACGGAGAAGGACCGAATTCTTCCAGAGAAACGCCATGTTTTTTCACTCCATTAGTGTGATGAAGAAGTAAGAGGTCGGAAACACCTTCACAAAATGGAACAAGACAAAATACGAGACGGATGGAGGTATTGTAAAGTGAAAAGTTTAACAGGGGGGGACAACTCTTTTCGCCCAGAGAACTTCTGTTGTCACCAAATAGAGGAGCGGTTAATATTAGATTTCTACCCCCACACCATCATCCCTTTCGCGCCCCATCAGTTCCACCGTCCTCCTATTACCGTCGATCTATCTTCGTGCCTCCTTGGAAACTCTGATATTTATCACTTGTAATCCCCTTCCGAGGTTCGTGTTGCGAAGATCACCTTGTTATGTGCTTCACTAGCGTAGGGAACCGTATATTGGGAGAAGGGATTTCATGCCTGATCAAACAAGGCCCTGCGGATGGCGTCATTCTGTACCTACCAAGATGTTACGATAGGACAAGTAGAAGAGTGGAAGAGGAGAACTTTATAAATTCACACCATTCATGAAGTTCAGACAGGTACATACCTTATCGGCTCATTACGAAAGACGTCCAGAAAGTAAGGTTAGATGGGTAGTGTAAGACGGAGAGAATTTTGTTTTTCAGATTTGTCACCACTGGTAGGTAGAGAGGTCCCTAACGGTCAAAACAAATCATCAAACGCCTCAGTCCGTTCCGAAATGTCGTCACAGCAGCCAAACTCGTCAAACAGTTCGTCCTCCAGCCGCTCCACCTACCGCAGGTTTTGGCTGCACGCGAATTTCTTGTACGGTATGAGTGGGAGTGTGAAACTTTTCTTGACTCAATTGTGACTGGTAATGAACCGTGTCACTACACTCCTGAATCAAAAAGACAGTCTCTACAGTGGCGCCATACCCATTCGCCATCAACCAAAAAATTCCAATTTTCAGAGAGGAAGATCATAACATCTGTCTTTTGGGATCGGAAAGGGATATTATTGAACGATTTTATGCCTAAAGGTACGACCATAAATGCAGCTGCGTACTGTGAGACACTCAAGAAGTTGAAAAAAAAAATCAAGGACAAAATGAGAGGAATGCTGACTTGTGGTGTGTCACTCCTTCATGACAACGCTAGACCTCATACCGCTCATCTCACTCAGGACCTACTTGTTTCATTTGGATGGGATATTGTGACTCCCCAGTATTGGCACTATCGGATTATCATCTTTTCAATAATTTGAAGTAGTTTTTGGGTGGACAACGATTTTCAGATGACGAGGAGGTCCAGATTGAAAATGGGTTCCGGAGGTGTATACGACGAAGGTATACAAAAACTGGTCTCTAGGCTTCAAAAATGTATTGACCTCAATGGAGATTATGTAGTGAAATGATGACATGTTTTGACACTAATCTTGTAAGTTTCATTTATCAATTTTTAACACAAGTTGCAACCTTCTGGATGTCCCTCTTACATTCAGTGTTTGGATTGGGACGATTATTATCAATAAAGAAACCCAACTTGTTCAATTGACAACTACTAAGGCCTCATCCTAAAGATCCAATTGGGATTTAGATTGGGATGATTATTATCAATAAAAGGACACAACTTGTTCAATTTAAGATCCAATTAAAGAGAAGAAAAATTAAAAAGTGGTTTTATTCGTATGATCTTTTGAAATGTGGGAAAAACAAGTATTGAATATAGGTCAATACAAAATTACTAGGACCAGTAATGATATCATGTCATTTCGAAATGGGACATGGAGGGATATTGTAAAAAAATTTTTTTTTTAAATACTATTAGTATTTCTTTATTTCTAATAAACATACATAGGTACAAACATAACGATAGCTTCACAAGAAAATATTCCCCTATGTGGGCTACAAGCCCGAGTTAGGGAGAAGAGTCCGGTATCTAGCTATATGAACTGAACAAAAGTAAATAGGAACTTCTATGTTGTCGAAAAAACTTACACAACTCTTACCAAATTAATTAATTAATTAATGATTATTAATTAAGAAATTATTGAATTATCTTCACAGAAATTAGTAAATTAATGTACTGTTCGAAATGCTCTCAGTGAAATGGGATTTCAACAACTTGGAATCAAAATAATAGGAACCGTGCCATTTAGAAACTAGAACTAGTTTAAATCTCTCAAAATCAGTCATGGAGCAATTGAAAAAAGAAACTCGGATCAAGGTCGATGATCCAAAATCGCCATAGCTATGAGCGGATTGCCAGATGATTATAAGGCTCGCGGAGGACCCACGTAGCTGAGGGCACCCCATTTCCATCCAAAATAACCCAACTCTTCTCGAGATGGCGTTCGTTGGTTGGGGGCGGAGGTAGTAGCTCTTGGAAACTTTTGTTTCCTCCGGTTGAAAGTTGGATCACGTTTCCAATTCCCGTTTATGCGTCTCATTATTCAATGGACTTGAAGTATTTATTCCTCCCGTTCAAAGGCGCCTCTTATTCAACCCCCACCCCCGCGAGGGTCTTTTGTTCCAAATACGGGTCGAGAGAGTATCAAAGCTTTTCGTGGCACATCATTAAGTCTGTATTAGTATTTGAGCCTGTTCACTTCCCCCCCCCCCCTCCACCTACCACCTTCGTCTGTTTCCCCTGATAATGGAGAAGGCAGTCCTTTGTCTTAGTCGGTCCCAGAACCCCCTAGGAGCCTTCTTTGAGCTCTGGACGATGCCTCCAGCCTCCTAAACCCGCTCTTATCGGGACCTCCAGTTTAATTAAAGAGAAACGAGCCGAGTTCAAGGGGGTGAAGGTTTGGAGCTCCATTACAAATCTTCTCATTTCTGCTGAAGCTCCTGCTTTTTTGTTCTCCCTCTTCACCCTTTTTTCCAAAGACTTTGGGCCACTTTATTGGCTGGAAAAGGGATAGGACTTCCGAAGCTGGAACCCCTTGTGATTCTTTTCTTTTACTCAATTGAAAGCTCTTGGTCAATCTAAATGCTTTGTTCAGAGAATCCTGTTGGTTCGTTTCCCAAAGACGAATTACGGAGTAACACCCAACACCTGAAATACCACTAAATTTCGATTAAGTTACAATTGTCACAATCATTTCTTCAAGTTGTTAATCAACTTTCGAAGAAAACTCGTTTTCTCTATACAATCCCATACGTGTAGAATATTTGATAACCTAGAAATTATCTGAACTTTACCACAGAAAGTGGAGGGGAGTTATAAGTCAAAAAACAGGTTTAATAGTACTGTTAGGTTGAAGTTAGTCAGGTATGTCAATCAGCACGAATTCCTACTAGATACCTACATATCAGTATGGTGGCTACATCCAAGGTACGTAAATAAGCTATACTTATTAGCCAACATAAGCCAAATTACAGATGGTTTCGTGAAATCGAGTTTCTTGCTTTTCAAATCTTGGGAATGAAAGTAATTTTGTTGTTACATACTTGAAATCGACGACGTGTAGGTAGTTAATAATACAATCTTGAAAACAATTATTTGTGAAAACAGTTATTGCAATGTATGAAAACTTTAGATTGATTGATTGATTGATTAAGCGTTTTATTTAACCACCAGGCGTAGGATAGGGCCAAGTGGCCCTCTCTTACTCCTCCCCTGGCTACAATATTTACAATTCCTCGTAATACAATCGTTATTTCATTATTTATTTAGATGGTGATTCATCAACTTATCACCGAGCCAGTTCCTAACTATCCTCTACTGATAGGGACAAGGTATAGGTTTTCAAGGAAAATTTGGCCCAGCTACAGAGGAATCATACTGGCGGACTTCAATGACTTCCATAAGGAAACCAACCCACTCTACCCACAGTATGTCAACCCATCTATACAACTAAATTTAGAGACGATTTTCGTGTTCCTTGGGTATTTTCGAAAAATTTCACTACAGTTATTCGTTTCGCGTGAAATGGTGTCGAACCATGCCGATTTTGAATCAAATTTTGGTGTCTGCCTGTTTGTCTGTTCTTCAATCACGCAAAAAACGGCTCAATGGATCGAACCCTTCTCTCGTATTTAGATGTTTCCGTGATCGGGAAAGGACATAAGGGGGTTCACTTCCGGATCCAATGCATGGGGGGGGGGGGGGGGGTTATAGGGAAGCCGAACTATAAAAATTTTAAATTCTCGAAAACGGCTCAATGGATCGAACCCTTCTCCCGTATTTAGATGTTTCTGTGACCGGGGAAGGACATAGGGGGGTTCACTCCCGGATCCGATGCATAGGGATGGGGGTTTATAGGGAAGCCGAACTATAAAAATTTTTAATTCCTCCTTCCCGCGTGACAGATGAATATTATTTTTGGTATTTAAGATTATAAGGGTTTGTAAAGGGACATGACATGTCCCTTTACATGTAAGAGGTATACATTGTAAGAGGTATAATCCGTAAAGCGACAGGTAAGAGTGGCAGATGGATCCATTCCGAGTTCTGCCCGTCAGCTACTCAAGACTATTCTTTTCGTGTAGTTCTAGGTAAGACAAAATATCCAAAAGTTGTGAACGAGTTTGACCGTTTTTCTCAGTCTTCTCGACCCCATATTGCCCTGATTTCAAGTCAAAGTTTTTTGAGTAATCAGTATTTGCCCAGGATCAGTACTGGCCTGCCCAAGTCAGAGTAGTTGGCAACACTGTCCCACGCGTATTTTTTATTCGCAAGAGGTAGCGACTAGACATACCGTGGAGCTGGTAAATATAATAGCGCAATGTGCTGGAAAGGTGATACAGTTGTGACCAACGGCTGAGTGGGTGGGGGATTGTCACGTGACGTATGGTAATGGAGCTCTTGATTGCCAAGGCCAGAGGAAGCTCCTAATTTTACTGTCTTGGCGTTTCATAACAACTACCCGCGGCCGGGACCCGGGTTCCATTGGGCCACTTGCCCGACAGGTGAGAATTGATGGGTGAAAAATTGCTCATCTTTCAAAGACACGACTAGGTGGCGAGTCTGAAGTATACACTGCGTGTTTTCGAGGAACAACGTGCATGAAGGAGGTGTAAAAACTACTGGTAAACAAGTGGAGATTATTCTTCAATCTTCCAGGTTTACTCATAAAGTTTGAATTTTACTGATTTTCAGATTTGGGGACGGCAAACCACGAAAAATCGGCAATAATATTTATAACGAACCAGATCAACGTTAGATCGATTATTGCTTTAGATAGTTCATTATATTTGCAGTGATTATCTAAAATCGGTTGATATAAAGTGGTCATTACAATTCAAAATCATGAAACTTAATCACAATTAACCGGGTCCACATGTACACTTCTGATTGGAGACCAAAGTTTCCACGATATTACATCGTAACGAGTAATCAGTATAGAACTTCCAAAATAAAACCAGAAGCCGCAGGGCGATGTAGAACTCTCCAGGGGTAAGGTATGTGAGATAAAGGAGTCGGAAAAGTGATATCAGATATTCCCCGGGCTAATCGAAGTTGGTGAAACAGTTCGCCGGGGGAAGGAAAGCAGGGGGGTTATGAGTGACGGGAATAGTAGAGAGATACGCCACTCGTAATGACAGTCCAATTTAACGCCAACTTGGCCGATACCAACGCTGAACGTAATTTTGCCATCGCACCTTTCGAATGTTGATTGAGATCATTGTTGAGGATGCGTGTGCCCAATAATTGTAACCAATCCGGATTCATCGAAAGAACCAACGGCCTCCGTTCTTATCGAACATATTGTACTGAATATACAATACGAGTATGTTACCACATATTCACAATTCTAAAATGCTCTGCGTTTTCTTAGTACACATGAAATCATTCTTACCCCCTTGTTGACATCAAATTTTACCTTCAGTATTGTTATGTTATGCATAAGAAGTGTTTCAGAACACGTATTCAATAGAGTGTAGAGTAAGACTTCGGTATAACTTCATGATTCCTGTTCCTTTGGGTTTTAAAATATTTATTGACCTGCTAACTGATCCTATTGAACTATACTGAGCTATGAGCTATAGATACTTTCAACAAACTATACCTATGCCTACACCGTTTACACCATTTTGAATCTTCGTCAGAATACCGATAACACAGATAACATACTTGCTGTCGACGTTTACCACACCTCGACACCTAACGACCATAATGTGGTATCATATACCATAAAGGTATATTATACCTTTATTATATTATAATGGAGACATGAAAATGTCTTCGATTGACTAACGGCGACATTTTCCTGGCGACTCGTATGCAAGCGTTTACATTGGCGTCCGTTTGTCTTGAAATTATGGTCTCGGTAAATATAACACACATAGACTCAACTAGAATTACAATACCAAAATTATTTACATAAATTTACAGTTATAATACACACATTAATACATTTACATTATTGTAGAAAATTATATGCCGCCAGTAATAAAATTGTACACATTGATTTGGTATAAAATTTTGTTTTCATTCCTGACATGGATCATGGATAGCAATATTCCCGCGCAGTTTTAAGAAAAGCCTATTACTATGTCGTTCAACGTTATCCATTCTTCATAGTACAGTAAATGGACTCTATCGTATTGATGAAGTCGAGATACTTGAACGCAGAATACCCAGGAGAATCATAATGGTCGATGAAGTAACGATCCTTAAATAGGAACCACGAAACGAGCGTAACTGGCCGAGATTTCTTCACTAGGGACAGAGGGAGCGATCGAGTTGCGGTTCAAGGCGCTCAACGTTGCGGTGTATTCTAATGACACACACGTCTTAGAGCCCGTCCTTGGTCGGATGGTCTGAATAAAGTCTGTTGTTTGCGTGCGTCTGCGGCCACGGAGCAACAATGATCGTTATAGCAGATGAATACTAAAGGGTTAAGTGAGGCCGTCGGAGAATAAGGGTTTGTCAAGTATACAGCTAATCTGCGAGATGATCCTACACATCAGGAGAAAGGAGGTTATTAACGGAGTGAGGAGGAGTATTGATTGACAATATTGATACGGAGAGTCAGATCTTGACTTCTTGATGTGGCAACTGGACGAAATCTTGTTGCGGGATACAAGGGGAAGCCTTTGTTCGAAACAACGAAAGGGCACTCGAAGTACTTGAACATCAAAGTTTGTAAGTAAATAGCCAGAGCGTGAATACAGCTACCTGTACATAATGTGGTAGGTAAATATCTCCTAACTATTTATTTTACTAAGGAATTAGAAATTTAACACGATTTCTTCAAGCTTGAAAAACGCAAAGGTTAGACCACATTAACTGTACATAACTTACAAGCGAGGTAACTTTTGGATGGATTTTGTCAAGAGTTTTTTTGGCCTAAATTGTTTAGCAAAGTCATTTGTGAACAAATTACAAGGGGTTTATCTACTTGACAGACAAAAAAAGAAGGTTCAAAGTCTTCCCGACGGCGAATCACCACCTATAAACTGTAAACTTTAGGAAGAAAAAGTAAGACTCCCGGCGTAATGAAACCCACAAAGATGGTAGATTGGAGTCCACGGAGGGTCGAGATCGGTTGAATGCTGAAACGTCGCAAATGTCTAATCATGCAAGAATTGAAATAGGAAGACGAGAACACCGAGGTGAGGACAGTAGACGACAAGATGTGTTGTTCTGTCAGTGAATCAGGGAACGTGGATCGAAACCAAGTTCAGGGCCTGAGATCCCTCTTACTTCAACTCATTCAACTCTGCTCTCGCACTAAACCACTCACCCTCTTCATTTCCTGCGCATTTCAAGTAAATAGAGTTATGTGAGAAGCAGAAGCTGATTAAAATAATTATCTAATGATAATAACTAAGACAGCCATTCCTGAACTGTGAGGTACGTCTTAGCAGTAATACAGCATGGAGGAGAGTTCTGCAAAGACCAAACTGAACCATTGTCGCCGCTAGGAGACTTTCCCCGCAGGAAGTTGCTTTGTGAGGGTTCGAAGGAAGGAAGGCGCTATTGTAATGGGCGGCCGTTTTCGAGCTCCATTTAAACTATGACCGGGAAGGCTTGGGATAGGACTTGCCTTGGAACCTGCAAGTCTACTGTTCGTCATAGCTGTTGTCGAGGTCTAATGAAGGAAGCTCAGCGGTTCCTATTGTCTCCCCCCCCCCTCTTGTCTTCTACACAGTTTCCAAAGCTTGGAGACTGTCGCAGAGCTCTTTCAATACACAATCGACCCTAATTTAACAAGTAGGAAACAACTTGGGGGCACAATATTATGTGTCTTGGAGTCTCTTTGCCTCACATGATTGTATCAACTTTGAGCTTGTCGTTCCTTCCATAGAACAATAATCGATGAAGGCAAATCGTGTTCTAGAACAAGACGCTTTGCATACTATACGACAGAATGAGTATCAACGCACTTCATGAATCTATTTTCATTATATAAATTGATGACGAATAATTAAATAGAGACAAAATCAATCCACCTAAACATATGTAAGAATGTAATAAAGTAGACCCATGAAGCTTTCAAGTTCCATTTCCCACATCCTCGCAGTCCCCTAGGGCCACAGGTTGCCACAGCCACCTATATTGGCTACTACACTTGAACACGCCCAACCATGTTCTAGCTTCCGTTGCATCAGAAGCGCCAGATTGTTTGCAATCATCTGAAATCAATATCTGCACCGGCATTTAATGTTCCCCTATCAGTATCATTGCAGCACTCTTAAGCCTCTTAGAATGAGTACCTTGTGACGCAAAATTTAAGGTAGGTAATAACTACGACGTTCTTAAGATTTCAAGAAGGATGGAGTAGCGCAAACGGGAAATTATCATTCAAACGAATGTGAATAAGGTAAAATGTCCGGTGTCTTTGGACTCGGTCGTGAATATCTACACAACAGTAGCAATGAATATCTACTCAACTTCTGCCCTTTGGTGTACAATACAACGAAATGTGAAGAGCCAAGTGGTCTTTGTTCTCTATCGTATAATAAGAAATTCGATGACGTGATCTAAAATGTTGTTCGTTTTCTATGAAGGAATGTTTACTGTTAAACGTTGAAAGGGCCTGTAACGTGAAGGGGAACCAAAATAGATCTACCTATCTTCTTGACGCCCGTGGAAAGTATGATTTTTCCTTGAAAACAGAGAGTCCCTTCAATTTTTCAAGAGTGTGACGGTCAGAAGTACAGGAGAGTACGGCTAACACGATTTTACGTTCACGCATGCGCAGGCGCTACCATTGTTTGAATTACACTGGAATTACCATCTTTTTCGCATTCCTCAATCGCCAAGGTAATTTGAACGCGATCCGATCACCATAATAGAAAATATATAATCAGTTGTATTCAGGGCTCTATTATATATTTGCGCATGCGCTAACGCATCTATTCGAACCTACATTATCAGAATTGTTTCATTAGTGTCGTTTTCGAGTCTGGGACATCAATTTGACCACAGACAAGCCGATATAAGCACACGTAACTAAAACTTTTCAGGTAGCTAGAAATGCTGAACCCGAAGATTTTGTGCTTTTGGACAACATTTTTGTTGAGTGAGTTACGTATCGTAAATATTCTGTACGAAGTTCAAGTGGTAGCACATGACCAGATTCAGCATTAACCGCCGACCTTAATTTTTTCATCACATGCGACTCAGGAGATTTCAAATGGTGAAATGACATACTAACTCTTCCTCTCATGATTATCAACAATAGGTACATTTTTAAGTGAGCCACAAAATCCCATTAACGATTGAAATACAAACAGACATGAAGATTCTAAGTACCGCCTGTCTTGCTGCCGTTATTTTCATTGCTGTTGGTTGATTGCTAATTTATCCACGTAATCACACGTTATTGTTGATGGGATTTTCCCCGCAATCGTTGAAGGAATGACTTAATTAATACTAGTAGCTAGAAAACATAAACTATGGTGGGGGATCTTGAGGGTTGGTCAGCATCAATTTTAAGACTTCTTCACGCCAACGTTTTACTTTATTTATAAAGCATCCTCAGGGCTAAAAACGGTAACAACGACTAGGTTAAAGATCGAACAGATTAAAGATTAAACAGATGGAACAGATGTAAATTAGGTGCCGAATGGTAGTTGGTACGTTCATACGTTGTTTAGAGTATATTGTAGGTACAGTTATCTCATTCTACCACTAGTGTATGCACACATTATCACTGTATAGAATCAAATAAAATGACAACTGACAGCATACATTATCGTTGTATGGACTAATAGACTGAAAATAACACAGTGCTAGTAATAGAATAAACAGGACAGGGGATACATACATCATGGATACAACTGTGTGGATGTATGGATATTCCTATATTCTTATGCATGGATATTACTATTACCATCTTATACATGGATATCATTAAACGCCTACATCACACAATACTGTAGGTTGGTACTAACTACCCATGGAACAATTCTTCCTGGAATGTCGAGGGAAATTCAAACAGATTTCTAATACTACAATCAGTATTTCTAATACTAAATATCATAATGTATAACTAACTAGAACGAGAACGATAACTGACTACTATTCGGCACCTAATTTACATCTGTTCCATCTGTTTAATCTTTAATCTGTTCAATCTTTAACCTAGTCGTTGTTACCGTTTTTAGCCCTGAGGATGCTTTATAAATAAAGCGAAACGTTGGCGTGAAGAGGTTTTAAAATTGATGCTGACCAACCCTCAAGATCCCCCACCATAGTTTATCATTGTTGACGTTATCTAAAGTTAACAACTCATTTCACCGTCCTGACCTGGTGAGCTAAACTCGAAATGTGAGAACGACAGTTAACCTTTCCTAGTTTCATTCAATTAGCCTTACGAGTTTCTACACGTGAGATACTTGATGACGACCCGAGCGACGGAGGGATGAAGAATCACATGAACGCGACCTCATAGCTCCAGAGTCATGGTACGTGGAGAGCTGGTAATATGGGAGCAGGATGCCTCTCCCAACCCCAGCCGATCCTCGTCCTGGAATCGATCCAGGGTACGGAACCGACCTGATGTTATCAAGTAACGACTGGGAAAGGGAAGAAAGATTATCCTGTTCGTAATTAAGACGGAGAGGAAAAGAAAAAAAGAAAAAAAAAAAGAAAAAGAAAAAGAACGAAGGCATAGGCCGAAGCCGGCCCCGTTTACCCGAGTGGAAGGAGGATTCTAGGTGAGAAGGCACCTACTGGAAGGCTGGCGGGGGGTCACTAGGTTAGTCGCTGTCGAGAAGCGAAGCTGCTTCCTTTCCAGTGCGACGACTCCTGTGGATGAAATCGAAAGTAAAGAGTACGACTGACACGGAACCCTGCAGCGCCGCCGTCTGCCCCTTCCGTCTGGGAATTAGTCAGTTCCTTGGAGCAGAACGGTCTGTTTGGAGAAACGTATAAGGCTGTTACAATGAAACCATTGTAAACATTTTAACAATTGACATTTTTAACCCTTCGATACTAACATACCTTGATACGACATCATTATTAACATCCGGGTCTGGCAGACCCAATACCCCAATTGAGAGTTTTGGAATACAAACAACGTAAGCAACCAAACAAATCTTAATTAAAAACTAGCGGACCTGACAGACTTCGTCCTGTCATAAAGATGTGACCGTTTTTTGTTCCTACGTATTTTATAGTCGTGGCTAAAAATTCTCCTGAACAGAACCGTCACCCTGGTGATAAGGCGTTGTGAATAAAACGTAATTAAATGAAACATATATAAGAATGTAAAAGTAAGTAATCGCTTTATTGTTAATCATGTGAATCATAATAATTATGATAATCATAATAATTATTATTAACAGAAATCAGTTTTGTTACCATTGTAGTGCTTCATTGTAGTGCTTTATACGATGTTTTTTGTTTGATTACTTGGCGCATAGACAAGATCTGTACATACTTCTGTTGTTCATTCAACAGTGGAAGATTTGTTTGAATTAATTTTTTAAAGTGTTGAGATCATACAGTTTTTGTCGATGCAACTCTTGGTCGAAAGCATCATGCATTGGACGATTGGACGCCCTCAGGCCTAATTGAATTAATAGTTTGTTTGACATCATCAAGCACATGTCCTCAATTGAAATCAACGCTTCATTGTAAATGTCTTCACTGATTTGTATATTTAGATTTCCCATTCTATTCCGTATTTGATACAAAAATATCATCACACATATAATCTTTGTACTTGATCCACAAATCAATTGGGTTTGATGGGAAGCTTGTAGATGTGATTATAAAAAACAATGTTCGTATTTGATGAGCGTGTGATGATATTACAGCATCATTGAGAGTTTGATCCTAATGAGCGTCATTTTCTAGCAATTGCAAACGTTGACAGGCTTCTCTGTAGGATCCACACAATTCACCATCAACAGTTCGTAAATTCATCATTACTTGGATGTACTGAATAAATTCGACCAATCGCATCGGTGGAATATACATCTGGGTATCCTGGAACTGGTTTTCCTTGTTTCGGTCGAATAAATCTCCTTGAGGATTGATTCCAGGTATAATATTTTGGCATTTCAGAATATAGCAATGTTTGTGCAAAATCATCGTTTTGGCATGTCTCAAAAAAACTGTTTAATGTAGTAGATGGTGGCTGAGCAGCTCTTTGTACTGCGTTCGCCGTAAAAACCATCGTTGAAGTTCAATGAACATTTAAAAAAAAAAATTGGCCAAATTGGTCCAGGCGTTGTTGAGTTATGCGCTTACCAACAAATTTTGCGATTCATTTTTATATTACAGATAGATAATGTTGAATTTCCTAGGTACATAATACATGCTAATATTTGTATTTATTTCACAAGCAATCTGACGAGAGTAGTTGAAAACAATCAACATTTCAACATTGAGGGAATGAGCAAGAGATTTCAAAAAGTTTGAACATCGAGTTGAACATCAGCCAACTGAATAGAAAGGTACTTGACGCGTCATCGTCCTCCAAACGCCCCTCCCTCAAATACAGAGAAAATAGAGCTATTTGGAATCTCGAGACCCGGATGTTAGTGACCGAGGGTTAATAAAACTATTACTCAGAGATCAATTTGAAAGTCCTAGGGTTGCCAACTTTTATTCGGAGAAAAGAACTTTTATTCGGAGAAAAGAACTACCTACTTTTCAGAAAATTTTGAAAAGAAAGAAATATTTTCTTAAAAAACAAGTACGGCCAAACAGAAAATTTTGAATTCCTCGGTTCATCATCACCACCTCAACATGCAGAAATGAGCTGAATGAGGAGCACCTTGAAAAAGCCAAACCAAACTCAAATAATCCTTAATTAAAAAATAACGAATTTGTTTTAAAATATGAAATACTCGCTGAACTTCAAAATCCCACTTGAATTTGAAACATCGGCAGAGCTGGACGGATTTTTGTTTTCCCTCAGCAAATTATTTATTCTTCTACCAAAATTTCACCTTGGTACGACAATATGATTCAGTGGCAATGACATTCTTATTCTTTTCCTATCAGATCAAAGTAATAATTGATGTGATGATCAACATATTTTCGGTTTCTAGTAAAATATACTATGATATTATACAAGGAGGCTAACGTCTTCAATTGGGCCGTCCGTGATCAAGGAAGTAAGTATGAGGTTCCATTTTATTCTAGAATGCAAGAGGCTTGCCAGAAGCTGACGAGAATCTAGTTATTAATAATTTAAGGAAACAGGTCTTGAAAGTTCAGAAGTTGTCACGTAACCCGTCCACAGGGCAACTTAGATGGCCCTATTTCTGCCAGTGGCTCAGTCAACTCTAACAGCATGAGCAGGGCACAATGTTGCACGAAGATATTGAACGGGGTAGCATGGCATCAACATGAATTATTTAACAAGGTTTGTTAACAACTTATAAGTTCGGATGCCTATTAGGCCGTGGTAGATCAATGATGATCCCAAATATTGATTTTATTGGTAAACTTCATACTGCTTAGCTGTGAAGATCATTCTGGAACAAACTTAACCTCGGCCTTTATGTTTCGGGGGAAATCGAAGAGAAAATTAAATAGAAACTGAAAAACAAATCTAAACGGAATTCACGATAGTCTTGTGAGATATCTGTACGATTTTAAAAAGTTCATAATTCACAACAAATCAAAGTGAAAGGATTGAGTGGCGAAATTATTAAGACCGTAATGTCAAATGCAGTTGACTCAAATCAACCTACGATTTCCTCGTATTTCGAGTAATTCATTTTCCTCCCAATTCCGCTTTATTATTAATACTGAAAGATTTAGAGGCAATTTTGATCTTCCAAGACCAAGAAATATCAGAATAAAACCATATCCATTCAGCTCGGCAAACATCATTTTACGTCCGTCCGTGAAGAAAACCCTCTCAACTTGGCTTTTCAACAAGTTTTGGTTTATTTTCTTCAATAATGAACCATTGGAATCGCCCAAAGAAAAAAATTTTTTAACCCCCCCTCAAAATTTGTTGGTTTACGTTTCAAGATACGTAGATTCAGAAAATCAAATTAAAAACAATTCCGTCCGTCCACCGTACGCCGCGGCGCGCCGTCCGCGGCACTTGGCACAGTTAGCGTTGAGCTAAAATTGCGAAATTTGGTTTCTGGGTTTGGACCAGCCCCACAATGATCCTCAAAACTTTTCATAACCCTAGGTCAAGGGGAAGGGGTTCAAACCGAACTTCGAAATTTCGACAATGTCATATCTCTATAAATTCACATGAAACGGTGTAATTTTTAGTTCACTTTTGAATTACCTGAAAAATTACGAATCTTTTAAGACCAATTGGATTTTTGTGCGACCAGCCGTTCGTTCACAGTGAGCGCGCAAAGGTTTAGGAGAAACACTAAACTTCGCGTCTAAGACGGCCATTAGGTCGGTCAACCCCCCAGACGCCAAACATTAAAACTACTTTGTTTTCATCTTCCCGGTAAACTACAGACTGGAAATTTTAACAGTGAGTCGGGGATTGACCACATTGCAATATTCATTCGATTTCTCATCTGTAAAATTGTTTAAATAATACCTCTTTGTAATAATACAAATTAAATTTTGATGATGAGCTATTGACTTGAAATTTTAAAAATAGGTCAGAACTGGATCACAATGCAATATTCACTCGGTTTGTTGTCTGTAAAATTGTTTAAATAATACCTATTTGTTCAAACAAACTTAATTTTGATGATGAGCTAGACGCTTGAAATTTTAAATATAGGTCAGCAATGGATGACATTTCAATATTCACTCGGTTTGTATGACACGGTATGAGTATGGTATTGTATATTATTGTATGTATGATTTGGTATACTTAGTACAGTATGGTATGATAGGAAAGAAATTCGTATGGTATGGTATGAGTACGGTGAGAATATGGTATGGTCCCGATTTGCAACACAGTCTGGTATAGACAGAAGGGTGATCGGCATAAGGAAGATAATAAACCGTTGTGTCAAGAATTTGCAGAGTTTCTGTAATGCAACGGAGTTTCCAATAACTCTGGTTCGTTCGGTTGCTGTTATTTTAGCTCTTCTGTAATTATAACTGTCACCCTTGTGAAAAAGAGGTGAAAAACACCGACCCAACCAAAAACTGTCCTTTCTAGGACAACCTTCCGAAAAAAACGACTTTTCTCCCCTTCAACTCCTTTCTTTTTTTTTTCTTTTTCTTTTTTTTCGTCGTGAACCGCTAGAAAGCTTTACGACCACAAAGGGTCGGCTTTGATCCGAGAGGGTCAAAGGGAAAGGGCGGGACCCGCCAAGTCCCTAAGCAATTTCCTAACAGGCTCTCACAATTAACTGCGTGCAAGCGTCGCCTTTCTGGGGTAGGTATGGTCCTCTCCAGCCCTTTGCAGCCAGGAAATTGGAAATACTAACTATAGAACTGGCTTCCAACGAAACTGCCCATGGAAACTGATTCAGTCCTCCGATTACCCGTGGGATCCCTCGGTGTTCTAATTTATCGTAATGTAAAGACCTATTGCGTGATTTTATCACAATTGGTTCTAATTCACAATCTTGAATTACTGGATTGCGGAAATCCGTTTCAAATAATGAACAAAGTTTTCGAAACATCGTTAATTTCCACTTGAGAGCATGGACAACTTTTCTACAAAGTCTGAGACACAGATGAACAAATTCTAAGGAATAAACTCTATCTTAATATGAAATAAAAAACATACCGTTTGGTGGAAATTTTTCGAGTTTTGAAATTTTTGAACCCCTTCCCCTTGATTTAGGGTTATGAAAAGTTTCGAGGATCATTGTGGGGTTGGTCGGAACCCGTAACGAAAATTTCGAAATTTTAACTCAACGCTAACTGGGCAAAATGCCACGTACGGCGGACGGACGGATTTTTTTTATTCGATTTTCTGAATCTACGTATTTTGAAACGTAAACCAACAAATTTTGAAGGGGGTTAAACAATTTTTTTCTTCGGGCGATTCCAACGGTTCATTATCGAAGATAATAAACCAAAAGGGGGAATCCCATTTGAAATCAACCCGTATGCCAATAGGCCGCCATACACGAGCGGTTTTTTCTGACAGGCCCGGACCGCGGGCCAGAACCGCGGGTTTTGCTGAAGGGCGAGGACCGCGGTTTTTGAACTGTACGTGTATGGGCGACAACAGGCCCGGACTGCGGGCCAGAACCGCGGGTTTTGCTGGAGGGCGAGGACCGCGGGTTTCTAATCCGCTGTAGCCCACTCACGTACAGTCCCGGCCTGTTGGAAAACCCGTCAAGGGTCATAACCGTACGTGTAGGGGGAAACCCGTGGTTTTTTAGGTCCAAAACCCTGGTACCTAGTAGTCGCGGGAGAAATATTTTACAACATGGAGCGGATTTCCTTCAACGCGAGAAGAATGGCGTTAATTGCTGTTGCTGGTGGGGTTTGTGCGTATAGCATGTTATTTAACCCTTGGAAAAATCGACAAACACGGGTTAAGGAGTGGATTTCCAGAAGAGAACAGACTGGCCACTTGGGTCTTTTAATTTAAAAAATTTAAATGTGAAAAATTAAAAAAAAAACACTCGGAACAACGATTTCACGTTCACAACAACTAAAACACTGAAACATCTCGTTAAAACTGCGGAGACAGGCATGTGCGTTGGTGGTGAGCCAAGGGTCGGGTGAGGGGTTTTTCCAGGACGGACCAACGGTTCTTCTCGAAAAAACCGTCGCCTGTCAGAAAACACCGCTCGTGTATGGCAGCCTATTAGAACAAGATGAAACACCTCCCCCCCCCCGCCGTTGTGGCGAGGCGGGTGCAGTTGTGGCGAGAAGGGTGCAGTTGTGGCGAGAAGGGTGCAGTTGTGACGATGGCGGAGAGGGGGAGCATAAGGTAGAAACTCCCCCCTCCCCCCAGATCAAACACCCCCTCCCCAATCGCATCTCATCACCTCATCAACCACCCAAATCTGCTCGCTTTCTTCCTTCCCACCCACTTCCACCCACTATTTAAAATTTATGTACGGGTCGGACCGGGTGACCGGACCCCCCACCCCCCGCCACCCACTCATCGACCACCCACATCTGCTCGCTCTCTTCCTTCCCACCCACTTCCACCCACAATTTAAATTTAAGCAGTTGCGGCGAGGTTGTGGGTGGAGAGGGAGAGACTGGCTGTTTATTTTGTTGACCTGCACAGAAATTAGGGCCATAAGTCCCTCTCTACCACTCTGGCAGGAAACAAACTAACTTTCTTATAACTAAATGCTTGCATAAGAGTCTGCAACACATCGGGACATTTTATGTCAATATTAATAATATCCAATCCTAAACCGTTCAGTAACAAATTACCTGAAGCAATTGATCACAAAACAAGCGGCAGTGTTCACTATATCAATTTATAACATAAAAATATATATAAGTCTAACATAAATACCTAGAACAAATACGCAAGAAATCCGTTATAATTCAAGAGCTTTCGATCGAATGGAGAACGATTTTTGTCCGATGAAAACTACAAAAGTTTCATTTCCCTAGCAACGGCTTGGTTGTAAGTGAAAATTGTCGTACAATGCACGTAACGCTTTTCGAGGACACTTTTTCGTGACAGTTTTTTATTTTAATGTGCCAAAGCAAAGACATAAAATGTCAAAAACCTCCGCTAATGAAAGTATCTTTTCAAAACAATCACGTACTTATTTTTCTGGAGTGTTTGCTTGCTCATCTAATTTTGCTTCATTTTTCTGAACACTCGATTATGACAAAGAGAAGGGATTGTCGGATTTAAGCATTTAAACTTACTATAATACAGACCCACCGACTTGAACAACGAACAATTGACGAGCTAACACTGAACTCGAAAAGCTGGGAAAAGTTACAGGGCGGTTTCGGCGGCGGTTTTACTGGCAAAATCAGTTTGCGGGAACTCATCTTGAAAACTTCGTAAACAAAAACAAGCCCTTCTCCTACAACACCCTCTCTATCAACTTCGCATTAATAGGGTTGGTTTGGAGGAACAAAGTTTTATTCTCGTTGCCCCCTGCGCGGTTCGGTGATTACAGTGTTTGTTGCTGGAGTAGTTGGGGTGGTGGAGGAAGAACAAAAGGTTCGCTGTGCAAAACTTCCTCTTCCCCTCGTCTGACGCTCTAAGGCATAGAAAACGGGTGATTAAATCAGTTATGCCCTCGGGAATAATCGAGTGTTGCCTTTGTACGGGGGATGAAGGGTCCTCAACCGATCAGATGGAAGTACCCCGTCCGTCCGCGGGGTTCCGAACAAATCATTTCCCCATTCCCTTCCCTTCCCGTTGAATTATGCTGGGACGCCGAATGGGGCCTGTACAAACTACCTCCTTTCAGGGTTGTACCTACAGAATACGACCTACATGAGAACAACGAGACCTCCAACTTATTCTATCAATCCATTGTGGACGTTTCGAATGAGAAATCCGTTGAGGACTTGAACATTTAGCCCAGCCAACGTATACAGGGGAAATGCTTGGAACACAATTTTTGACTTCGTAACTCTGTTTGGACTAGTTGGGAGGTGAACATATCAAAAGTCCCCGAACTTCAGGCTTTTAAGCCGTGGGAGGGGGGAGGGGTGTCCTACTGACATGGCCACTCTGAAAATGAAAGCTGATTAAATTTGCTACACGTTTCATCAGTCAAATTTTTCAATATTTTGTATAGTTTTCGAGACATCTGCTCTTAAATTCTGTAATTTTGAAAAAAAGTTTGCTTCACATTTTTGCTCTTTTTGACTGAAAACTCTTCAACGATGCACCGAAAACTAAATGCTGGCCATAGGGCTGTGGAGCATTAAATTTGTTTTCAATAATATCAGTTACTTTACTTTTTTATATAATATGTGAAAAAGTAAAGTAATTGATATTATTGATATTGATATTATCGCAAAGCTTCAGATTTCACGCTTAACATTGCAAAATAATATTTTCCTTCAAATGTTAAAGCAATGTTAAGCGTGAAATCTGAAGCTTTGCGACAACTATCGACTAATGAATCTACCAATTTCTTAGTCAAAATATTTAACATTTTGTAAACATATTCAGTGCAGGACGTCGAAATAGCGCAGAATCTGCTACTAATTTTTTTTTTTTTTAGAAAGTGTGGCTGCAAAAAAGCAATCCCAAAAGCTTCCCCAGCATCCCAAAATTGCCAGGTGATCTGCCTGAATGGAGAATATGATAGAGAACCAGAAGATGAAGACGAAGACGAAGATCAAGAATCTCGAAAACTATTCAAGATATCGAAAAACTTGACTGAGTAAAACTTGTAGGCATAAGGGCTGAATAGTCCAAACGAAGTTTCGAAGTTAAAATTTGTGTTTCAAGCATTTCCCTATATAAATTTTTTGAGCATTCGTTGCCTGCACTACTTGACGTATTACTTTTATCTCATGATAAAACGCCAAAACCACTCCTATTTTCTGTATATGAACCAAATGACAAGAATGTCTCTTGGAGGCAATAAAAGCCTAGGTGGGGATGGTTGGAACGAACTATAAGGTTTGGTGAAGGTCAGGGACGGTTGGGTATGGTCAAGGATGGTGGATGGGGTACGGAAGGTATGGCATGATGGATAAGACCGCAGATGGCATGATTGATTTCAATAATTCATTATTCTGTACAATGTGCCTTATAGAGAACAATAGTGATTGCTTCGGGTGCTACTCATTATCTACGCTAATTATCACTCTAAATATAAACAAAGTCACTTCGCACAATGGTGCCAATCAAGCAAGTTACTGATTATATCAAGACAGCGAATTCTCGTCTAATTTTCACTTAAAATGCCATAAATTTGAAAACTTGAATTAATCACACTAATTTTGCTCCTTGAAGTTTAAAGGCTCTTTCACACCATGTTTCATACAACACTCAAGATTAAGAGTAACTGGTTGACCGTTAAAGAAGATCATTAATATAGCCCAACCGGCTTTTGGAATTCCAAATTCGACATGAGTATGGCTTCGGGTATTAGATAATATTGTATAATATAATAGACAATTTATGGTGTAGGTTGTTCGTTTCACAATGATATATTTTATACATAAATACCGTCTGCGATCAATATAAATGGTGAAATCGAAAGATGGTGGTGGCTCTTCGTATAGTTTGGCTTATAAGGGTGATGAATAGTCACGAAATAAGAACAAGTTAGTTTGGGAGGAGGGACTTCGAAGGACCGAACCGTCAAATTTGGTGGACCATTAATAACGCTCCTATGATGAATTGAATTTTCGTGGGTTCATTAATTAATGACAGATGACCGGAGTCGGCGCTATTAGACAAGTGGTGTCCTCCGTCATCTTCGAAGTAAAGATGAATTAAGTTTCAAACTGACAGTACGTTGAACGATCAGTGAACCTCCATATTATGGTTATTACATTAGTTATTAACGAGGAGAACAAGATTGAGGGAACTTGGGTACGCACATGTGACGTCCAGTAAACTCGTCACAACTTGTCCATGGGAAATAAGTGGGATCTCTGTTCAAAATTTTACTAGCTGTCCGCCTATCGAATTCGAGATGCTCCAAGTAGGCCTATTGGGTCATACCAGATGAAACACCGCAGAACTACACGACAACTTGACCGAATAACCAAGCGATAATAGAAAGTGATCACTGTGCATCTTTGCTTACTTAGTTTCAGGGAACCTAATTAGTTGACAAAATACAAATGAATGTCAATTGATAATATCAGTATATTATATTCAGCAGGTTGAGCCTGAAAATTTCACCTCTATAGAATCACAAATTCAAGCTCTATTCAAGACCTCTCACGGCTCATAATATGATTATTATTACTGCTCATATTACTACTCAAAATCTTGGCTTGAAATGAATTGTCTCCTTCCGTTTCTCGGGATCTCCTCCCTCCAGGCAACGCCATCTTAATCAGGCAAAACTTGTAATTGTATTAAACGAAGAAGTAGGCGACATGAAAATGAATTGGACCCCTCCACTCAGCACAGTTTTAATTTCTCCAGAGAAAGAGGAGATAAATGAAGAGAGTAATGAATCAGAATCTCTTAATAAGATCCTTCATCCGAGCAGGGAACTCTTCCTTCAAACATTATTTAAAGAGGAACGTAATGAACTGATTTCCAAGATTTCCAGAAAGGTACCGATTATGTAATGTCGAGTATTCTCTAGCAGCTGCTTCAAAATTCGGCCAAATAATCTCAAGTCATTCCAAATTCCCTTTTCACAACACCGCCTATGGCTGCAATATAGATTTAACACCCATTCAATGCTTCATAAAATTTTTAATAATATTAAAAATTTTATGAAGCATTGATGAATATTATTGATGAATGTGTCCCTGTATTCTTACTCTGCCATCAACTAATAACCCTTAATTCAATAATTGATATATCAATGGTTGAATTAAGGGTTATTACTTGATGGCAGAGTAAGAATATAGGGACGTATATTAAACGTCCTGAAAATTCTGGAACATGAATGACATTTACCCTAGCCATACAAATTCAGACGTACAGTTCAACCAAGCATTGCGTACATCCGGCGATCGAGCTGTTGTCGGTTTGAATCAAGAAATTCAGAAATTGAGTAAATTACATACATACTCGTATATAATTATCAGAATGAAAATGATATCTGACGGAGGAATCGTGTTTGTCAGACATTGTGCAACCGCACCGCAGTAAATGATAAACGCTCGACAACTATCGTAGTTGTTGTATTGGTTTAGCTTGACCTTAGCGATTGACTATATCTCCAGTCATCTGGATCAAGCAGAATTAGACAGTCATCAGTATTTAGTTTTTATTTCGTTATTAGTTCTCATGTGAACCGCCGATTAATGATCATCGCAAGAATTCGATGAGCTTACGGGAAGATTTTCCAGGATAGTGAACATCTAACGCTATCATCGTATTACCGCCACAGGCATGTTTGGTGGGAGGTAGATATCCTTATTTCGCTGCAGTATACCCAACATTACCGGTACAAGGCGATCTAATCTTATCTCGAACGAGCTCAAACGAGCTTATAAAACCAATTATTTTTTTCGAATTCCAGACCAAACTGAATTTGCTCAAGCGACGCGATCAGTAATAAAACCACATTTATCATTTTTATTAGGACACGGGCACGAGAGATGACTCACCCGTTGACTTCGGTAATGCAAATTATGAAAATGCGTTGTGAATACCGTCTAACACGCCCGAAGAAAAGATTCACCGGAGAATCCGAAATATTCCGGGGAAAATGTAGGCAAATATTCGAAGATCCGGTTGGAGTTGAAGATTTATGAACTATAATCGGAACGAACTAATAAGTTCTAAGTGTGGACGGCTATAAAATCTCGTCCCGGCATGCGCTAACACGTCTCCCTTCAAAAACAATAAAAATCCACAGTCGTGCAGCATGGCTATAAGAGCGAATTTTCGAAGAAATAGGTTTTATGTAAAATGTCTTCATTTTACTGGTTTTATAACAATTTTTACGTTCATTTTTTGCCGAGTAACACCTCGGTTTATAGATTGTTAACGCCGAATAGGCCGGTGAAGTCAGACTTGCGAAATTCTATGCCGAGTACAGATGAACCGCGAAGAACATCTCAAGTAACAACCACGTTTCTTCGTCCTCAATGTGCTCCAATTAGAGAACGGAATGAGATATCGCAATTCTGACTTCACCATCGTGTTCAGTGTAAAAAACCCTTTAAAATTTCGCTTGTCTGACTCTTTCATTTTTGGAATTTATTGGTAATTTTTCCACTCTCAGAACTCCTCAATACCCCCCTTAAAGTGGTCCGATTCTGCCCATCTACGAACTTGGCGGGTGAGGATGACCAACACTAGTCGTTGTTATCATTTGGTTTATTGCAACGTTTCAATCTTGGAACAAGATCCTAATCATGCATCCTAAAAAACAGAAATAAGGGAGAGTTATTATGGTTAAGTTATAAATGGTGACTTACAAACTAGTTATGAAAGGAATAAAAGTATGAACTTACATGATAATTATCCGAATGGTACACATTTTGTCGCGTAAGGCACAGTAATGTTTGACAAGGAATGCAAGAGAAGGATGTTGTTGGGATGGATATTATATACTTACGGTGGTGGAGGTTGACAATAATATTTGTTATAATATAATATCATGTACTTGTGTTATTGAGAACGGAGGATGATTTGGAGTGTGAATGGGATGGTTCATTTTAAAAGTCTATGGTATGTAGGATGCATGATTAGGATCTTGATCCAAGATTGAAACGTTGCAATAAACAAATGATAAAACTCTGCAAATTCTTGACACAACGGTTCATTATCTTCTTTGTACAGATCACCCTTCTGTCTAGATCACTAGGTCTAAATGTCTAGATCCTAAATGTTAGATTAATTATTATTATCAATTATCACTAATTATTAACAATTTTATCAAGTACCTACTGAAAATTATTATAATTTATTGTTAGGTATTAATAATTCGTATTTATTAATAATAATAATAATTATTAATTATGATTAATTGATACGATATAATTCTGGGGTTTTTAATACTACGTCGGTAATAATTTTTCTATAAAAGAAGTACCTACCAACAAACATTCGAAATTACCTTCATTTCCGTAGCACGAAACGCACCTCAGAACAACAAACTCGACATCACTTAAGCCATATGTTGTTCCAAAGAGCTTGTTAGTATGAAAATGGACCTGTATTTCAACAGTTTGATCCACGGTCGTGTTGTGAGGCACAATCTTTGAGCCGTCATTGTGAACGAACGGCTGGTCGTACAAAGCTGCGGATGGTCTTAAAAAATTCAACGGAACAAACTCTATCTAAATATGTAATAAAAAACATACTATTCTATATGAATTTTTCGAGTTTTGGAATTTTCAAAATTTCAAAATTCGTTTTGAACCCCTTCCCCTTGACCTAGGGTTATGAAAAGTTTCGTGGATCATTGGGGGGCTGGTCCAAACCCAGAAACCAAATTTCGTAATTTTAACTCAACGCTAACTGGGCAAAGTGCCTCGGACGGCGGACGGCGTACGGCGGACGGACGGATTTTGGTTTATTATCTTCGATAATGAACCATTGGAATCGCCCAAAGAAAAAATTTTTTTAACCCCCCCTCAAAATTTGTTGGTTTACGTTTCAAGATACGTAGATTCAGAAAATCGAATAAAAAAAACTCTGCAAATTCTTGACACAACGGTTCATTATCTTCTTTGTACAGATCACCCTTCTGTCTAGATCACTAGGTCTGAATGTCTATATCCTAAATATTAGATTAATTATTATTATAAATTATCACTAATTATTAACAATTTTATCAAGTACCTAGTGAAAATTATTATAATTTATTGTTAGGTATTAATAATTCGTATTTATTATTGATAATAATTATTATTAATTATGATCAATTAATACGATATAATTCTGGGGTTTTTAATACTACGTCGGTAATAATTTTTCTATAAAAGAAGTACCTACCAACAAACATTCGAAATTACCTTCATTTCAGTAGCACGAAACGCACCTCAGAACAACAAACTCGACATCACTTAAGCCATATGATGTTCCAAAGAGCTTGTTAGTATGAAAATGGACCTGTATTTTTAACAGTTTGAGTCACGATCGTGTTGTGAGGCACAATCTGTGAGCCGTCATTGTGAACGAACGGCTGGTCGTAGAAAGCTGCGGATGGTCTTAAAAAATTCTACGGAACAAACTCTATCTAAATATGAAATAAAAAACATACCGTTCCATATGAATTTTTCGAGATATGAGATTTTCAAATTTTCAAAATTTGTTTTGAACCCCTTCCCCTTGACCTAGGGTTCTGAAAAGTTTCAAGGACCATTGTGGTGTTGGTCGTAACCCATAAAAAAAATTTCGTAATTTTTACTCAACGCTAACTGGGCAAAGTGGCGCGGACGGCGTACGGCGGACGGACGGATTTTTTTTTATTCGATTTTCTGAATCTACGTATCTTGAAACGTAAACCAACAAATTTTGAGGGGGGGTTAAAAAAATTTTTTCTTTGGGCGATTCCAATGGTTCATTATCGAAGATAATAAACCAAAATTCTAAGGAATAAACTCTATCTAAATATGAAATAAAATTCTTGACACAACGGTTCATTATCTTCTTTGTACAGATCACCCTTCTGTCTAGATCACTAGGTCTAAATGTCTAGATCCTAAATGTTAGATTAATTATTATTATCAATTATCGCTAATTATTAACAATT
This sequence comes from Stenodema calcarata, assembly GCA_963920205.1. Classification (NCBI taxonomy): domain Eukaryota; kingdom Metazoa; phylum Arthropoda; class Insecta; order Hemiptera; family Miridae; genus Stenodema; species Stenodema calcarata. The sequence continues at coordinate 33,748,690 of OY986050.1, forward strand.
TTATCAAGTACCTAGTGAAAATTATTATAATTTATTGTTAGGTATTAATAATTCGTATTTATTATTAATAATAATTATTATTAATTATGATTAATTAATACGTTATAATTCTGGGGTTTTTAATACTACGTCGGTATTACCATTCGAAATTACCTTCATTTCCGTAGCACGAAACGCACCTCAGAACAACAAACTCGACATCACTTAAGCCATATGATGTTCCAAAGAGCTTGTTAGTATGAAAATGGACCTGTATTTCAACAGTTTGATACACGATCGTGTTGTGAGGCACAATCTATGAGCCCTCATTGTGAACGAACGGCTGGTCATACAAAGCTGCGGATGGTCTTAAAAAATTCTACGGAACAAACTCTATCTAAATATGAAATAAAAAACATACCTTTCTATATGAATTTTTCGAGATATGAGATTTTCAAATTTTCAAAATTCGTTTTGAACCCCTTCCCCTTGACCTAGGGTTATGAAAAGTTTCGAGGACCATTGTGGGGTTAGTCGAAACCCATAAAAAAAATTTCGTAATTTTAACTCAACGCTAACTGGGCAAAGTGGCGCGGACGGCGTACGGCGGACGGCGTACGGCGTATTGCGGACGGACGGATTTTTTTTTATTCGATTTTCTGAATCTACGTATCTTGAAACGTAAACCAACAAATTTTGGGGGGGGTTAAAATTTTTTTTTCTTTGGGCGATTCCAATGGTTCATTATCGAAGATAATAAACCAAAACAAGTAGGTACCTAGTGAAAATTATTATAATTTATTGTTAGGTATTAATAATTCGTATTTATTATTAATAATAATTATTATTAATTATGATTAATTAATACGATATAATTCTGGGGTTTTTAATACTACGTCGGTCATAATTTTTCTATAAAAGAAGTACCTACCAACAAACATTCGAAATTACCTTCATTTCCGTAGCACGAAACGCACCTCAGAACAACAAACTCGACATCTCTTAAGCCATATGATGTTCCAAAGAGGTTGTTAGTATGAAAATGGACCTGTATTTCAACAGTTTGATACACGATCATGTTGTGAGGCACAATCTTTGAGCCCTCATTGTGAACGAACGGCTGGTCGTACAAAGCTGCGGATGGTCTTAAAAAATTCTACGGAACAAACTCTATCTAAATATGAAATAAAAAACATACCGTTCTATATGAATTTTTCGAGATATGGAATTTTCAAAATTTCAAAATTCGTTTTGAACCCCTTCCCCTTGACCTAGGGTTATGAAAAGTTTCGAGGACCATTGTGGGGCTGGTCCAAACCCAGAAACCAAATTTCGTAATTTTAGCTCAACGCTAACTGGGCAAAGTGGCGCGGACGGCGGACGGCGGACGGCGTACGGCGTACGGCGGACGGCGTACGGCGTACGGCGTACGGCGTACGGCGGACGGACGGATTTTTTTTTATTCGATTTTCTGAATCTACGTATCTTGAAACGTAAACCAACAAATTTTGAGGGGGGGTTAAAATTTTTTTTTCTTTGGGCGATTCCAATGGTTCATTATCGAAGATAATAAACCAAAAATTTTAACCCCCCCTCAAAATTTGTTGGTTTACGTTTCAAGATACGTAGATTCAGAAAATCGAATAAAAAAAAATCCGTCCGTCCGCCGTACGCCGTCCGCCGTCCGCCGTCCGCGCCACTTTGCCCAGTTAGCGTTGAGCTAAAATTACGAAATTTGGTTTCTGGGTTTGGACCAGCCCCACAATGGTCCTCGAAACTTTTCATAACCCTAGGTCAAGGGGAAGGGGTTCAAAACGAATTTTGAAATTTTGAAAATTCCATATCTCGAAAAATTCATATAGAACGGTATGTTTTTTATTTCATATTTAGATAGAGTTTGATCCGTAGAATTTTTTAAGACCATCCGCAGCTGTGTACGACCAGCCGTTCGTTCACAATGACGGGTCAAAGATTGTGCCTCACAATACGATCGTGAATCAAATTGTTGAAATACAGGTCCATTTTCATACTAACAAGCTCTTTGGAACATCATATGGCTTAAGTGATGTCGAGTTTGTTGTTCTGAGGTGCGTTTCGTGCTACGGAAATGAAGGTAATTTCGAATGTTTGTTGGTAGGTACTTCTTTTATAGAAAAATTATTACCGACGTAGTATTAAAAACCCCAGAATTATATCGTATTAATTAATCATAATTAATAATTATTATTAATAATAAATACGAATTATTAATACCTAACAATAAATGATAATAATTGTCACTAGGTACTTGATAAAATTATTAATAATTAGTGATAATTGATAATAATAATTAATCTAACATTTAGGATCTAGACATTTAGACCTAGTGATCTAGACAGAAGGGTGATCTGTACAAAGAAGATAATGAACCGTTGTGTCAAGAATTTGCAGAGTTTTTTTTTATTCGATTTTCTGAATCTACGTATCTTGAAACGTAAACCAACAAATTTTGAGGGGGGGTTAAAATATTTTTTTCTTTGGGCGATTCCAATGGTTCATTATCGAAGATAATAAACCAAAAACGACTAGTGTTGGTCATACTCACCCGCAAACTACCATAAATATATACCTAGTATATATATAATATTATGATTCTATAATAATTTTATATAATATATAAAATTATTATAGAATCATAATACATTATATTATAATGTATCATATCATGATTTTCGTGTCTTTTGGCTGTGAATTCAGGATGGTCTGGAACGGATTTTGGTGAAATGTTGTTGGGAATTCGACTTGACACTTCCTTAGAATAGGTATCTTCATTTTCATAAACGGTCATTCAAATCGGCTACTCGAAGGTATGTTTCCAAATAGATGGCATAAATCCACTTTCTTATCACTTCATTCAATAGATGGTTTCTAGTATAGAGTTTACGAGTATACGTACCCTCTGTATTTCCGGAAAATACGACAACAGTTAACTCGCAGAGTAAATCGCTTATCCAAAATAGTCGGCAAAAACCGATTCCCGTAGGTAGAAATGGGAATAAAATTGAAATAAAGTGCTCCCGAAGCCCCGAGAACCCACTAAATTTTCCTCGACTCTAATTCCAACCCAAGACAAACTCAAAGTTAACCTTCCTTCTACCATGTAGGGAGGTTCTTCCCTAAACTTTGACTATTTATTTGAACAAGGCCTTCCCACTCCTCATCCGAAAATAAGCGTTCGTCTGTTTACTGGGAGGGGTCTCGGGAGAAGATCGGAGTAACTTTTCAACCCAAACGGACGAGGGTTATGTATTGCAGGAATTTCCGCGATAGGGCCGCCTATGGGGGTTGCTTCTAACCCCCCGCCCTTTTCCTTTTGTTGTGCCAGTTAATGATAACTGGGGCATTACGGCTCGACCGACAAATAAATCTCAATCTTCCGCTCGGAACAAATTTATCATTAGGAGGAAGAGAAGAAGAACAAGTTTTCCTTAGGGTTAATATTTGTAAGAGTAGGCGGTCTTTTTTTTTCTTTTCCGCCCTTTTCTTCATACTTTACCTCCGACGTGGAAACTCTTTCTTGGGATGAAAACGTTAGATATAAACGAATAAGGCAGCGATATTTCCTTCTTGACGCTATTATGAACACCGGATATTACTAACTTGAAATATTAGTTATAAAAGGCATTATCATAGTGGGGAACAGTTTCGCATAAAGAACTGCAGCGGATGAGTTATAGTCGATAGTCGATCAATTAACCTACTTACTCTCATTAATGTGTCGTTAAGAAACCTACATTGCAATAACCAAATTAGATTTTATTCCTTCACGTTAAATAACACAGTTTTCTTTACGAAGGTAGGGACGGCTTATTGTATACTTACCTACCTTCAATCAGAAAATCATCATCAACGCTATTAAATAAGAAAAAGAAGCAATCTAATTTACAATTAAAGGCACGCGGTTTATTGACTTAATTGAAGCTGGTTCACATATAATGACTTTGGTTTAGCGGCGGTATATGTCATATGGGTTCAATGTAAAATGTGATGAGGATAAGTACCAAGAAGACATGAATTTCGTCATTCAAATCCAAGTGTGTTGGTACAACATCTACGTAGATGGTTATGGAAGATGGCCATGTTGTAGGTACCTTTAGTCTATTTATGGAGTACTATAGGAGTATTATGAGGAATATTATGCATACAATGAGGTGTCATAGCAGGTTGTGTTAACCACGAACAAATATACTATATATTAAATATAATCAGACCAGTTTTTGTTCGCGGTATTGATGTGGTCATTACAACTTTTTGGTATATCAAACACAGGAGTGGTGTGGTTGCAACGTAAATGTTCAATCAAATGAAGTGATAATTGAACGAACAAATTCCAAAATAGCTCAGCAACACAGTCAACTAACGATGCAATATTGTAAATGTGCCAGGGGTTACAAGGACATTGTGGCAAGTCCGTGCCCCACCCTGATAGCACTAAGGATACATACAAATATAAAACAAGTACAACAAATACAAGTCAACGATACTCTCACAGGATCTGGCACATTTTCGACCAAACCATTTATTCGAAAAATGATCAACGTCGAGCACGATCATCACAATGCTGATCCTTTGTCTGCAGTTAGAATCTAATTTACACGTAAATTTCGAGCTCGGCAACAAAGGGCAGGCACAATTCCTTACGATCCGATTATCAAAAGTTATGTTCATTGTAGCTTTCGCTTTATACCTCGCATCTACATAACCTCTTCATGAGGTGGCAAAATCGCGATTAAAAGTTTAAGGAGGCGTGAGGTAGCAGGATACCTTATCTCCTGTGAACCACTCTGCCCCTTGTCGTCTCGGCCAAATCTCATTATTTTCCTTAATAAAATCTTCTACCCTGCCTCCCCACAGGCACATTCGCTCCATTAATATTTATATATTTAAAGGAAGGGCTCTTTCCCCAACCATTTTCTCTTTCCCCTCTTTCCACATCGGTGGTTTTCGATTTTTTCGGTGTTAGTTTGCATATACACCGTGGATGAACAATTTTTCCCGTGAACGCTATAAAAAACCGTTGAACGACGATAAGGGCAGAATGTAAACGATGTACTGGTTGGGCTATGATGATTTGTCGGTATAAAAATGCTTTATTCAAGACACTCAAAGATAATTAATTAGATATTCATAACTATTAAAACAAACGCGAATTCTCCCATGCCTAAAATATGCATTCAAATTTCTACAAAAGGTCCACGTTTGAATCTTCATTCATGCATGTTAACTACCGAAGTGTATTACAGTACATCGTATTCGAATATGCATAATATTGCAGCATGAAATAGGAATCTTCTCCTGTTTTGAAACTGTTAGGGTGTGGTAAGGGTTTTATATTCTGTTGATACCAAGGAGACGTACTTTCACACAATGCAAAGCCCACAAATAGAGTGCGAAAATGTATATTGTTGTGGTGAAAATACTTGGGGTATTTCTGCGTTGGGCCCCCAAATGGATTATAGTCCCACTGCCAAAATATTTAGTTGCTCAGAACTGTTAGTCTAGGAGATACGCATCATCAGAGTTCTCACGTCATTAAAAAAAGACCACCAACAAATACGTGTACTATGATGAGAGGATTTAAACCACATAGAAAACGGTGAAAAACTCCAAGAAAGCCAAAACGTTCTTACACTCGTATTGAAAATGACTTTTTCCACTCAATAAGGTAGGTAAAGCGGACGTGGAAAGCGGCCTACATACGGCGGACAATATGGAAACGTAGCGCGTGAAAAACTCAGCGCGATATCCTTCAGAGCTTCGATGAACCGGGGAGGAGGCTATCAGGGCTTCTCGAAAAGCACAAAGAAATGAAAGCGGAAGGAATTGAGTGGTCATGCGGTTTTTGCTTGAGATATAAGACGAAATGGGTGGGGCCGTTTCTGACCTCGACACTATTATGTATAGTGCACAAAATTGGGTGGCTACTAACTGAATTGAGGTCCGCTCCAAAGGTCGATTTGCGATTTGATATGGACGGTTTCGATTGATCTACGAGTATCTATGGAGGGCATAATAATTAAAGTATGCAATGATTTCGTTTAGTTATGGACTTAAATAGATATTACAAAACAGTGATCTAGGGAGAAGGGTGTTCTAAGTATACCTACCAAAAATAACAAACCGTAGTGTAAAAGCGCTGCAAATGTGAATAATACATCTTGTTTTGAATCTTTACGTCGCTTTAGAGTGGAATATTGGTCGTCTATTCTATTCTATTCACCTATTCTAACGGCATCTAAGCATTTAAGCGTGTATAGAACAGAAAGGTGATCTGTACAGGAGGTGATGAACCGTTGTGGAAACATTTTCAGCTTTTCCTACATTGCCTCTCCCTCCTCCGAAATGAATATCGATTTACACGTTACAGCTTGATGGACCTATCGACTCTAAACTGAGTCCACAGCTAAAAGAATCATGAAAATCAGATGGAAATATACCTAGTCCTGAGTATCTCAAGATATGATTAACCTCCTCCATTAACCAAGCCATAACATGATGAGAAATAAAATTGGACAACATGTTCAGATATATCTTACGCTCTTGACTAAAATCTAAGATTCTATAAATGGAATGATTTCTTAATTTATTTCCCCATCTCCGATTTGATTATCGATTTACCCGACATTTATTGCACAACCGAATCCAAAACTGAGTTGATATCAACAACAATTATAAAAATAGGACAACGGTGTGGTTCAAGAAATATCAGTTAAGGAGAAATGGTTTATTTAGGTTGACAAAGAGGTATTCATCCGTTGTTTTCTCCATAAACTGTCGGAATATCACCCGTTTTGAAAAGATTGTTACAATAATTAACGTTTAGTGGGTTTAATTTAAAATTCTCCCGTTAAGACATGCTGGACAACTAAGAATTTTATTTTGTTATGATAGCCAACCAATCCAAGACCAGTACCCAACACTAACACCCAGAATTATTACAAAGCAAGCAAAATTATTATGGCAAATGTTGGCAGTAGCGTGGGTTCCTTTGATGATATTGAAATTACTAATTTCTCTGATAATTCCAAAATGGTCGACCTTGGTTCTTTGTAATTTATTACGAGACGAGTTCACAGACATAAAATCGGAAAGCACGAATTTTATTACCTCCTAGAACGACATGTTTGTCGGTCTAAGTGAAATGTAGTGTACCCAAACAGAATATCGGAAAAACCTTCAGTTAAAAATACACTGGATAAATGTAATGGGGTCTAAAGCTCTTACATTTCAACTGTCCCATGCCAATAATATTATTCAGCGCAACGTTAAAGGCATACGATTATCCCACTGTGTTCGTTGTATTTCATTTGGGTTTTATCGGATCACATGGCGAAAAAACTATATACTCCGATGGTTGCCCTCAACTTGAAAATGAGTGAAATCGACTTACTTCATAAACTGTTGGACTTTCAAAACGTTAATCGGTATTACCTGAAACAAAAATAAATATGATAAAGAGTATTTGATAAAGAGTAGATATCTACCTAAGTATAAATACATCAAAGGTACAGTTAGATTACTCCGATGAATGTGGCGAATAAACCCTGTACGTATCAACCAGATGTACAGTAAATTTACCCCGTCTTGTCAAATTATTTATAGGTACACTTTAATAGCTACCTGTTTTTGGTTTATTAACTTGACGAACCATTGGAATCGAACGAGAATAAAAAATATTACCCACCTCAATATTTGAGGGTTGACGGGTTTCGTTTAATTTAAAAAAAAAATTTAAGATCATAGGGAGCTTTGTACGGTCAGCCGTTCGTTCACGATGAGGGCTCAAAGTATGAGCAAATCGAAAGTCGTCAACATGCGGCAGCCGGTCGGGTGAATGTTCATACTGACCCAGCTGATTCGAACAGAACATGGTTTTCTGATATCAACCTAATTTATCATAATTAATAATTATTATTATTAGTTATTAATAATAAGAAATAAAAATTACTAATAACTACCAATAATAATTACTTCACCAAACTATTCTGCATTGGAGGGGTTATGCTTCTAACTCCAGCCACGAGAAAAGCTGATAACTGCTAGCTGATGAATGCCTCCAACAACAGGGATGAATAGATTACAACTCACGACTATAAACGTCGAAAGACTATTGGCACATATCTTTCTCATTACTCAAGACAAATAAAAATACAAATCCAACTTTTAATATTTATAATATTTTTTCCTGACCTAGATTATGGGGTTAACTGGGAACTGAAATACGGGATCCCGGATGCTTCTAGCAGTTTCAATCATCTAGCAGACGTCCAGAAAGTAAGGTTACAAGGGCTGTGTAGGACGAAGGGAATTTTGTTTTTCAGAGTTGACATTGCTGGTAGGTAGTACAAACACACATACACAAATATATCCCATGACATTGTGTGGATCCGGAACTTTCTGATTATTCTGCAAAGACCTTACCATCAAAATTGGTCCATCCGTTTAGCTGTCTTTAGAGGAAACAAACAAACTTTCAGTTTTATATTATACATAAGATAGCGTCGTGTTTCTGGAGGCAGTGGAAACTGAGAGAGAGATAAACTTGTCTTTATCCGCCCTTCGATACGCTACGGATTATTTTGTTATCTTCCCCAGAGATTTTCTATTTTGTTCAGTCTAGCCGTATGACAACGGACGGAACTTTTCAAATAATTGGATAGCTCTGGGTCGGTTTGGATTCATGGGGAAAACATGGGACAGACCTCATTCACTACATTTCCACAATAACATCCCGTCAGAAAATCAGAGTGACCCCTTCCCCGGGGGTCGGGAGTAGAAAATTGGTACTACTCACAGAACGAAGGGGAACCGCTGAAACTACATTACTAAATAAAAGTCGGAGGGGAACATAGAGCAGGGAAAAGTTAGGAAAGAAACTCTAAAACGTGACCTCGTTACCAGAGGAGCGTGATCCCAGTTTCTTTTTTGTCAACCGAGGACGCTAGGGCCCTCTATACAGGGTTTTTAGATCGGGCGGACTTACGTAACGTGAAATTATTGGATCAAGGGCGTGGAAGGCGTGCGTCTAATCCATCATGCGCCAGCGCGCTCTGCCAGTGAATGATCCCGACACGTTGGAACACGACTAAAATAAGACGAGAACCGTATAGTAACATATCATCATGACGTATGGGAAGAGCCATCCGAAACGAAACTGTCAGAGTTCTATTAAGGAACTAGAGATACCTGGCTCATACATTGGCGTTCCTCTGACAGTTTGTTGTGCTTAACAGCTTCCTGGTATATGTGAAAGAAAGTTATTACAAATTAATAACAACGGATTATATGGAACTTAAATTCCGAGTATCCTAAGAACAAGGATACTATACATGAAAACGTCGATACGCCCATCTCAATGAAATCATGAAATCATGGATTTCTGCAGAATCAGCGAAATACCTTCACTACGAAAGGTAAAACTCTTGTACTTGTGTACGTATAAATTATATCGCTATTGTTATCACAACACTACACTATTATAATATACAAAAGTTGAATAAAAGTACTTAAAAAAAAAAGACTGTAGGAGATAAATACTCGTAGAGACAAAGAAGCTCCAAGTACGATCATCACAAACATACAACATAAGGGCATTCAATAATTAGGAATATAACCCAATTTACCCAATTTGTCTTCTCAGAGAGATACTTATATTTATTGAAATACGTATGAAAAAAAACTTAAATTCTAAAAGTATGTATGGTGCTTAAAGTATGTAATAATGATAATATGGTATCAACAAGTCCACGTTTTTCTAGCTCCTCCGTGAAACATCTTCTTCAAATCAAAAGATCGAACTTTACGCGATAAGTTGATGATAGATGGTTATTACCAACAAGAAGTCATGTTGAAAGAAAAATTGAGGTTGAAAATGTTATTACGGTGGTAGATAAATTGTCGGAGTTGATTCATTATGTCTTTAAACGTATTCAGATACATTGATTTAATAAGATTCGGGGTCTGTGAAAGGCAATAATTATTGCCTTTGAAGACCTCGAATCTTATCATTATCGAGCTAAGAATTAGACTTCTATGAGAATTTATTAGAGCATTTTTAGGTGGTATGAATCCGTCACTATCCACTAACTTTGAATCATCTAATGTTCTAGTGAGAAAATATTGGCCTGATTGACGACATTACGGCATGCTCCTTCGAATAATGTAGGTTTGTCTGGACTTATTTTTATTTTTCCATTTGAAAATACGAGAGAGAAAATCATCAAGCATTAGAATCCAAGCAAAATGGCTAATATTGTTCCAAGGAAAAGGAGCTTGTTTTCCTAGTCGAGGCTAGCGGCAGAAGGCAGTTCCCAAGGGTTTTTAAAAGGTTTTTTAAAATACGAAGATTTTCAAGGCAGACTGGAAGGGTTACGAGCTTGGGTAAGCCAACTTTGGAGCGCCTTTATAGCTCATTACGTTAGCGGGTAGTGGCGGGTGAGGGGAAACGCTGAAAACAGTTATACAACTACCGAGCTACCCCGGCTTCAAGGATTGGGTTAACGTCCAATTATAGTCCTACCCTCCACGGCCCTTTCCCTTCCACGACCAAGGTCTTATTACTTAATGCGAAATACCTCCGTAGATTTTGCATCCGGTACTTCCTTTAGGGTTCATGTCTTAATTTTGGGATGTTGAAGTTAGGGTAGGGCTCAGTTTCAGTGGGAGATAACCCTGGGATAGTGAGAATGGGCTGAATATCAGGAATAGTCCGGTGAAAGGGTTGTAGATTCCAATTATAAGTGCTGAAGGGGATTCAAAGGGAACTTCAGTTGATACAGAAATTAACTTTCTGAACACATCAGCATTAAAATAATTTTCAATTTAGATCAACTCTGTAGCGATTAACAATAATATGGTATCAAAGTTCTGATACGATATACGCGAGGATAAACCGTACCTACATCAAGACACAGAAGTTGAAATTCAAAAGCTACGAGCTTGTCGAATTTCAAAGGGAAGTCTAGATGGTAGCTCGTACTTCACAAGAGGAAGTGGGATGACGCTTTCTCAATGGTTAGAAATTTAATATCACACTTTCGAGATGAAATCGAACTATTCAAGTGGATCGTTGAGCATCCTTCAATCACATGGAAGGTTTATTATTTATAATAATCTATTTAAACTATTTATTATTTAAATCTTTGTAAAGATCTAATTTTCTCATTTTGGTGAAGAAGCTATGGGCGATCCCATGGTGTTTAGTACGGACGAAGCCATCTAATACATAACTAGAGTCAGAACCATCAGGTTTTTCGTCAATTATTTGTGGGTAAGATTTCACTATTAACGGTCCCATTGGTATATAAGTTGCTAAACATCACATGATTTGAATATGAGTAATCAAAATCTGTTAGCACGCTTTGATAAACGTGCTTTGGAGTACTCAACGAAACCCAAGGGATTCCTCTTTACCTTCCTCTTTAATTCGATGAACACTATATAAATAAATAAGAACAGAACCAAGGCCTTAGAAACTTTCAAGTTGGAAAGTTTCGTTGCTTCTCCTTGCAGATGTATGAGTTCCCTCATTGCATCAACTAGCTTATTTACTCCTTCGTTCCAGTTCAAAGTTACATCAAATCTCACTTATGAGTGGCGTTTAGGAGACAACAAAGTTGCGAATTACTTAGAGCGTTCGTGTCTGTCAAGGAGTTGAGGTAGAATTTCTGAGGTTTGTGTCGAACTAGCAGAGGAATTTCAATTTCAATACATAACTTATCGACTATATAATAAAATGCCTACCATCAAACCACAACAAACTTTTCTATAGGAGAGAAGGCAATGGAGGATATATTGGCATCGCAGATATGAATTGTAGATATAGATTGTAGTAGTGAAAGTATAGCATGCAGATCATTGCCAAAACTGTTGAAAACCGATGAAGGAATTTAAATCGGTAGACAGTGAGCGCTGTAGACATGCGGTACTGAATCGACACAATGACGAAAAATCGAGGCGAATTGATCAGCGACATCACATTTGATGAAGGCCTCGTTAGAATCTCGAGCTCTCTAATGATCGCACAGTTCGGTAAGGTTTCAAGAGGAATCGCAAAAATACTAAAAACCATTTATCACAGCTCTGAGCATTTTGATTGTGCTGAATCGCGGAAATGTGTATCAAACGATGTGTGACTCCAGTAGGACCGGGTTGAACTCGTTCTTTCTAATTGGACGGGGGCACCGCAACAACGTCGAACTGCCATTTCACTAGTTAGTTGATGTGCGGACGGGGGCTATTGGACGTTTCGTAAGAATATCCCATAGCAACACAAAACACAGAAATAACTATGTATCGTTAAGTATTTCTCCATCACTTTTACATCCAATTAAGTACAGTTATCAAGTTGGTCAAGCCATGTTATCCATGGTAAAATGATAAAGTGGATGTTAAGCACAATTAAAATGGTTAAAATTGCAACTACTAGTAAATAGGTATTTTTATAGGCCCAGCGTATAGGCTATAATTAGAGCTATGTCGAACTGCGTGGGGTGTCCCCCATTCGTTTCCAAATTACTATTTAATCTCTGTTGGTTCATTTCAGTAGGATTTCGTATGGAAAAGCTCGTGTGTGAATGATCTACAGGAAAAACAATCTTCAAGCACGTCGTTGCAATTCAAACATTTTTTTACTCCCACTTTCCAACATTATTACTCTTCGCTACATCATATTTGTTTGACATTATTGAACAATTTTGAAAATACGGAACCACTTGAAAATGCTTCTACCCTTCTTTTCTAACTGAATCGATTATCAACTTGTTGACGCCATGACCGTTAGAGTGAAATAATCCCTTTGATACTCTCTCTTACTTTGAGTATTTTCATTTTAAACCTGGCTCCATGTATCCATTTTCTGCTGTACTTATCAAACTTTCACTGCCTGCCTCTTGTCACGCTCAAATTCTGCTGAAAATTACGAATGCTCGTGTGTCTACTTGAACAGACCGCTTTAATTTGACAGCTCCTTTATTAATACACTAACGACCCTACGGAAAACACTGCCAACTCCCATATATCTCATCGACCGAGCGTCCCGCACCTTCGGTTTATTTGTGCGAGGGAAATTGCCACGATACAACGCGCGCCATCGGTGGGCACTTTGTAGTTTATTCAATACTCCCAGGGGGTTTTACCGTTCAATCAAATGAAAAAAAATACCACGTGATGAAGCGAACGAATTCATTAAAAAAGGAGAGAAAAGGCTGTACGGAGTGAAACCGATTCGATTCAATTTACATCTTGTGTCTCTTTAGATTCCCTAGGGTAGGTAGGTTTTGAGTATTGCTACGGTCTTCTCTACACCAATATAAAATGGAATGGTAACCTCGTATCTGCCGATGAGGTCCCAGGGGTAGTTTGTATATCATATTTCAAAACCTTCCTTGTTTACAATGGATTAAATACATATTTTATACAATTCGTCTCACAATTTTGGGGCGATTCCATTTTCCGAACATGGAAAGTGCAACCGAGCCGAACGTTAACTGACGGTTTGGTCCAAGTGTGCTCTTTAAAATTTCCACTTGGCACGACGTCCCCAGTCCATGGGGTAGAGCCAAAACCGCGCGATCAAACGCACACCTTTTCACAATGGTCCAGATCTGCGAACCGAGCGGTTTTCGAGTTCGTCTGGATGCGGGCTTTCAGTTGATAAAGCCTGAACAGCTCGTAACGGGGAAGTGGAAAAAAAACCTTATTTCGAAAAAAGTCGGACCTGTCCATTATCGTTTCTATAAAACATAAATCCCTTTTTTTTAGACAGAGAAAACTTATCTCTGCTACTTTGGTCAGAAAGCCAAACTAACCGCCCGTCGTGATTGTCACGAAAACACTTCACCTATGAAAGGGTAACCTGTTCTCTTCGAAAGCAGAAGAGAAGAGCAGAAACAAACTCGTTCCCCAAACTGTCGAAAACGACTACGTAAAGCGGCTGTGTTCGACTGGAACAGTCGTCCGCAACTTTTTAAGCCACGACACCTTTTTTCCCAGTTACCAACTCTGAGGCAATGCACATTTCGACACTTTTCATTCTACTCGTATCTATAAAACTAAATTTAGAGACGATTTTCGTTTTCCCGTGACCAAGCTTACGCATTGGTTGATTAATGATTATTAAGATGTACATACACTCATCTTGTCCGAGCTAACCGCCTGGTCTAACCCCTACCAAGCCCGATGTACCATAATATAGTACATCAGAGTCTAATAATATTAGACGTCTAATATAATATATTATATATTATACCTGGTTTTCAAACGCCTGGTTTTCAGGAGAAGCAAAAAACAAACCACGTTGAATGTTGATAAGTCCTGTTATAATTTTCGAAGTTTTTTCTTATTAGATGTCTACGGAGGTCAAATTCATGCTAACCATCTTATGCGGCGGAAAAATTTGAATAAGAATGAGTTATAAGCTTATTTTGGCTGTGTTGCTTCTTAGACGACGATATAATATATAATAATATTATGGTTAATAAGATAAGATGGTTAGCATGAATTTGATAAGATGGTTAGCATAAGATGGTTAGCATGAATTTGACCTCCGTAGACATCTAATAAGAAAAAACTTCGAAAATTATAACAGGACTTATCAACATTCAACGTGGTTTGTTTTTTGCTTCTCCTGAAAACCAGGCGTTTGGTTGATACGTGGTGTTATTTCTTAGGCGACGATATATAATATATATATTATATCATATTATAGAAAATAGGTACCTATTAATAATAGGTATATTAATATATTAATATACTATATTCTTCTTTTGATGAATCAGTTGTGACAGTGTGGGTGGTCTGTAAATCGTGATCTCTAGACCCTAGTGAACGTGTTGTGTAACGTGAGCTGGAGAACAGTGGGCATGAGCACTGTCAGTAGGGGAAAGGGCCACCGGCCTCTAACACACGCTACATCACTAATCATACGCGCAAACTCCTCATAGTATTGTCAGATAAGATCTAGAAACAAGAGACCAACCAACTTCAGTTGAAACTACTTCTCTTCCCAGATACACATATTCCCTTGGTATCTTCTTCTCTTCAAGTAGACGGAGAAGCACATCATATAATACATGATATTTCAACTACTGTTCCTCCCAGTATATTTTTATGACTCATCAGGAAATACTACCCATTGATGCCCAACTATAACAATCCTCGACCACGGCAATGACTCGATCCACGAATTCATCAACTTTTAAAACAGGAAACAGGCCATATCCTACGGGCCTATTCAAAATACTCTCCTACCGTATGTGTGATGTGAGTGATAAATGACATGATAGCCTGACATTCCCCAACCATTCCATCGCTCTCGCTCTACCCGCACCTGCGGAACCCTCTGGACTGTACTTTGACGATTTTGTGAAGAAAATAACGGATGTAATAGCGAGTTCCTAAGGGGACATTCCTATGGACACAAGTTTGAACTTATCTCAACTGCGCGTCGGATGTGTCCGGCGATGTGTGATCAGTTCCGCCATATTGGTTATCATCCAGAAGTTGCTCGCCTTAGATGTGTCCACTAGTTATGTCCACATCTGAATGGACATATCTCTTAGGAACTCTCTAATATGGCGGAAGTGATCACATGTACAAGTAACGTCAAGTCACCTTAGCACAACGCGAAATCCATCCCCTTACTTACTGTCGACAAGTAAGTATGTACCCCCAAAAAACACTCCGTGTAAAAATTCGCAAAATTTGATATTTAATATCATTCTTCAGAGGCCGGAAAAAGTTATGATATCCACTTTCCCCGCCCGCCCTTTTCCTCATTAAGGAGCTAAGTATAATGAAAAGCTTAACCACTTCACAAGCACCGTACCTACCCCTTTCGAAATCTCCCCTTGGCGCTATTGCGAGACGTTTTTATTACTTCCACAAGCAACTAATACTTGTATAAAACGTTAACCACTATCAAGTATTAGTTGCTTGTGGAAGTAATAAAAACGTCTCGCAATAGCGCCAAGGGGAGATTTCGAAAGGGGTACGGTGCTTGTGAAGTGGTTAAGCTTTTCATTATACTTAGCTCCTTAATGAGGAAAAGGGCGGGCGGGGAAAGTGGATATCATAACTTTTTCCGGCCTCTGAAGAATGATATTTGCGAGGCGGGGTGATTTTTACACGGAGTGTTTTTTGGGGGGATATCACATCTTTTTGTTGTTGAAGTGGGTCATTTTATAAAGAAGGTCTATGCAAAATTTCAAGTCGATTGGTCCGGTTACCCAGGCTGTAGACTCGTCAAAGTTGCCAAAATTAGCCTAAATTTCAGTTTTTTGTTTCTAAAAGTTTTTGGGTTGAGATAATGGGTTAAACCTTTCAAAAGGCACCGTCTGATGTTGAAACGAAGCTCTGTGCAAAATTTCAAGTCAATCCGTGAAGGTGGAAAGGCCTAACTGATTAAGGAGAAGAAGAACAGGTAAGGGTGAAAAACCGGATTTTTGAAGTTATATAACTCAGCTCCCTTTAAAGATATCGACTTGAATCTTTCAAAAGGCACTTGCTACACTTAAAACGAAGCTCCGTGCAAAATTTCAAGTCAATCGGCGAAGGTGGAGAGGCTGTAGCCTTGACCGACTGCAAAAAGTAGAAAAACATGGTAATTGGTTTTTGAAGTTATACAACTCGGCTCCTTTTAGACCTAGCGACTTGAAACTTTCAGGGCTTTCTTCTATCCACACCATAAAGGTCCATACCAAATTTCAAGTTGATCGGTCTACTAGGAGCCGAGATATGGCCATAATTAGCCTAAATTACCCTAAATTTCAGTTTTTTGGCCCTAATTTTTTTTGGGTTGAGATAATTGCTTATTTCGTTCAAATGGCACTGAGCCATGCTATAAAGAAGGTGTGTAAAAAAATTCAAGTCGATTGGTCCTTTTACCCATGCTGTAGACTCGTCAAAGTGGACAGAATTTTCCTAAGGTTTCTGTTTTTTTGTTTCTAAAACTTTTTTGGGTTGATATAATGGGTTAAATCTTATATAAGGCTCTGTCTCAAGGTTAAATGAAGCTCTGTGCAAAATTTCAAGTCAATCGGTCAACGTGGAGAGGCTCCAGCCTTGCCTGTCTGAACAAGGAGAAGAAGAAGGAGAAGAAGGAGAAGAACAATCTAAGGCCGAAAAACCGGGTTTTTGAAGTTATGTAGCTCGGCTCCCTTTAGACCTATCGATTTGAAACTTTCAGGGCTTTCTAATATACACTCAAAGAAGACCCACACCAAATTTCAAGTTGATCGGTCAAATAGGAGCCGAGATATGGATACCTCGAAAACGCGTTTCGTGACGTCCGGTAAACATGCACTCGGCATCGTTCGTTTTCTCAACTTCTTTTCTTGGCGGGGCGGAACGCTACCGCGTTCCTAGATACTTACGATAAGTAGGACTTGTAGAATGTAGATAATAGAATTTTATTCGTTAAGGATGTGTCCGGAGAGAGGAATGGACACATGTATGTGTCCGGTTGTGGTCGACTTGTGGCGATGTTCGGATCCGAACACATCCGACGCGCATGCGCAGTTGAGATAAGTTCAAACTTGTGTCCATAGGAATGTCCCCTATGGACTCAATGTGGGCGGACATTGGCATTATCGTTTATTCGAAGTGGTGTTTGTGTAACTACTGGCGTTATGAATAAATACAAGGGTCTAATTCGAAGATATGAAAATTTTGTAACTACTGGCTTTATGAATAAGAACGAGAGTATAATTCGGAGATATGAAAATATTACATCATATGACGAGGGATTCAAAACAGGAAACCACTAAATATCCCATTCAGATGGAAAAAAGAATTACCAACGAAGCAAAAACATCCATTCGAAAACACGATGCAGAGAGAAAGAAATTCCAATTAGATTCAATTCACCTCGTATGTAGGAATCGGTGGAGTTGCCAAATGGAATTTATGATCAGCAGAGTTCCATTGCTTACCGTAAAACATCGATGGAAGTATCCACAGGGAAGCGTATTGATTCTAACAGCAATCAATAAATTATCCTAAAGCGTAATGAGAGCTCAATGGGTTTTTCGGGTGTTTTTTATAGCGCAGAGGTGGAGCAACCCAAATACCACCCCACCCCATCCATCTTCCCCGAGCCATTCTCAGTTTCCCGGGCAAGAGGAAGCCATTCAATCTCTCATTCCTTTTTTTGCAACCACTATCTCTTTTTTTGTCTTTCTCCCCCACCCTACCGGGATTTCTCCTCATACTCTTTGCTCTTTCGTTGTCCTGTAGAAATAAGGCCAAAAAAACCCCCTAGAAAAAAAAAGTTTTCCGGTGAAACAAAAAACCGAAAACGAGTAAAAAGCTTCGGATAAAGCCGATAGAGACGTTTGTGCGTGACGGCAGGATTTATCGAGTGAAAATTCATCGAGCATCTACCCCGTTCTCATGATGTTCCCTTGGCGTTATCGAATTACTGACATAATGGCGAGGCTCTTTACACCCCCACTTCGTCGCTGCCGTTGGAAAGTAGATTATGAGGTGGGCGAGGAGGGCGAGAGATAGTGTTTCATCCTAATCATCTCCATCAACCACGCAGTTCACACGCGACGTTTTTGTCGTTCGATCCGATATCAGCTTCGGACTAAAACCCACATGGAGGTGTCCCGGAAATCCCCCTCTTCTCCTTCACTTTATTATTCTTCGAAGAAATTCGACCATTTTTGGAGGGAAAACCTCAAAATGGCACGCCCTTAACACGAATTAGATCACTCGCGACGAGGTTGTGGAAACCCATTTCAATAACAAACCGGAGGTATAGAGAGAGAGAGTCTATTTCCACGAAAATAATGAGTACAATAATTAACAATTATTGTTAAATCGATTTCGACGATTAGGTCATCATCAGTAACAAACATGAACTGAAGGTACATCATGAAATACAGCTTATGTAGTAGCAGAAGGGAAAGGTATCATGCAATCGGATTGAAGCAGGTTACAGTGAAGGGAGAACTTAAATCCTATTGGCTCAGAAAAGAGAAGGGGCGGATCAACAAATGCCAATTAAGGCAGACAAAGTGAAAGGGAGCTTAAACATTTAAGAGTGATAGGTCTGGTAAATGTCTAATGCCCGCTTGCACCAACCACTTAGCGACGGCGTTAACTTTGACGCCCGGAGTTAACGAGCGTCAGAGCGATTTACCTTTCATCAACAACGAGTTGACGAAAACTTAACGAAACGGGCTGACGCTTTCGTTGGAACTCTCGTCAAAGTAAACTGGTCGACCCTCGACGAATTAAGGGTTTGACGGGGCGTCAACTGCCATTTGTGTTTTGTTATAGGTAACACACATGCGTATATAATCCTTGACGACGACAACAAATTGACGGCGACGTTAACTTGACGCTTGGTGAAAGGTAAAGTTCTGACGGCCGTTACGATTTCGTCAGCATTGACGGGCGTCAACGGTAGTTGACGAGCGTTTGGTGCAAGTGGGCATAAATGAGGTGATCCCTCAACATATTTCACCGTTAATAGGTTCATTCGTGCAATAGTTCGGTACCCCCCCCCCCCTTCACAATGTTACCCCCACCATTGTTTAAGCTCCCTTTCACTTTGTCTGCCTTAATTGGCATTTGTTGATCCGCCCCTTCCCTTCTCTGAGCCAATAGGATTCAAGTTCTCCCTTCACTGTAACCTGCTTCAATCCGATTGGATGATACCTTTCACTTCTGCTACTATATAAGCTGTATTTCATGATGTACCTTCAGTTCATGTTTGTTACTGATTATGACCTAATCATTATTTAGTACTCATTATTTTCGTGGAAATAGACTCTCTCACTCTATACCTCCGTTTTTTACGCCCTTAATACCCTGAAAGCACCATTTCTAACGATTATAATTTTCTAACGCTGTGACGTGGATGTCACTCAAAGGACCTGTTTGAGCTAGCGCCCATTACCCCCCTCACCTACCCTCCCGCGACCCCTCTCCTTTAGAGAGACGGCAGAAGCCAGTTAGTTAGTTACTATCGACGCATCGATGAAGATCCCCTCCCGCCCCGCTTATTATTGAAATATTCTACTGATATTGTATGAATAAACCCCATTCCCCCCCCCCCCCTTATCTCGTCGTATTCTTTGACTTCACCCCATCGTCCAGTACTAAAGGTACGTGAATGGTATTTCCATATCACAACGCGCATAAGATGATACTCAAGAATTCGACGTAAAGCACATTGTCAGCGGACCTACTGGTAATAATAATAAATGGCTGACTATTTGTCAAGGCAATTAACAAAAGTAAACAGCTGAAAACATTACACATCCACATCAGCCCAAAGATAATCTCCCAATAGAATTAAAATTAACTTTCGGTCTTGGTGCAGAAATCAGGTGGATTTTTTGGCTTGTAATCTAAGATTTCTGATTACTTATTGTAAGCAGTTACCAAATCCTCACAACCACTATAATTGTAGAAGCGTTTATGAAATGTTGTTCATAAGGTAATTGAGCTGTATGAGAGATCAACTTCAATTTTGAACTTTTAATAATCAAATGGAATAGTAATTATTGAACCTACCTCTGTAAAAGTCAAAGATTCGATGTGTCGTTGTTGCTGCAGGTTGAAAATGTTACCTTGTTGAACGAATTAGAACCCACGTGAGTCAACAGTAAAAAGATAAAAATATACAAAAAATCATTTGCGTAGCGGACAAATTTTATCTGGAAGCTTCGGACATTCAACAGTGGCTAATGATTCCAACGAGGCAATTAGTTCCCATGTAATGGTAGAACTCGTAGTTTCATACGCTGTTACACAGCTAAAACAACAATAAAAAAATATAAAAAAAATAAAATAAGTACCATTACCGCCATATACCGACGATATCCGTTTCCTGAACCTAATCATAACTACCACTTACACTGCTGCAGTAGATAATAACGTGTATACAAATTCAACAAAATACGGTGAGGTATTTTACGATACGTCGTAGTTACAGTTCTGTTATATCGTATGATGCCCAGTGGCTATTATATCGTATACTAACTACTGACTGTACTGGTCATCAAGATCATTCACAGTGATGAACGGTCTTTGGGCGTTTCCTATTGAAGTTGAGTTGGATTAGAAAAGTCAGATACCAGCGATTAATTAGACTACAATGTGAAGGTGGAAATTACTTTCAATTATCATTCATCTATAAAATAATACACAATAGTAAGTGAAAACTAGATAATACCAAACATTCAACACGTCAAAAACAGAAGATAACAAGAATTGATTGTTAGTGTCTAGACGTTGACTAGTTGAGCAAGTAGGTTCCTGTAAATAGTATTATATTCTCATAACGTTTTGGTTTGAGATCAGACCTTACTCATCTATATCAACAACACTGTGGATTTTCATCTTTGGTGAGAATAATTCACTTATAAATCTTCAGGTCACTGAAGTTGAATTGAAACTCAAAACTACCGTACACTATCAACTGAAGCTACCACAAATTATTAACATAGAAATAATTTTGAAAAATAATTATAATAAATCAAAAGTCAGCGTTACCATAATATGTTGTATTAGCGTGTGTTGCATTATTTGGCTGACCTGCCAACAATTTAATTAGCTGCCCTCAAGCCGTAGAATCAACACCCAAAGTTCGTTGTGCGGAGGCTGGGATTCGAACTCCCACCTCACAGGTGAAAAGTGAATCCGGCCTGGGTGCAGTGAACTCTCTCTGCCACTCTGGACCCAGCCCTGTGACGTTGATGTACTCCGGCCTTGGCTGTAAATGAACTACTTACCTACACATCACTCCGAAACCTCAGGTTGAGTTGATGTTTACTGTTTAGTGAGTCCATCTCTTCTCATAACTAATCTCACAGTTTTTGAATTTTCGTACAGACAGATTTTCTTCTTGAAGCGAGTCCTTTGAACCTATTGTTCTGTGGATGAGCCAGCAAATTTGGAAATGGTCCGGCAAACAACTCATGCGGAACCTGAACAATACGTCCTGGGCATACGATGAATATGATTGGCGGATGTAGGCAGTTTCCAGGTAGAGTGGCTCTCAGGAGTGGCAAGAATCAAGTAATGTTATTCTGAGAACGTATTATATTAACGTGAACTCATCTTGAGAGTTGGTGGATGTTATTTGGAGAACTTCGCACTGGTACGAGTATAATAAAGTGAGGGATGGGATAACTTGAAACTTCAGTTAACTGGTGTAAGGTGAGGGATGTGATTACTCCAACGTCAGTTAGTTCATTGTTCCAATGTATTAGAAAAACCGCATACTAGAGGTTGAAAATCAAAAAAATTCCCTTTGAATGAAATCAAGTACACAACTAAAAGCGTTTAAACTGTAGATGCACGAAGTGTCATGAATCCCTTTATACTGACGAAGCTTAGCTCAAAGCAAATCATGAACTCTATCATTAACTGCATTATTCGATGTGTTTAGTTTTCCAAACATATTCCAAGTCGAAAAAGTGGTCTGTTCTTTTGACGGGACCCACCAATTCTTATGTATTTTTCGACGCTGAATCTGAGTCTGTATTCAAAATATATTATTTCGCCCAGTCGATTTTGGCGAAATAATCTCGAAAAAAACCAAAAATCCCATTTTTTCGTAGTTTTTGGAAGGTAGAGAAAAAAACAAACAGTGGTAAGATAAATTTGACTTCAGATTTGGATTCTGCGGCAAAAAATACGTCGAAATTGCTATTTCAAACTTTTTTTAGATAAAGAATAACCTATGATATAGCTCGGAAACCGGCAGCGCTGCATCGGAAATGTCGTAATGAAATTCCGCTTAAGCCGATTTTCCCTGCCGATAAGCGCCCTCTGGAGCAACTAAATTACAAATCTAACATTATATTCGTGATCAGCGATCCCAAAAACCCCTAGTAGGTGAATTCCAGGACCGAAATTGGATTTTTGGATGAATCCTATCATTACTTTCATTACGACATTTCCGATGCAGCCGGTTTTCGGGCTATATCATAGGTTATTCTATGTCTAAAAAAAGTTTGGATAGCAATGTCGACGTATTGTTTTCTGTAGAATCCAAATCTGAAGTCAAATTTATCGTACCACTGTTTGTTTTTTCACTACCCTCAAAAAACTATGAAAAAATGGGATTCTTTTGGGTTTTTCGAGATTATCTCGCCAAAATCGACTGGGACCCCATATTTTGAATACAGATTCAGCGTCGAAAAATACATAAGAATAGGCGGGTCGTGTCAAAAGAACATACCACTTTTTCTTATTTGTGTTATTATTCGACAATGTTACAATACCTATTGGTTCCACAAATAAATGTGTCATGTGTTGAATGTGTCATTTCAGTTAATGAGGAAATAATAATAATAACTTGGAAGATGTTAAGGATTTATCAACTCAGAGCAGAAACAGTTTTTTTTATAAACATGGGAAGACACGGATTTTTAGATTTTCGAGAATGAAATTTGTATTTTAAACAGCAATTATTTCTGATTTTCGTATTGAAAATTAAAGAATCGAACTCAATGATGATTAAATAACCAGGAATACGCATCAATCAGTTTGAGGACTATTGAAGTGTTGGATCTGACAAAACATGTTTTCAATTGTTCAATTAGGTACCTGTATCTCGCACGATCTTCAATTACCGGTTACCCAAACAATCAGTTCCTCGAGGGAAAACCGCGATGAAAAACTTGGAAAAAAATCGAAGGAAAACAGAAGGGTTGTGAAGCGAGAGCGAGTCGGAGAGAAAGTAGGTTACAATGACTGGAGGTCTGTGGTGTGAATAATGCGTTTAAGCGAAAGTGAAGGAAGCTGGTAGAGAAAGAAGCCTGCGGCTGCAGTCTGCCTTCCCTCCGTCAGACCACGAGCCGAATGGTTCAAAACATAAACAAACATATTTCTCTTGGTTCCGATAATTCCGATGGTTAATTATTTAAAATAATAAACCAAAACTGAACTCATACATTCAACTTTCACAAGGAACAACCACCCCGAACATCGCGATAGCTCACGATAGGTGGATAATGTAAAAGACTACTACGGCCCCAGAAGTAGAAAAGCCGTTACTAAATTTGGAACCTTTCTAATGTTGGCTTACTGGTATTCCCAACTAGACTGAACTAAATTTGTGTTTCGTACGCAGGTATTTAACGCGAAATGGAATTTGTGAGTGCTGTTCATGGTTGTGCAATAATTGTAAATTTCAAGTCATATAAAGAGCCCTTTGTTGGACTAATAATAGATTATTAATCAAATGTAGATCACTATGGTCGATTGTCGAAAGTAGCCGACAGTCGATTGTTCAATACAATCGATCAATCGATTAACAATCGAACAATTTCAATATCTAATGAACAATTATTGAGCAGGGACAGGGGATAATGAAGGGTGTTGGGGAGGGAGGTGAGGGCGAAACATAACGTGTGAACTAACACATAGATATGTGTTTACTATCCACATTTTGAGATATTTTACCTTTTTTTGACCGCCTGTATCTGCGTTGTTATTGGGGCAAAAAGAGTTTTGACCAATGGATGTTAAAGGAAATTTAATGCTCTTTCATGTGCTTTAGCCTGTGATCTTAGCTCAATCGCATGGTTTAGAAGAGCAAAAAACCAAAAAAAGCCCGAAAAAGATCGCAGTTTTTTTAACCCCCCCCCCCCCCCCAACAAATAACTTAGGGTCCCCGTGTTCAAAACTCAGCATAAATTCCCTTGTACCACCCCCAAACAATCCCTCAAATTTTCGTTCAGTTTGGAAATGAGGCCTGCACACCCCGATTTGTTTTACATGGATCCAGGACTACTGCGGAAATTTGGCGCTAGGACCGTTTCTGGTTAATAATCCATAATCGTATATTGCTTATGTCGATTTTCAACCAACTTTGGAACTCTTGTGCCAACCAAGTTTTCAATTATTCTCCGCCGAACTTTTACAAGGCTACCATATCAAAGTAGACTATTCATATCACTCGAAAGAAAGCTAAATATGTTTGCTATGTACTTCATATTACAGAAGCCCCTAATGGGTACAAATCGTTGCCACACTCTTTTATCGTTCCTGCGTAGAGAAGGCCTACTATAACACATACCGCCCAATCAATAATAAAAATTTAATGAGAAGCGGACGGATCAATACGAGACCTTTTGATGAAGTTGGAACAAGAGTATAATTGAAGCCTAAGGGAAATAGGCAGTTGCCTCGCGAAGACGCCGGAATAAAAATGGAAATTCGGTTCCCGAAAGTCATGAATGATTCAGTATGAAACATTAATTTGTTGCTTTTGCATTGTGTGAGAAAATATTGCGGGCGTTTCAGCTACCATTTACCAGATGATGCCTCGATACATATAACGGAATATAAAATTCCATTAGGTACAGGTAACAAATAATGATACATATAATTACATTGTACATAAGTAAGGTGTTACACACATAAATTTCTTATGAAGTACCTAACGCATCATTATTATGGAGTTAGTAAATGTAGCTTGATAGTAGGTACTATACGTAAATGTAGCCTTGGAACCTAGTAAACCATGGGTAACTTACTAGTGTAAAATCATGGATAACCACGCTGTCAGGATTAACTCTCTCCAGCTGTTTTGAATACCAAGTATTTTCTTCTCGCTAACTAACTGCACCATGCAACTAATGATGATCAATAATATTAGGTATACAATTTTCCCCGAAGTTGAATGGAAAACAAAAACGAGTAGAAACCCGTTTCAATTCATTGGCATCTCGAGCGTTTGTTCTAGAGGCCCTAATGATTCAGCGTTTAGTCCAGTTCGTTAGCGAAATTTCATAATTGCAAATCAATATTACGACAAATGTCTTTAGTACAATTAATTCTGTTGGAGATGCTTGGCCGGCCTCAAATGATTGATGGTTCATTAATATACATGAGAGAAAGCTCAGAGGAAACTGCGGAGTCGGTTTTGAAGGTTGTAGCGTAGAAAGTAGATGTTTCTCTCTCCGGCCTCTCGCAATTAAACCAACCGCAAAATGCTTTCTGAACACGGGAAATGGTACGAGTTATTACGCAAAGGTAAATCGTTTTTCGACGTTGAGGCTAAACGACATGAAGTGCATTAACAGTGTAGTTGCAAATGTCGTAGTAAAGTCAACTTCAAACAGTGATCTGGAATACAAACTGGAAAGTCACGCTCAATATTCTCTTTTAGAAATGTGGTTTAACAAGGGTCACAAATGGACTAATTATAATAGTTTTCAATTACCGCATATTTTGTAACCAACATTTTCGTTTAGTATTTCGCCTAAATTCATCCTTTCTCCGATCACTGATCCACACGTACAATATTAGGTATGGTTTATGTAAACTATGAGTGAAAATTCAAAACTTTCGGTATTTTTGATATTTTGGTTTATTATCTTCGATAATGAACCATTGGAATCGCCCAAAGAAAAAATTTTTTGGCATTCACCTTGAAACATTGTCAGAAAAAGGATAATTTTTAATGAAATTGTTCATTGAAAATCTAATTTGGAAAATAAATGTTTTATTTTGCAGTAGTAATGCGAGAGGTGAAAAAATCATCTGTTGAATTCAACATCAGAACTGTGAGACGTTTGTGCAATGATTGACTTTGTTCTTCACAATGCACAGTCGCGTAGGTCAGCTGGTACCATTCAACATCTACCGGAGTAATTTAAGAAAGGATTCAGCAGTGAGTTTGATGCTCAAGTGAGAATATGTACATTCTTTGTACGATTCAAACCTGATTTAATGCAATCTTGAATAATATTTATGACATGTTCTGAATATCCACTGCGTGTTTACATTCACACAATTAAAATTTGGAAATGCAAAATGTTACCGATAGAATTTCCGTTGAGTTCTCGGGTCACATCTGGAACTGATGTTATTCAAACCCGTAACTCGAGGATTGCCAACTGAGAATCTGAATGACAACCGTAAAAGCCAAAAGGCGAAATCGTAAAAGAACTCTTTGATTACACACTGGTTAAACTATCGCTTATTTCCCACGATCGTTGTACCTTTAGATAACTGACAATTGGTACACTATCTAAAATATCGAGTACATGTTGCCAGTCCAGTATGCCTTCAATGACATTCAATACGGATGCTATCACGTTCTCAAGTGACGCGTACCTGTATTGTTGAACGATAAGGATATAATCTCAATTAGATATAGCTGGTATCCATGGGTAGCCATAGATGTAAAGTCTCTGAGATGAACGGTGAACAAATCCTTTGAAGAAATTTTTCGTTATTTCTGTTAGGTACCAACTCTATTGACTTTCATGATTTTGGAGATTTTAACGAGAAACTTAACTTCAAACCTGGACTTGAACGTTTTTTCATGTGGATTTGACCTATATCAGGAATTTTCCGTACACTACTACACCCCATTATACAATAGTATGACGTCATTGGCTGTATCCCATTGTATGTCTGCAACAAATAGACCCGTGCTGATTGAATCGATTGTAATATCAGGACAAAGAGAATCATTATGAATTGCTTACGATATGAGCCAAGTCATTAAGCACGATTGTCTGCCACTGTAGAAGCGCCAAGACATCCAATAAAAAGAACGTTACCAGAAATGTATCGAAAAATTGAGAAAAAAATAAAATCGATATTAAATATAAATTTTATATTTATCTTTATTTATCTTTATCTTATTTATTTTATAAATAAATTTTATTTGAGATCCTGCGCGCTCATTTTACATGTTTCAACTACGATGTTTGCATTATGCGGTCTATTAGCCTTCCGAAAATGCCCCCTCGTATCATTTTTTTAATACAAAAATTTAGCCACAATTAAAAATAAATTATTTTATGAATTTAAAAAATTGGACGTCTAGGGGCCTTTTCTTCAAAATTCTAAGTCAATCAAAGCCTGATATATCCTTCAAAAACTTTCCTACCTTGGTCCTGCAGGCCCTTATCTGGAGGTAAATACGAACATGGTAAGCTACAGAGTTGCTAGATGGGGTACGTTAGGTTGATTGCGGCAGCTTATTTACCAATATAATTAGCTTCAAGAATCAATGTGGCTGAGTACTTATAATTCGAATAGTCCCCATCTTCAATATCCCCAAGAAGTACGAAGAAGTGTGTCAGTATCATAGAAAACACACTACTATCGTACGTAAGTAATAATAATATTATGTAGGTCGGTAGATGAACAGTAGAAATTGGCTCACACTACGGTTGGGAAGATAAAGTTAGTTCTAATTGATGAAGAAGAAGGCGGAGGAAGATGCGATAAAAGAGGATAAACAAGATAACAGAGGGTAGGTTACAGTCGAGAGAGTTGCCAGTAGGTAAGTAGTAGGTTAGGAGGAACTCACACACTTTCCCTCTTCGCCGGACGAGTTCACTAACCTCCGCCTTCGACGCGATGATACGACCGCTGCACAACACTATTATCACCCTTTCGTTATTCCATACCCTATCAATACCCGAATAGAGAGAAATGCACAAGACACTCAATAAACGAAACGCCGTGGTGAGTTTTCAAAGAAAAAAGTAGATTTATTTTTGCCACATTTTCTTCTTATTCACATCAATAATTTTCTTCACAATAGTAAAGACTAAACGTTAAACAAAACAGTCGCCAGTGAAGGCGTTTTAATGGAAATTTAAAAAAAGCGATTAAGAACATTCAACAAACATTGACATTTATCAACTTTGGTTACTCCTTTTTTAAATAGTTCAAATTCTTATTTTAATACATTAAATATATTTATAGATAGGTATATCCACATCTAAACATATAAACACATCGAGTAAAGAACTAGTTTGATAACCCGTGCTCTCACTAGTTAAGAACTATACAAAAAAATTAAATGACAAATAAAAAGTGCGTTTTTCCAAAGTAAAATACCGCATGGACTTGGTTTCATATTAAAATAAAAATATCGACTTGACCGCAAAGTTCGACAAGCTATGTCATTCAATCGATTAGAAGTCAGTGTATCAGTTCCCTCAACTCCAACAATAATTTTCTATTCTAACGAATTTCTATGAAAATGAAATGTACAAATTTACAACATCGATAATTCATTGTTTTCAAAGTCGTTAATCACTCATAAATTAACATCCAACAGCTATTTCATTTCTACGATAGATTTTATTTTACTCTTTGAAAAATCGTTCGACACCTCAAAACCGTGAAAAACGCGGGGGAGAGCGATTCTATTATGAACAAATAAATACAAGAAACAGCTCTCGGGATTAATACGAAAGGGACAGAGAAAAAATTGCGTAGATAACAAGGTGAACTCGCTAAACAGTCAACTAAACATTGAATATCGCCATATTCCCCTCTCATTCGTCCTAATTGGCGTTTCCATGATAAAACTCGTAAAGCCATCGTATAATTTGGCATTAATACAATTTACAAGCGTCAATTTTGCAAACATAACGAATGACACCATTTTCGAACCATCGTCCAGCATGAAGTTTAATTCCTTGAAAATTGAAGCTTCCTAACGGTTAATTACACACGAAGTTTGTCGATATAAAATATGTTGGAAAATGTCGTTGTTCAATCTGCAGGACGGTCGGACGGTGATTTCACGGTAAATACGTTACTTCGTTAGGACTGTGTCATAGGGTTTGTTAACTCGGAAAAAAAATACGCGAGTTACGATAGGGCAAACCGGTTGAACGGGTTTACAAGAATGCGACGTGTCGTAACGCAATTGTGAAAAACGCGTGAGTACAGTAATTTTTTTATTTTTTTCGGCTCAATATTCAAGTTTTTAAACGCTTTTTAAATATAGGTTAATAATATTATGATTCGTGACGTTGATAAATATCAATTATGCATAAAACGCCACTTTATCGATTATTTCGCACAATTATCGCAGAAATTTTACGCACGAGTTTTTGGAGACTAAAACGTCTGGAAATTAAAGAGTCTAAAATTGCTCTAAAAATAAAATAGCCTCGCAGCGTTTAAGAGTTCAAATTCGATTACACATTCATTTCGATTGACAAATCTCCGAGGGGCAGTCCGTAATAGCATACACAAAATTAGTAGAAAAAAATGAGATCATTACGCCCTTTATATCTGTACACTCGAGGACGTGAGGCAAAACGTTAGAGTTAACCATTTAAATATTACCTTTAAACGATTTTGAGGTGAAGAATCGAATAAGCTCCCACGAATATTTATATATAATATAATTTATATATATTATTTATCTATATACCTGTTGGAGTGGAGTCACTGACATGCGATCAGTCAATTCGAACGGTGAAAAACCAAGTCCAATGAAAAACGGTGTTTCACTTTCAAGCATGGAGACAACACTTATCACGCTGCAGCTTTATCACAAGTAGTGTTCAAAACTTTACTCAACATTTTTTGGTATTTTCGTGTTTATTTACTTTTCTTTAAAATAAAGAAGATGGGATGATTTTCATTGCAGGTCAGGACACACTGTACACTATATACATGAGATGGGTCGGTCGGTGACTCCCGAACGCGGCATGATCCACGAGGGCCCCGAGGCCCCAATCAACGGTTTGTTGATGTCATTTTGGATTCACTGCCACGGAGGTGAAACGGAAACCGGGCGCTGAGGAGCAGCTGGTGCCGGAACGGGGGCTGAGAAGAATTTGATCTCAATGTCTCGGTGTCCGTTCGGGCTTGTTATGATTTCAGACGACACTTGAAGAGTTGACCATTCGGCGGAACGTTGACTGCCCAACAACGGCGAGTCCCATACGGACCCGGCAGGATCGCAGTAGCGGCAACAACAGTTGGGCTGAGCACCAGAGTCACTTTGTGTTTGTTGTTGAGGCTGCTCTTGTTCGACTTTCTTGACGACGGGTGTTTTGGCTTCTTCTTCAGGTGCGAACTCCTGACACAGTGGAGTATATGGCTTTAATGTCACTATCGTGGATTCAGGCACTGCTTGCGGTTTTCGGTCTTTCTTCCGACGTTTTCGCGGTTTGATAATCCTGGGCAAGGAGTTCTCATTTGGAGATTCTTCTTGAACCTGCTGCGGTTGCGGCGCCTGTTTCGCGGGAGGTTTGTTGCTTTTGCGGTTGCTTTGTCGTTGTGCTTGGATAAGTGGAGCTCCTTGAGTGTGGATGGCCAATCGTGACAAAGGGCTTCGCTCTTCTTTATCCTTTTTAGGGCGACGGGCGCCCGGCGGGGCGACAATCGGGACGCCCCAGTTCGGCGCGTAATACTCGGGTATACAGGGATATCTGTAGCGATCCTTCTTGTAACCGACGGACGATATGAGACACGAGCCGATATACCTATCCACGGGAACGACAGCCTGGGCTGGGCTCATCTTACCGACTGAGCCGACCGAGCGATCGCCGCTACAGGCGCTTCCCCTCCATTCTGTACCTCCCAGTTGGGGGCCTTCACCGTCCCACCATCGTCTGTTTCCCCGCTTCCCCGTTCACACTCCACTTACACCAGACCTCGTTTCTCTTCTACTTTCCCCTCTCATGCTAAACAATACCTGCCGAAGCTTTCATCGCTTACTCACCTCACCGTAAAAACCAACTCAACTTGCAACTTCCTCTCTTCAACACCAAAAACGTCTAACAAACCGAGACAAATTTCGGTGCGCTAAGCGAATTTCGGCGCCTTTTCCGTTTGGACGGACCAATTCCCCCCCCCCCCCCCCCAACCACAAGCGCAACCCTCGACCACCAACAAAAACATCGCCTCAACAACAATACCACGAGTTTCAACGCAAACTATTACGCAACGACTACTTAGCTCTTACCACTGAGCTACGCCTACCGAACAACAGAATTTCACTGTTCGTTACACAGCTCTGATCCCCCTAAGAGTTAGTCAAGTTCACAATAAGGCCTAACTCGCACATTTTGAAACATTTCGTCACTGAAACAGGAGCTACACCGAAGATGAGGCTTTAGGTACTCCGTTATGACCACAACATCTAAAAAAATACTGGTCAAGCAACAAAAAGCTACGAATCAATTCATTCATACAGCTCCAAATCCAACCGAAGAATATGGAACTATTGATCCTTAAGCCTAATTGTAATATTTCCAAATTGTAGTAAGTATCTGACAGACTGCTGAAGCCAATCAACATAATATGTTTTTAACACTTTAGTGGTAACGGTGTTCTTTTTTATCCTTTCACATATTATTATTATATTATGTGAAAGGATAAAAAAGAACACCGTTACCACTAAAGCGTTAAAAACTACCTATAATATTATATCTACAGATGCAACATCGGAGTCAAATAATCGATTATAACATCAAATGATTAAACGTTGGTTAATAATTTGCATTGAATAAGTAATAGAAAAATCAAATAATTCGATTAATCGAAAGCAAATATTTGATTTCAAGTACTTATTTTAATATAACTTTCCGATGGTTTTCTTCGTCCGTAAATGACAACCTATTGTTAAATTACAAGACTAATGAAGATAAAGGAATGCCAAAACGAATAAAATTGCATAAAATAATTTTTTATAAGAAATAATTTATTGGGTTCAGTCGCTACATACATATAAACTACCTATTTTCATTTTAACAAGGTTTTTATGGCTGTATAATACTCTCACTGCCAATTGAAAAAAAATTCTTGTTGTTCTCCCAATAACTGTACCAGATGGGACGTACAACTAGAAAAAAGATTTTTCTTGCCATAGATTTTTTTTCCCTTGAGTGTGTTGGCCATAATCTCAGGAAACTCAAGGGAAACATCTAACTGTAAAATTGTTATGCAAGGTTATAAGAGGGAAAACGTGTTTTATTGATCAAATTTCGATGTTTATTTCCCCTTTCAAAAAAAATGAATAGGTAGTAAATTTGGAATTTTAATTAATTTAAGAAGGAACCATAAATTGAACCGATAAAAAGTTTATACTAAAAAACTAGTGTTTTGGGACATTATGTAACAATAAAAGTTTTGAGAGGATATCGCCTTTCAAGCGGTTCCGCTCTAGCGTCAGTCCCGCTTTTGAGAATAATCTCAATATAAAATATATTTTAAACCCCCCCCCCCCCCTACAAATCACCCTTCTGTCTAGATCACTAAAAGATAGATTTGTTATTATTATAAATGATCATTAATTGTTAAAAATTATTATCAAGTAGTGAAAATTATTATTAGTTACCTATTAATAACTTTGATGAATTATTATTATGAATTATAATATCTGAAAATAATAACTTGATATCTGAAAACCATGTGCTTTTCGAATCAATTCAATTCAATTTCAATTTATATTTTATTTGCATACGAAACTAATTAATTTCGAATCAGCTGGCCAGTATGAACAATAGACCGGACAGGCTGCCTCACGATTCACCCACATGTTACCAAATATTGATCTGCTTCAACTTATTTGATTAATCGATTACTCAATACCGATTAATCGGTCACATCGATTATTAGCTTACGATTAATCATTTGATGTTATAATAGATTATTTGTTTCCAATGTTGCATCCATCATATCCGCTCCTACACCAAAATGTAAGTGAATTGTGAAGTGTTGACGACAAGCGTGAACTATGACATCAATTTTGTTCTTTAACTCATCGATTTCTGATGAATGAGAAGACAACGAGAACTATATTCACGGAGGAAGGTGGTTAGTATCATCAAATAAATGGCTATCAGCAATTATGTTATGGTCTAATCAGAAT
Organism: Stenodema calcarata; assembly: GCA_963920205.1. Taxonomy (NCBI): domain Eukaryota; kingdom Metazoa; phylum Arthropoda; class Insecta; order Hemiptera; family Miridae; genus Stenodema; species Stenodema calcarata. Next base: position 33,782,324 of record OY986050.1, read on the forward strand.
CATTTGATGGAAACATGACATCAGAATGTATTGAAATCGCTTGCAAAAATTCCTCCTCGACCAAAATTCATGGCTGAAGGATAAGTACCTCTTTCCTTCATCCATGAAGCTAGTAACAATAACAACGACGGTTTGTCTTGATTTGTATTAATCAGTTAATAGGTTTTCGAATACATCTGGATTTTGAAAGTATTTTTTAGGCATATTAGAATGCATCAAATCCTGATGTATTCGAAAACCGATTAATCAGTACCTAATAATAATTATTACTGATTCAGTGATTATAATCGATTAATAAAAAAATTCGGCAGCTAAACATCGATTAAAATTAATTGATTAATCGGGGTCAAATAATCGATTATCCGATTAATCGATTATTCATTTGCATCCCTAATTATATCGTCGCTTAAGAAGCAACACCCCCTATCGACCATTTTCCCACAGGAGAAGAAAACCTGAATGCTGGGCAAATTTTTGTTCGTGTCATTTTCTTGCCCATTTTTCACTCTCTAGGTCAACAAGTGACGCCTACTAATGTTGAAACCAGTAAAAGGTTAAGAATTTGGATAATTGCGGTTGATTGGCAGTTTTATCGTAATACCATAGGTTAACAAGTGGTTTTCTTAATAGAAAATAAGGTTGATACGTGCTGTCAACGAAATATGATCGATACCTAGACCTTGCTCTGCAAATCCAAACTTTCATCACTATTTTTATTCAACAAACAAAATGTAATTGTTGATGCAGACTACCTGATGGAACCCAGCTGTTGAAAAACCATGCAGCCCAAGGAATAGGCTCGAGGAAGAAAAACCAAGGTTTTAGGAACTCATAACCGAAAAATAAGTTGTTTAATACAAGATTAGGTGGTGTTAAATAGGTAAATTGTTACTCATTTAATTTCATACTTTTTTTTTGAACTAAAGAAAGTTCAACTCTTGGATTGTTTGCTTGTGCTAGCTTTATTTTTTTTCTCCTGCCGCTTTACTTGACGCCTGCTGACATCTTCACACGGAATACTGTAATAAAATGAGTGCGTGGCCGTAGGCAGAAGTGGCTTTTTTCCTGTGGTCCTTAGGAATTTGGGACTTTTTTTTGTTGAGAAGATGGAAGATCCCTGAGCTTGTCGTTGAAGTTCAGCTAAAAGTTCATATCAACTGAACCACAGACAGACATTTGTTTAGCCTCCCATGTCATCTCTTTCCAGAGTTTGCCAAACAGTTTCCTCTTCAGTAATGATGTTTCACAGTCGGTTTTGCCACTTGGCACAGAGAGGTGATAAGCAGGCTGGCCTGATTTCCCTAGCCTCTCGAGGAACGTCATGGATGATTTTCTTAAAACTCTTGGGATTGGATAGGCGAAACCCAACGTACGATTCTCCTTTCATGCGCTTGACTTCGGATTCAGCTCGTTTCCAGTCTCGACAGTCAGACAGTGACACCAGTTTTTCTAGTAACATCAATGTGAGTACTTTCTTCTGGCAAGGCGGCTCCTGGTGATCCGTCATCAGGTTCCTCAGTATGAATAGCGGTTTCAAGGGAGTTAGCCGAAGGTACGATGTTCGGAGGTACGAGGTACTATGCTCACAGAAAAATAATGCAGCGGTTTACTGGTTGATACGTGCTATTGCCTCCAAGATTTCGATATGGGTTGTTACAATTTTCGAGTTTTCTCGACTCTGTAATCTAGTTGAAGCGATTTTGAGCTGAGCAGCTATCCAGCGTGAGAAGTCGAAAAAATTTTCGAAAAATTGTCGTTAGGGGGTGTTGCTTCTTGAACGACGAGGGTCTACCTTACTGTATTGTTTCCCAACCGTGTACAAAAAGGTATATACCAAACACAAAATGGCCATGCTCCGAATGATGACACCATCATTTCCAGTTATTGCAAATAACCCTCTTCGTTTCCCTAATTAACATTTTTTAGCATAATACAAATCATTCAAGTTATATTCATTTCCTTAGCTCTCTCAACCAACCAGAACAACAGATGACAAAAGAATTGCAATACCCTCCACGAGGAATCTTAACTACTAACTCGAGCATTTTGCTCATATTGGAGTTTATTTCGGGAAGAAGCGCTCCTATATTTTTGTGTCAGAGGAATGACATAAATATTATTTTTAAATGAAAATGAGAAATGGAAAAAATATGGTTTTATCAACGTGGCTACGCAAATCAACAAATCAAGTTCGAAGAAACATTTCTCGAAATTGCTCATATTTCATTACGCCACGAACAGTGGGAATTCATGATTTGAAAGATTAACCCAAACGATATAATATTATATGATGATAGAAGTATGTGAAACGACTCAAATGGAACCTATGTACAGTCCTCGAAGTTAATATACAAGCTCGAGTAAACTAGTTTCACGTCTAAGAATGCCCTGATTAAATTCTCCGACTGGCTCTTCAGAAGAAATTGTCGTTTTCCGGCAAATAATGCTGTCGTAGCTGGTAGACATTCCTGATGTTGCGGATAGGAAAGCGAAGATCGGCGTTCTAGGAAACAGAAGACACGAGTAGGGTTCCTGGAGCCACTTAGTGAGAAATCAAGACCTCTTCGGAGCTTGAGACGAGTAGATCAGTCATACTCGTTATAGATTTTCCATCACAAAAGACCAACAACGAACGGGGGCATCTAGAAATCGTATCTTAATCATGGCATGCAGATAGGAGCAAGTCATCCACTTAAAATTTAATTATTTAATAATAACAGAATCAAATGCAGCGCTATGGAAACAAAACCTCAAAGCTTGATAGAAATTTCTCAGTACAAGGTTCAGTGCTATGTTCCACATATTATACATTATTATAATACCTATCTTCCACATGCAGGAGTAGCTACTGGTGAAGGATAACCAGCACTTGGTAGTAGGTTTCGACTCAAGAGCCTGAATAAGTGAATGGGTTGGGGCTCTTCAATTACCAAGTTTGAAAGAATGACATTCAACTGTAGTCACAGTTTTTGGCCACACCGAAAAAAGATGCCGTTCAGATTTCAGTAATTTTCAACGAATTCCAATACATAAGTAAGATCAGTAATTTATTGATGTTACAGATTCAAAGTGGTTGCTGCTCTTGGTCCTTACTGAATGCAGCCCCAGGGAAAGACCATCCCATCTTATACATACCCTCACCGAATTAAACCACGCTACGTCTCTTAGCTTATTGCATAGAAGCAGTTGACTTGAAGAAGTTTTTAGGACTGTACACAGATAGTTGTTTTTACAGACTCGAAGGCAGCATGTCTTGCTCTCTATACCTTCCACAGAGGCACTAATGCCAACTACATTTTATACCACATCGCAACAACCATAATGAAGAACCATAATAACACGATATGCGTTCTGTGGATCCCGGGACATGCCATCGTGAGAGGAAACGATCTAGCAGATGGTGCAGCTAGGATAGGAGCCTCCCTGCGGGAATTGGATTCAGGTGTTGCTGTTCCCCTCTCTGATGCACTTCTATTGACCAAAAAAGCAACCTACTAAGAATGGCAGCGTCAATATGAACAGGTCTCGCTAGATAAAGGCTACCACCACTACAAGATTCAACCAAACGTCCGATATAAACCATGGTTCGCTACCTAGGTAGCTACTCTAGGAACAGACAGGACGTGGTTTAAATAGTCAGGATGAGGACAGGCCATGGAACAATAAATAGAGGACTGTACCTTGTGAGAGCAGCAGACAGCCTAAATTGCGACCACTGTGTGGACACCGTAGACAAAGTCATCCACAGGATAATGGAGTGTCCATTTTATGATGAAGAGCGGCAGGAATATGGACCTAATTTGGGTGTGGAGCAGGACTTGTCTGCGATTTTTCGGAACGCCACGTATCCAGTTTTGCGAGACATTTTGAACTGTATCACACGTGTGGGAATACATTTGAGACTTATTGAGGACAATTATTTTATTTTGTAATATTTATTTTGAAGATAATTCATTTTATTATGTGTGCTGGCAATAATGTGTATCAGTGGTGTACCAACACCCATAGGTATCAACCCCAGGAACGAAGATATTACTGACCAGGTGTCTACCCCAGGAACTAAGATATCACTAATCAGGTGTCTACCCCAGGATAATTTGTTACTCACCTCACATCAGCAAAGCCAGTCAACCTTTTGGTAATATTCGGCGTTGAACTTCCAACACGAATCAAGACGATTTTTCACTCTCAATGTTATCAATGATAACTGGCTGATTTGAGATAACAGTTCAATTTTCACCGCTGAACAACTCCAGCGCTGTAATCGCCGTCGACATTTCTCTCTGTCTAGCTATTGTATTATGTACACATATGTGATCTGCGGTTTGGGGATTTTTATTTTTATTTTTGAAAGTACTTGGCAATGCAAACTAGCGAGCTAGTGAGCATTTAACTCCAATGATTTACCTCGTCCGCTGGCATTGGAACAGAGAATGAATGACTGCGCCCCTGGTAGCGGAGCAGCGAGTTAGTGTTGCGCTCTGAAAAGCTCTCATTGGTCAATCTCACAGTAAGACCCATTCATAACTAGAAAGTTATCAATGGGAATTCATAAGGAATTCGCGACAAGGGAGGGGAGCTGGAGCAGCGCCTGCCTTTTGCTCCAACCTGCTTTTGATTGGTCAGCTTGGGCTTCCTACCAGGGCAGCTGTTTCGCGCGTCGATTCAAATAGTTAAATCCTTTTTTCTGTCAATATCCAACTTACTTTTCAAATGGGATGGGAGAATTTGGTTATTATTTTTGGTTTATTGGCTGGGAGTGCACATGCTCCTATGCTCCTATCAGCAGCCGCCACTGAAGTGTATACAACACGAGGCCAACAAACATGAAAAAATAAAAAAATAAAAACTGTCAATATTTCATATGGAGCGTGACTTTAAATGGGGATATCGAAATGATCCCGGGGATATTATGTGAGTAGGCAACCTTCTATATATCTTATCTAGATACTAATATTGATCCCACTTCATGATCCGGATTTCCAACTTCTCAACGTCACGACCGCTTATTTATAGAGATACTCCCGTCGATGTGTTAAATCACCCAGTCGAGGCAGATCAGGAGCTTCGTCACTCGTCCTATGGACCATTGTGACCCATTGTGCTGCCCCCGCGCGCGATTCGTAGGACGGTTACGTGAATTGTGGATTTAAATCCAACTATTGTGGACCCGGGAGAAGACAATGGACTTGGGCTTTTTGTTGTCTTGTGTAAGCTCCGGGCCGGCGGTGAGAACTAGCATAGTCCACAGAGTTTTAAAGCTCCGTGCAAAAAGAAGAGGAAAAAACACAAAAACGATGCGTCTCTCTTGATTTATGTGCCGCGAGGAAATAGTGCCTTTTTACAGACCCCTTTACTCTGCATTTTGAATGAAAACGAAAGACGAATCTTCCGTCCTAATGAAACGGCTGATAATTTGTAGCTGATTACCCATGTAAAATTAGTGATGGGCGATACCACAAAATATTCGATACCATTACTCGATACTAATATCGAAACAAATATTCGATACTACTCAGATATCGAATAAAAATATTCGATACTGAAGAGTATCGAGTCATATGAGTACTTTTTCACACACCGAATTAAATTGTAATAAAATGGAAATATCAGAAAGAAAAAACACTATTAAACCCTTACGTTATTTATTTACTTTCAACAAGGTTAACAGGGCATTTCTACATGTAAAAGTTAGTTATAAGATCAAACGAATGGCCAAGAAGGAAAACTTGACATCGACAGGACTGCTTCCCTAAAATAATAAACATGGAAAGATTCTATGTTTATCAAGTAGGTATGTTAATTATTTTAAATTTAGATGTGTAATAAACAAATCAATACCTAAATTACATTAAATGTAATTTAAATGTAAATTTTACATACTGGCGGCAACTGATCGAGAGCTTATAATAAATTACCTACATAATGTGCCACTACAATGTCACTGAAGCAACTTCCCTGTACTTATACAAATAGAAATACGTTTTACTGTTTTACTCTTTTACATCGGAATAAATTTATTAACGATATTTGGATCTCAACCACTTGAACTATAGTTCAAACAATCAACTATGGTGGGGGATCTTGAGGGTTGGTCAGCATCAATTACAAACTCGTCACGCCAACGTGTCACTTTATTTGTAAAGCATCATCAGGGTTATCACTGTATACTAGGTAGAGAGCAACATTAGCAGATGATCATTAGAATGTTAGATACAGATAGAATAAACTTGACAACTTTCCTTGTGCATTGGGCAATGGCAATGATAAAGAAACAGTGGATACAGCTGTATCCGTCTGACTTGGACACAGCATGGATATTCTACTTTTCAAGGAGTAGAAATGTAGGTAATAATTTTCAAATTTCTATATTTCATTGATAATTCACAACAGTAACAATATTGTTTCCTAGGAACGTACCTATGTTATTTATAGAATGATTATAACGAAGTACCTACTTACTTATGTAATGGATGGAAAAATAAAGCGAAACGTTGGCGTGACGAGTTGTAATTGATGCTGACCAACCCAACCCTCAAGATCCCCCACCATAGTTTAAATGTAATATATTATAACTAATATGCTTACGGGTTTAGTGTCCTACCTTTTAATGGGTATTCTGGAAAAAGAGGGTTATTTCATGGAACCTTGTCTTAGGTTGTGGGCATGCCTTGATCAATCGACACTCGAATAAGTGGTATAATGTCCCTCCCTCCACTTGAAGACACTCGATGTGGGCATTCGGCGGTTCATTATGGTCAGGACGGACGAGACGGCGGATCACGGAAGTTGATAAGACGGATGCTCCTGGCCTACTTGCCTCAGAAGGGGCCCTCAGGGTCCAGCCTCGACTGACCTCATTTTTCATTGGGGTAAAACACGTAGCCACGCCTCATTATCCTCGATCCTTCTACCTTTTTTTCCCTGTATGCACCTGTGAACTCCGCGATTCGGCTGAATTTGGCTCGGTAACGATAATGACGAGGAGTCTCGACGAATATGTTACGTCCTGGTCAGCCCGATGGTCATGACGATCGGCCTCTACGAAATTAAGTCCTGTCTACATTCACAAGATTAGTTTATTTTTATTTTTATAAATATGTTTATTGGCATCAGTTACAATTCACACTTTACAGCCAACGCGATGTAATTGTAATCAAATATAGCTACTGTAGAATATGCAACTTGAAAATTTGTTTATACTTCAGTTTTTATCATTAATGTTATTTATTTATTCTTTTAATATTAGTATGTATTCAAGTCTTTATTTTGTTCCTAAATAATCTGTTATTCAACACAGATATCAACTGAGAAAATATATCATAGCTTCAGACCACACGCTTGTAGGAAGTTGAATAGGGATATGTACACTGGTGGCAGTTGGGAGCATATTGCGACGTCGAGACGATAAGGTCGTGATAATTCTTTATCCCACTTGTGGAACAATGTGGCTCTTTGGTCGTGTGTCTTGATGCACTCCATAATCAGGTGCTCTGCATTTTCTTCTGTTCGGCAGGTGGAACATAAACCATCTTCCTCCTGACCAATACCGTGTAGAAATGATTTGGTCACGGTTCCCCCGCTTCTTAATCGTGTGATTGCCTTATAGAAGTGTTTGGTAGCCCTGTGAAGGATGGATGGGAGTGCCAGGGTGTTGGTGATGTTGAAGGGAACAACCCTCTGGTGTAGTGTCGGCCAGAAGGATACATAGAGTGCCATTCCTGCCATCGAAGGAGGCACTGAGTTTTAAACTTGCGATGAAGATCGGAGGGTGGGTATATGGTCCACATATCTGGTGGGTTTGGTTGGCTCGTCGCAGTTTTTGCAGCTCTGTCTGCTTTTTCATTGCCTACCAACCTGTTATGTGCTTTTATCCAGCAGAGTAGTGTGGAAATCCCAACTTGTCGCAAGTGCCATATGATTTCCAAAATATTGCCTTCAATAGCGTTGATATTGGAAGAGAGGATAGTGAGACACAGTTTGGTTAAAGCACTCATGCTATCGGTCAGTATCAGTACCTTAGAATAATGTTGGGTGTTCTATTTTGCATACTCCAGGGCCTCAGTATAGCAATAGTATCGCAATAAGCTCAGCTGTATATATTGAGACCTGTTGCCACAGTTCAAACAGTTGAGTGTGGTCATTCGAGGCGTCAAAGAAGGCACAACCTACCCCTCCATCAGTGACTGACCCATCTGTGTATAATATACATATTATGTACAGAGACAAGATAAGTTACCCTCAGAGCCTAATGAACCTAATTTAGTTTTAAGCCACAAGTTTTGAGGCAAAAGGGTGATATTGATTGACAATGATTGAGAACTAGATAGTTGCCTGATTCATCATAGTAACTAGTTGTTATATTATCTGAATAGACTCAAGAAAAAAAAATCCTTCATAAGATGCCCTCATTTTAATCAGCCTAGAACACATGCCATTTTAAGCACCGTTATCGATTCGAAAACATGCCTAACAACATAAATACCTAATCATCACAATGTCAGTGACTGTGATATCTGTAAGGAAGCTCTCCCTCAACAAGAGTAGGAGAACCCCATCCTTTGTAGTGTATTTTTCACATGTTACGATGGAAAATGTGCCAGTATACAACATGCCAATTGGGTTAAGATAACGCAGTCAAGGCAACTTGCATACAAGTGCTTTCAATGTCGAAAGAGGGAAACTCCATCAAAACCCCAAGGATATCACTAGCTTCCCAGCAATTGAACGTTCATCTATTATTTTACAATTCCCAAAATCCTACTTGTTAGGTCACCACGTGTGCTTTTCCTTTTTATTTTTTATTTTTGGTTTCATCTTTCTTCATACAGGTTTGATTTATTTTTCACTTTCTATTTTCAAAGATTTCGTTTTATTTCCATTTTAGCAGAGAAGGAGGTTTTCTTTATTTTCCACTGCGTTTGCTCAGTATATTTATTTTCCCTTATTTTGTATTTCTCTATTCTTCAACCTTTTCCCAAGTGTATTTATTTATTTTTTTAATGGGATCATACCCCTGGTAGCAGACTCTGCTGACGGTATATAATAGGGTTGACTTTTTCCAATAAGTCCTAATATATCACATAGTTTTAAAAACACTTTTTAAATCCAGGCAATATTGTGAATAAACTGATTGATTGAACTTTTTAAATGGCTTTAAAAACTCGTAAACGTCCAATCTTCGAATTTCAAATCAAGATAGTGAATATTTTATTGCTAATAAAAGCGCGAGGAAATAGTTTGTAGCGAACTCACCATAACTCATTGGAAAATATAGACACTCACCTGAAACAAAAATAAAAAATTATTAAAACCCATATTATAGTTTTCGTGGGAAAAATTGTCAATGCCAGTGGAGTCAACCTGATGTAGGTATATTTAGTCATGCTAGAGGGCCTAACTGTAATAGTGTGGTATACTGTCTGGATTTATTATCTTACTACTTCTCATTGTATTCAAGCGGTTGATGGTACTCTGATTTTATTCAAACTACATCATATCGTCCCCTCAAAGGTAAAACTGACCGAAAATAAAATCAGAGTACCATCAACTGCTTGAATACAACGAGAAGTAGTATGATAATAAATCCAGACAGTACTGTTAATGAGACAAACAGTATTATGAAAACTGTCAACCATGGATTGTTTCAGTTACATTAAAGCCATTTGATTCATTCATATTCGACAGTAGTCATGAAACAACATATTTGACCGGTAGCGAAAAAATTATAGGGATATGTAACAATTATGTCCGTCACGCCAAACCACTGGCCATAGGCAACAGGAGACCTTGTTATCAGTCACTGACGACTGGTAGCAATCCATTCCACGTGTGTTCCAATCCATGAGTGTAGCAATTCATTTCACTTCTCCGTGTGCTCTTTATCAGTAACCCATCTTAAAATTAGATGCAATATGTGAGTTGCCCTATAGTGTTTGTGCCCTTCCACATGCATACCGTAAGTATCTCTGATTCTCAGTATTCCAACCTATTGCTTCAACATTCATATTTACCGTCTTTAATCATATTCACATCTTATTCAATAGTTGGGACTCTGACGATCCTACCTACCCGCTATGAACCCTCCACTCTACACAGCTCCCACTACTTTCCCAAGGTAATTCTCACTATGGAACAACCACATAATTTTGATAAGTAGATAATAGTCATTAGTAAGTAAGTAATATAAGAAATAAGTAGTAGATATTAGTAAGTTGTGCAAGCAAGCCATGTTTCTATACCAATGTTCATTCCACCTGTGTATTCCTCCTCTGTTTGTAGCCCTGAAGATGCAATACATTTATTGCGAAACGTCGGCCTAGAAAAATTGTTTTATTTGGACCAACACTCGATACTCCCAACATCACTCCTTAGAATACCAGTGGTCAAGAACCTGTAACCTAATTATAGGGATTGTTCGAGGTTTGAACACAACGAATGATATTGTTATGAGTGGGAAGGAAGGGGAACACCACTCATCACGTAGCAATTCCACTGACCCAATGCCATTTCAGTGCCAACGGTAAGATTGACACTGTAACGAGCGAGTTCATGATTCAAATTTACTAATAACTCAAAAATGATATAAACGTGTAAATATGAATGCAATTGGAATATCTGCTATATGAGCATTGCACAATTACAACGAGCATTGTTGTTAAACGGCGATAAATGTTGTTGCAGCGATCTAAGTTGTTACCTGAAACGCTACCTATCTCTTTTGTTGGAAGCTGTTTCAGCCGTCGCAGCCGTCCCCTCGACAAATTACGTGGAAAACGGACCAGGAGAGAAACAGAGTGGAAGCGGTATTGGGTTCTATCTCGCATTGTTGCAACGGATGGAGTAGGAAGAACATTATCTGTCTCGCGTCTAATTGATGGCGGTCGTTAAGCGCCAAGAACGTATTCAGAAGCGGATAATGCAAACTGCTCGGATACACCGTCCGCAATACCGCGACGGAGGACGGGGGACTGGAACAATTCAGTGATCCTCCGGCTACAGAAGTTCCTTGGTTTTGACTTAGTTCATAATTCATACAACTGAAAGTTCGTACCTATTTCTTCAGTCGTTAAGGGAAATGCTTCACGATTAGGGACACCCGTATATATTCGTAGGAAGATACATCAAAATAACTAGAGGTACTTACATCAATAACTGAATTCTTTTGTTCGCTGTAATTGCGGCGACCCAAAATTAAGGGGCTGCAAAAGGCTGACCAGGAATCAAACGAGACTGAACCAATTCGGGTTAGCTCATCAAAAATCGACTCTACTTTATTGGCGCCAATCCCCAAGAATTTTCATAATTGGTATGAACACAAATTCCAAACAAGCACGCATGGAGTTGGTACGTTAAGGTATATGGGTCACTTCAAATTATAGGTTATTCTGTGTGACAGAGCTTGTGAGAGAGAACCCTTGGTAGTAGAGATTTTCACGTTTTCGGTTTTTCACGTGTGACACGTCTGAGTGCCTCCTAAATTTCCTATTAATTTGTGGTAGATAATATCAACATATTATGTTGATTAGTTGTATGATTAGAATTAATTAATTACCCCAATTCTCTCTCCCTAGGCATGCCACAAGCTGTAGGGTACTCGGTCCAGATAATTTTATGGCAAGCACTGATATACTTTTTTAAATTTCTCAAATCATATATTGCACCAGGAGATTCTCCCCTACTCATATACTGGGAGCACAGAGGACATTTCATCAATTAAGCAACATATTTTCAATGGTTTATGTCAGTCACAAGTATTTTTCTCTCTCCGTAGAATTTTTTGTAAAATCTCCCTCCAATAGCAGAATACGGATATTTTGAGCAGTTGATTTAGCAGAGGAAGCCACGTGTTGATATCTGCAGAGTCATCCAGTAGTTCAAATGGCTTAGAAAGTGATGTGTGTCCATGCAGTATTTTTATTCATCCGACCTCCCTAGACACCATCAAAACACAGAAGTAAGTTTGTAATTAATTACTCTATTGTAGTTTTAGGTGTACCATGGAGCTGTAATAGCATTACACTTTCAGTTTTCTAGAATATCATCATCTGTCTAGACCAAAACGTAAGATACTCGTAACCTCAAAAACCTCTCTCCCTAGAGTTCAAAAATATAACCTCTCTCTACTTTACCTAGTCGTCCCTCTTTTGTACCCTAGTGTTTTGAGGTCTCAAGTTATTTGATAAAGGTTTTTTAGTTCTTAGTCAACTGATCCTAAGACAGAAAATCAGTTAATTCAAAGGCTGGAGGATATAAAATTCTCACTATAGATATAATTATCTATTTTTCTGTAGTCTTAATAAAGTTTATAATTTGTTTTGACTTAGATTTCCTCTCTCCCTAGAAACTGAACATTTTCTTAAATTCTTCAAAATGCTATATTGATATGGAACTGTATGACTGGTTAGGGTGGTCGTCAAGGAACCGGCATAGATGAACTAGCAGAACAAAAATGCCAAAAACAGCAAATTTTTGCGTCGGAAAATTGATGCTTGAAATAACCCATAATTTTGAAATGACCCAATTAAGGCTGAGATCTTGGGGTTAATAAGAAGGACCCACGGCTAACCATGATGGGTTGAAATTTCCAAAACGCCAAATTTTTAAATGTATCAGTATATTACGAGAATTTAAAAGAATAAAGTTAGACTTAAAGTATTTTTCAAAACCACCCAAGGCGGCCAGAACCGTAAAAACCCACAGTCATGCAGCATGGCTATAAGAGCAAAATTTCGAAGAAATAACTCGTTTTATGTCAAATATCTCCATTTTATTGGTTTTATATCAAATTTGGTCTCCTATTTTGCCGAGTAACACCTCAGTTTATAGATTTTTCAACGCTGAATCACGATGGAAGTATCTCATTCCGTGATCACATTAGAACAGATAAAGCGTGAAGAACATCTCAAGTAACAACCACGTTTTTTCATCTTCAAAGTGCTCCGGTTCGTGAAAGGAATGAGATATCGCAATTCTGACTTCATCATCGTGTTCAGTAATAAAAATCTTTATCTGTTTCATTTTGAGAATATATGGCTAATTACCCCCCCCCCCCACCCTAAAACCCCTCCTTAGAGTGGCCCGATTTTTCCCATCTACAAACATGGCATTTCGATTGCCAAGGCAGATTTTTTATGCAAATCTGAACTTTTTGTCTCAATTTTATAGATACGTAGTTATCGTCTGGAATGAGACATGTGTAATTTTTGGTGTCTTTTGGCAGTGGTCTGAAACGGTTTTTTGTACAAAATATTTTCGGAAATTCGAGTTTTGAACATTTTTGACAATAGCTTCGTTTTCTTCGAAAATTTGCTAAAACATCATCATCATGAGCGTAAATCATACGGTGAAACTTCGGAGAATTTTCCATACATGGGTGAACTACCTACTCATGGGGTGACGATACTGATTTTCTCGTACTGAGATACAAAAAGCAGCTAATTTCGTACATTTGTTTGTTGGTATCTTCAGGTAGATAGAAAAAATTTCAGGGGTTTTTTTTTTAAATACTTTAAGAAGGTTACGAAATTTATAGTCAGAGTTTCCACTTATGTATGTCGAAGTAATAACTAACGCCACCAATGAATTTACGTACTCCTCACGGGTCCTTTCGATCACAGTGCACTGACACCACTAAGATTATCATACCCACTACTTCTATTCAATGCTTTTTCAACCGAAGGGTTTTGAAAAAAGGCCAAATAAAATATAACGCTTTATTTCTTTCGATAGCCCACAATCCCTAATCGAGTTCGGATTCGTATCCCGCGTTCAACTGCATAACATAACTCAACTCACCGTGTTGGCCTACAGCCAGAATTCCAACCCGAGGTAACTAACTATAATGCAGCAGAGTTCGCCGAAATCCAACCCACCACTTTGGCATCAGTTATCGACTAAAACCAATTCCTCTACTCTTAATTAAAGTACCTATTCCTCCCTCTTACCCTGGCCAAACTCGAAAAAAGCTCTAATTCAAAATCTGACTCACATTTATTTTTTTGGGAAGACAGTTAGGTAGTGTTGGTGGAGATGATTGATTAAATTACATATAATAGGAAAAACAAAAGTATTAACCCATCGAAAAAGACCCAATTGAAATCTGTATCAATAAAATAAAAAGTCTACACATTCCATGTCTCACAAATTACACGAAAATGGGTTACGAAAACGATAAATCGATTCAATTCGCTTCTCTGTTATTGCTTATCGAACTGTCCCATTATTGTAAATTGATTTGGTTTTGATTATACGATGGTACAACAACATGGAGATCAATAATTATTACTCATTCATTGTCAGTGTGGTACGTAAAATCCGTTTTCCACTGTCAACCACATTTCAGTTGTTTCGATAGAAATCTAGACGGAAGGGACACCCTATATCAAACCGTTGCCGAGGAATTTCCAACGGCCTACCTGGGAGTATGCTTCAGGATCCAGTTTTAATATTGATACAAATTGATCAGGGAAGCTCGTATGTAACTGTACGGAATGGGGTAAAATATTGATAACATTCTATATACCGAGACGCAGTAATGAACACGTTACCCAAACGACGGTACTTGCCTATTGAAGCATTTCCACGCAAACTAGGAGCCTTACTTAAGAGGACATTTATATCGGTTCAAGTGATAGAGATAAAGTGGGGGACACCAGCAAACCGTGTACGAGGGTCCTTGAGTTCCAAAACTCAAACCTCGCAAGTTACTTAACAACCGAGCGAGCTTGTTAAGGTTCTCTCTCGTGGCTGCAAGGAACAAGTATTGACCTCAGTGATTTCTCAAGCACCAAAGGGGAAGGAGCGAATTCCGCTAATACAGGTCTAGGATTCTGAGAGAAGAAATCAGTTTTACCAGAGCTACCATCTCGATTCTTTTCTTCATCTTTTTTTTCTTCAAAAAGTACGACTGTGTTTTAGAATCGACATATACTGTGAAAATAATTATTTATATTGAGAATAAATATTATATTGCGTAAAACCAACATTATAAACAACAAACTGATTTCAAATCAACAAAACTGTTACCATGTCGTACCAGAACCTATAAAACGGAATGATTGAGTTTTCTGGAATGGAAATTGCATTTTTCCGTAATGAAGACCAATTAAGTGAGATTTTATTGACACGAATAAACTAATAGAGAAGGTACAATAATAAAAATAGCAAAACATGGATAGTATCGTCAATAATTCCATTTTTACACTGGCTTTTGCTGAGCTATGCAGAGACAAACATGTCGTCAGTTCCAGTATATTCACCAACTGATCTTTCAATTGTACTCCGGTGGATCAGTTAACACCTCAAACTTCACGTGTAGCGTTCAACAGTCTCAATTCGCTCTGGCTCCGAATGATCGATCGATACTCAAATAGTTTCCAACATTTTGGAAACAAGGTTGAACAACAAAACGTTTCGAATATTGTAAAATGGGAAGAAAGAATGTAATAACGCATTATCGTGAGAATTCACCATAATTCAGCTCGGTATTACATACAGAAAATTTACAGTATTACTTTTTTTGGGATTTAGGTTATGCGCAGACGCAAATATTGTTCTCATTGCTATCGGATTCATAGAGGACCCTCATTAGCTATTATTATAACTGTGAAGGGAAAGTACAATCTAGTGCCGGTCGGATAAGAGTGGAATGAACGTGGAGCCAATAATCCGGTGATAGAGCCCTCAGGACAAGACTTGTCGCTAGTTATTTAGTTATTTGTCAGGAGAACACGTCATATTTTTGGAAATAATATTCAGGACCTAAATTGACTTGAATAATCCATCGCCCAGTATCTAAGGACGATTTTGGGGTACTTGGGAAGACTAAATGTCTCGAATATTGGAGAAACTAGATTTCCAAAGGAGAAGTGAGAAAAATATAAAACGTTGGTATTTTGTAGGGAACTTGGGAAGCTTTGGTGAGCCAGTTGGGTGTGTCTGGTCTCTTGATTTTTGATGTATAGTAATGAGAATGTATGAAAACAAAGAAATAATCATTCAATGACAGTATTTCTGTGAGCCACCAACTACCTACGAAGATAGTCAGATCAGCACTGTAAGGAGGACAACAGGTTTCATCCATAATAGGCCAAAGACTAATTAGTGCTGGGCACGAAGGAATAAATTAGTATACATTACTAGCTGAGTCTCAGTATACAGATGGCATGGATATGTACGAATTTGATATTCAAATAATGTGGACGCAACTCCTTTTCCTTGTTCGAATTAATTATGGATAATCAGACGTTCAGATTAAAAGCTTGTCATCTTCATTAACTCATTTCAGTCCTTGTCTCATCCAAAAATCGATACCGGTTACAGGTGTTTTTCTACACCTAAAAGTTACAGTTAGTATGTACCAGTATGATTAAGATTTCCTGGTAAGAGTAAATGCTCAACTATTAATTTAATTTCCAATCAAATTTCAATATGTAAAATGGATACTTCATTCCACAAGGTTGACATGCGCCAAAATAATGATCCCTATCTTGATTCTCAAGTTGGGAAGTTTAAATTCGTACTTATGTGAACCAACGGAAATTATAAGTCCAATTGAATCCATAACAGCGCACAAAGGGAATGGCCACAATAAAAGGTGAGAGGATAAATTTCCAAGTAGTGTGATTATGATAACTGATAAGGGAAGAATACAGGAGTTGAAGAAGGAGTTTCAGTGAGATAAATTGCCGCAGTTTATTAGCATATTTAGCGTGAGAAGAATTAATCCGGCTTCAGAAATGGAGCTTCACCAGCTATACGTTAGTAAAGAAGATGCTTAACGAGCGTCGCCGTAAATGCTCTTGAGCGTACTAAAGAGTAAATCCAAAGGAAAGCTTATATATAAATTCACATACTACAGCCACTCATTCACTTTCGGTTCGATAAATTGAAAGATAACAGTTAACAAACGTCCTCATAAATGCTGAGGAAAAGAGGGGTTGTGGAGGAATGGAGGGGGGTCGTCGCCAGATTAATTTCAAACTCATCTCGACATAATATGAAACGACGGAGGAAAAGAGGGAGATGTTTGTAGTGGGATAAGAGGCCCGGAGGGTAATGAAGAAGTGTCGAGAGACAAAGCTCGCCATAGCCATCCAAATGATGGGGATAATGAAAGATTAACTATGAAAAGCTGCCGTGTGCAATCTCAAAGATCCCTCCTCGGTCTCGTCTTTTGTTCACCTCTTGAAGAAGCAGATAAGGTAAACCGTTTCATCCTTCCAGCCCCTCGTCAGCGCTCTTACACAGTAAATGGTTGTTGCTGACCCAGTCAAAGTTTTTTTTTCTCGCCTGCCCAACCTCCCGGATCGCTCCATCACTTTCCTTGGGTTGGTTCTCCTTGAACAGCTCGGATTTTCATGGCCGAAATACCCTGTTAAATTCAAGAGAGACGAGGGATACCTCGGGAAAAACAATATTCAAGAAGATATTAAATAGTTACTTGTTATAAACAAATTCCAAAAAGGAACCATGTTGAAGTCGACCCATGAAAGCAATAATACCAGGAGAAACTCCCTGTATAGTCATTAAGAAAAGAACCTTTTAGAACGGAGGACTTCATTTCATTTTTGTTAAATTCCATCACGCAAGGTAGTATGGTATACTTCATTTTACAGACATTTAAATAGTGACATTGATCAAGTATCTCCTCCAGAAATTTCATCTCTCTAACCCCACTATAAGGACCTTATAGTGGGGTTAGAGAGATGAAATTTCTGGAGGAGATACTTGATCAATGTCACTAGAGAGTTCCTAAGGGGTCATTCCTACGGACACAAGTTTGAACTTATCTCAACTGCGCATGCGGGTCGGCTGTGTCCGGACACATCGCCTCGAATCGATCACAACCGGACCCATACATGTGTCCATTCCTCTCTCCGGACACATCCTTAACGAATAACCTTCCGAGTAACCTTACTCCGGGATAATACTGTTATCATAACAGTGCAGCGCCTAAGGGATGGATTTCGCGTTGTGCTAAGGTGACTTGACGTTACTTAACATGTGATCTGTTCCGCCATATTGGTTAGCATCCAGAAGTTGCTCGCCTTAGATGTGTCCACTAGATATGTCCACATCTGAATGGATTTATCTCTTAGGAGCTCTCTACCATTGGGCTATAATTTTCGAAATTTTGCGGTTTCGCGGTTTTGGCAGAGGATAGAGGATATGTTCACATTAGACGTTCTGAAAGTTCCAGATTTTATTTAAAATTAGCGACAAGATGAAGGATTTTTCAACGTGAAGATGTAAATGAATGCAAAATGAAGGCGCGGAATTCCAGAGGCTTATTAAAACATCATAGGCTCTTACGGCATAGGCCGTGACGTACTAGTTGGCATCCTGCCAGCCGTCTGACGTCATACGCTCGTGCGTCATAGGCTCTGACGTAGGTACTAGTTGGCCTCCGGCAAGCTGTCTGACGTCATCGGCTCTTACGGCATAGGCTTTGACGTACTACTTGACCTTCTGCCAGCCGTCTGACGTCATACGCTCGTGCGTCATAGGTGCGTCTGACGTAGTGGCCCGCCTGTCGCTTGTGTTCTGACGTGATCTGAGGGAAAGGGTGAATCAAGGAAACAAATTTTTCCCGTTTCAGTTTATGTGCCAAAGCAAAGACATGAAAATGTCAAAAGAATGTCAACTCCATCCTGTTGTTGATACAGTCGAGAATTAAATGCTTGCATACGAGTCTGCAACACATTGGGACATTTTATGTCTTTAAAGAAGTGATTCAAGAACCTTCGAACAATGCTACATCACCTACCCCAGTAGCGCAGTTGTTATACTTAATTGTATGGTTCATCATAAATTATGAAGCTTGCATTCGTATAGACAATAATATTTACACACAGGTGATCATTCTCAATAATTTATATTATAAATTATTGAGAATGATCACCTGTGTGTAAACAATTATTTAAACAATCACGCTCATACCGCAGCTTGTCGGCCACGCACTCCGCAGTGGTTAACGTAATATGGTTAGGTAAATCGAGAGCTATCCAACGAGTGGTGAACGATTTTTGTACGATGATAACTGGCGAAGATAAAGTTCCGTAGCACCGAATCGGTTGTAAGCGAAAATCATCAGAAATTTTCGTGACGATTTCGTGTAACGCTTTTGTGTAAAGTTTTTCGAGTTATGTGCCAGAGTAAAGACATAAAATGTCAAAAATTTTAATACAATGAAATGATGAAAGGGTCAAGAAAGAAGCTCATATAGCAAAATAAGTGCTATATCATTTTTACGAGTTGAGATCACTACAAAGGAGAAGTAGAATTTAATTCAGATTGGTTAGTCAATGAGTCGCTGTCATGTGTCCAGTGTTATAGAGCTGACTGCCCCAAGCGTCACTGCCGATAATGTAACGAGTTGCCAGTGATTTCCCAAGCTCTTGAAGGGCATTTCACACGGAATAACAATTTACTGAGGGAATTCCCATCATTACCGGAGTTTCCTGGGATTAGGGAGCAGAAATGAAACTCGGATCAGTGCAGGGGACTTTCTAAGCGCGAAACTTTTCCCCCCATCTGTCAAAATCGGAACGTACAATGAGAAGCATGATAAATGTTGACGCAATGCACTATTGGCCGGTAAACTGTACCGGGTGCGTTCGAACTGCTGGCCAGCCGGACTAAACGTTCATATATTCAGAGTAGGAAATAAGCAGGATATAGGACACTACAAACGAAAACTATATCCCAAGCTTTATACGTCAGACTTCTGATGAACAGCTCATTCTGGTGGGACAGGTTCACATAATTGAATAGCGGATTGTATTATCGAAGTTCTTAATCGATAAACCTTTTAGATTACTATATTTCTAACGAGTGTGTGTGATTTAGTGGAGGAAGGAGCTTCCCTGTTGGAGTCTAACTCCATTTCATAAACTGCCCTGAAGATGAAGAAATATATTCTTCGAAACGTTGGCACATAAATCAATTTTCATTTGACCGACCCTCGACATCCCTCAACATCATATATTTCTAACGCTGTTCTATCAGATAAAAATTAGAATAAACTGCAAGTGAAAGCAAAAAATTGTAGAATCGAAAGCGGGGAGACTAGAATGATGATCATTTAATTATTACATCTCTATAATTATACGACAACATTATATATGATAATACTTAATATTTTTCCAGAAGGATTGTCAGATGTGAGATGATTTCTGCATTATTTTCTTTCGTTTTCGAGATGGGACCTCAAACGACCATTCATGTTGTCAATTAGTAGGTCTGATTATTTGTCTTAATTTATGAAATAAGAACGATTCCTATCTTTTCTACGGAGTTCAAAGTTATTTGGTCTGAATATAAACTTGATTACCGGGGAGAGGAGGTTTTTAAAACCTTTAGAGCTGATCGAAGGAGGTTTTGATCGGTGGACCAAATAATCAAGAACGGCCCTTATATTATAAAAGAAAAATATCGATTTGTATATTTTTTGGTGGAAGTTTCATGAACAAACTTATCAAAATCGTCAAACTGACATTGCACTTGGTTGGAACCAATTTTGTTCCTGATATAGAAGATATTCCCAATATTAACAAAAAATCTCAGATCTTGGGGAACTAGGGTCCACGCAGATGGTCGCATCAGGCCCGGTCGTAAAGTGTATGATGGACAATCGAGGGGTTGCCTGATCTTGACACGTGGTTTCCTGGTAGTGAAAGGGACATGCCGCTTTGGGGCAATATAAAAACGGGATATAAAAACTAGCAAGGGGCCCGTATCAGCTGACTTCGACATATGTGTACGCAGTTTTCTGGCTACACGTTTCTCCATATACTGAGGGCTCTTTATCGGGGAGTTGTGGCTCTTGGTGGCCATGTTTTCTCGAGCTAACGTTCGAATAGGATCGAAAATAAAACGCCCCAATTCATCTTTTACGTCTACTGAAGCATATTATCCGTACATAGAATAAGAAGAGTCAAATTGTGCAGACGATAACGTTGGACGTGATATAGAGTGGATGTTGAGTAATAATTTGAAAATTACCTAACATTAAATACAGCCACTAATAAATTGGCTCTACTGACACAAATAGATGTATCTCTCTTGACTTAACCTAACCTTTTTATTTTCACCCAAGAGAATAAATTGGAATATAATGTCTGAACTCGATTAATGAAGCTCAAACCCACTTGCCAACAGTGTGTGTCTGCGCATGACTAGAGGATGGACCACTTACAGGCCAAAATTGTAAGATTGAGAAGAACAAGCTCAATAAATTATTAACCGAATGAAGTAGGTAGTTGTAACTTGGCATTTGATGGTTGTGATAAGTCTTCCTTCTAATAAATAGAGAGTTCCTAAGGGGACATTCCTAAGGACATAAGTTTGTACTTATCTCAACTGCGCATGCGCGTCGGCTGTGTTCGGACACATCGCCTCAAGTCGACCACAACCGGCCACATACATGTGTCCATTTCGGGATAACAGTGCAGGATTACAGTGCAGCGCCTTTTGCCGCCTAACAAATCGTCGTGCGACATCAGCCCTTCGAGATAAAACCGCAACAAATTATCAAGCACTCCCAACATATTCAGAAGTTGAATCAAGAAAATTGAGCGATGAAGGGCGGGAACTGAACGGGTGAGGGAAGATCAGAAAAGCAGTGGAAGGGATGGATTTCGCGTTGTGCCAAGGAGACTTGACGTTACTTGTACATGTGACCACTTCCGCCAAACTGGACACATTTGGTTAACATCCAAAAGTTGCTCGCCTTAGATGTGGCCACTAGATAAGGCCACATCTGAATGAACATATCTCTTAGGAACTCTCTAATAAACCTTTCATGCAATATCTTCGAAATCGCAAAAATTCGATAAGTAACGTTTAGTATGTATACGACATGTGTCTCCTATCAATTGAATAAGCAGCACCTAAGAAACTTCGTTCGACGTTGATGGAGATTTTGAATTTCGCCATTTAGTCCAGAAACAGACGATTATAAAAATTGAGTGTAACAATCTATTTACACTAGAAATATCCACTATTTCACCTCTCATGTGGTTTCAGGTTATCACGACGAATGCATGACTTGAATGGCTGGTTTTAGTAGTTGTTATCACGAAAAGCTGATTTCTAAATTTACATAAACAATGTCAATCACAAAAATCATTTTTTCGGACGACCGATTTTTTCCGAAAAAGGCCGATTCTTTATGGTTGAGGTTATAATACGAATTTTTCCACCCGTTTACCTCTCAGCCTCCAGGTTCCGCTACCAGATTTACATCTAGCGGGCAGAAACTGGCGGCCGTTAGGAGTCGGTAGATTACACCTCAGTCGGGTCCGTACCGCCATCTTATTTTGACTTGCATCACCGAAACTCAGCGAAAACGCTGCGGGAGATTCGAGGGGTAAAAAACATTCGGAGGCAAATGGGGCGAATGATCGCAGAAAAAGCGGGTCACGAGGGCGATGATGACGAATTTCATTTTATAAGGCGATCGTCATTTAAGGAGGTGACAGCAAGGTCGGATGGAACTTGAATATGCCAGATCCAACGTCTCACCCTTATAGAGATCACGGTTAATTTGTTTGGAATAATAAATCCGCACTTGGAAGGACGATGGGTGGATGATGGCGAATAAGGAATTCAAACTATGATCGTCGAAACACGAATCAAGACTGGTTGACCCGTCATGTTATTTTGATAACCGGATAGCGTACAATTCATGGACGTTCATTATAACCTTAATTAAATACTTCCGGTCCTCAAGGAGCCTGCTGCAAAGAGGGGAATAAGAAATTGTACATAGTATAGTTGACAATTTAAGATTTAAAAAAAAAAAACTCTACACGACAGGCTGCCGCATGATTCACCCTCATGTTGACGACTTTGGATCTGCTTCAACTTTGAGCCCTCATTGTGAACGAATGGCTGGTCGTACTAAGCTCTGGTTGGTCTTGAACATTTCTAAAATCTAAACTCTAGTCAAATTTGAACTAAAAACTATACCGTTTCATTTGAATCTCACGAGGTGAGAATTTTTCAAAATTTTAAAATTCGTTTTGAACTCCTTCCCAATGACCTAGGGTTACGAAAAGTTTCAACATCATTGTGGGGTTGGTCCGAACCTGTATACCAGCAAATTCTAAGAGGGGGTAATTTTTGTTTTCTTTGGTCGATTTCAATGGTTAATTATCAAAGATAATAAACCAAAACAGAACTAATAATCCAGGTAATGCAAATGAAACAAAACTGGGTCAAAAGATGAAACGACGTGAGACACAAACGCAACGTAATGGGATGTATTGCATACGTGTGAATGTATATGAAGGCAATATTTTACTACTATATTCACGAACCTGTGTAAATACGTGTCGGGTGTATGAAAGAAATATTGTTATAGGTAATAAAGTCTGGGAGACTACTGCACGTCTGGGTATGAGCTATCTACCGTTTTTTATCACAATATTTATCTACTATGCCAGACAATGTTCCACTAAAATATACCCATGACATCCCCGATAGACCTTGGAATAAAGTTCATCGTTACTCGGTCTCTAACCAAAGTTTGTGTGATGGTTTAGGTTTTGTCCTTGATTTCAATCAAACCGCAAAACCAATTTTAATGCGGTCACTTGTAAAACGGTTTGTGAGTTCTTGATTAAAATAGTAGAAACCACGGAAGTAATAACCTAGAGGAAACCCAGATGAACCTACAAGTTTGAATGAAGGTGGTTCGTCATCTTTAGGATATGAATTCATGGTGGTTAATACTCGTAATATGGTTACGTGTCTTTCAGTTTGTCTTCGTGAAAAGTGGTGTTTGTAACCATCTAGCATTCTAAAATTAGGAAACTCAACGAGTAGGTATACAGGTATGCATTATCTCAGTCAACAAAGTGAGATCTCGTGTGTTAATAATGTAGGTAATCCGACAAACGGTCGATCGCGTTCCCCTACAAAAACATTTTTGTTTGTCGAGCGGGCGGAAGTCGACTATTTCCGTCAGTTCTGTCACTGGGTTGAATGTAATTTCCACGCATGCTACGAAATAATAGGTAGAAGTCATCATAAGGCTGCCACACAGGTATGATAACGTTTTTGGTTATCATATGATTTATCCCTCTTAGACATGGTCAATCACAATTAGAAAAAAATAGTCTTTCACACAAACAATTTAGGGCGATTCGGCTTTCCCTTCATTAAATTACTTTCACTCGCACTCGAGATAATATAATCGTGCATTGCATCACGTATACGTTGGCACTGCGGGTAATTTTCTATTCTCAGAGAGGAGAATAAAAATGAAAAAAAAAACCTTTGGCAACTGTTAACAGGACAACTGTCGCTCTTAGGGTTACCAGATCCGGTGATACATCTGGGATCTCGCTTTCGATGATGACATATAATCAGTTCTAATGCCTTTGTTATAGTAAGGAGCGAGGGCCGGGAGGGGGGTCGTATTCTGTTTGTAATTAGATGGGCGTAAGTCGTTGCCTGGTGGAGCAGCTGCGGCCAGTTTCGGAACGGAAGTCAGCTCGAGGACTCGACAGTGAGTTGGTATTGTTGCTCCGAACGTCGAACTAAATGGCGTATAAACGATTTTACGACTGACGCTCTCACGAGTGTCACACCTTGAAACACCAAGTAAAGAGTTTCAAGAACAGCCTCCATCCAAATGACGAAAACACGAATTGTGGAGTACATAATATTATTATTCAAAATGAACGCCGAATTCGGCTTTGCTGGGCCTGCAACCTGATCAATACGTCGTTCCCAATGAGAAGATTCGAAGGAGCATTTCAATACGTCTTCTCAAACAAGCAGCTCCATAAGTGGGTTTGATAGAGCCCACACGTCCATTCAGAGCAGAATAGATTTCATTCACTCAATTTGAGATCAATGACCGGACAGATTACGGAGAGAAACATCGGCCGGCATTGGGGCTTCAAACGAACGAACGGACTAAAAAGTATAAAATATTCGTTCATGGCTCTTCTACAATTTTGATGGAGGATCGTTAGTGGCTATGGATATATTTGGAATTCTTGAAGGGAAAAACGTGGGGCGCAGGCAGTGAATGTATAGCCAATGCCAGTAGGTTGCCTATTCCATTAAATTTTCGAATCCACTGAAATCAACTGTGAATACATCCCGATTGTCTACTTATTTCTCTAAATACGAGGGACATCCTAAAAGTAAGGTTACAACATAGGTATGTCTGGGTGACAGATTTCAATTGGTTTTGTATAATATACAAATATACAATATATTATATTGATGAGACTCTGATAGGGCCACTATAGGAAATTCTCCATGCATTGCACATCCTGTTCAGCTGCCAATGTCTGATATTCAAACTGATACCATTTACTACCTATTATAATAGTTCAATTCTATAAGCATTTTAACCCTGGAAATCACACTAAAGAAGCAAATAAAAGTTATTTTATTTTTCATCATGTTCATCAATTAGAACAATACTATGTCAGATCGTTCTCAATTAAAATTTCTGCCTTGTAAGCAGTTTGTTAAGAGTGAAGAATGCGATGCAGATTCTGCAAAGGGAAATAATTATTTGCAGATTCCGACCTATATTTAAAATTTTAAAATCTCTAGCTTATCAAGCAAATCAAGCTTATCGATTTCCGAACCATGTTTAAAATTTCAAATTTCTAGCTCATCGTCCAAATTGAATTTGTTTAAACAGACAGGTATTGTTAAACAATTTCACAGACAAGTAATTAAGTGACTACTGCATTGTCATCCAGTTCTGACCTATGTTTAAAATTTCATGTCTCTAGCTCATCAGGAAGTTAGTTTAGTTTGCGAAAATTCCACTCGGTCAGACAGATATGAAACCGAACTGATAAAAACGTTGTAAAATATATGAGTCGGTGATAAAGTGCGAAAACATTTTTTCAAAACGAAAACAATGTTTCAGTTTAATAACCACGGATTTTGGTTCTACCACAAATGAATCAGTCGTTTGAAAACCAAAACTATTCCATGAATTCTAACAACTCAGAAAACACGAAATTAGGCCAAGGGAAAAAATATCTTCAGGTTTTGAACTTATAGGTAGTACATACTTAATCATCGAAGGTTAAATTTGTGTTTCAAAACATCTAAACAGCCAAAATCAAGCAAACCAAAGTTTTAAATATTCATTTTGGGTAAATTCAATCAAATTGGACGCTACAAATTTGTCACCCTTTTGTCTGTATCATTCCGTAAACAATCCTTGTAAGTCCCATAACTATACGAAATATCTGAGTGAAGAGGTGAAATATTGTGTAGGTGTTCGAGACAGGAACAAGATGGTCCTCTCCGATCGGGACGGGGTGAATAGGTAACTAGCTTAGAGGTCGTTTCGTTAATTTTACCAATAAATTCCAGTCAGATCTAAAACTAAATTTTGTAACATAAATTGTAGATACTTAACAATTTATATCTGTACCTTGGTACAACAACAACCAATGTCAATTTTTTCGATTTTTTTAAAACAGTATTTCCTGATGTTTTTGACCCTGGAAAATCGATTGGAACAACAGCCAATGTCCCTAGATTGTCAGAAAGCCTCGATTTTCGAATCTTCTGCACCAATGTCACGAGCGGATCTGGGAGCGGAACCAATGTAATTTTTTGAAAGGCTAATGACTACATTATCGATTTTAAAACCATAAAAATCTATTTAAAACGGCAAAAAACCCTGGTAACACCATTCTGGGGCTGGAACACTAATAATCACCTTTAATGAAGTGAATCGAAAGTTGAGCTCGAAACTTCGAAGTCAGATTCCTCAAATCAGCCATTTTGTACATTGGTTGTTGTTGTACTAAGGTACGGATATAACTGTGAACGGTTTGTTATTAAGTTGTGTTTGTATTAGGTATATATGTGGGTTTTTGTTAGTACCTTCTAACATGAGCAACAATCCGTTAAGTTCAAGGTCGAGCGAACTACCGATTTCCAGAAGTCAGACTGAATGTAAGAGTGTATTTTCAAGATTCGGATTGGCAGGATGTATTCGAAATATGGGCCATAGTGTGGAGTGTACGAGGAGAATCGCTACGATGAACAGCCACGCAGCAAAGTTTCTTGCGTTCTTGGTACGTTGTGGCTGCCGTTAACCGCTATTGTATGCACCAATGCTGTACCAATGTGTTATCCGGACTTATACTGGTTTATCCGGACACTGAAGTACCTCGGAGAGGGCCACACCAAAGGATCAGTAATATAAGGCTTGAGAGTGAATGGTCGAGGGAGCCCACTAATGAGGAACTGGAAAGGGGAGGCCATCTCCGGTAATGGCATGTAAATGGGTGATTGTTCAGTCGAGCAGGTATCAGAAAAGAGAGCGGGACTGAGGGACGGAGCTTGAGGTGGAGAGGCTTCAGTTGCTGGGAGCACCGCTGCTAATTGGTAGCAACCGTTGTAAGACCCACTCCTACATCGTTGAAACACTTTGATGTTATGTTCTCTAATAATGACACAAAGAGCGAAAGCGCTATTATCGTTACAGACTGAACAGGCGAGATCAACGGCTGTCAAACCTCACTGAACACTCGATAAACTATTTCTTTGACCATTGCGTTACAGGTTGAGTTATGAAACGGAAAAACAGAAGTTTCCTTCAACACAACCATACTAAGTAGAGGGTTGAGATAATTAGTTCTCATTATTACGACCACCATGTGGAGTAGATGGTTGAACGGATTAGGTCCTCAAGCTGGAAGCTATCTGATAAGTTTATGAAACTTTACAAGTTCGATTTCATTAAGCACAACTCACTGAGAGAAACATAATATCTGAAGTTCTTGGTGGGTTGGTTTCAACCGTAGAATTAATGGTGTTCTAGAATTAATATAACAGCACTATACATTGAGAAGGGCCCAAGTCGTGGTTGCAGGAGCGTGGTAATAAGTATCAACGTATTTTTCAGATAGCTGGAGGTTGGATGGTTTGGGTGTTTGCGCGGTTATTGCGTACTGACGCGTGGTTTGTACAATGCAGCCGTCCAGTTTGTTTCACGGCATCTAATCAAAATCAAAAGATGTTTTTGTACCCAAATGTTTACAGATATATCGGACCCAGAAGAGATTCTTGATTATTACAGTTTAGATCAAAGGTTCAAAGCAAGGAAACATGGAAGATGTTTTCCAATGGGAACATGGAGTAGGAGAACACTTGACACTCACCAGTGAACAACCCCTGTCGGAGAAGGCGGTACCGTGAGTCTAGCTATTAACACGATACTGATGGTTATATGTATATCCAAAAGGGAGAGACTGGCATGTATGATTCATATAGTATATTCATATATATTATATAAATCATACATTCCAGTCTCTCCCCTTTTGGATTATACATAATACTTTTACCTGTGGCGTATTTACACTACACATTCATTCAAATTTATAACTTACATGCATATACGATACCTGTAGCATATCTACATCTATACTATAAGATACCTGAGGCAAACTGTACCTATACATAATATTATTATACTACACGGTATACACAGTGCCATGTAAGATGGCTTAGACCTATACCGCCGTGGGGGTATGGCGTAGACAACCCATGATACGCCGGAATGGGCGCCACAATGCATCAGGGGCGAACTAGGTTAACGCTCCCCTCCCCTCCCGCAGTTAAGACAAAATTAACTAATGTGAGTTGATGGTATACTTGAAATGCTTTGAATTTTTTCTGTAAAAATTGTTAACCTCATTAAGTCGGTATAGCAAATCAATTCCATTAGCAAATATGTATCCACCGTGATGATAATTTTATATTTCATAACATACCATTTTTTTGACCAGTCAAAGATTCACTTTGTTTCAACCCGTTTTAGAACAATATTGAAATTATCTAGTTTTCATTTACTAAGCGTGAAATATTGAGCATAACTACTTTACTACCCAAATGGCCTAATATAGGTACCATTAGTCCCCCCCCCCTCACTTATGTATATTCGCCACTGCATAACATACATTCATTATACTATACATACACACCACGAGAGGAGCCCATGGAGTATACAAACCCCATGTGAGAAGACTGGGATCCAAATCTCAGTCACCGGTTAGATGTTCATCTAATAATACACGTACGCCGTAACGGACGGACAGGGTTACCGGACAAGTGTGATTCGACAAACCGAATCACAGTCCATCTAATCAAAGTTAGATTCATTTAGTCATTGCTGTAGATACAATCAGTATATAGCATCGTCAATAACAATAGTATTACTAAAATCTCAGAATACTTAATTCTTCGTAAAACACATTCATCTGTAAAAACAAATCCTCGACTAGGACTGCCTAGAAATAACAAATAAGTACTTAACAAAACTTAAAAAAAAAGCAAAATTCATTACAAATACTTAGCATAAATCAATCACAGGTTAAATAAACATACTGTCGAAATTGAGAGAACAAGGAGCAACACAATTAGAAAATATGGTCCAAAAACTCTTTACATGAATAAAAAGCCCCATCCTTCAACAACCGGACGATAAGTCATAACATTTTGATCTCGGGCGGAGAGTAGCAGCTTATTGAATAATTTGAAGGACAGTAATTCAATGCATTCTGAGATCTCTTCAGAAGATTAAACTTAGGTACATAGTTTTGGCAACCTCTAGTAAAATGGTCATGGATGTCGTTGCCCCTACACCAAGTGTCTTTTTTGTTGTAAGCCAAAATGAGGCCTACCTTTATGTATGTGGAAGGCAAGGTCAGTATTCCCAGTGTTCTAAAAGCACTACGACAGTCCTCTCTATAGCCTAGATTGGCCAGAACTCTCACCGCTCTTCTCTGTAGGCCAAATAAACTCACGCCCGTAAAAACATGTTCCACGTTTAAAAAACAGTAACACAAATAAAAACACCACAGACGGAGGGTCATTTGAGTG
Organism: Stenodema calcarata; assembly: GCA_963920205.1. Lineage (NCBI taxonomy): Eukaryota > Metazoa > Arthropoda > Insecta > Hemiptera > Miridae > Stenodema > Stenodema calcarata. Next base: position 33,812,210 of record OY986050.1, read on the forward strand.
CTCGTAATGTGTTCAATTTAAATTCCGCATTTTTTAAGCTACACGTTTTCAACATTATTCTAGTGTGATTAAGGCAACGCCCGAAAAGACTTGAGCGTCAGTGGAATCATATTTATTGGTACAAGGTGAACTGAGGAGGAACGAAATACTCCAGGGGCGAAGGGCGTAACACAATACCAAGCCAAGAGGGCACAATGGTTTGACTTCTCGAAAAGATAGAAAAGGAACGCAGCTGGTAGCTCAGCGCTATGTACAACTACTACACGTCTGCATTGTTAGATCTTTCCGGGGACTGTATGCATAATGCAGGGGTTCAGGGCGGGGTGGAGCGTTCTGATTCCGTCCCTGGGGCCTTTTTACAGAAGCCTCTTGCCGATTCTCTTCATTCACAACGGTATACAGGGCTGACGCAGCTATTGGACGATCCCAGGCTTGCAGTCATTCCGCAGGAGCATTGGCAAGTGAAATGATTGCAATTCTGCGAGAGAGAACCCACCCATCGTTACCTACATATTCATCGACCGAATCCGAACAACTCAATCTAGAAAAATCGTGTTGACGTCGCTCGATTTCTGGCATCACGTGCTTTCCAGCATATTCTACGAGAAAAGTGGAAAATATTTTTAGTTACGGATTTATGTGAAGGTAAGTATATCAGTCGGTTCCTGCTATGAGTGAGTTTGGCCGAGACGGGGTTTAATTTATAACATACACTCACAAATCGCACGGAAAAGAAAACCTCCACAATTCTCGGAGGAAATGGGAATGAGTACATATAAAAGGCTTTGGTCGCCTTCCGACAGCTCACCTTCCTCGAGACAAGGGTAATGCATCTCAATCACTTTGGGAACGAATTTACTGTATTAATAAACAGATTAATAATGAACTGGAAATGAATGTATACAGGGCTGCGAAACTCCCCGGCAGCTTAAAAATATCAGTCGTTCGCTTTTTAGGCCAACAGTTGGTCACCAACTGCCGAGAGCGGGGAACTCGAGGATATGGATACTTCCATACACTTACTCTTAACCTTCCCTCACTTCATAGGGTGTATCGCTAGAAGATCCATGACAGGATAAGCCCGTACTATCAGCCTATATATATTAAATATCGATGGCATCACATGATAACCTCGTATCTTGGTTTTTGGCCTTTTTTTAAGAAAACTTATCTCATCGTCCTGTGGTTCGAGTTTTGGCGTAATTTTATTAACTAAAGGTCTCTAGGGTGCAGAACATTCATTTTCCGCCAGAATTCGAACCATGCGACGATGAGATAAGAAGTGTAAAGAAAAAACCAACACCGAGATACGAGGTTATCATGTGATGCCATTGATATATATTATGTATGCAAAAGAAGATACTGTAAAGATGACTTGAATAGCGTTCGGATTTTGAAAATTCACTCCTCACAAGAATACTGCCAGACTATTCCTTGATGCACACAAATAGGTATAGTTGCAACCTAATGGGGGACTCCAATGAGCGGGATCTTACATTTTCGGCCCTCATTTTCAGTGCCTCTGGACTGCTCAGGCCGTTAATACTTATCCGATACTGCGTCTTATCGCAGGTTCTTAGGAAACACGAGAGTTCCCCACTTTTTGAAATCGGAACCATTTGCCAGCCAGAGAAGATTTAATGTAAGTAGAAATGAAATCCTATACAAAACCAGTAACAAAGCTAATCGGAAAGTTGGCGACGAAAAGATATTCGATTCTGCCATCACTCGTGACAAAAAGGAAGAGTAAACCTGAAAATCCCACTTTCATTTTATGAAAATGCAGAACTAAATGAAACGGAGAAACCCCTTGAACCTTTATAGAAGAAAAAACCATCGATACAGAAATATAATGGCGAGGTAGAAAATTTGAGCCGATTATCTAAAGAGGTTAGCGCCCTTGAGGTTGGAAGAGATATTGGAGCCCATGATTGGAACCCTATTCATCGCCAGTCAATGCTGAAACTCCTCACCCGGAGTCCGATTCACATCTCTTCCTCATCCTTTCTCTTTCTAAATTGTAACAGATAACGAGCGCTTGGGTTTTCTCCCTCTCAAGGGAGGCTTTTCTCTCGTTCCCTTCGTTCCTATTGGGAAAGCTAACCCTTTTCCTATCCCGAGGACTCCAAATGAGTTTTCTATGAATAAAAACACTTCATCCTTCTCCAGCCTTTTTAGCAAGAGGAATCTCGGAGAACTTTATACCTCTAATCTCGAACTTCTCACTTTCAAATGGAAGGAGAGTTCATTTAGGAAACAATTTCGGGCTAGAAACGATGGGCAATGGAAGGAGATATTATGAAAGCAGTTCAATAGTCTTCTGCCAACAGAACAGAAGAAAAGAAAGAAAAAAACAACAGAAAAACAGAAGAATCAAAAGGGTTTGAAGAACATGAATATTGAAATATTGATTGCTATTTATTGATGGCTGAGAGCACTTCCAGATCATTAAGTTATATGAATTTAAAAAAAAAATAAAAAATTAAACATTTATTAATGTTAGACGGAATAATAATGTCTAACATGAACAGGTAAACGTTTTCTTTTTTTACCATTCTAAATATACCATAGGACACTTTCCTGAACTTTGGTTACGATGGAAAAATTATTCCGATCGTTTGACGATTTTACCTCCGGTAAGAAGGGAACATAAGATGAATCCCTGTAGAACGCTATTTCACTTCAGGATGACAGAAGGAATTGGAATTCCCGAGAGGGATGCCATCCGCCCTCAGAGGAAGCCAGCCATATTTGAACAACAATTATCAAAATACCGCAGGAAGTGAAGCATTCAGTTTGCCGTTCTCCTTCGTCCCTCCGCTTTCCCACCGGTGTAGGAAAGGGAAGTTCATTCCAATTCCATGGCATACTTGGAAAAATTCCACTGATTGTGCGTAGGATGAGGGCTACCTGTTCAAACTTTGATGTAAAACCAAATTTAGGGTTAATGAATGGTGTTTTTAGGGTTCACAATTGTGACAGTAAAGGTGGACGGACTATGGCATCATCTCTAGTTTCAGTTATTAGACTAGTTACAACCAAACAATAAGTTAATGAATGGATAACATCTATCACGTTGAAATATCATTCTGATGTGGTTTTGGGCATCATTCTGTTTCCCGCTACGCGTTTGATAAGCTGCCGCATCATCGGGACCCCGTCTGTATAATTTATTAGGACAAGCAGGATAGCCAACAATTCTGTAAGGGATAGGTTCGGTGAAGAGTCTAAGCTCAATATATCATCCTTCATTAAGGATCGGATCGTGTCACCGACTGACCACAATAATTCAATATAACTCAATAAATGAATTATTCCTAACCCTGAGATTCTAAGCCCTTGGAACTACGTTGATTTAGAGAAGTCAACAAAAGTTCAGCAAGCAACAAACCATCAAGCTACCGCCAGCCAGAATCGTTCGACAGTTTATCAATACATATGCAAACTGCTGCATGCCTGACATAAAAGTCAGCTCTGAGTGGAGATTAAGAAGAAGATCATAAAAGCTAAAATCATAAACATATAAGCGGAAATCGGAAGGTTCTTTTCAGCTTACCCAGAGCAGTTGTGATCGGGATTTAAATAATCGATTTTTTTTAAGTAGCGATTGATAAACACATCTATAAGTATACGAGAATCAATTATAAATATGGTCGATCTTTTCCGCCTGTTCATCTTGGTAATTGATTAACCGGCTCAAAGAGAGTGAATCAACTGCAGAGATACCAACACAAATGTGTGTATTCGTACAGATTTTCATTTAATGGTAAGTAACGAAGCTGATGTCACGGGACGGAAAGGCCCTTGATACCCTACCATATCAGTAATTGGAAGCAGACTTAGGGACCACGGTAAATTAGTAAGATGATGTACAGTCGCTTCGGCATGATAAATCTATCGACAAACTCTCGTTGGCATGCACGCTTGGGAAACACATGAGACGAGGAGAGAGCAAAGTGAAGCTGTTTCCTTCAGAAAAGGCCGCTCTAGATCCGAATCGCTTATTCGAAACAACGGCCTCAGACGGTGTTCTCATGTGATAATTAATAAAGTTCTAGTTTCCTCCTTCGGCACTAACGGGCCCTCCTTACCCAACATACTTTGGCTTTGACCTGCCCCTTAGGCCTAAACGTTCCCTACTAAATGATTCCTTAACGTCAATCTTCCCCTCCCTCTTTCTACATTCACAATTTCATTAGGAAACCCAAACATTTGCGATTCGACTGCGATATGACTGTTTACTGCAGCCGGAATCATGAACATTCTAGTTGAGTAAGGATACCCTTTCATTTTCTTCACTAATGCGATGCCAACATCACCCTAATTTGAAATTTTTTTTTCGGTCATCACCTCAGGGATTTTAGCTCCTTGTCTTGATGTGAACTCCTCTGTACCTGCGGCAAACCGGATTGCCACTCCTATGTTCTGAGTTGATGTGCCGATACCATCGAAACCATCAAACTTTAGGAGAGTTTGGGTTCCGAGGTCCGATCGACGAGTTTTGACAATCGAAACTCGAAACTGCCGGGATTTTTCGCGTCATTATTGTTGTTTTTAACGGGAATAACGTGAAGATAAACAATACGAAGGAAACGAGCCTACTGTCAGCTTTATCGGTCGTAAATATTCACAAGTGACGAAATTAAGCAATTCATTTCAATATAATATACCTATTGAATATAATTCATTTCAATATAATATATATTATAATGAATAACCTGTTTAAAAGTTTCGCGAGTCGAGTTTCGACATTCGATTTTCCAAGTTTCGGTTTCGGTTTTAAGATTCGAAATTCATGGTTTAGACCATCACTAGTTCCGAGTGAAAGCCCCCTGATATCCGTGAAACGATGGTTCAGACAACAGAAAGTCAATTCGGATCCTGGCTCGTTTGCGATGCAATCATGGCCTATTTGAGGTATATTTCCCGAGTGCACCAATTGCAGGGACAACGCGATGGAAACACTCGAGTACATCATCATGGAATGCTGCAAGTACGAAACCGCAAGAACTAAAATGATAGATGAAGCTAAACTGCGCCAACACAATCCAGTACATTACCATCAGAATCTGATGGTAATGTACTGGATTGTGTTGGCGCAGTTATCTGATAATGTATCCAAAATCGCTCCCAGTGTATAAAGCAATACTCTCTTCCCTAAATAACATAGAAGTGAAGATTTAATTTTATTAATCTTCAAATTATATTTGATAATAAACCATTTATGGCCGATGCCAATTGAAGGAAGAAAAGAACCCAGTATGTGAACCGAGTCGATGTGAACATTCACTAACTACCTGTTGCCGACGTTTCGTAGTTATGTTATGCTTCATCTTCAAGGTTTTGAAGAAGAACATGGATAGTGATAGTTTGATGAGTCATAAATGATGACTAATTAGGATTGCCCTGTTCAATAATTATTATAATACGCGTGGTCCATTAATAAGCTCTAACAGAAGGAGTTCATGCTACTAAATAATTATGAGACAGCAAGATGAAAGAATTCATTCCTCTTCTGAGAGCAACATGATTCAAAGTAATATGATTTCTCGAAATACACACACCAACATAATGGAAAGGAGTGTTGAACGCTTTTGGTAAGTGGATATTTTACTTTCGTGCTTGCGCAAGCCCTAATATTGAACTGTTTGCAATGATAAAAAACCAAAACAGAACTGCGTGTTATACAAAACCACTGAAACTATTATCTAAATCAGTCTAGGAGTTCCAATTCAGCGGGTTACTAGGTTCAATTATTAGCCTATTATTAGTATCATTCTGGTTTCATTGAAATTGGGAACCAGAATCCCTGTGATCCCTGAGAATGACATCAGAATCCAAGTTACATGTATGTCAGGCGTTTCATGTCTGCGGATGGGCTGACTCAACCCACAGTCGGATTTTGACTAAATTCATATAAGACCAACTCGAGCAAATCCCCTCAAATTTCCAGGTCCTAGATTGTTCTTTTCATTAAATACTCGTAATATGGAGATGAGAAAGATGCGTACAGACTAACGAGCAGACACCGAACCAAAATTATTCAAGTTTTGAGCCGCAACTGCGTGCGAAAATATTTGATTTTTCAATACGAGTACAATGCTTTCTTACCTCCGGTGGGGGAGAACAACATTTTAACACTCCAAAATATCAAATTAGGACCCCAAATGGTAGTAGAATTGACATTCACTTGTTGATGTCACATCTCAGTAACAAAGTGAAAACATTTTTGTGCAATGCAGAGGGTATATTATTACGTTGGATTCGATTTTTTAGAATATAAACGACAATTGTAATTTCACCCAGAAAAGAAACCTTTTTTGCTGGTCTACTATTACTACATTTTTCATTGCAAATGAGAGAAGAATAGGGCCAAATGATGGGGCGAAGAAGTTGGGGAAAGACTCTGAACTCTTCTATTTTAAAACCGGAGTAAGTGAATACAATCCAACCGTTCATTAGGCACGTAACACGGCACCGTTTTCCAACGAGTTCCTTCGCAGAAACTCAAAGAAGATCGTTAGAAAAGGCGGAAGGGCGAAATTGGCTAACTTTTTAAGGAGCCACGAACAAGTCCAAAAGTGTAAGAAAGGAGTTGTGAACTCGGCGTTGAGGCTGTGAGCGTTTGCCTTGGCTGAAGGAAGAGCAATTACATAAGGGGTTGAACAGAAGGAAATGAAAGGGGCCAGTATGGTGATGGAACGGGAGGGGTTGAAAACTCCTGTGCCGTCCTGGTAATGACAGCTCTAGGAATGAGGGGAAAAGGGCGTGTAGGTTCGTCGACATTCGTTCATGAAGAGAAAAGCTACTTTGGGGGCGGCGGGAGTACTTTGAAGAACACCCTACCTTCCCGAACTGAAAGCACTAAATCAAGTTCAAACCACTCCCACCAACCCCTTTCCACATCTGTTTCAACCCAGCTCCCGAAAAAGTTTCTGATAGCTGACCCAGTCAAGGAAGACCGAAAGGTTTTTCTTAACCCCAAGAGAAATCGAAAGTCAAAAACTGAGAGGGAGTCCGTTTCTTCCACTGAAATGGCTTCTAACGCCATCAATTTCCCAAAGACTTGAAGGTTTCGGAGAAGGAAAACTTTAAATAAATTATGACTTGATCCTGTCCCGAACCGAGACATTTTTGATAACTGATTCACGAATTACCCCAAGATAACCGTATAGATATGCTATTAGAAGGCATAATTTCATGGTAAACGATCAATTCATTTCTTAGGGTCAATGGCTGAAGCGGGGTGGTTGGATTTCTGGCTACTAAATACGTAATAACAGCTTCATTATTGGTTCAAATTAGGGATGCAATATCGGAGAAAAACTATCGATATATCGACTATCGATACTTTAAAACTATATCGAAATAGTAATTTGATATATCGGTAAAAATATCGATATTTCGATATATCGGTCTTCGATATAATGTGAATTTTCTTGTCTAATTTTCTTCCCAACAGGAGAAATCTAATTTCAAAATTCCGGATTAAAGATTCAATTCAATGTCTCAATATCCTCAATGTTTTGTAGGTGGATGTAGGTGTGCATAAAAAATCCACCCATACAAAAATGCACATTACAGCGAAATGAGGAAGGTTTCACGTTCGAGGGTTATCCTCCCGTAAAGTTTGCTCAGTATGGAAGTCCCTTCCATTTCCTTTTCCAACCCAGTGTAGCTCCATGTTGTTCTCCTAACGCTGGAGTGGTTCCCGAAATTGTAATTTTAAAAGGCGGATGAATGAATGCTCTTCTTCTTCTTCCGCTTGTTACCTTGATTTCTTCTTCCGGATGCTCGATTTTTGTTGCCAAGGGTGTCCGTGATAGGATACGATCTACAGTGTGGCCAGAGGACCAGAACCTTCAGGTTCAGCAGAAACATTTTCAAAACTATCAGTCAAAGGGAAGGTCAAGGATAGAAGCCTTAGGGCGAAGAAACTTGTTGGCTACTCATTGGACATTAAACGCAATATAATATAATATTATTTATACATTTATGCAAATATGATATATTTTGATTATTATATATATATCGGAGCCGATAGTGCCAGTTTGATATCGATATTCCGATATATCGGGATAAAACATATCGGCAATAAACATCGATATATCGCAAGGAAAATATCGGCTATTTCGATATATCGATATTTTTTATACATCCCTAGTTCAAATAAGTAAGCTCTTACCAGTGCCATAATTCTATAAACCTAAATAGGTTTTAAAAAATGGTTACGATTAACTACTAATGTAATGAATATATATTCTAAGTTATCTTACCGGCTCAATCGCACAAAGCCAACATTCGCCTTACCTGGGAAAACAGAAACAAATTATTATTTTCAAGGAAAGTTTTGTTCGGCTTTTCACCTGATTCGTGGTTTGAGTTCATAATTCATCTCTCAGTTTAATATGTCCACGAGCAAGAGGTAAAATATTGGAAGAAAACAAAACAGCAATGTCATAAGTCAAAGAAAGTCACTGGTTTAACATGGAAACGGGAAGATGTGAGCAAAAATCGACCATGTCTTTCCGAAGTGTTGAAATGTCATTTTGCATTTTGCAGTTACAATTTCGAAATCAGGAGAAAAGCCCTAATCGGCTTCAGCCCACATGTCTCACAAGACAAGAAATATATCGGCCCTTCATTCCTCTAGTAACGTGAAGATATAAATATGATCGTATAATAACAGAGGCTGATGACGTCAAATATCTTCGAATGGGTGGATTTTCAATTGGAGGACTCTGCGTGGACCCGTCATTGCACCGTTTCAGTGAGATGCCCTCACCATTCAGTTTACAGAAGAGTAAGGCACGCAAGTAGGGCAAGTCGACTTTCAGTAGAATTCAGGAGAACGGAGGTGTTACAAACGGTAGCAGTATCAGATAGTGGCGCTATGGAAACAAGCTGACAACCAAACCGTAAGGATGTCCAACACGAATTCCATCCACGACTGGCCACTTTTTGGCGCGCATAACTGCATAATATGGTGAATTGTCGGGGTGTGCACATAATAAAGCATTGCGTGAACTACAACGTTTTTTCCTGTCTGGAGATGCGGCGTGGTGGGTATGAGGTCCTTTGTTAAACATACTTCTTTCTTCCTCATTGTCAAGGTAGGAAGAAGCCATTGTGCGCATGTGTGATGTATGAGAGCGAAAGAGGTGCCCCGATATCAGGGTCACCTTTTCACAGATTATATTCCTGTCCTTCCTTTGACGGAAAGGCTGTTCGGATGAGCTAGGAAGCCTATAGCGGACATTGATGAGAAAGGATAAGGCAAAGACCGACGCGAGAGGACAATGGTTGTGGTCATACAAGAGATGAGATGTCGACTCAGAGGGTCTCATTCGCAGATGGATAGTCGGCGTCTGGGTGTCCTTCATTCTCAAGTTTCTACTAAATTGCAATTGGACTTAAAATCAGACATAGATTTCAATGGCCTTCATTCCCGCTCTATTTAGAGAGATTAAGCTACTTTTCTATATTGACACATTGTACAAGTCCACGTATGAGTAGGAATTGTATTGATTCCCACGAGACAAGCGTGGTTTGGAGTGGAATGGGTGTTCTTTTATTGTGCTGATACGTCGAAAAACTTAAATATTTCCACAACGGTTCATTATCTTCAGTTCAGGTCTCCCCTCCGGATGGCCTTGAAAAAAATCTCTGAATTGGACACTATTCAAATTTGTACAGATATTTCCGAGATTCTAAAACGCCACATTATGACATTTTAAAAATTTCATATTAAATTTCATATTTTATTTATATACATATGTACATATATCTCATTCCAGACGACAACTCTCGATAGAATTGAGATATAAAGTTCAAATTTGCACTAAAAAGTCTGTCCTGGCAATCGAAAGGCTAAGATCGTGCCAAAATTTTGCCACTGTATGAATGGAGGGGGGAGTTTTAGGGGGAAAATTCCCAAAATTAAACCCATAAATTCTCAAAATTCAACAGTCTGACACGTGAAACCTCATGTTAAAGGTTTTTGTTACGCTGAACACGATGGTGAAATCAGAATTGCAATATCTTATTTCGTTCTCAAAGTAATGTGGTTGTTACTTGAGATGTTCTGTACGGTTCATCTGCTCAAATCTGATATCGGAATGAGGTATTACGATGCTGACTTCACCATCGTGTTCAGCGATGAAAAATCTATGAACTGAGTTGTAACTCGGCCAAAAAGGAGACAAAATTTGTTATAAAACCAGTAAAATGGAGACATTTGACATAAACTAGTAGTTATTTATTTGAAAATTTGATTTTGTACCCATGATGCATGACCATGGATTTTTTTCAATTGATCAGAAAAAATTGTCAACGTCCTCTTAAAATTTCGTCACAATAGCGACACTTAGCGCAATTGAAATTAACTGAGACTATGAAATTCAGCATGTCGGTACCGATTAGGCAAAGGAATACCAAATGTTAAGGATAACCTATTGTTGTTACGAAAGGAAGCTTAAAACTGACTTCACAAACCTTCGACAGAATAATGCCCTGAAAAAAAACGCCAGGTTCATCCATGTTTAATTATGAACAACTTTCCAAAATCTCAGAGGGCAAAGACTTGGACTGGCCGTGAGTTTCACTTGCTCCCATCCCGTGCCTCCCCCTTGAAAGCTCGATCATCAGATTTCACTTCACTTTCCTTCCAACAGAACAGCCAGGAGGCCTTCTCGAGTAGTCGTAATAAAACCTGAAAGAAAGTCGAGACGTTTTAGGATCCCCTCGCCCCGTCTCGTGGAAGCTGTAGGGAACGCGTTTTCAGACGCCCCGAAAGTCGATGAAAAGGAGGTACTACAGTTTAATGAAGAACTCGAGGGAAAGATTTTCACCCTGAGATTTGCTCGAAGAAAAAATCTGGGGGTCCGAAATAAAGGCCTTCTTAGTAAGTTCTTCACACGGCTTAAGTGGGCAATAATGATTTCCGCGAGTCCGGGCTCAGCATTTCAGCCAGAGCTAACTACTCAATAATGAGATCAGTACGATCAGGTTACCCGGATTCAATCGCCTTTCGGAATTTTCGATGCCACAAAATAAATCTAAAAAAAACATCTTCATCTGAAACGTTCAAATTTCCCAGCTTTTAGTTAGACACCTTTTTCGCTTTTGAAATCACACCAGATTAAAGTGTAGCTCATTGGCAATGCAGATTAGTGTAAGCTTGATCACAAATGCTGCTACTCCAACGCGGTAGTATTATCAAAAGTACGCACACAATTATTGCTGCTGCTATGGTACTTACGATAGTTCGATAGGCATAGCAAACACATTATTTCAACTATTATAAACCACTATACTATTATACGAGTATAGTATAATATACTATTATACTCGTAACTAGACTAAATTTATTTTTATGAGTGTAGGAATTGGAGCCTACAATTTTTGTTTTGGGAACGGTTTTGAGTTGGTGTGACATGAATATTTTGAACTGACAAGGCATACAAAAATTTTGTCTTTAACTTATAGCCACATTTTTACAAAATGTTTGGAAAATGAAAATATTTACAAAATTGCCACTCTAGTACAAAACATTGTTATGTTTTGGATCATACACATGTTTACAAAATACCCAGATTATTACAAATATGTTTGGACAATAAATATACATACCTACTTATATTAATAAAGCTTAAAACACACGATATTCCTACCTTGTATTCATACTTTGATAGTGGTCTGATTCATAAAAGAAATCCTCTGTTTTCTCGCCCGAGTAAGCTTTTATAATTGAATGTGCTTATGTTTATAGCCACGGCGTATATTGGACACAACATCACTAAATGTTCCCTATCGTTTATCGGATGGCCGCAATCGCACGTTTTGCTGTCTCTTCATCCTGAGGTTGAGATAAGCTGGTCGGTCACACCTCGTGATTAGCTCTGATTCGGTATGTCATTCTGGTAGCTTTTTTTAGCCATGATGAAGTTTTTAAAAAACGGCGTAAAATGTAGTTTGGGATTTATCTCTTTATAAAACTATCCCCTCACCACTGTTTCCTATAAAAAATTTGATTTTGATTGACGAAAAATTGTCGAATTAAAACTTTTTTAAATTTCATATAATTCCGTTGATTTGAGTGAGTTCAATGGATGTAAAGCGTCTTTTGATCCAAATCAATCCAATGTAATCTCGTTCAACGCGGCCACAAACTTGTGGCACATTTAATGTGCTTATTTACCTTATTCTCAAAAGGCTCAGTAAATGAACAGCGGGGGGAACGAGCAATTTTCATTTCCACTAGATCAATCGGCTATGTTATCGATTAGTTAAAATGATGATGAATTGTGTAAAACTTTCAAAACCTAAGAATATTTTTCTATCTAGGGATCGAGCAGCAATAATTGCAGTTGGAGAACACAGTTTTGAGATTCATTGGAAACATGCTAGTCGAGTTGTACTATTCATATTAGTAACTAATGTTACGTGAATGTTGACGGTCGTTCCCTACAAAAAGATATTCATCATAACCCTAAAATGACAAACGCTTAATAATGCCCGTTGCCTCCAATTAAACTGGAATCTCAATGAGATTCTGGTCGTTAACAAATGTGTACAAGTAGCAGTTCCAGCAATAACTCGCTAAGTAAAGCCCTGAAATCCGGTGAGAGGTTCAAATTTACGAATAGTATTTACTTCTAAAATTGAATTCTCAATTCATGAAATGAGAATAAAATCAGATTCCAACATGTCAAGCATTAACAGTTAATTCGTAAATTTGAACCTCTCACCGGATTTCAGGGCTTTAGTTAGCGAGTCATTGCTGGAACTGCTACTTGTACACATTTGTTAACGACCAGTATCTCATTGAGATTCCAGTTTAATTGGAGGCAACGGGCTTTATCAAGCGTTTGTCATTTTAGGGGAATGATGAATATCTTTTTGTAGGGAACGACCATCAACATTCACGTTGTGCAACAACCAGGAAAAAAATCTTTCAAAGGGATGGATATTACTTCATAACGGCAATTGTTTTTGTCACTGACGTCGAGTGGACGAAGTGTTTTCGCATTCGGGAGGCTGCCGTTGTCAGGGGTTGACGGGCGCTGTGAAAAAATCCGTGACGCAAGAACACCCGTCAGAACGCGAGGGTGAAGTTGACCCTCCTGACCCAGTGGTTGTCTGTCAGTGGGATCGCCAGCGGTAGTAAGACGTGACGACATCCAGCGTTACAGCACGATACGGCTATCCCCCAATTTTGTCCGGAAAATGGACCTCTCATCCGTTTTATTACTTTTCAGATTCAGAGACGAAGACAATTTCGAATGTCATGAAAAGGATGGCAACAATACTAGTTGCAAATTTAGGTATCTCTCTACCTATACATATGCAGGGTGTTTCTTAATGAACGTACCACCCTATTTATTTCGATATAAAGAGAGATAGCAAAAAACACATCGAAGTAACATCGCCTTAATTTTTTTTTTTACAAAGAAATCACATTTTCAGTACATTATCACATGCGCGCAAATGCAGGTTACGCATGCCTTCTTAGTTTTTTCAAATGAAAACCCCCTCTTTTTTATTGCAGATTCGGATTCAACGTCAAATTTCATGAACTTTTTTTTTTTTTTTTTTTTTTTTGCGCACCCAAGAGCGTTCAGAAGCGCCCAAAGTTGGACTAACCGCGTTTGTTCGTAATTTCGATAAGACGGAAAATCCGCCTGTGGTACATGAAATTTCATTATTTTTCGACACTCAATGACGTGGTGATATCAGTTTTGTGATTGGACTCGAGTAAACCGGGATTACAGCCTGAAACATAGGTTTTAGGCAGGTGGGTGGGTATCTAAAGTATCTTGTTAAGGCCATGTGATTTCTTTTCCCTCGCCCTTTCGCAACCCAGGCTTGGGACCGACTAAGGCGGGCTTAAAAATAGATTTTGGAAGACAGCGGTCGTCAATTTGTACGACTGCTATGAAAACATTTTGGAAGACAGCGGTCGTCCATTTGTACGACTGCTATGAAAAACATTTTGGAAGACAGCGGTCGTCAATTTGTACGACTGCTATGAAAACATTTTGGAAGACAGCGGTCGTCAATTTGTACGACTGCTATGAAAACATTTTGGAAGACAGCGGTCGTCAATAGAGAAAAAATTAAGATACATTTAATGTATCTTAATTTTTTCTCTATTACTTAATTATTTTTTCATCTCTTTTATTCCTCTTAAGTTTTCGATGGCAGAGAAGGAATTTTTTGTTGTTTTAGTTTAGAAGAAAAATTATCGAGGACTAGGATTTATTTTTAAATTAGTTGGTCCCAAGCCTGGGTTGGGAAAGGGCGAGGGAAATTTAATCACATGGCCTAACAAGATACATGAGATATCTACCCACCTGCCTAAAAACACATCTAACTAAAAGTAAACTGAACAAGGGCCAGGATAAGGTGATTTTTCTTAAAAAACGACCATATTTCAGGCGGTAATCCCAGTTTAATCAATTCCAATTTAAAAAAATCTGATATCACCACGGGATTCAGTGTCCATAAATAATGAAATTTCATGTGCCATACTGGGGGTTTTCCGTCTCATCGAAATTACGAGCAAAAACCGATTAGTCCAACTTTGGGCGCTTCTGGACGCTCCTAGAATCCGAATCTGCGATAAAATGGGGGTTCCTATCTGAAAAAACAAACAAAAAAAACAAAGTTGACATGCGTAACCTGCGCGGTGCACAAAAATGTAATCGTTGAATTATTTGTAAAAAATTAAGGGGATGTTACTTCGATGTGTTTTTTGCTATCTCTCTTTATATCGAAATAAAAAGGGTGGTACGTTAATTGAGAACCACCCTGTAAAGGGAATCCCGAGCTCAGTTGGAAAGCAGTATGGTCATTTCAATGGAAAATGTAATCATTTAAATTGGTATGTGAATCAGTGTAGAATATTGGACGAACTACATCCTTTCGATTTCAAATACAAGATGGAAAATATTATCATTTTAATTACTAGTCAGTCAGAGTAGAATATTGGACGGCATATTGGATGTAGGATATTGGTTCAATTTCAAATATCGGATTGAAATGTGTATCAAATCGTCACTAGTCAAAACGTTTCGCTCCCTGAAAGATTTGTAATCGGAGTAACCGCATGAATCCGAACCAATGAATTGTTACTTTACCGGTATTATTGTAACTTTCAGGTTCACGGGTCAAAACCAACTGCAGCGCCGATCATCTTCAGCATATTCCATCTTGTGGAGGTGATGGAAATGTGGTCACGTAGGGGCATCTCCACTGATAATAGATACGCTCTCTGGTGAAAACCGATAATTAAAGAACCTTCACCAATGGGGCGAAAGGAGAAACCTAAGAAGCTGCTTCCTTTTTGGCCCCAGGTGGTCGCGGGCTCGAGATGGCAGAGTGGGGCATTCAGATTTTCCGTTCAGATTGAATATTCATTATGGATTAATGGGAGCGGACCGACGTTATGGTCCATCATCATCTTCCCCGTTCTCAGTTTAAGAAGGTAAATGAGGCTAACTACCAGCGATGAAAACGGTGCTTGTTGTAAGGCAAATCGGAGTCAACTCTGAACACTACGCTCAAATCGAATTCATTAATTGAAGCAAAACAGCTTTTGAACAACGAAACCTCGTGTTATTGTAACGCACATAATATGTTATGCCACATATTATGCCAAATTAATATCAAACTTTAGTGACAATTTCATTTCAATCGGGAGCAGTGATACTCCTTGTAGCAAGCAAAACTCAGAACACCTTGAAAGCAATCACCAGAATCGAATGACTAATTGTACCAAAACGGTTCAGAGTCACTCTGTGCACAGACATAAACCAGAATTCCTCAACATTATTATTAGAATATCTGACAAGACTCGAACTCGACACAAACTTCTAAAGGTCGTCTCTTGTCTCATTAAAGAACGGGAAACAAGACGAATGAGTGCGTTGAATGAATTAACAACAGAATCGACACTAACAACAAAGGGTTCGCGATACGCTCAAATTGAAAGAATTCGTTGAATAATAAGTTGACGATAAGTGAGCGTCAAGACGATAATATATTATGTCAAGAGCTTTCCCATACTAAGTCATCGTTGATCAACTTGTGGGGATGACAGAAAACTCTATGTTTTAGCGAATTTTCGAAGAAAAGGAAGCTATTTTTACGATCCAAAATTTGTAAAACTCAATTTTACGAAAAATTTTGAAAATCCGTTTCAGAACATCCTGAATTCAATGCCAAAAGACACTTTTTTAAGGAGGAGGGGAAATTACACATTAATTCCAACAAACGGAACAGTCTGATATGTGATACGTCATTTTGAAGATCGTTTTACGCTGATTGAAGTCAGAATTGCGATATCTTATCCCGTTCTCAAACTGGAGCACTTTGAAGGTGAAGAAACGTGGTTGTTACTCGAGATGTTGTTCATGGTTCATCTGCTCTAATCCGATAACGGAATGAGATATCGCAATTCTGACTTCACCGTCGTGTTCAGTGTTGAAAAATCTATAAACGACGGTGTTACTCGGCTAATAATTAGAAAATGGAGACATTTTACATAAAACTAGTTATTTCTTCGAAAATTTGCTCTTAAAGCCATGCTGCATGGCTCTGGATTTTTATAAAATTACTTAGGTACAGTAGATTACGCTGAGATGGGCTTTGAAGCGGACAATAATTACGGTAAAATGGTACTACTTCCGAAACAACAGACATTTTGTTGTGGTGATTCAGAAGACAACTCCAACGGTTTATTTCAGCCATTTTTACTGTTCAGATTATTTATATCGATTCTGTGCTTCTTGTGTTGCGTAAAGGTGGTTAAGTTCAACAAGTAGGTTTTGAGCTAAGTACATGCAATTGAAAGTTTTATAATTTTTTGAAAATTGCGTATTCGAAAAATTTGGCCAAGTAAGGGTTTTTAAAAATCGATCTGCTCACTTGGATAAATTTATGTAATGCGTGATTTAGTTCAAAACCTACTTTTTGATCGTGAACAATTTTCACCTAGAAACCACAGAATTATTGACAACGATTTATCACCTGGGATATAGCTGAGTGGTTGAACTCGTACTTACAATATAAATAAAGACACTCCCATTAAAATATGTGCGAGTACAACAGTGAGTTGAATTACGGAAATGGTAAAACAAGCCCGAATGAGGTACGTATTACACTAAGTGTCTTCTGCTGTTTCTTGCCTGCTCACGTCACTATGCTTATACAAAAACTGTGAATATGATAGCGTCGTGTGATAGTTTTCATGCCAGGATGGAAGCCGCTATATTTATCCGTCAATAGACCGCAAAGGAAAGTCCGGCCCCACGTTCACCGACAATAGACGCGATAAGACGTCCGGCGTTTGCTTAAAATGAGAAAGTGAACTCCGATGTTTTACGATTGATGGATTGCCCTCTATCATGAGTCATGGACTAGATGATATCACATAACGATCCAAACTCGATGAAGGATTTTTATTTTTCTGGAGAGCGGTGAAAATAACATTGAGAGAGCCAAAGTTGTGCACGCGCTCATCTACTTTCACATCGCTCGCTTCATTAGACGGTCACTCTCGTAACTTACTGGGCATCGGTCCTCATGCGCGGGACGGCCCACCGCTACGACGGACCGCATGTCGTGCAGCTTTCACCGCTCCGGTCCTCCCACGGCTACTCGCCTTCTGACACCCAAGGAATACAACGACAAAAACAGGATGATTTAAAACTTTTGTAATACTGAAGCTTTTGATTTAAAAAATTAGTTATTTCAGAATGACATTTAAAAGTGAGATAAGGGCGAGATCGAACCTTGAAAATCACATCTTTTAGCGAATATTCGAAGAACAGATCCAACATTTTCAAAACTCATTTTCCGAAAATTTGTCGTATCAAAATTCGTTCCAGAGCATCCTGAATTCACCGCCCAAAGGCACCAAACATCGTACATAGGTTTCAGGGGCGTAGCGTCAGGGGAAGCGCAGGAAGCGGCGCTTCCCCACAAGAAATGAAGAATGTAGGTAGAAGTTGAATGATGAAAACATTTATTACGAATAACAAAATATTTAATCAAAAGTAAAACATTCAATTGAAAATTACCTACAGCTACCTACCTACCCATGGAAGATTTCCTTCTTCCATGCTTTGAATCACTATTCCATGGCCGAAGCCAAGTCATTCAAGAAGAGGAAGGATCTGATTGCATGGGAGAAGATGATAATCCATGATCTGGGAATTTTTACGGGGGCCTACGTACATCGTATGCGTCCGTCTGTTTGTATTATGGCGCGCGCGTGTGAGGTTGTTCCTGATTGTGTTGGCATGGAGGGGATCGCGATTTTCTTTAGTGCTGCCTGAATGTAATGCGCAGGCGTTGGTAGACGATTGATATAATCCATCCATTCGATATGTTTTCTTTCGAGTTAAGTCAGATGATGTTGATAATGTTCTCAGTTTTTCGTTTAGGTTTTATCCGCCTAAAATGGATACCTAATTACTGCATTATTGTTGCATTATTCAATGGTCCAGCAGTCGTTTAACTGGCGAGGTCTTAGCGAAAAATTCGACATAATTGTGGCCAGCCGTTCGACAAGTGGTGTATGTCCAGTAACAAGGCCACTTTGAGCTGAAATGACGCGAACGGCGTGCACGCCGTTTTATCTTTTCATCGATTTTTTCGCGGTTTCGCATCTTTAATATTATTAATCTCAATATTATGTTGGCGAGAAAGATTTTCCTCGGCAGATTTTCTACAAGGAAACCCTGAGTGTTTTAAATGAATTTCAAACTATAAACTTGAAGAAAGCTCGACAAGTGGGCCGCCCCATCAATCTTTCTTCGGTACCTCTACCACACCTGAACCCCCTAGGCAGGACTGTCAGCCGCTCAGACATGCAGGATATACTCCCCTTCATCCCAAACGAATGAACGTTTTCATTTTTTTGAAAAATTGCGAATTGCGCGTGATTCTGAGATACTAAAAGACAAAAAGTTCATTACCTTTATTCGCCATTTTATTCTTTTACGTGTTCAAATTTATAAAATAAAGAATATTCATGAGATAGTTTACGTCAACCATAGAAGGATTAACATTCATTAGCTAATTTTATTATTTCAAACACAAAATTCAATTTTTGAGGTTACACCGCATAGCTGGTGAGCAAAGCTACAAGAGCCGTCAATACATAGGTTTTTACAACGACCATAGAATTTGCAATGGACTTAAAAACTTCAAATTGATATCCTGAAAATTTGAAGAGTTGGACTTACACCATTCAAATTTGCACAAAAAATCCGTCCTGGCAATCAAAAGGCATAATTCGTAGATGGGCAGAATCGGGCAATTCTTATGTGGGGTTTTTGGGAGTTGGTGGAGGTGGGGTTGTTGGGGGGGGATTACCCATTAATTCCCAAATTGAAACAGACAAGTGACACCTCATTTTAATAGGTTTTTACGCTGAACACGAGTGGAATTTGCGATATCTTATTCAGTTCTTCATGGCCCTTCTGCTCTAATCTGATAACGGGATGATATATCGCAATTCTGACTTTACATTCGAGTTTAGCGTTGAAAAAACCATAAACAGAGGTGTCACTCGAAAAAGGAGACAAAATGTGTTATAAAACCTGTTAAATGTAGACATTAAAAAAACTAGTTATTTCTTCGAAAATTCGCTCTTATAGCCATGCTGCATGACTGTGGATTTTTTTACTGCTTCCAATTTAGAAGTCTTGGTCCTAATCCCCAGTGATAAGTTTATAACATCTGTGTCCCTACCATTAGGAAAATGATGTTTCGCATTTTTACAGATTCTGGCATTTCCCCTGTTGGAATAACGGTGCCCATAGGAAAATCTGTTGTCCATTCATCTTATTCTGACGACTAAACGTACAATCTAAAGGGTCTGACCCTCTTGATGGGGTAGGAACCTCATGACCGAACACATTAAACTTTTGTGATTTATTGGTGAATGGAACGTCTACGCATCCCTACGTGTGATCGATCGAGATTCGTTTCGAAATTAGTAGCCAGCAAAATTAATCTTATACATGAATCTGAAAGTTCGTAGATTCTTCTTACCAGAAGGGTAAACGGCTGGGCAGATTTTAAAGCCACGTTTAGTAGAAAAACCATAAGATCCGGATTTCAACGTGGGCAACGTATATTAGGATGTTCTAGTCCCCCTCTTTCAAACCAGAGACTGGCCTTTGAGGCCTAAATATGTTTGTGAACGAGAAGATGGTCCAGTTTTCATGTCAATATGAGCATCAAGTAATTACCGACAGGAATCATCAAACGGAAGTTTGAGGTAGAAACAATGGCATTTCATAACATCCTACCCATACAATATCATTAATTATGGTGTATTTGATAAGAATGGAATCAAGTGGACTGACAAATAGTACTTCAACTCGCTTTTATGGCAACTACTTTCACCCTACATCAAACTCATTAACAGTATAATAGATAACCCAGTAGTATACCTATATCGATATATCTACTTATTATACTGTATAGTGTATTTTATGTACAACGGTAATCAAATGGTCACAGAAATTACATCGGAACAAAACCATAGCTAGTTGTTAAACAAGCCCACGACAACGAATCGACTCTCAACACGTCGGATATCCACGGTCAGGGTCAGGGCTGGTCCTGAACAGCTTCCTGTCCCCACTTCCTGTCAACAATTCATTCCTGCTCCAGGAAATGGACTATTCCTATTTCTCCCTCCATCCTCTTCGTCACCTGCGTTATCTTCGGTCAGAGGACGTCAGTAGTTGGAACGTGGTCGCCCTTGCGAGTGATTGGACACGCGGGGGTGTCATTGTCAATAGAGCTTCCTCCTTGCTCCGCACCATTTTTGAGGTTTACTCCAGCAGGTTTATATAAGGCGGATTTGTCGTTCCGATCTACTGGGCCTTCTTCTTTCTTAATATCCAGAACAGGTATGAGAACGATTTCAGTCTTCCGTGTAATGACGGGGGAGACTTACAAGAATTGCCCTAGTCTGTGAGATTTCCCTTACAGTCAGCTCCAGCGAGCCAGCAGTTTTTCAGTCGGACGCGGTGTGTAACGTGACGCACCCTTTTTTCGCGGTTGTTACGAAAAATTTTCAACGCCCAATCACATCAGTAGAAACTCGCACCCAACAGCTGTGTTAAGTGCCTTCTTGATCGAAAACTGATAGGACAGAGAAGGAAACTGAAGTTACCTAACGGTGAATCCGATTCCGAATCGAATTGGCAGTGCTTTGATGGCAAGAGATCAATCGCAAAAGTTATACCACATAACGGAGAAACAAGGAAGAAAGTGTGTACCATTATTATATCACCGTATCATTACATGAATAAGACTACAACTGTTTCGGAAGTACGGGTTGCCCTGAATTGTACCATGGCAAGCCTGGAAATGAGTTTACAAAGGATCGGCGCAGGCGCGGGACCAATTTGAAATTTCACTGAAGATGGACAACATCGAATGGAATAGCACAGCACAAACTCACCAACTTTTACCCTCAACCAATTCCAGCTTTGTACTGAGTACATTGTGCTCAAGAAGTCCAAAGTAGAAACTGGTTGGAGCCTTAACGTTACACCGGTCACTATGCCGTTACGCCTTATGACCAGAATGCTCTGCTATTCTATTTCAACAGAAGACAGAACGGTTGAGAAAAAACACATGAAACCGTCCCTACACTTGGTTTTACTGTTTTTGTACATGAACGCCTACGCTGCCGTTCTCAGAAAAAGCGTCCAAACACACAAAACTAAGATTTTGTGATTTTGAGTTCTTTGGAAAGGTCTCAATTCATTAGGTCTCAATTCGTCCTAACCCCAATTTCATGGTGTTTTCTACTCTATAGAGTTCTAAGTCCTAGTTGCTAAGTTGAAGCGTCCTAAACTTCAAACAACTTCAAAGATAGACCTGTTGTTCTTAAAGATGAACCCCTGGGACACCATAATGTTACATATTGTAATATATTATGTTACTTCCATTCTACATAATATAATTAGGATGTGCTTAAGTTAAAACGTCCTATCCAACATCATATCCCAGGCTAATGCTCTGACTATTTTAATTAGTTACTCCTTATCACGAGGGCATAGGGACTGCTGGTGTACAGCTAAAAATAGTACCCTGTAATGAGAGTGTACCACGAAAGTTTCACGAATTTAGCTCAAAAAATGTGCGCTGCATAGCAAAGTATGATTAACACCGAATTTCTCGAAATGGTGAACGTGGGGATAGGGCAAATGGCGTTAGGAGGGCAGTACGATGAATACTTATTATAGCCTATTAGAGTGTACGTATTAGCATGCAAAAAGGTATATCATATTATTACGATTTTATTCTATAAAAAGTAGGTATCTGCATACTCGTATAATTATCCAAGATCCATGGCATCTTCACCTTGATGCCTACTCATTAGAACATATAACATCGAATAGTGGTTAGAGTGGAATTGTGTAGGAATCAAGTGTTTTTGTGAAATGTCTCTCGAACAAATCGCACAATTGTAAATGCTGATTGTGTCACACACTTAGTCAATAAATTGGATTTCTATAAAATCAAGTGTGTTGGTAAAAACTGAACCACTGTGACAGGGTACAATTGAAGATCTGTTTGAGAGTGGAAGAGATTCTATTGGGAGTAGGTACTTTACAAGAAAATCATGATACATAATATGTATATTATACAGCAGCACTGAGTAAATAATTCTGACAGGATTGAAGTTATGAGGGCAATAAAACTTCGTGTATAAAAATTGAAAAAAAAATTATCAAAGCTTCAGTCCCTTATTCACTAATACTGGAGAACATGTGTAATATTATAGCGTTACGTAACATTGTTATTAATAGGTCGGGTAAACATGGTGGAGGAAGAGATCACGGGTTTAGTGAGTGGGCTTTCGCCGGGAAAAAATTGGTGTTTGCCCCGGGAACCCCCCAACTACTACTCCCTTCCCATTAGGTCCTAAGCGGGGCCCCAGAGCTTCCCTTCTGTTTATTTTACTCCTCCCTTGTTATTTATTTTACGTGCCTCCTTCTGGGATAAAACTTTTCCGACACACCCCATAAAACTTCATGAACCTTCCACCCTCCTCCCGCCATCGTTTCTCGCGAGAGCCGCCACCCGCCCTCACCAACTTCCATCACCCGTTGACGCGAGTTTTACAAGACAGCTCTAACCCCCGAAATAACAAGCATTTCCAACGTGGAGCTCTTTCTCTCTCGGCCGGTTCGTTGTGAACCGGAATATTTTTCCCGCGAGCGAAATGTTGGGCAGAGTGAAAAGCGGGGATTCCTAGAGCCCCTTCGTAGCTGAAGGGTGAATAAATCAAAAGGAATCACGATTGAGCCGTCGCTGAACATATCTTGAAAATAACGCCCATCGAGGAAATCTGGATCGACGAAAGAACTGAACTTCAACACTGCTATCTCACGTTATGTTCACAATTCGATGCCAAGTTCAGTTCATTGGTACAAAACTTCTCAAACCATAGAGCATCGAAGGCTTGTTGGATTTCCGTAAGGTTTTATTGTACGAGTAGTTGGTTAACACTACACTTGCAGGAGGCCAATAAACTTCAACTTCTCATGGGTATCCCTATTCAATTTACTAATTGGACCATAGTTATTGGATGTTTGCATCTGCCGTGGACTAAAAAAAAAGGCCATCATGTTTTGTGGAAGCATTCGGGATTCAACAGGGCAATGTATATGGAGACTGTATAAACAAGGATAAATATTACTATAGAATCTATTTTATCTGATAAACACTAACTAATCAGTATACGTATTGAAAATAGTGTTAATGATTCAAGAGTGTCAAGTAGAGAAAATCTGATTTTCTTATGGCGGAAATAGTAAAGTATGATCCAACGATGTGGCTTCAATGTAACCAGACGGTTGTTAGCCAGCGTGTGATGTAGATGATTAGGTAACACTATTAAGTCTGCACAAGTTTGATTTCCACGGCATAGTCTGTGACGTACTAGTTGGCCTCCTGCCAGCCGTCTGGCGTCATAGGCTCTGACGTACTAGTTGTCCTACGGCCAGCCGTCTGACGTCATAGGCTTTTACGTACTAATTGGCCTCCTGCCAGCCTTCTGACGTCATACGCTCGTGCGTCATAGGTGCGTCTGACGTAGTGGCCCGCCTGTCGCTTGTGTTCTGACGTGATCTGAGGGAAAGGGTGAATCAAGGAAACAAATTTTTCCCGTTTCAGTTTATGTGCCAAAGCAAAGACATGAAAATGTCAAATCCATGAATGTCGAATCCAAAGAGAATGTCGATAATTAAATGCTTGCATACGAGTCTGCAACACATTGGGACATTTTATGTCTTTAAAGAAGTGATTCAAGAACCTTCGAACAATGCTACATCACCTGCCCCAGTAGCGTAGTTGTTATACTTAATTGTAGGGTTCATCATAAATTATGAAGCTTGCATTCGTATATAAATATCGTATATAGACAATATAAATTATTGAGAATGATCACCTGTGTGCAAACAATTATTCAAACAATCACGCTCATACCGCAGCTTGTCGGCCACGCACTCCGCAGTGGTTAACGTAATATGGTTAGGTAAATCGAGAGCTATCCAACGAGTGGTGATCGATTTTTGTACGATGATAACTGGCGAAGATAAAGTTTCGTAGCAACGAATCGGTTGTAAGCGAAAATCATCAGAAATTTTCGTGACGATTTCGTGTAACTCTTGTGTAACGTTTTTCGAGTTATGTGCCAGAGTAAAGACATAAAATGTCAAAAACCCAGCGACTCTCCTATACAAACTGTTTTGGTATTGTCAAAACCACCCAAAAAATGAAGCTGTCAACTTGTTAAATCTTGGATAGGAACATACATGGGTTAGAATTGGTCATTTCAAAACATCAAGAAGCCAATTCTTAGCTTCGTAATACGAGACTTTCAGTGGAGTTACGATAAACAAGAAGAGCGTGACGTCAGGTCTGAATGCAAGAAGGCTATGAAAACCTGCGATGTAGGCCAGGCGATGACGTCAAACGTATTATCAGTCGTATCATTTGTGACCAATTTGACGATTTTCAGGAAACCTAGCTGTTTTATTCTCAAATTGAGAAGAATAGAAGAATAGAAGAATATCAAGATACAACACTAGCCATGACCTACAATTCGAAACAGGGAAATGCAAATCAGTTCCTCATTTGGTTTACCATGCAATTACCATTGAAGTCGACCGAAGAAAAACAAAACTCTGCAAATTCATGATACAACGGTTTATTATCTTTTGTGTGCAGAACTCCCTTCTGACTAGATCCCTAAATGATTGAATAATCATTATTATGAGTTATCATTAATTATTATGTAATAATCATTATCAATTATGTAGTGTAAATTATATGATATATTAATCATTATCAAATAGTGTAAATTATTATTTATCGTTATTAATTATTCATAATTATTGTTAGTCATTAATAATGATTCATAAAGATGATTAATAATTAATAATTAGTATTAGTCATTATTACTATCAATAACACAGGTTTACAAAACAAATGAACATAAGACATTATGCAACCCATATGTCTTAATATTTTGGGGTCGCTGATTCCGAATCTGAGGTCGGTAGACCTTCATCACGTCAGGTTTAAGGTCATATCAAGATCAAATGCCCTAATTTCAGCAAAACGGCCTGAAATGACTTTAAAAGTGACCTGAAGAAGGTCAACCGACCGCAGATTCGGATTCAGCAACCCAAGAAACGAAGAGGCTAAAAGGCTTTAGTTGGTGGATTTTAGTTGTGTGTGGCTGTGGTATCATTACTTAAATGGGACACACACACACACAAATCTTTTATTGCAGCATCGAAACTACAAATCCCTTAAGTTTTTCAAGTCGATGGATCCGAATTTGGGGTCGGTTGACCTTCATCAGGTTACGTTCATAGTCATTTCAGGCAGTTTTGCTAAAAGTAGGGCATTTGACCTTGAAATGACCCAAAACCTGACATGATGAACCTCATGCACATAAAACCTCAGATTCGGAATCAGCTGCTCCAAAAACATTAAGACATAATATTATAGTATTAAGACATAGTATTATGGGTTGCATAATGCCCAATGCCTGCATTCATGCATTATGGGTTGCATAACACCTGCATTCACGTTTTTGTAAAACCGCTGCAATTACTAATAGCGATTCCAATTGAGCTATTCCAAACGTTCATTATAGAAGATAATCATGGAGATCGAACATACTGATGTTATGTACCTATCACATTACTTGAGAGGGAAATAAATTGAAGAACTAAAAGCTGATAACGGGGAGCCGTGGAATAGTAGTTTCTGGGAATCAGCTACGACTACAGAGATTGTCACGTTTCCATAGGGGAAAGAGGAATCAAGGGAGCGATGCGGTGGTGATTCGCTTCCCCAGTCGAGTCGCATAGGTTATGCTCGAGTGCTTCCAGAGGAGAAAGTGTAGAATCCTCAAGGAGCCCGTTCTCCGGGACATTACATTTCTAATAGCTCGGGATCCTCCGCCTTCCGACATCCTCTTCCTTGAGCTGGCCCACGCACCCAACATCTTGACAAAGGAAGGGGCGACCAACCGTAATAGGGGACGGTTTGGGATCCCTACGAAGGACAATTACATTTCCGTTCGTAGACAAGTCAATGTAAAGTCAACTTTTCGATGAGCACACCAAACTACGGCAAGTTTATCGTACTCATACCTACCTCAAACACCTGGATTTGATATGGCTTTTCCGAGTCAAATTGAAGGTTTTCCGAAACAAAATGAAGGTTTTCCATTTCAAAATAAAGATCTTCCATTTCAAAATAAAGATCGTTAAATAAGTTCGGACTCAAACACTTAATGAAAACAAGACAAGACAAGCCTGCAAGTGCTCGTAGAGTAGCAACTGTTTCCTCAACCGATTGTTCCAACTATGTGATGGACATGATCCTACAGCAGCAGCTGAGAATGATCTATACCATTATTAGTTTTGTTTTGTTCAATTTTGATCGAGTTCCGTTTTGTTCTTTTCAATGTCAAGAAACAAAAAAAATCAATTGAAAAATGTTAACAATGTACATATATATTTGATGATATATAATATACTTGATACATATATGTGGGCGGAAGCATATTCCAAATGATGTTGAACACCAAAAATGCAAAATGAAAGACTTGTTTTATTATTATTAGAACTTTTACACAACACAAAAACGTCCGCGCTCAAAACGCCAAGCCAAAAAATGTCCCTCTCATAACCCGAACTGGGAGGCTCTTCTTACATGGATGCTACTCCTTACATGGATGCTACTCCTTAAATGGATGCTACTCCATGTAACTCGGTTCACTCTTCATGGATGAAGTGTTGTGGAGGGGGATGCTTCCACATATAATATATATTATATATCCACATATATTATATTATAATATATGTATATAAAAAGAGGCAATTCGAAACGAGAAACCTTTAAAGTTAAAAGCCTTTATTTTGAAATGGAAGATCTTTATTTTGAAATGGAAAACCTATATTTTGAAATGGAAAACCTATATTTTGAAATGGAAAACCTTTCATTTGTTTCGGAAAACCTTTAATTTGACTCGGAAAAGCTATATCATAATGTCTGCGTGTAAGTGAGGCACTCATACTATACCATTCATGCCAAATCTAGTTGGCTACGAGTAGGCTTATTTGAGCAATTTCATGTGTTCAATGACTGGAATAATGGTTAACGTTTGAGTCTATTTGGACGTGCATTAAGATAAAATGTCCAAGTATTTAGTTTAAATATGTTCCCTCGTTTCAAAAGGCATTTGAGATCACAGTAAGAAAGAACAATTTTATTCATCGACAACAAGTGTCGTCTAGTTAACTCATGGTTAACCATAAAACTGATAAAAAATCAAACACGGAAATGATGAAGTGACCAATTTCCAATAATCTCAGTAGGTTGTTTACATTTATAGCCAGGGCCTTCCTCGGACCACACAAGGGCACTACTTGATTCAGTCATTCTAGAACCTACTCGCAGAAACATGATCCTTATTCTTCTCAATGAGTCAAATATAATATATTGGTGATCTACTGGCTACAACTGCTGCGCTGGAATGAAACATTTATAGGTCTGGGGCCACGCCAAACAAGATTTATTCACATGGAGAAAAAAGTGAATCAAATAAATACAAATTCCGTAATCTATCGACTATTATTCAGGACAGTATGCCCTCTCATGTACGAGTAAGTAATGGTTCTCTCGAACAGCCAACTGCCTCGTAGCATTGAGATGTTGGGGGAAAATGCAATCGCAAAGAACGTTCATTGATCCAACTTTCATCAACACGACCGGACGTATTGGATTTTGTCGTTCCCCTGAAATAATTGAACTATGCATCAGTGAACATTCTTACCATTAGGCGCTATTAGGAGAAAGTGATTTGATCTCGTTTGTGATTGATGGAAAAATAAGACATTTTTCATTCATCATGTGGATTACCGAAGGGGGAAGGCTCCAAGCCTGGCGCATCAAGAAAGAATATTGATTAGTTTCCGCGGAATGGTATTAATGAAAATGTTTGAGCGAAAGGAAAGCTCGGAGTCAGGGGAAAGACAGACGGGGTGAACTAATGTATTGATGGAGGCTGGGCTGGAGCTCCTCTGCTCAAGCCATTTGTCACAGCTCCTCCGTTCCCCTGGAGACGATTTACGAGGTGAGTTTTGGTTGGATTTGGTTTCTGGGAACCTGGAAACGGAGGGAAAATGTCTCCCGCTCCCTTAAATCAGTATAGGACGCCCCCGAGAATCTAACCGAACACCGGAGGAATAGGGTATTCCCAACACAGAAAGGCTAGGGCTGAATATACCCAGTAAATTAACAATGTACCTAGCAGGGATTGTGACACGGTCTTTTCTTCGAGCGAGGAAGCTCTGTGTTCGTTTCAGATAAACTTCAGAAAGGAAACAAGGAAAAGGAGGAGCCGGTACGCCTTGCCACCCGTTCCGTTGATTCGTTTGTCTAAACACGTCAGCAGCGGTGAAGTTTTACAAGGCTTTTACTTGGTTTACCACGGTTTTAGTTCGTCCAACCAAGCTAAGGTGCACACGGCTGCAGTTCCTGTAGTTTCCCCCCATGAATAACTTTTGAACACCATAAAAACCTCCCGTACAACATGTTCGTGCTACTGGTACAAGCTATCAACTGCTCATTCGCATCACTAATAGAAACCCTATGCAAACACTTCTACGTACCGTTTTTCACCATTATTCTCCTACTGCTGTAGGACACAGATATACACACAGGTGCTGTAAATACAGATATACATATCATGTATATCGTATACACCTGTATATTATGAAATCGCAAGGTCGGTGATCTGAATGGTTATGCAAACACGGAAGAGAAATTATAAAATTCAGTTTCGATACGAAAGCTGTGTTTCTATCCAACAGTTCTATCCGAACAATAACACAATGGAGACATTTAAAATTATACTCTTCATAAAAACTAACAAAAGTCGTAATAATAATTACCGATGTCTCGATGATAATCAATTCGTAATTCATTAGTGCATACGAAACTCTACGGAAAGATTACTGGACACACTTCATTTCTTTTAAAGTTCTTTAGATTAATTACAACACTAAACTGTACTTTCCTGTCTTCATGTGCTTAACTACATTGACCAAAACGGCTGCAAAACTAAAATTTAGATTCAGGCGGCAATCAATTGAATGTAAATTACAAAAAACTATAAGACACGACCAAAACCATTGAAAGGTTGAAAAATGCTATAACTTTATTATTGAGAACGCTAGGATTTTCGTTCACTAAACTGGGCGCAATTATTGGACCAACTAGAAAAAAACTGAGTGAAAGATTAATTAGGCAAGCAATCTCGTAAACCCCGAAATTCAATCGACCCCGGGAGAGGGGGAACGACTCTTGAAAAAGTCATGTCCTGAAAAATGAATTATACCAACTGGGGATGAGTCGGGATGGTAGGAATGCCCTATGGGGTGCTGACTGGGAACCCCCTCATCCTACCAAGCCGCCGTGACATCAATAATTCAATAACGCTCCAACGGACCACTCATCTTATTTTAGACTGGTAGCGAAATATTCAGGGATCGAGACCCTCGGAACAAGCCTTCTCCTCCGAACGTTTGACAAGGGGACAAGGGGGGGGGGGGTACGGCATCGCGTTTAATGTTATTTATGTGAAAACAATACCATTAGTCACACGCCTCTGGGGGTGCATCCGAAGAAGAATTCCTTCGGCCCTAACATATTTTACAGTTCAATCCACATGGAAGGATTCTATTTAGGTTTTCTTTAGGAAGATAAATTCTAAATCTTTACTACGTCGAGAGAGAACATCAATGAAATTGAATGTACAAGGAATTGTATATTGTGAGGAATTTGATAAAAACCTTGTCCTAATAACTGAACAACGCAGCTACTCACCCCAACTCAAAATAATGGCATTCCACTATCAATGTCTTGACTTAAATGACTGACATAACTTTGATGATTTTCTTCTTATTCTTTAGTTTGAATAGCAGTATTACTTTAACCATGACCAAACTGAGCTTCCTATGAATAGGGAACAAAACTTCACCGTGATTGACCACAATTGAGAGGTTTCATTGTATTGGTTTTCCATGACTGGCTGAGGAATATAACCACAGGAATAGCACTTTCGTTTTAGCAACTTAAGTATACAGAGTGTCTACAGAAATTATAGAACAAAATCAAGGAATCAATTCTACAGCTAATTTGCAACAAAAAGTGTTAACTACTCATTATTCAATTGAAAAACCGACTTTTTTCACTATTAAATTTCTTTTCGTGTTTTCGACAAAAACTGCTCTTACACCCTTAAATTATTATGTAAAATAAAACTTAACGATAGCATAGGAAAGAGCGTTAAATTTGCCTACTTATTCATGAAAGAATGGCCTAATTCCAAAATTTGAAGATCACTTCAAAATCACCGTTTTTTTCTTTCGTATTTGGCGCATCAGTACGGAGTACTTTCAGCGTGCTCTCTTCGGGAAAAACTTGGCCAGAATCTCAGCATTCCAAGGGAATAAAAAAAATATGTGTTCACAGAGAAATTGGTGGAGAAAATGACGTTGGAGTTCTGAAAAACGTGGGTTTTTTTCGTGAGAAACAACGTTTTAGTTGAAAATCAACGTATCGTAATTTATGCATTTTTTGACGATAAATCGAATGGTGACACTTCCATGCCTCCCTGATAAGGAAGAGACTCGTTTTTCAAAGAAATATTTATTTTTAAAAAAGGATTAAATTGAACAATTTAATAAAACTCTGCAAATTCTTGACACAACGGTTTATTAACTTCCTTGCGCAGATCACCCTTCTGTCTATACCAGACTGTGTTGCAAATCGGCACCGTACCATATTCTCACCGTACTCATACCATTTCTTTCCTATCATACCGTACTGTACTATACTAAATCATACATACAATAATATACCATACCATATTCATACCATGTCGTACCAAAATTCGTTTTGAACCCCTTCCCCTTGACCTAGGGTTATGAAAAGTGGGTGTGGGAGGGGGCGCAGAGACATAAAAGGTCTCGTCGTATGACGCACTAGTTGGCCTGCCAGCCGTATTACGTCATACGCTCGTGCGTCATAGGCTCTGACGTACTTGTTGGCCTTCTGCCAGCCGTCTTACGTCATACGCTCGTGCGTCATAGGCTCTGACGCAAGAGTTGGTCCCCTGCCAGCCGTCTTACGTCATACGCTCGTGCGTCATAGGCTCTGATGTACTTGTTGGCCACCTGCCAGCCGTCTTACGTCATACGCTCGTGCGTCATAGGCTCTGACGCACTAGTTAGCCTCCTGCCAGCCAACTTACGTCATACGCTCGTGCGTCATAGGCTCTGACGCACTAGTTGGTCTCCTGCCAGCCGTCTTACGGCATACGCTCGTGCGTCATAGGCTCTGACGTACTTGTTGGCCTTCTGCCAGCCGTCTTACGTCATACGCTCGTGCGTCATAGGCTCTGACGCACTAGTTGGTCCCCTGCCAGCCGTCTTACGTCATACGCTCGTGCGTCATAGGCTCTGACGTACTTGTTGGCCACCTGCCAGCCGTCTTACGCTCGTGCGTCATAGGCTCTGACGCACTAGTTAGCCTCCTGCCAGCCAACTTACGTCATACGCTCGTGCGTCATAGGCTCTGACGCACTAGTTGGCCTCCTGCCAACCGTCTTACGGCATACGCTCGTGCGTCATAGGCTCTGACGTACTTGTTGGCCTCCTGCCAGCCGTCTTACGTCATACGCTCGTGCGTCATAGGCTCTGACGTACTTGTTGGCCTCCTGCCAGCCGTCTTACGCTCGTGCGTCATAGGCTCTGACGTACTCGTTGGCCTCATGCCAGCCGTCATACGTCATACGCTCGTGCGTCATAGGCTCTGACGTAATGGCCCGCCGGTTGCTTGTGTTCTGACGTGATCTGAGGGAAAGGGTGAATCAAGGGAACAAATTTTTCCCGTTTCAGTTTATGTGCCAAAGCAAAGACATGAAAATGTCAAAAAAATATGTAAATAGGTACCTAAGCCCAACTGTAATGTCAATTTTCTGACAATGAGTTTTCGACTATAGTATCGACAGTATCACTTGAGTCAGTAGTCGACAGGTTTCGTCATTCCATCGTTTTCGAATTTTACGACATCTAAATAAAATACATTCAACTGTGAATCGGAACTTGAAAATAGATTAATAAGATGTAATGAAGTAGTTATCAGACTTTTTATTTGCAAACAGCTCAGTATCAGTCTCAAATTGCAATAAGTACTTAAGTAAAAAGGTATGAATTTTTACTTAAGTACTTATTGCAATTTGAGACTGATACTGAGCTGTTTGCAAATAAAAAGTCTGATAACTACTTTATTACATCTTATTAATCTATTTTCAAGTTCCGATTCACAGTTGAATGTATTTTATTTAGATGTCGTAAAATTCGAAAACGATGGAATGACGAAACCTGTCGACTACTGACTCAAGTGATACTGTCGACTTCTAACACATGTAGATCGACTACTAGTGCAAAACCATGTCGACTACTGAAGAAAATGTTGGTCACTGGTATCGACTACTACCTAGAGCATTGGGATTTTTTACAAAACTTGTTTTTCCCTTTTCAAACCATGTTGAATAATATTTCCCGCTGCCAGGTCTTTTAGGGAAGGATCTTGGGTACACAATGAACAGGTTTGCAATGAGAAAAAAACCGAGTGAATATTGAAATGTCATCCATTTCTGACCTATATTTAAAATTTCAAGTATCTAGCTCATCATCAAAATTTAATTTGTTTAAACAAATAGGTATTATTTAAACAATTTTACAGACAAGAAACCGAGTGAATATTGCATTGTGATCCAGTTCTGACCTATTTTTAAAATTTCAAGTCAATAGCTCACCTAAAAACCTAAAAACCCACGTTTTTCAGAACTCATCCGTCATTTTCTCCACCAATTCCACTGTGAACGCATATTTTTATATACCGTTGTAAAGCTGATATTCTGGCCAGGTTTTTACCGTGGAGTGCTGGTGCGCAAAATACGAAAGAAATCTTCAAATTTTCGACTTTGGCCATTTCTTCATGAATAAGTACCCACTGTCTTAAAAAATCGGATTTCACATCAGGGAGATAGCAAATTCAACGCTCTTTCTAACGGTACCCTTAACTTTTATTTTACGTAATAAGTTAAGGGAGATAGAGCAGTTTTACTGAGACTAGGTCGAAAACACAAACAAAATCTTAAAAGTGAAATAAGTCGGTTTTTTAGTTGAGTAATGAAAAAACTTTACGAGGCACTTGTTGTTGCAAATTAGCTGTAGAATTGATTCCTTGAGTTTGTCCCACAATTTCTGTAGACACCCTGTATAACGAAAAATGTTTTGTAAATATCGGAAAACTAGTAGTATTGGTATGTTATTGGTTAAAAGATGTATCGAAAGAATTCAAGATTCAATTCAGACGGATCTCATCGTACATTTTTCTTCGGTTGAGACGGGGATCATAGAGACCAACTGAAAACCTCACGATATTGATTGGATCTTTCCAGACGGACCAGAAAGGTATCGGAAGGCGATCCGGAAGGCTCTCGGCACTTCGCAGACTTATTGGACGGAAAAGCGAGTCGACAGGAACGAGACAAGTTGTTGATGGAACCAAAAGGATTATAGGATGGAGAAGAAGGGCTCAAGAAGAAGGGAAAAAAAGGAAAGGATAAGGAGAAGAGTGCGGGAGGAATGAGTCAGAGAAAAAACTCAATGGGTGGAAGACGGTTGGAGCGAATGTTGTGTTGGTGCTCTCCGAGAAAGTTGAAGCTGCTTTCCCATCCAGAAGTGGAGACGGGATGGGGATTGGGGAAGGACTATAACAAACCTTTGAGTCATCCTTTCCAATCTCTCGGGGTTCTGCTACCGGGCCCTCATCACGGTTCAAGACTAGTGGTTCCCCGCTTCAGGGATCTTTCACCAAATAGAATTTTTTTGCCGAAATTGGAAAGCGAAACTCCTTCTCAGACGCTTTCTTTCCTTTTTATTTGGTTAGGTTTTCCTCGGCACTTTGAAATCGCCGAAACCACGCAAACGAATAACGTCCGAGCAAGTTTTGAGCACGATATTCACCTCTTGTGTTTGAATGTAGAGTTAACCAAATATTCGCCATAACCGTTTTAGTATAAGAAGGTCCTTGACCATACGAACTCAGAACGAGCGAGGTGAATGCGGTTCGGTAATTATTCGACGTCCAAGCTTACTGTTGCAAATTGATCCAATAATTTTCCCCACGGGGGGTTCGAAAATCCGTAAAAAACAGCTGATGGAAATTACTACTTACCAAATTAAAATATGCAACACGGATGCTGATGAGGAAGCAGCATGAACTTGTTATCTATATAATTAAATTTAAAGACTTCACTACAGTTATTCGTTTCGCGTGAAATGGAGTCGAACCATGCCGATTATGAATTTGGTGTCTGTCTGTCTGTCCTTCAATCACGCAAAAACGGCTCAATGGATTGAACCCTTCTCCCGTATCTAAATGTTTCCGTGATCGGGAAAGGACATAGGGGGGTTCACTTCCGGATCCAATGCATAGGGGTGGGGGTTTATGGGAAAGCCGAAATATAAAAACTTAAATTCTTCCTTCCCGTGAGACAGATGAATATTATTTTTGGTATTTAAGATTATAAGGGTTTGTAAAGGGACATGTAAGAGGTAAAGCGACAGTTAAGAGTGGCAGATGGATCCATCCCGAGTTCTGCCAGTCCGGGACAGGTAACAGAGGTAGATGGACACACCCCGAGTTCTGCCCGTCAAGACCAGTACGAGATCTTGGATAATTAAATGCATAACGCTTCTACCACCCACATATTGTAAGTAGGTGATTGTTTTTTAAACCTATTCTATCTAGAGTCGTATTAAATACGATATTAAATATCAAAATAAAATATCATTATTGAATTCAAAACTAAATTTTAATTTTGAAGAAACTGACTGAAAACGCTTTTGTTGAAAGTATTTTGCATTCATAAGAACGGATCAATAATTATTATGTCTATGAGGACTTGATACCAGGAATGAGTAAAATCACTTACAAATGGAGTTTAAACATTATTTTTCTAGGTTATCCTCTATTTGCGACGCACAACCAAACCGAAATGTGCAACGATAAAAGTGATTTTAAACAAATAAAATGTAAAAACGCTGATTAGATTACAAGGAAATGAAGCCAGGGACGGAGCTACAACTATAATATCGACTGAGTAAAGACACTTGTATTTCTTTATATCATTTGGGTATGGATTAAGAATATAGGCTAGCGTTAAGTGCTGATTAAAATATAATCAGATGGTTATTACGACTGTTTCCCGGGCGGAAGGTGGCTCTCAAATTCAGACTGCGGTATATTATACCATTCGAGACGATTCCATGAACGCTAACAATGGGTGAGAGCTAGTTAGAGATGCTATTTCATTCCGCGATATTGAATGAACAACGTTGCCATCCAGGGTCGGCATTTTCCCGCGAACTTTGTCTGGAAATTATAAACCACCCTTAATGGATGACGTGGCATCTCAAATTCAATCTCCCAGCCTCCCCGCAACTCTGCGTTTTCAGCATGGGAAATCACCGAGTGGTTCTGCCTCCGTGACTCCGAGAAGGAAGTTCATACATGAATATGCTTTCATTTCGAGTACCACCACCTCGGGATGTATATGAAAAGCGAATAAGTCTTGATGTTAACAAACCAAAACTGTTCGTAAATAACCTATCTCGCGTTACATAACATCAGAAGATACGAAGTGTTTTCCATTAGATACCTAATATTAGCTTTTAAAGCGACCTCGACATCGAGGAATATTTCATACGAGATCAATGGATCCAGAGGCGTGAACACTTACAAACATATTGACGTTCGAGAAACAATACCGCCTACTGAAGTGAGAATTTTGCAGGAGTGCAGATTGGCGGTCTTTTCCCAGAACATACAGAAGAATAAGATAGGTAGGCGGTATCAGTTCTTTGGCAATAACTGCTCTATAAATAGATAAATTTATTGATTCCTCCCGTAAACTAGAAGAATGAGACGATCCACGAGAGGGAGCTCTGCACATTGATACCAAAATCTCATTTTCCAAAAAATGGGAGATAGGCGGTATTATATTCGAGTACAATGTGTGCATTCAACGACTTCGATAGAGCACCTTCCAAAGATCAGTGTTGCGCTTGAAAAAAAGTGACATTCAATCGGTAATTTATAAATACGTAGGAAAGTTGTTATGAATTATGGAGATCCATGTGTATCGGATCAGATTCAAGGTCAGGAGCTAAAATGGAACTTTTGTATTCTAAAGCAGGATTCACATGGATGCGTAACGTGCGTAGTGCGTAACGCCACCTGATTGGCTGGAGCAAGGGTATCGAGTGGGGGGACTCCTTCCACAGGTAGACTTTTGGAGCAGACTGTCATCATCTGAAAAATTAGATACTTTACGCATCGCATGAGTGCGCAGTACCTTATGCGCAAATCCCCCCCCCCCCCCCCCGGTCCGATTTGTTTGTTATTGTTGGATCTCTCTTATTCGTATTATCTATGTATATAATAAAATCGTGTCTGTCTGTTTGTCTCACCATCAATTGAGAACGGCTGAACGTAGAAAGTTGCGGCTGGTACCATTTGACGCAGAATTTATCTGGGAAGGTTTATGAAAAATCCGCGTTTAAATCTGTCCATCCGTTGAAATGCTATAAATGTAATACTACTAAAAAATGTAAGTAGTCTCTGGATTCAGCTCGTCGAGTACTTTCAAGTGGTACTTCAATCAGGATGTTAGTGGGACGGGGCGGGGTGCAGGTTGGTGAGGGGGGGGGGGGTACTACAAGCATTCAAAACTACTTGACCAGTTGGAGTGCAACTTTGGGAATTTGTTGTGTGAACATTGAGGAATGGAGGAATGTTTCTGAACAGGTAGGGTGGGTCAATAGTATGGGGGGGGGGGTTAAAGGCAGTTGCGGTAGGTGGAGGGGGGGGGGGGTATTACCAGGATTTCAAAACTACTTGACCGATCTGAATGAAATTTCGGGAATATGTTGAGTGAACATTGCGGAAGGTTTCTGACCAATTTAGGAGGGGGGTAAAGGTTGCGTGTGGGGGGCGGGGGATGGGGGTCTACAGGCAATCCAAAAACTACTTGACGAATTGGAGTGAAACATTGAAATTGTGTTGTGTGAACATTGGGAAGGTTTCTGATCAGTTTGGTTTGTTCTCTATAAACCGTTGGATCTCTCTTTATTCTCCACTATTTATCTATTCCTTTATAAACTGTTTCATCTGCTGAAACCTCACGATGAGCCAATTTAACGAGCAAATAATAATGAAAACCCAACGCTCTTGAACGTCCTGCAGTCCCCAATACTACATAGCGACCCCCCCCCCCCCCTCCAACTACTTTTTACGCACTACGCAGGTTACGCATCCATGTGAACGTAGCTTTATGGCGACTGTGTCAGCTCCTCTGTACCTTTATATGTTTTCAATTTATTATAACAGATGTTTTCTTGAATCAAGTTAAGATTGAGTTCAATTGAGACTGTCTTCA
This sequence comes from Stenodema calcarata, assembly GCA_963920205.1. Classification (NCBI taxonomy): domain Eukaryota; kingdom Metazoa; phylum Arthropoda; class Insecta; order Hemiptera; family Miridae; genus Stenodema; species Stenodema calcarata. Next base: position 33,850,353 of record OY986050.1, read on the forward strand.
CCCAACGCCTAAGGGTGGAATGTAACGCTGTTGGGTCGAGGGGAAGATTACGTCAGCTCAGGTGCGCGCCCTTAATCTGAGGTTTCCCCTTATTGGAGAATGAAAAGAAGAAAAAAACCCAAGAAAAAAAACTAAAAATAAGTGGAAAGAATTTTCTCTCCTTCTCCAGCCGAAAGGCAGGAGGAGACCTCATTACTGAGGGTTTTCCTTCAGAACCACCCTTCAGAGAGTTCGACGTAATTACAAGAAGGACTTCGGAAAAAGACGGAGCGAACGCCGACGCGGTCGGACGGTTTTCCAACCCTCTCAAACCAGTGTCTGACGTAATTTCATTGCGTTTCATAGAGACGGAGGTTGGGGGAGTCCCTCGAATGGTGGCTATGCGGAAAACAACTTGGTTCGTTGAGACTGAACTAAATTCACGGCTCGTACCCCTTGAAGCATTTTCACCCTCCATTCATAGCCGACTTTACTGACGTGGCCGGGTTCAACTGAATGTTAGACGGGGGTTTTGAGCTGGAAGTTATCAAAAGAGCGACAGTAGAAACACTGACGGTATCAGATTCATACAGACGTTGTTCCCACTACCAATTTTCACTAGTGGTCGAAGAGAAGAAACTTGGCAACGAGTTTTACTTCAGAAATCTTATTAGCGAATTTTCGAAGAAAAGGAAGCTACTGTTCTCGTTTCAAAAAATTTTAAAACTCTAATTTCCGAAAACATTTTATACCAGAATCTGTTTCATACCACCCTGAATTCACTGCCAAAAGACACCAAAAATCATATTTATATCTTAAAAGTGCTCCAGTTTGAGATCAGAATAAGATATCGCAATTCTGACTTCCCCAGCGTTTTCAGCGCTAAAAATTCTTTAAAGTGAGGTATCACTTGTCAGACTGTTTCATTTTTGGAATTTGAAGAAACGTGGTTGCTATTCGAGATGTCCTCCATGTTTCATCAGCTCTAATCTGATAACGGAATAGATGGGCAGAATCGGGCCACTGTTAAGTGGGTTTTGGGGAGTGGGGGAGGATGAGGAAATTACCCATAAGTTCCAAAAAATGAAACAGTCTGACAAGTGACACCTTATTTTAAAGGGTTATTTTGGTTTATTATCTTCGATAATGAACCATTGGAATCGCCCAAAGAAAAAAATTTTTTAACCCTCCCCCCCCCTCAAAATTTGTTGGTTTACGTTTCAAGATACGTAGATTCAGAAAATCGAATTAAAAAAAATCCGTCCGTCCGCCGTCCGCGCCACTTTGCCCAGTTAGCGTTGAGCTAAAATTACGAAATTTGGTTTCTGGGTTTGGACCAGCCCCAAAATGATTCTCGAAACTTTTCATAACCCTAGGTCAAGGTTAAATTTTTGCAGATGAGCTAGATACTTGAAATTTCAAATATAGGTCAGAAATGGATGACATTTCAATATTCACTCGGTTTGTATGACATGGTATGAGTATGGTATGGTATATTATTGTATGTATGATTTGGTATAATACAGTATGGTATGATAGGAAAGAAATTCGTATGGTATGGTATGAGTACGGTGAGAATATGGTATGGTGCCGATTTGCAACACAGTCTGGTATAGACAGAAGGGTGATCTGCACAAGGAAGATAATAAACCGTTGTGTCAAGAATTTGCAGAGTTTTTTACACTGAACACGATGGTGAAGTCAGGATTGCGATATCTTATTTCGTTCTCAAACTGGAGCACTTTGAAGATGAAGAAACTGAAGAAACGATGACTTCACCATCGTGTTCAGAGAACCACATAGAGGAACCACATAGAGGATTATTCAAACAGATGAAACAAAACAATCCTATATACAATGCTGGAGATGGACCCGCCTTTTGGAAATTGTCAATTTTTCTAGGACGATATTTTACAAGGAGTATATGATAATGACGCTTGAACGGGAAGTTAACAAACAAGCGGATGGCATTGATGTTTCAGGAGGGACTGAAAAAAGGGTGAATATTTAATCCAATCGATGGCAAAGCGGCTTCCTTCATGCAGGCAGCCCGCACTTCTTTTATTATAGATGAAAACGTCGGCGTTCCCACCTGAAACGACAACCAGGACGGAGGTTTTCCCGATGTAGACTCGTTTATCATGCAGGATACGGCAAAAAACGGTTGGCCAACGGGGGAGGACAGTTTAGTTTTCTCACATCATCTTTTATCGACAGGATCCCAGAATGCAACGCCGTACAACAAATGGGGTGAAAGGAGGATGAAAATATGAACTCCACAGTGACCGCTCAAAAAATCATTGTAGAAATTGTTTTTGATAAAATCGGCGGAAAAAAGGTACACGAGAACTTCATCCACCAAGTTGTTGACTTGTTCAGCCATCCTGTAATATAAACACCCGTACAGAAATCTATACAACAGTTGTACAGATTTACAACTATGTATAGCTACAACCAATCAATCATACCAATCAGGCAGAAAACAAAACCGTGACATATATTCATTGTAGCGTTTTGTTGGATATGTTGACCCAATGCTCAAAAAATATATTATAATTATAAAAAATATATCGATTATGTAGCCAATTTTACCAGAGGGAGGGACATTATGTATTCACATAGTCGAAAGAACTAAAACTCAAAATCTGGAATTTCCCTAGATTTCAAGAGTTGACCTAGCGTTTATGCATGCATCGTATGCAGTTATGTATCGCGCTAGCATTTACGCATGCACAAACGTTAAATGCTGTAAATAACTACCAACCGATCGCATTTACGTCATCTAATTGTATAAATCCTTCTGAAGAGTTGTGACAAAGTTATAATGCTCACCAGTTTGCCAGACGTTCTTTCGGAAATGATGAGCAAGCTCAATAAAATTGACTACATTTCATTCCACAGATCCTCTATGTTTTCAGAGAATATTTGGGTCGGATCTCTCGTAAAGATGTCCGTTTTCGAAGATTAAGTACGTAACTTTTGCATCTGGGCTAATAATGAGGATGATAGAAAGAACTTCACGAATCAAATGACACAACGACTTTTGTGGGTAGACCAGTCGGATTGAAATGTTCGAGTTGGCCACCAGGAAATCAATGTTCAATTTTGGAAGACGATCCCAGACCCAGTAAGATTTTTGTAACACTACAGTAATTCTGGTGAATTAATAAAACTCCAATTTTTACTAAGCGATTTCTCCATTAAATTATGACAACCATGGACCAATAGTTCGTTTGAATCGTTGGATTGTTTATCAGAAGGAATTTCACACAACTTGATGGAGCAATCGGTTAGTAAAAAAACATTCAGTCAGCATGGTATATAGGAGCGAATTTTCGAAGAATAATAATTTCAAATGGTTTAATAACAAAGTTTGTCACCTCCATTAACTGAGGTGTTACTCGGCGAAAATTGGAGATGTTAGTAAATTTTACTGACATCTCCAATTTTCGCCGAGTAACACCTCAGTTTATAGATTTTTCAACGCTGAACACGATGGTGGAGTCAGAATTGCGATGTCTCATCGTGAAGAACATCTCAAATAACAACCACGTTTCTTCATCTTCAAAGTGCTCCAGCTTGAGAACGGAATAAGATATCGCAATTCTGACTTCATCGTCGTGTTCAGCATGAAATGAGGTCTCACGTGTAAGACTGTTTCATTTTTGGAATTTATGGCCTCCTACCCCTCCTCCTTAAAACTCCCTAAAACCCTCCTTAGAGTGGCCCGATTCTTCCCATCTACGAACTTCGATTGCCAAGACAGAGTTTTTTCTGCAAATTTGAACTTTATAACTCAATTCTATCGAGAGTTATCGTCTGTAATGACACATGCATGTACTGGAGTTTTCACCAGAATCAATCCATGACGGAAGCGACACTAGACTATTCAAACAATCAATATCAACAGGCAGACTATGCAAAATGAGGAAACAAACTAAATACATGATTTTTCGAATTTCTGCACAGCTAATCGCCTTCCGATTATTCATCAGAACATATTAAATAGAATTGTTGAACGTTCAGTTGATATAATTCGAGTACATCGTTCTGCTATGTTGACATTTCAGCTGTATCAAACAGCGATAAGGTATATTTGCTTTCCATTACAACGACCTCCAAACAGGACCTATACATTAGGACTTCGGAAAACAATGGCCTATTGTTCAGGCGCCTGTAGGCCCCTACCCCATCATCCAATCAGCAGGCTATTTCAAATATATTTTGAAATGAAGGACCAATGAAGTTCGTGACGGTTTACAATAATTTTGAAAGTTTGAATCACGAACAAGGGTGGGATCTACTCGTATACTGAGGAAATATCGAATCAATAAAATCGCGCAGGTGATCATGAATTTCTTCAACAATAAGAGTAGAAAAGTTTACAGGAAATCAGGATGGAATTAGGAAAGGAATTGGAAGTAATTAGGAAAGTTACCTGGAACAAGGAATTGGATCAGCCAGGAGTCAAGAAGCTTCACCTAAGGAAACAAACAGAGATATTAAGATCGTTTTTCATGAATATGAAATACCTAGGTACAATAATTCATTCAACAATATGAGGTTCTCAGGCTGTTAGTGTAAATTTTCAGGAAGAACGCACAATGATATAAATATGACATAATTGGATTCAGCATATACCTGGAGAATACGGATTCATAAAAGGATCTACCATATCATAATATCATGTCAGTTTCGAATCACGTCTTGCTGTAACAAATTGGCAGTGTGGCACCCTTGATAAATGGTCATTACGCAATATTACAAGACGTGTACTTAGTACTATTTCGACCAGTGGAAATCTTTCCAAAACTGTATTAAGATTATTATTTGTTACGTAGAAAAAATTGGAACGTAGGGAAAAGCTGCACTTCTGTTTTACCATGAATATGTACATGGGTTGAAACATTGATACGGAAATTTTACCATGAACAAAACCAATTTCAATCCGAAATTCTAAATTTTGTTAAATACTTTTTGCTTGTGACAGCCCTCTTGCACTCACATATGGGAATCGAGAGAGATGGGATTGAAGAAACCAGAAGGCGTCTTCTTTCCCATACCTTGTGCTTCTCCCGCCTGTTCCTTGATATATGATTTGCGTCACAGTTATTTGAGTTCAGGGTGAAATACTCGGAATATATTATATTTCTTTGAAGGTCATATTGACATACTCACTTCGCCCAAGTGTGCGGCAAGGGGGATAATACTAATGTCGAGTCGGGAAGGTCGACCGACTAAGGGCGAAACTTGTCAAGAAACCATTTCGTTCTTCACACCGACTTAGAACGCGCAAGCGAGGGGTTGGCGTTGCCTCAGTTGGTGGGTTCAACTTAGCGCAACGGGGGTTACTAAATACCGTCTAGGAGTTTTTGGCAGCTATCATTAGCAGAACATTACGAGTCGAGTGGCCCGAGCGACGGCGTAACAAGTCTTTTCCAACGACGCAAACGACCCAACTAACTTGCTGTTGACAAGAAGGCGCAACTACACAGGAGCCCTGCGGTTGAGCAATGAAAATTGGCGGATCTAAGAACAAGCGGGTGGGTGAGTGGTCCTAATGGCGCTAGGGTGGTCTAGCAGCCAACTAAAACTCACCCCGAACTATGGTAAACTACATACTTATCAATATCAAATTAAAAACGTACCAAACTCTTTTAAAGCGTTCTTTATGATTGTTCTGTATGAATAACTTTTCTGTATAGGTCACTGTTCTTCATCCAATACCCTTCTAGCTGTGGGAATTAATTGGAGTAATGCTGGAAAACATAAATTTGTATGAATTGCCATTCGTTTTCGATAAAAGCCTACAAGCATGAGAATGTGGTTGTCACTTTGTCGGCCCAGAAACGGGAGTTGTTTTTTAGTTCCCGTAATTTATATTAACTTTTGAAAGCTTCGGGATTTACCCTTAAGAAGTAATAGTAACACAGTTACTTGAAAAAAAATCTATTTAAAATCTAATGTTGAACTAATTTTGAAATTTCTCTCAGTTTAGCAATTCTAACTCATTCAATAACTTTATGGGATTCCTGGGTATGGTGGTCGCTAAAAATAGAAAGTAAAGATAAAATGAACTGAAGGAATTTATTTTACTGAATCCAGACTGGGTGGTGGTTCAAAACGAAATACTCGTATCTTATCATGTTTGACGTCAACGGGAGCCTATACGGGTATCATCATTGTGGTTGTCATTCCATACTTTTGATGTTCCACGTACCTGCTCGCAGTCAATAATGGGTAAAAATCCAATCTTTTCCCTCCCGAGCTACAAAAAATCCGACCGTTAGCTCTTTGACGTTTACTTTCCACGCATTCAGTCCCCACGTGGTTCCATCAATGTAATTTGAGTCGCTTCGAAGCAGGTCTTTTCACGAAATTTGTGATGAAATTATTCGGTATCATTCCATATCGTGAGCGTTTGCCTTTGAAGAACTACGAGTATATCGGAGACAAGATGGCGCGGAAGTTCGAATAGATCTCCAAGGATAAATATACGGTCTCCCGCATCATTCTATATTCTTATCGAAACTTCAAATGTAACCCTTTTCCGTCTATCTGCAGAGGATGGTTTTGGAGACCTGACGAAGTTTTGAGGAGAACGACGTTCGCTATGGTTGGTTTTGCATTGAACTTGAGTTTCTCTGGTACGCTTGCTTTCTCCCATCGCTGTTTTTCTACACGTTCTTTCTCTTTTCGAGCAGGAGCGCTCATTTGCATATAGAGCGAATCAGAGTTTCAAAGAGGTGCGGCTTCAGTGAACCGTCTTCGGAGAAAGTTATTAGTATGACACATACAATATGTGATTTTTTGTAAGAACGAAAAACAAAAGGGATATCTTTTTGTTTTTTCCGTGCCTCTGTTATTCAATCTATTCGTATGACAAACACAGCAAGAACATGGAGCATGGTCAGATTAGACTGGGTATAGCAGATCCGTTGTTCATTTTTGCTGAGACATAACATACAAATATTAACTCATGCTTAATCGTATCAATAAACTTCGTTGCTAATTTCTCGTTTATTACACTGGAAGCGTAACAGAAATTCAGATCATAAAGGGCCAGAAAAATGATTCGGATGTGTGTGATGGTCTGAGCGCAATTTCCATTTAATTCCCAGAATGGTTTTTGAAATCACCTTTAGGCCTTGGTGTGCAGCAAAATTCAACCGTACCTATTCATCTAATATATAAAAATTTCATGACAGAGTGTTTGTTACCGAACTCCTTCGAATCGGCTTCACCGATTTTGGTGACATTTTTTGTGTTTACTTGGTAGCTCTGAGAATAGAAAGTGTGCTATTTTTTATACCCCGAGAGTGGCCTAGGGTGGCCCTCCCCAGATTTTTTTTTTCCATTTTTTGGTCAACGATTTGGTTTTTATATTTTTTTAATGATTGGGCATCAATAAATACTAATAACCCTAAGTTTTCACCCTTCTACCACCAAACTCTATTTTTTAATAGCGATATTCAGCTTCCTTTCATAGATAATTGCTGAGGATAGTTCTCAGTTTCAGTTACCGGACACTCATTGTGTTACCATGGCAAAATAATAAAAGAAAAAAATGAGTTCTACTGTATACAGATAATTTATTTGATTTATACACTGAATTGTATATAAATAGGTACTGAATTTGTATTTAATTTGTATACTGATAATGTATTTAATACATTATCAATAATATTTGTATATAATACAAATATTATACAAATTCAGTACTTATATACAATTCTGTATTTGTATGCACTTCAGTATATAAATTAAATAAATTATCAGTATACAGTAGAACAAGTTTTGTTCTTTTATTATTTTGCCATTTTTTAATTTTATTATTATTTCCTATACATTCATATTTTATATTTTCATATTCATATAAATATGAATATGAAAATATAAAATATGAATGTATAGGAAATAATAATAAAATTAAAAAATATGAAAATTTTCATATTTATATTTTTCATAGTTTTTGGTTTTAAATATTTTTATATTTTTTAAAACTCAATATTTATATGATATTTTACACATTACTCTTTTCTTTCATTATTTTTCATAGTACTTAATGAAGAGAAACTGTATATTATGCAGTTTCGCTTCTTCAAGTATACTTCAAATCGATCTATTTGTGTGTGATGCACAGTGAAAAATGCCAGCACGACGCCGAGAGGCCAATTTGGGCCTTCGAACGAATTGAGCAACAAACATGCGAAATAGAAGAGCTCAAAGAGCAGACGAACAGTCCAACAATATAATGCAAATGTTGCGTGTGAGCATGGCGCAATTGCGTGAATCACAATCATAAGAGGCACGAGCTGAACGAAATCAACAACGGCGATTGGAACAAAGACCAGCCCGCCGGTTAGTAGTTGATGCACGCAGAGCAAATGACCGACAACACCAACAAGTACATTGAGTATTTACGTACGATTCGTTCCTTCGTCCAGCGTTCGAGTATGAGCCAGATATAGCACATTACACTCAAGTGACGATTGGTGCTATGGACAAGGAATGTCCTCATTGTCATCCGCTTAAATTCACTAGAAATAATGTGGCAAAACAACGTTTGCCGGGTCAGCCAGTCAGATATAAATCACTAGTGTTGTGATAGCCTTTAAACAATGTCCAACGTATATCTATCAGTATTGATTTTCAAGCATTGAAGTCAATTCCACAAATTGATAAGCCGAGAGGTGTGAAATAAAGAACAGTGTCGACCATGATTGTATTCGAGACAAATGACGTTGAAAAACTAATGAAAATAATCAAGAAAATAACTTTAAAAAATAAGCTGAACTGTAAGTAAATCGGTGAACTAAAAATCCAAATGGCTGGTACGAGCAGTTTTCAAACGCTCAAACAAACAATTATTCACACGCTGGTCCCCTAGTTCAGTAGTCGGGGGATGTAACAGTTCATAACTTACATGTCAAAGGGTTGGTGATTGCACTTGCGCATAGTACAAGGAGCCCCAGCTGGTGTTGTACAATCGTTGGTTATAAAATGACGTCATCGGTTCTGCCACGGCCCAACGAACTCAGAAAGTCACAGATGAAATAGTACTCCATGCATACGGATGGATGACACATCCAACATCGTGATCTTATCACGGTAAATCACGTAAGTGTTTCCTCACACTGATGATCAACCTAGACTCACATGCTCGAACTATTGACCAGAATTGCTAAATATTCTACCGTGTTCAAACCTACAGATATTGATCGGTTCGTTTCAAACAGTCCTTTCTTTAATGATTCAACGGATTAAATTATCTCCCCATGTGCAATCAGGTCTTCCTCACGCTACCTTTTTTGGACAACTGGAAAGCACGAGCAGGAGACCCGATTGACAGTAAAAGCCACTGTTACTCCCAGCAATGCTCCCATACCAATTTATTTAAAGAAATAAGATATATAACAGGATAAGAACAAGATTGTGCCTGCACTGGTTGTTACATTGTGCAGATTATGTGGAGAAGAGGATGAAACTGCCTAGAAGACTGATGATCCAGAACCGCTGGTACTATCATACCGGTGGAAATTGTATCGGTAGACAACATAGTAGGTGGTTTTCATATGTACGGTGGGTGAGGGCGGACTAACCGCAGCCCCTAAAGGCCTATAGGCCTACGGCTTACGTTGTAAAGCTTCCTACATAACTCTATTGTGTTACGGTGCAGATCCATATGACCCTGGTCAAAATCGAATCTAATATTGGGTTGTTTGGTTACAGTACCTTCACCCCCACTATATTTCAATGATCTATAAATTATACAGTGAACCGAATGACTAAACGCTATAATTTGATATAATATAATCTTATATGATATAATATATTATATAACGTAAAATAAGAAAGAATATGAATTGTCGAAACTAACGGCAGATATCTTCTATATGAGTAGATGGAAGTATACGGCTTCAATATGAGTCTTGACGAATGGACCTCCACCTCTACCCAGCAAAGCGTGAAATCGTTTTGAGGGTAAAGGGTCGGCCCCAGGGCCCCTCCCTATGCCCTGGCACCCACTACACCGAAAAAAGCTTGAAGCCCGGTCCTATCCTCAGATAAAGGCAGCCTCCATTATTACACTTGATCGGCAGGGGGTTGAGGAGAGTAGTAGTCGTCTATCATTGTCGCCCACTTCAATTTTATTTTGATGAGGACCGTAGGCGCTTTCCCGCTTCGGCATCTTAAAATATTGTTCTCACGGGAAAAAAATACCGAAGAGCCCCTTGAAAATACCGAAGAACCTATTGATAGGGACACGGCAAGTAAGACTCCTGGCGCTACAACGAATAACCCATGACCTTCCTCAATACGTTATGGTTTTAAGTACCTACCTATAATAAAATATTTACCTGGAATAAAAAACAAGATGATAAGTGCAAACTGTCATCAAACCCAGAGCTACCACAAAAGTTATAAGTTGGAAACAACGCCTGCCTGCCAGTCTAGTAACCTCAAAATTATATTCAACCCTTCTTGAAACTCTAACATCGACCAGAAACATTCCTAGGTAATCCCATCCCAATTTTTGTTGATTGACTATACGCCAAAAGTTGAACACGAAATCCGTGATCGTGGAATGCAGAACGTTTGGCCTAAAGAGACTCTTAGAAAAGTGACAGTACAATCAGTCAAAATAAATAACATATTCTACAAATCAATTGCATAGATTATTTTGATCGACTAGAATATAAGACCTATAGTTCTAATAGGTATTAAATTAGTGACTGTAGGGGTTGAGAGATCAATTAGAGTTGATCAAGCATGTTGTTAGTATTGAGAACTGACAGAGGGAATAGATAGCTCATTCAACACTCCCGTTTTCTCATCATAATATGATAAATTATCATAAATATCATATTTTCGTTTGTTTTCAACAAAATTAGGAGTTCTGAATGTTCTGAGAAAATAATCACCTACCATGAGTAGGGGTAATCAAATTTGGATTATTGAATTAAGGAAATCATTCTAAAATAATCACGGAAAAACTATTCTTTTACTTTTAGCCACCGCAACATTGTGGAAATGCCGCAGTTGTTCGAAAGAAGGAAAAACTGAGGTTCACATATGGTGCCAAACTCTTCCCACCGGTTTCTCCGTGTCAAAGGAGTTTTTCTTCCTAGAACGGAAATAACGAGCGCCGGCAAATAAGGTGGGAGGAAACGAGGGTACAAAGAGAAAGGGAAAATGCGATGTGAGAAGGAAATAAAAGGGAATGAATGTTTTACAGACGTGCGGGAATTTCTTAGAGACGTTTTGGTAATATTATCTCAATACGTAGTAAAGATGGGATACAGAGACCACGCGGTTCAAATTGTGTTTCCCGGATTTGTGTCAACTCTTCGATATACGAGTATGTTATCCTGAATCCAAGGAACATTGATCAGTTTCAACTCCATCCCTCCGACCTCACAGAATTTACAGTGTACAATTGATAATAATAAATGAATAGTTTATAAATTTATTTATAATTCTATTAATTTGCTTAATTTATTGTTGCACATTGCCTCTCCAAGTCTTTTCAACTTCAACAGCAAAAAGATGTGATATCACCCACGCCTCGCAAATATTACTCGAAAAGTTATGATATCCACTTTCCCCGCCCGCCCTTTCCCGCCCAACTACAGAAATTTTCTAACCTATTCACAAGACTGGACACGTTTCAAAGTCTCTCCTTGGCGTCATGGCGAGACGTTTTTATTACTAGACATCTATTTATTATTTTTTAGTTGCTAGTGAAAGTTAGTTGATATATTTCAACAAAATAATACGCAGATGTGTAGTAATAAAAACGTCTCGCCATGGCGCCAAGGAGAGATTTAGAAACAGGTACGATGCTTGGGGAGATTTCGAAAAGGGTACGATGCTTGTGAAGTGGTTAGGACATCTCTTTATTTGGAAGGAAAAGGACGGGTGGGGAAAGTGGATATCATAACTTTTTCCTGCTGCCGTAGAATGATAGGTATATGACTCACCTTTTGCCCCCCTAATTAGCTTGAAACTTCAAGCTAATTCGTATTTTGCAACTTATTTTTGGATTTTAATTATTTTTTTTAGGTAATTTAACTTTTTTGAATTTTTAATACATTTTCTTTTTTGAATTTATTTTTAAAATTTTTTTGCAGGAATATCGATTGATTCATTTGATTATTGGCGTGGCGGGCTGGCATAAATAGTACCTAACTTTCTCTCCAAGGGGAAGCCTTATCGTTGGATAAGCCTTATAATTAGGAAGTATTTTTCCCGCTGAATCGAATGAGACCAACCGCAGATCTGTAGGAGCAATAGCAACGGAGCTAGAGCGATTGAACTGACCCGAGAGAGTTCCCAATCGCTCAAAAAATAAAGAGTTTTTAATAATAATCGCTCAAATAATAATAATTACGAAATGAGCAATTTCATGAATCATTAAAAGGTGATTTGAACGATTCCCCTCTGGAAAATAATTCTTAATTTCGACCCCTGATTTTTACACGGAGTGTTTTTTGGGGTAACCTTTGTTGTATCCAAATTCCAACCAAAAGGTGGACCGCGATGATAATGTCGTCCAGCCATAAGGGAGAGAATGATCTAAATACAAATTGAGATACACTCCTATATAAGAATTCATGCACTTGAACATTTGTTGGATGAACGCTCTGCGCTACTCCTCCACACCAAACGGCTCCTCTATCTGACCTAAATTCGACCAATTTGGCAGTTTTCTTGTGGACTTAGGGTTCAGCTGAAACTCACATAAAAAAAGTATAAACTCTGCAAAACCGAGTTCTAAGGATAATTACGGGGAACCAGTGGTTCATCAGGAACTCAGTTCTGCATGGAGACCTGATCATACCCACGGTCCGTGAGATCATAAACCAATGCTACACAAAACTCCACTCAACTATGCTACTTCACCCGAACCCTCTCATTAACCACCTGGCTGACAATCCTCCACCACCTCGCAATGATAGGCGACTCAAGCGCAAACGCCCTCAGGATAACTTAGGCTAAAAATAAAAAATTAAATAAAAACTGTTATACCTATAATACTGGTCAGTCGGGGTAATTGTGAAAAGGGGGTAATTGTGAACAAGCAGTGTCAAACCTCTCTATGAAGTCAATTTAGAACTGCTTGACATGAGTTGTCTAGTCAGTACTACATCGCTAGTCGGGAGAATGTTTTCCGCCATCCCGCCCCTTTGCTTTGTTGTCAGAGCTGATGATGTTAACAGTTGTCCTGTAAAAGTGAAATTTGTTTTTCTGTCAGTTCTTTTTTTCTCTTCCACTTCTCGTCTAGTGAACGGTAAGTTATCTTTTGATGTCAATTACATTAGTTGGTGTTCTCAGTTCCAAGGTAAGTTAGTTAGCTCCTCTAGATAACCTCCTGGCAGAAGATTAGTAGCTTGTTCACAATTCCCACAGGATTTTTCTTTTTGTGGTAATTGTGAACAATTTTGTACTACCCGTTTTATAATTAATATAACCAAAATACGAGTTCGTTTTCTTGAGTCATGTGTTTTATCACCTGGTATGACCATTTACCAGGCTTAATAGGGTGCGAAACTACGTGATGAAGATACCTGGTCCCAGCTACACGATTGAGGAACAGACTAATGCCGTTTTGGACGTGAATAATAAGAATATGACGTACAGACAAGGATCAGAACGGTACAGAGTGCCTATTTCAGTCATCTGTTCTAGAATTTCGTGGAGGAAAGTGGACATGGACAAGATGGGTGCAGGTAGGCCAAAACAGGTCTCTCCTGAAGTTGAAGACTGTTTGACTGCTAGGGCTAGGATGGGCTACCCATGCGATATGGAAGAACTAAAGAATCTGGATACGGAAAAAGAAGCAGGAGCAAACAGAAATTTGAAAAAGAAAGGAGAGTACAAACAGACCAAGAAGAGGAGTGTGGAAGTGGAGGAAGAAAGCGAGAGTGACGAAGAACTTGGAAGACGAAATAGAAGAAGCTCGTCGCAATGAATCTGCTGCAGCAGAATTGTGAACAGAGGTCTAAGAGGTTTCATATTGGGGTCCCTCCCTAGTTATTCATTCAAATGAACCTTCAAATGAGAAATGAAGAAGGCAAAATCTGTGTTCACAATTACCCCATTTTCGGGGGGCAAATGTGAACATTGGAGGAAATTGTGAACAAGGAAATTTAATTAACAGCAAAAACTCAAAATATTCTGGGAAATAGGATGGAATCTGAAAGAGGACAAACAACAAAAGTAATTTTTATTTTTAAACCGAGAAAAACCACGTTGAGGGTCTAACTTAGTTGAAATGAATGAAATTCGTTCACAATGACCCTGACCCTACTAGTTTATGCATTTATTTACATATCAATAACCTATTATAAGGGGCAATCACTGGATTGTCCCCTGAGTCATGCTACAAGTTAATTAGCGTGGATATCCACTCTACAATTTAAGTCATTTACTCAACTGTGATATTTATATAATAACAAGGTAGGTATCTAAAAAAACAAAAAAAAATCCTATATATAGAACATGAACGACCGTAGCTTCGCGTTTTGAGTTCAAATACAAATGCGTGTTTTCCCTCGCTGTTATCGAGATTATTTCGCTGATGCCAACGCCCGAATGTGCCTGGAATAACTGCAGTTCTGAAAGCCCTACGAGTAGCAGATGCGGGTAATCCCGAGTAATAACTCGTTGTTCGCAGTGGCACCTCACGATAAAAGAGAAAAAAAAGAATAAAAAACGGGTCCCCCTCCCAACTTTTGGCGTAGCGAGTCATTAAAATCGGGATGTTTTGGAACGGATGTGGGTGATAAGGGCAGGTGCTGTAAACGAGAATAAACCGTGAGACTAGATCGAGTGAGAGGGAGCGAGAGGAGCTGCGGGGATAATTAGAGAGGGCTGAGAGAGAGGGAGAAAGTCTTGGAGAGCTGACACCGTTCTCAACGGCTGCTACGAACGACCGCAAAGATATGGGAGCATATTGTACATGACTAGTTAATAGGTACTTATCAACTACAGTCCACTCATATCGGAGTTCGAATCTGTGTTGAACACTTTACCACGAAAGGTGCACTTGAAAAACATAACGAGATGTTTTCCACTCTCACCATTACCATTCGTTCCATTCCGCCCGCTCTCTTCTTGTTTTAAACAATTCGAATTAACTTTCAGTGATCAATTACAGTAATGCGATGCAATAGGCAACAGGGAAATTACATGGTGTTGAGAGGAAATTATTCGAAATGAAGTAGGAATGAGTACTTACCATACTTGTGATCGGTATATAATTTAAGACATACAACTTTTGGATTCCTTGACATTCGAGGAGCACACGATACCCATCACGACAACGACTTCATTAACATCAATTTTTCAACATCGACTTTTTACATCTCCACACCGTTAATTCAAGTATGGCTGCGCCGGGGATCCGGACGCGAAAAACTTTTCTTGTGCCTATTAAAATAGATACCAAATTAGACAAAAAGTTGTCCTTTGAAAGAGTCGTAACTCTAACACAAAATCAATAAACAATTATTGTCAATGATAGTCTCGTCAGATAAATATAAATAATTTACATTTAATATTCGGGTACATTTATAAAACTATACCGTTCCTTTAGAATTTTCCCCTTTGCCGGTGAGGGGGAGGGGGACCTAGGGTTCAAAAAAACATTAGTTTTTCAAATCCCATTGTCAACAACTTTCATTTGAAACGGTAGATTATAATCGTAAAATATATACCCCCCCCCCCCCCCACCCAATCGATGGGGTAGGGGTAGGGGGGTACCCCGGGGTTGAAGACAACTCGTCGGTGTTATTGTAACTACCTCCATGGCTGAAGGATACGTCTTTCAATAACAACGACGGTTTGTCTTAATTTGTATTAATCGATTATTAGTACTTATTAATCGGTTTTCGAATACATCTGGACTTTGAAAGCTTTTTTTAAGCAAATTAGAATTCATCAATTCCTGATGTATTCAAAAACCGATTAATCAGTAACAATAATCGATTAATAAAAGTAATCGGCAGCTAAACATCGATTATTTATTTGCATCCCTAGTAATAATTACTGCGGAGGTAGAAATTCAGGTAAATATTCATGCAGACGAATAGCTGTTTCTCAGGTAATGTCTTGGCGGCAGTCATGATAGACACAGAATAATATTATGAGAAAACTAACTGAACATCTGAAAGATAGTGAATAAAATTTAAATAATAAACGGAAATGATCAAGTTGGCGACACAGGTTCTGTTGAGAAATGACCTACACACTTCACACACCTGCGGACAATGCGAAATTCAATGCCTTGGGAATAACTAAACATTTACAAAGTTTTTCAATAAAGTTGGAAAGACTGGAAATTTATTCACTGTATCTTTATAGCACTGTATCCATCTATGAATTGTTCATTCATGTCAGGAAATATTTGTAAACTGTAAATAATTGTGATCCCTTTTTCAAATGGCATAGCATTATTATAATCCCAGTCTCCAGCGCCGCTATGAGGAACTTGTAAGATTGCTTGCTAACTTGCCATCTCCTAAGACGGCCGTTCCCCCGAAAAATTAGGTCGGAGTTTTATTATTCCATTCCGGTCCCGGCAGGTTTTTAGTTCAAAACTTTTTTCCTCAGATAATATGAAACAGTGTTTAACATCAGTAATTTTAATAAGGGCTCTCTCATTTCGAATGCAATACTGAGTAGCAAAAGACACTCCTCCTCGCCCCACCTCCATATCAGCGTTCGCCCTTGAGGCATTTCCTTTTTTTCTTCTCTTTGAAATGATTAATAGTCCCTTGAAGAAGGGCTTTTGAAAAGCTGATTACTTTTATTTTAATTTAATAACTTCAACCTTGATTACACATTCTTCGGGTTCAACCGTAATTATAAATTTCATTATGGTAAACTTTTCATTTTATAACGTAATATAGCCTCTCAGTTGATGTACGTTAATGAGCATAAAATTGAAAATGTTGATTAAGAGCTAAGTGGATAGAGAAATATGTCGAGGGTCTCACGGCAACACCCCACATCGTCACTTTTGGCCAAAATGTGTTATGCGTACCATTCGAAGCGTCTTCTCCTAGCGTATCGATCTAACTAAGTATGAGTTAGGTACCTAAGTTAAGTAACTCAAAATCTCACGATTTATTTTACTGAATTACTCAGTAAACATAGTCATTGGCAATGATTTTTTGGCTCTGCTGATAAGTCGCCCGAATGACGATGGGAAGTTGCCGTGAGACCCTCGATGTATTATATTATTACAACAATGATATATACTGATGAGAGAACGTTTAGTCGTAAGTTCTACTATTTTATTGATTCTACTTGTTCTGAATGTACTTGAAGTTTATACAAAGTTGTACAACGATGATATTTTGCTGTGTGAACAATAGAACAGTTTGGTAAATGGAAATACAATGGGTCTGAAAATTGTAAGCCGATTCACAGCAATGACTCGAAAGTCTGAATATTAATTAAACTGACTTACAACTTGGACTGTCTGTCTTGGTTGGGTATAACAAGTTGATATTGAATTTACATATTTCTCGGTCCTCGGAAGTGGTTTTCTCTTGTGTTCTTCCCCCCACAAAGTTATAAAAGCTCCATCACGCGAAGTATATTGCTCAACAATTTGGCACGCTGGGTTTTTCGGGTTCTTTGATTACTCGGGGAATTCGTTGGTGGTTTTTCACCCTCTCGGCAGTTACTCTTTTATACGGATAAGAAGGGAATAGAGGAAGCTTTTGAAGGTAAACAGTAAAAACTGGGATGTGTACCGAGTGGTCCGAAAGGCCCTGTTACAAGGCTGGTGGCCCGCGGGGGAGTTCTAAAACTTTTTCGAATGTCTCCTCATAAGATATACTGCCCTTTGGGCGTAACATGAGAAAAAAAAAAAAAAAAAGGAAGAGAGGGAAAGAGAAAGGAAGAAGAAAAATATACTCGCGCAGCCCCACCACTTCATCCCTTTACTTCTACATAGGACGGTAAGAAGGGAGGTAACGTGACTGAAGAACGGGCGGATCTCGCCAAAAAGAAAAACACGGTTGGTGGAAGAAAATGTGTTATAAAAATAAGGAGAGCCTTAGTAAAAGGTCCACGAGGGGCGTTTTAGTTGTCATAAACACCATATACCTTAGGTATCCTGAAGTTACTGCGCGCAATTCGCTTCGGGTAGAATATCCCCCTTTTCTTTCTTCGAGCTCGGAATGATCTTACGTTCTAGATTTACACCCACTTAGGTAATTCACTAGGATACCTGCCATGAAATGAGATTCCCCGCGAAGCCGTAAGCCACTGCATTATTCTTCTCTTGTATTTTTGAACGTCATACTCTTGCCGAGCAAAAGGTTTGTAAAATGAACTTTTACAGCTCCATTCTTCAGTAAACCAGCGGTTTCTAAGCATATCGTCATCATTGCGTGAACTCGATTCTACAATTGGGATGATGAATGAGATACATATGAGTTCAGTAGCGAAACAATTAAATACGCTGATCCAAGACACAAGTCAATTGTAAGTGTAATAGTTTTACAGTGAATAGAAGGGGAAGCAAAGACGATCGAAGTACACATGCAGAATTATTATCAATTAAATTACGCTTCGTGTACACTTCTAAAACTAACTCCTTGATACAGTTCATCAAACTAGTTGAAGAGCGCATGCGGTTTTTGATATCTCTAGAATTACCCAGTTGAGCAACTAAGGTGGGCTCATTTTGTTAGCATTTGAAGGTGGCAAAAAATCTGTGTAGGTATTCGCAAACGTAAAATTCACGAAAGAAGAAACGCCAATATCTTGCTATCTCTTCAAATATTGTTGTGCAATGCTGTTGATATTACGATCACAAACCCTTTCAAAGCTTGCGATAAGTATATGCGTTTTCCATCCCGACAATTCTCCCAGGCCAGCCACGTGAATGTATATTATGCCATTTCCATTGACTGCTTCCCTCAGGCATGCCCTGTGTACGAGCACATGCATTTTACATTGACAGCCCCCCCCCCCCCCCCAGACTAACTGCGAGTATATGAGTTTTCCCTTGAATGCACCATCAGGCTAGCGACATGTAGTAGGTACTTTATACGTTCTCTACTGTTTCACAATTCCAGATAAGTATTACCATTAATTAAGTACTCCTATTAACCTCTGTATGACTATTGATGAATACCATAAACATGAAACCATTAAGCCATGTGATGAAACACCATCATCTATTCAAGCATGAAAGTCAAACTTTCAGGTTCCTACATAATCTACCTTTAAGAAATGATGCACGTTAATGTTGCAATAGTTTCAATATTAATTACACTGGTTCATGTCAACCAACTGCAATTAATAATACGAGATAACGAGTTATAACTGATTTAGTAGTATCTATCAACTATCTAATTCCGAAAAGGTTGTTCTTAGTGGCTGCTAAGACAAGAGTTTGCGATGATTGCATGTGGCCACAGTTCTGAAGTTTACTTGTGGTTGCAGGACATGCAAAAACAAATCAATTAAATTAATAACAGGAAGTTTACTTACAAAGCTCCGCCTAGCACTTCGAACTTTGCAACAGAGAAGCCCTCTTTGCATAATAGATACAAAAACGTATCATCTCAGTTTAATCATTATACTGGTGAAGGCATAAGTTTTTCACTAATATCGAGGAATGTAATCCAAAAACGGAACGCATTACTACTTTCCAATAATTATTTTTAGACGGAGTTGTTAGCACACTTGGCAGATAGAAAACATTTCATGATGATATTATGATCATACTAATAGTCTAAACTTATAAACACATAATATTGTTGCGGCGACTACAGTAAAAATTAGTCACTTTTGTTTTACAACTGATGGTAAACTGTCATGTGAACTACAATAATCACATTC